>CM075983.1:45061349-45260527 GCA_038087875.1 Malacoraja senta
CTTAGGGATAAATGATCAGAAAACACTAGATTCTATTAAATAAATCATGTGAATAATCAAAACAAGAACTCTGTTTTCTTTGAGATTAGTTTTTGGGTCACTTATTTTTCCTTTAGTCATAAAGTCAGCCATACTATGTGGAAACAGGCCCTTCGGCCCAACATACCCATGCCAATCTTGTCCAAAACCACCAATTGACCCTTGTGGGCTCCATCTTTCCTTGATATTTGGTGCTGGCATGGATTTGTTCTTTTCATACAGATCATTCATTCGTTCTTTGTACATTTTCATATCTCTCATTTCTCTCTCCCCTGACTCTCAGTCTGTAGAAGGGTCTCAACAGGAAACATCGCCTGTTCGTTTTCTCTGGAGATGCTACCCGATTCGCCGAATTACTCCAGCATTTTATGTCTATCTTCTGTGAGAACCAGCATCTGCGGTTCCTTCTTAAACATGCTTTATCTACACTTGTCCCACCTGCCTGCATTTGGCCCATATTCCTCTACACCTATCCTATCCATGTACTGTCTAAATGTTTCTCAAACATTGTGATAGTACCTGCCTCAACTACCTCCTCCATACACCTACCAAAATAGTTGCCCCTCAGCTTCCTATTAAATCTTTCCCCCTCTCACCTTAAACCTATGTCCACTGGTTCTCAACTCCCCTACTCTGGGCAAAAGACTCTGTGCTTTTACCCTATCTATTCTTGTCATGATCGTGCACACCTCTATAATATCACCGCTCACCCTCCTACGCTCCATTCAGTTCTTCTTTCTTATTTTTCCCACTCTTTTATCTTTGCACAATCATTTTCAATCATTATTCAGTCATCAAAAACTGACCACACACTGCAATTTCTTCTTCAAGGGAATCGATGATACGAGTAACTTTAGTTATTAGCTCTCAACTTCCCAGATGTTTCAATTTACAACTCTCATGATCTCCTAAGAAACAAATGGCCCTTTTTTTCTTCCTTTCTTCTTCCCGCCCGCCCCCCCCCCCACATCAGTCTGAAGAAGGGTCTCGACCCGAAACGTCGCCTATTCCTTTGCTCCAGAGATGCCAGCTCACCCGCTGAGTTTCTCCAGCATTTTTGTCTACCTTTGATTTTTCCAGCATCTGCAGTTCTTTCTTAAACAATGGCCCTTTTTTTAATTGCTGGTCAGCTCATGTTGAGCTTGGCTTGTTATCCTAGAATAGTGAAAGGTTTGCACCTAATGATGTAGATGGAAATTTCATCCAATTGCAATGATTTAGTTTAGTTTAGAAACAAAGCAGGAACCCAGGCCCTTTGGGCTACCAAGTCTACACTGACCTTCGATCACCTGTTCACACTAGTTCTGTTATACCACTTTAGCATCCACTCCCTGCACACTCAGGGAAATTTACAGAGGCCACTTAACCTATAAATCCGCACGTCTGTGGGATGTAGGAGGGAACCTGGAGCACCCGGAAGAAACCCATGCCATCACGAGGAGAACATGCAAACTCCGTGCAGACAGCACCCGAGATAGGATCAAACCCAGATCTCTGGTGCTGTAAGGCACTATCAGCTGCACCACTGTGTCACTATTGCTCATAGTTTCCTGTGGAATATGAGTGACTTCTCACAGATAAGTCTATTTCATGCAAAAGCTGCTTTTAAAGCTGAACAACAACCACAGGTTTAGAATTGTACAAATAACTCGCTGAACATATCCATTTTTGTTGTGGTGTTACAAAATCAATAACGTATTGTTAGCAGTGTTGGCCAAATACAGTATATCTATGGTTTGGTTTAGTTTAGAGGTACAGCGCAAAAACAGGCCGTTCGGCCCAATGAATCCTTGCCGGCTGGCGGTGCTGGCTCGAAGGGCCGAATGGCCTACTCCTGCACCTATGATTCTATATTTCTGTGACCAGTGATCCATGCATACTAACACTATCCTACAAACTTGGGAAAATTTAGCAAAGCCAATTCGCCTACAAACATGTACGTCTTTTGAGTGTGGGAGAAAACTGGAGCTCCTGGAGAAAACCCACGCAGGCCCTCGGGAGAACTTACAAAATCTGTACAAACAGCACCCGTAGTCAGGATCGAAACCAATCTGTGGCGCTCTAAGACTACAACTCTACCGCTGCGCCACTGTGCCGCCCACAATAATGGTGTTGCATTTTTTTTCTGGTGGAAAAATGGAAGCATTGATCACTCAGGGACAAATGTTATCAGCTGGAGGGAGGTCAGACAGCATCTGCGAGGGAATGGACAGATGAAATTTGAGTTGGGACCTTTCTTCGAACAACTGAGTCTGAAGAAGGGTCCCCATCTGAAACGTCACCTAACCATTTCCTCCATAGACGCTACCTTACCTGCTGAGTTCCTCCTGCACTTTGTATTTTTCTCAAGATTCCTGCATCTGCAATTGCTTGTGACAACATGTTTTAATATTAAGTCAAAAAATTGTATTGAAGTGTTCAGAAGTTGCTCAATGGTTTCAACAGAGAATTGGTGCTGCAAAAGTTCAGAATCCACTGAAATAACGGATCTCAGCTTTGGCCTGACTGTGGTTCCTGTGGAGGAAGGAACTGCAGATGCTGGTTTAAACAGAAGATAGACACAAAAAGCTGGAGTAACTCAGCTGGTCAGACAGCTGACCCATCGTTTCCCTTTCCTCTGACTCTCAGTCTGAAGAATGGTCTCGACCCGAAACATCACCTGTTCCTTTTCGCCAGAGATGCTCCAGCTTTTTGTGTCTATTATTGTGTTTTTAGTTTACCTGAAAATTGTTGGTCTCCCAGCAGAGTGATATGTCTGTCAGGGAATGTTGCTGACTGGCCCATTCTAGACTTCAGGAATACGTGCTGAGGGACGCACTGAAACTTGGTGCAGCCAACATACTGGCTTTGTGGGGGAGGACCACAGGCTGGAGTCCTTCTGCTGGCAATTGAGGGGCAGAGTCTGGTGGGCACATTCCTGAAACAAGGGAAGGGATATCATGGAGCGATATTAAAGGCAGCTTAGGTTTAAGTTTATTATTGTCATGTGTACCGAGGTAAAGTGAAAAGCTTGCTTTGCATGTTTCCCATAAAAAATCTGATATACTATGCATAAATACAATCGTCAAACTTAACTACAATAGATAGAGCAAATTCCAGACACAAATTCCAATATCTGCAATGGGGTAGAGGTGAATCGGACAGTACCCTAGCTTAAAGGGCCTGTCCCACCTGGCTGTCATTTGCGCCTCATTTACGCGTCATATGTAAAATAGGTCCACGCGTCGTGATGCGCGGCGTCACGTGCAAATCACGCATCAGCACAGCCGTCTGGTGCATGTGACGTCATTAGAATACCCTGCGGCGCACGGCAGGACGTTAATGCAAGAATGTAAGGACGTTGGCGCACAGTGACGTAACCATGTCTCACCACGCGATATACGTGAGACGTCGGGACTCCAGCGTACGACGCCAATGCGTCAGCGTGCGTACCCAATGCGTCAGCGTGCGTACATGATACATCACGCAGGTGGCGCGTGAGGATTTCGTTCCTGTACTAAATCCTGGAGCGCCACGAGATACCACGCGCCACCGCATACGATTCCACACCTCACCATGCACAACGCGTCGACCTAATTTACATATAACGCGTAAATGAGGCGCAAATGACGGCCAAGTGGGACAGGCCCTTAAGAATCCTGTTCAGAAACCTGATAACAGAGTGGAAGCTGTTCCTGAGTCTGGTGGTAGGGAGAAAGAGAGGTGCTCATATGCACAGAATCACTGATGTTCACGCAACACGATCAGTAAATGCTGCTGTGAATTATTTATCAACTCAGTGCTTGGCAATTTTAGGATTGTTTAAGGTTAAATGTTCGGGGTTACTTACCAGTGAATTTGGAAGAAATCGGGACCAATTTGGGATGAATGCAGAATGTGCCTGGGGCAAGTCTGATGAAAGAGACGTTTAGATGCTGCTGCACCCGCTGAGTTTCTCCAGCATTTTTGTGTACCTTCTGATGAAAGAGACACTCAGGATTACTTGAGGCCAAGTAATTAGCAGAGCTGGACTTCCTTCCAGTCAGTCAACAATATGCAATGATGGTTCATTAAAGGTCTGTCATTTAACGATCAGGTTAAAGGATAAGTTAATGGAGCTATCTTTTAACTATCATGAGGTCAATCCTTTAATGAGGCTCTGTTTCCAAATAGATTATTGACTAATGTAAGAACAACATACAATAAAATGAAACCATTGATTTAAACAAGATCAGGGATATGCGTACATGTTGGTGGAAGAGCGGGATTATTCTAAACTATTCCACTTAAGTCTTATGATATTGATTGGTCTTTTAAGAACACAAAATCATGGCTGATCTATGCTTCTAAAAAGGTATAGATGTGTGAAAACACTTCAAGGTTCAAGGACAGTTTCTTCTCAGCTGTTATCAGGCAACTGAACCATCCTACCACAACTAGAGAGCAGTCTAGAACAACGATCTTCCTCATTGGAGACACTCTGACTGTCTTTGCTCGGACTTTACTGGGTTATTCTTGCACTAAATGTTATCCACATTATTTCCTTTTTCATGTATCTGTACACTGTGAATGGATCAATTGTAATTATGTATTATCTTTCCTCTGACTGGTTAGCACGCAAAAAAGATTTTCACTGTACCTCGGTACACGTAAAATAAAATAAACTAAACTATACAAAACTAAGCTAAACTAAACTAAACTGACCTTGACTCCTCTTCTGTGCCAGTTCCCCATAAATCACAGTGCTTCGATCATTCAAATATTATCTAATGATCTGGCCCCTACTACCTTAAACATTACGTGGTGCAGCTTGTAGAATCTCTGCCTCACGGCACTGGAGACCCGTGTTTGATCCTGACCTTGGGTTCTGTCACGCGGGTTTCCTCCGGGTGTTCCGCTTTGTCCCCACATCCCAAAGAAGTGCAGGTTTGTAGGTTAACTGCCTGCTGTAAATTGTCCCTCATGTGTAGGGAATGGATGAGAAAGTGGGATAATGTAGACCAAGTGTAGACAGGTAATTGATCATTGGCGTGGACTCAGTGGGGTGAAGGACCTGTTTCCATGTTGCATCTTTATGGCAACAATATAGATATTTTCTGCCAACAGTTAACAATACATGTATTGATCTTGTAAAACCACAACAATAATTGATGTGTCCAGCGAGTTATTTGTCTAAATTTAACATGTGATTGTTGTTCAGGTATAAAACAGGTTTTGCAAGAAATGGCCTTATCTTTGAGAGGATACCCATATTCTAAGGGAAACATGGATAAGTGATGTTTCGGGTTGAGACCTTCCTTCAAAGAAAATTACTTTTTTCTTTTTGTTGGTTTAGTTACAATTTCCCATTATATTATACTGACACAAATATATATTCTAAAGAATGCCAACATTTCTTTTAAAATCTAGTAGAATAGAGAACCAATCACAACATTTTTTTCCTTTCTTTCTTTTTAAATCTTTTTATTCGTTTTTTTCCCAAAACAAAAACAAAACAAAAAACAAAACAAAAATAATAATGATAAACATAACAATGATATTGATACATAGGGATCAGGATTACATTAATAACAGGTATAACCTAAATATGAGTCCAGTATCAAAATACACACCTCCCGGTCTCTATGTAAATATAGTTAAATGTTAAAAGAAAACATATATGTAGAAAAAACCCAAAAGAAACAAAAGAGAAAAAAGGAAGAAACAAAACCCCCCTAAACTAGAAAAAAAAAGCAAAACAGAATCTGAACTGAGAATTTCAACAATTTAAGTCCCTGTTTGTCGTCAAGTCCGTTCCACCATATAAAGGTAAAATAATTTTTATAAAGGTTGGCGAGGGAGCAATTTATGTTGTGTGAAAATGTTGAATAAATCTTCCCCAAGTCTTATCAAATTTAATAACAAGGGTTCAACAATGTCACTCCTGATTTTTTTCTAAATTTAAACATGATATCGTTTCAGAGTACCAATGGAGTGTGGTCGAAGGGTTAGAGTCTTTCCATTTAAATAAAATAGATCTTCTGCCGATTAATGTGGTAAAAGCAATCAGCCGATGGGCGGAACGGGCCAAATGAATAGAATCTAACATTGGTAGCCCAAAAATTGCAGTAATAGGATGAGGTTGTAAATCAATACCTAAAACTACAGAAATAGTATCAAAAATTTCTTTCCAATATTTTTCCAAAAGTGGGCAGGACCAAAACATATGGGTCAGTGAGGCTACTTCAGAGTTACATCTGTCACAGGTATGATTTATATGGCCATAAAAACGAGCTAACTTATCTTTTGACATATGAACTCTGTGAACCACCTTGAATTGTATCAAAGCGTGTCTTGCACACATTGAGGAAGTATTAACTAATTGAAGAATCCTCTCCCATTTCTCTATAGATAGAGACATTTGGAGTTCTCTTTCCCAGTCATTCTTAATTTTATCAAATATATATATATTTGTAATTTCAAAATCAACTCATAAATAGTCGTAATTAATCCTTTCTGATAAGGGTTCAAATGTAATTCTTTTTCCAAGATTTCGGTCTGATGTGGTAGCGGAAAAAAGGGTCGAGTAGCCTTCAAAAAATGTCTAATTTGTAAATATCTAAAAAAGTGTGAATTAGGTAAATTATATTTATTGGAGAGTTGTTCAAAAGACATAAAACAACCCTCCAAAAACAAATCACGAAAAGCTACTAATCCCTTCCGCTTCCATAACAGAAAGGCTTGATCAGTACTAGAAGGTTGGAAGAGAAAATTAGATATGATAGGACTCGATAAGATAAAATCATTCAGTCCAAAGAACTTACGAAATTGAAACCATATTCGAAATGTATGTCTTATTATTGGGTTAGTCGTATATTTATTCAATCTCGTAATTGTTAAAGGTAACGAGGCCCCTAGAATAGAAGCCAATGATAGCCCTTGTATAGAATCACGTTCAAGATTTATCCATCCTGGGCATTGGGTATCTTCTAAATCTTTTGTCCAAAATGTTAAATAACGAACATTAACTGCCCAATAGTAGAATCTAAGGTTCGGCAGTGCCAACCACCGTCTTTTTTTGATTTCTGTAAGTATTTTTATATATATGAAGACATTTTGGAATCAATAATATCAAAGAAAGATTTGGCAATAAAAATTGGTATCGTCTGAAATAAATACAAACATTTAGGTAAGATAAACATTTTAATAGCATTGATTCGGCCGATTAAAGATAAGGACATTGGTGCCCATTTAGTAAATTAAAGGTGTAAAACTAGCTTTAAATAAATCCTTGTGTTTCTTGGTAATCTTAATACCTAAATAAGTAAAACTTTTGGTAGTCAATCTAAGTGGAAACTGTCCATAATTTGAAACTAGATTGTTTAATGGAAAAAGCTCACTCTTACTAAGATTTAGTTTATGACCAGAGAAACTACTAAATTGATTAAGTAATGCTACTATTTCCGGAATAGATTTCTCAGGGTTAGAAATGAATAATAATAGATCATCTGCATAAAGAGATAGCTTATGTGTCTTATTCCCACGGACAATACCAAAAATATTAGGCGATTCCCTAATAGCGGTGGCCAAAGGTTCCAAAGCAATATCAAACAGTAAAGGACTTAAAGGACAGCCCTGTCTAGTACCTCGAAAGAGCCTGAAAAAAGGGGATCTCTGATTATTGGGAAGTACAGAAGCCTGAGGTATATGATATATCAACTTGATCCAAGAAATAAATTTTGGACCAACCTTAAATTTTTCAAGTGTATTGAATAAGTATTCCCATTCCACTCTATCAAACGCCTTCTCGGTATCAAGTGAAATGACACATTCTGGGGTTTGATTTGATGCTGTACATATGATATTCATTAATCTCCTAACGTTAAAGTATGAGTAACGATTTTTAATAAAACCTGTCTGATCTTCAGAAATAATTTGCGGTAAAATATTTTCCAATCTCATAGCTAATATTTTGGAAAGAATTTTGGAATCTACATTTAACATTGATATAGGTCTATATGATGTCACTTCAGCAGGGTCTTTATCTTTTTTAAGAATTATAGAAATAGATGCTTCATAAAAGGATTGTGGTAATATATTCATTAAAAAGGCTTCTTTAAAAACCTTGCATAGCCAGGGAGACAATAAACTTGAAAAATACTTTATAAATTCTACTGTAAACCCATCTAAACCAGGAGCTTTACCAGAATTCATTGAAAGGATTTCTTTCTGTATTTCTTCCTCTGTGATGGGTTCATCTAACAACAGAGACTCATTATGTGGTAAATTTGGCAAGTTCAGTTTCTATAAAAACTCATGCATTATATTGGAATCAGTAGGAAATTCTGATTGGTATAGGGAGGTATAAAATTCCTGAAAGGATTTATTAATTTCATCATGGTCTACAGTCAGTGTACCATCCCGTTTACTCACTTTAGTAATCTGACGTTTGGCCGACACTGCTTTCAACTGATTAGCGAGTAATTTACCAGATTTTTCGCCATGTATATAAAATTGACTTTTGGTTTTAAGTAGCTGGTTCTCAATTGGTGATACTAAACACAAATCATATCTCAATTGAAGTTCAACTCTATTCTTATAGAGCTCTAAGCTAGGAGCTTTTGAATATTTCTTTTTTAGTTTCTTTTTTTATTCCCGCGGAGTATGAAATAATTGTCCACGAATATATGCCTTAAAAGCATCCCAGACTACACCATTGGACATTTCTTCAGTAGAGTTTGTCAAGAAGAAGAAAGCAATCTGATCTTTAATAAAATTAATAAAATTTAAATCTTGAAGCAAAGTAGCATTAAATCGCCATTGTTTAGCACTAAACTTGGAATCAGGTAGTTTGATTGATAGTTTCAATGGTGCATGATCAGAAATAGCAATTGCATCATACTCACATGCAGTGACCGATGAAGCTAGCCGAGAATCTATTATAAAGTAGTCAATCCTAGAATAACTGTGATATACATGAGAAAAAAAAGAAAATTCATTGTCATTTGGGTGTAAGAATCTCCAAACTTCTAACATTCCAGTCAAGTAAAAAAGAATTGATAAAACTAGCTGATTTATTTGGAAGCACATGATCAGATGTAGATCTGTCAATCAAGGGGTTCAAACAGTTGAAATCTCCACCCATTATTAAAAAGTGTTCATTTAAATTAGGAAAGGATGTAATTAACTGTTTAAAAAACTCAGAACATTTTTTTTCAACAAAGCATTAAGTGCCGGAGAACTCAGTGGTCAGACAACATCTATGGAGGACATGGATTGGTGATGTTTCAGGTCAGGACCCTTCTTGGAGTCGTAGAGTCATACAGTGTGGAAACAGGCCCTTCAGCCCAACTTGCCCACACTGATCACCATGTCCCATCTACACGTCCCACCTAGCTGCTAGACACAAAATGCTGGAGTAACTCAGCAGGTGAGGCAGCATCTATGGAGAGAAGGAATTGGCAACGTTTCAGGTTGGGATCCTTCTTCAGAATCCACTCCACCTCGCTGCGTTTGGCCCACATCCCTCTAAGCCTGTCCTATCCATGTACCTGTCCAAATATTTCTTCAACATCGCGATAGTTTACCTGCCTCAACTACCTCCTCCAGCAGCTCGTTCCATACACCCACCAACCTTTGTGTGAAAAGGTTATCCCTCATGTTCCTATTAAATCTTTCCTCCCTCAGCTTAAACCTTGTTCTGAAGAACGGTGCCAACCCAAAATGTCACCCATTCATTCCCTCCATAGATGCTGCCTGACCTGCTGAGTTTCTCCAACATTTTGTGTTTTGATCAAAATTACAGCATCTGCATTTCCTTGTGTCTCTGCAAAGCCAATTTTTTAATGCATCTCCTTTGGAAATCCATGTTGTTGGGATCAGTTGTTGGAATGACTTAACTCATGTACAGTGATTAAGATCCAAAAACTTTTATTAGCAACACAGCATAGGTAACTTCATCTTAGCACACTACTCACGACTGGAGAAGAAAGGGAAAGAAGGCTTTCTATTAACCCAGTGGGCGGATCTACAGTATGACTCATAACATGAGTGACACTGATCTACATACTCCCTCTTAAAGAATTCAATGTCAGTACAAAACCTTGACTAAATAAGGCATGCATAGCAATTGATAATAAGCTGGAGGAAAGTCAAACACAGCCTGGGTACTTCACGGTGGGCTTGCAAACACGACCAGCACATGTGCGATATAACTGTGGATATTCAGGGCTGCTGGTGATGTGGCGAACACCCCAGCGTGCAGCAAACTCTTTGAAGTGTTGGTT
This sequence comes from Malacoraja senta, assembly GCA_038087875.1. Lineage (NCBI taxonomy): Eukaryota > Metazoa > Chordata > Chondrichthyes > Rajiformes > Rajidae > Malacoraja > Malacoraja senta. Next base: position 45,071,633 of record CM075983.1, read on the forward strand.
GGTAAATTGACTGCCGTTTATCCGATAGAAGTATGCAAGGAGCTCTGTGGTCTGTAAAATGGCGAGTGAGTTTTAAAACTACCCCGTGAGAAGTGGGGCTGCTAAGAAAATCGATGTCAAACCAGCCGGAATACGAGTCGACAAGTACCAGGTACTGCTTGCCATGTCACTCAAGTATGTCAGTTGCCACTGTAGATCACGGGAGAGCAGAAGCCGGATGTGAGAGAAGTGGTTGCTTTTGTTAATGAGGTGCCAAGCTGTTACACACTGCACAGGATGCCACATTCTCGAGGATGTATTCAGCCATGCCAGGCCAGTAAAATATGTTTTTTGCTCGTAGGACAGTGGCTTCAGCGCCCGGGTGCCCTGCATGGACAGCATTAAAATACTAGCTGTGCAGCGAAGCAGGGACTACAGCAATGTGCCTTTTACTATAATGCCATCCTGCAGTACTAGCTCATCGTGGACGGCAAAGAAGGGCCGAACTGGCAGCGGTACATTTCACTATCCCACTTCTGACACCATGTTGTTGGAATCAGTTGTTGGAATGACTTAACACGTACAGTGATTAAGATTCAAAGACTTTTATTAGCAATACAGCATAGGTAACTTTATCTTAACACATAACTCAAGACTTGAGAAGAAAGGGAAAGAAGGCTTTCTATTAACCCAGTGGGCTGAGCTACAGTATGACTCATAACATGAGTGACACTGATCTACAATCCAGACCCTCTGTATGGTAACTAATTACTGAGGAGTACAGGACAGATTGGGTAATATATTGGTTGTAGTTAGGCCTCACAGGAGTGGAAGAACATTGCTTCTATATATTTCCTCAAGAACTGGAAGAGTTCTAATGAGGATCAGAAAGTCAGGACACGACTTCACACTGCCTCGGCAAGACCACAAGTATAATCAAGGACCAGTCTCACCCCAGTCACTCCCTCGTTTCCCCTCTCCCATCAGACAAGTGGTACAGAAGTGTGAAAATGCACACCTCCAGATTCAGGGACAGTTCCTTCCCTGCAGTTACCAGGCACCTGAACTGAACCATCCTCTTGTCAGATAGAGTGCGGTACTGAGTAGATGAGGTACCATCTACCTCAATGGAGACCTCTGAACTAACTTTAATTGAACTTTATTGGACTTCAATGTCATATTCTGCACTAAATGCTATATCCTTTATCTGTGCACTGTGGAAGGCATTGATTGTGTTCATATATAGTCTTTCTTTGACTGGACAGCACGCAAAGAAATATTTTTCTCCTTACGTGACTTTAATAAACAAATCTACTATCTACCTCATTGGAGACCCTCGGATTATTTTTAATTGGATATTACTGGACTTTATCTTGCACTAAACGTTATTCCCTTTATCATGTATTTGTAAACTGTGGATGGCTCGAATGTAATCATGTATAGACTTTCAGCTGACTGATTAGCACGCAACATTGGCTTTTCACTGTACCTCGGTACATGTGACAATAAACTAAACTAAACTAGATGGAACTAAAACAAAGGAAACCAAACTTACCTTCTAGCTGTTGGATCATTCCAGCGGCCAATGCGTCCATTTGGAGTAGGCCGGCTAATATGTCTCAGCCTAGCGTTAGGCTAATGGTTATTGCCTTGTTTAATAAGCTAGCCCAGCTTGATAAGGATCAGAATGAGTGAACAAACAGACCGCATGTGCTTCTCAGATCATTGGGTTTCCATAAATGCTTGGAGCAGCAGTTAGAGCGAGTTGCCACACAGATCCTGATATAGCAACACATGGCATTATATAAACAAGATACATTTTCACTCCATGACTGTCCAATTAGTGTGTGACTACAGGCACCCATTTATACACTTGAGTGCCCTGCATGCAAGGAACCATCATGATTCACCTCGCTTTTGGCGTCCCTGTGCCGCACACGCTTCGACTATCACTGGCTGGTTTCATGGCAGATATACGATTGCCGTTTCATCCAACAGTGCAAAGATGAATGTTCCAGCCGCACTCACACTGACGAATGTAAATGCCGATGGGAGGTTTAGAAGCCACAATGGCTCCAATAGCTCCCTCTGGTCTGCTCCCCAATGATGGTGACCTGTTGCATCAGCCGTAAGTTCAGCAAAGCATGTTGCTAAACTGAGCTTTACTTTTAGTTTTAGTTTTAAAGATACAGCGTAGAAACAGGCCCTTTGGCCCATGCCAAACCAGCGATCACCCCATACACTTGTTCTATTCTACACACTGGGGACAATTTCTTCCCAGCTGTTATCAGGCAACTAAATCATCCTAACAACAACTAGAGGACAGTTCTGAGCTACCAGCTACCTCATTGAAAACCCTGGGACTATCTTTAATTGGACTTTACTGGATTTTATCTTGCACTAAACATTATTCGCTTTATCATGTATCTGTACACTGTGGACGGCTTGATTGGGAAATAGAGAGTGTGGTGGAAAGTTATTTTTGTGCGTAGATTGAGTTGAAGGGTCGAGGATCTGCATTGTTCACATTGGAACACAATGCCTCACCTTCTTGAAGTATTTGATAGAGTACGTAACAAGCAACAATTTCTAGTTACAAGGACATTGGTTAAAAATGAATATAGATTTAAGTGTAGATAGACACAAAAAGCTGGAGTAACTCAGCGGGGCAGGCAGCATCTCTGGAGAGAAGGAATGGGTGACGTTTCAGGTCGAGAACCTTCGTCAGATTTAAGTGTGATCGACTTGAGAACCAGAGGAAGAGAATGGACAGTTCTTCATGGGTCTGGGTTCTTTATATAATCTTGAAGGCGAAGAAACACTTCACTCTCAATTGTCAGTTCAGTGCAACATGGCTATTTATTCCAAGTCTTCTCCAGACTAGTCCAATGAGGCTTGACAAACACTGACTGCAACCTACAGGCAGTTAATCAGATGACACTGTCATCAACAAGATGAAGGATGTGAGCATACAGTTACCCTTTCACAGCCACTATTATTGGGCATCCCTCGATTTTTTTTGCTGTTGGTACATATGATACCTCTTGGTTTTTTAACACATAAATATTGTTGGAGAAATGTGTTGAGCAAATTGTATTGAGCAAATTGATTGAATGCTGGACGAGGAAAGGGTTAATGCTAGTTTAACCATGCAGGTTTCTCCATAACTTATCGATGGATGTCAAGTCACCATGACTACAGGCCTACTGTAATGGTTTGTTAAAGCAGAAATAAATAGTCTATCCTTTGCTTGGACCTGTGAGAGCAAAGACCTGAAGCGAAATAATTAATAAGGTGGTCTCTGGAGTTTGCTGTTTCATTAATTTGGAGATCTGTAAACACCTCCAGGTTTTGTGACTTGATTTTACTTTTAATTCACTTGCGGAATGAGGGTGTTATCCGCAGATCTAATGATTTTTGCTCATTTCTAATTGTCCTTGAGCCGACTGCCTTGCTAGTCCACCTCATATGGCACTTAATGTTAGAGGCTGGGATCATAAACAATAATCAGAATGATGGATTTCTTTCCTGAAATAGCATCAGTGTACGCCTGTACTGCCGCAGTCTCGTCTCTATCACCGGCACTGGGTATCATTCCAGAGTTTTATTTCATTAGCTGAATGTAAACTCCCCAATGGCTGTGGTGGTATTTAAGTTTATGACTTGTGGTAGGTAATTTTTTTAGAAGGTCAGGAAATAGAGAGGTGTCCAGACCGAGGGCAGATCATCCATGATCACATTGAACCGTGGGGCTGGTTTGAGAGGTCAGGTGTACTGTTTGTGTTTTTGTGGAGTCTGAAGAAGGGTCCAGATTAGGGAGGGATGGGGATAATGGGATGAGAATATCCGTGATGGGGAGAGACCAAATGAATTTAAAAGCCTTCCACTTGCTTCCTTCCACTTGCTTCACAATTCCTACCTCTTCAATCCTTTTGTCTCCACCTTTAGTTTTTTTTCTCTCTTTGTCGAACCATCTGCCTATCATCCCCTCTCCCTTACCAGTATCAACCTACTAAGCTGGACACAAAATGCTAGAGTAACTCAGCGGGTTAGGCAGCATCTCTGGAGAACATGGATAGGTGACGTTTCGGGTCATAACCCTCCTTCAGATTCTAGTTTACTCTTCAAATTAGTTTAAATTAGTTTCTGCTTAATCATTTAACTTACCTTGTTTGATCAATGTGTATGGACGTAAACACTGTGGTAATGTGCTGATAGAGAGAGAGGGTGACAGAAGATAAAATTGGGTGGCCCTACCCGCCATATGTAGGTGGACACAAGTGCTGGAGTTTCTCAGTGGGACAGGCAGCATCTCTGCAGAACATGGATAGGTAATGTTTTGGGTCCAGACACTTCTTAAGACCCAAAATGTCATCTATCTATGTTTTCCAGAAATGCTGCCTGACCTGTTGAGTTACTCCAGCACTGTGTGTCCTTTTGTTTATTAACCAGCATCTGCAATTATTTGTTTCTACACGTGTCGGTAGATATGAGGATCACTTTGATGCGCACGTTTCCCGTAAATCAATGGAGGAAATATTTGAACGCCAATTTATGGGGTACTTATCTCATTTGCTTGTTGCTCTCATAAGTTATAGCAGAGGAATTAGGCCATCAAGACTACTCTGCCATTCAATCATGGCTGATCTACCTTTCCTTCTCAACCCCATTCACCTGCCTTCTCCTTTGACACCCTTAGGGGCCAGTCCCACTTGAGCATCATTTGCGCGTCATTTACGCGACATCATTTACGCGTCACGATGCATGACGCGCGCGTCGTGACGCACACGTGATGCGCACATGGTGCGTGGTGACGTAGGCAGTGACCCGCGGTCGCGCGCAGCACCCCAGAATTTTGGGATTCACAAAATCTTCCACTTGGGCAAATGATGCCCAAGTGGGAGAGGCCCTTTACTAATCAGAACCTTGGATCACATGGAAATATTCTAATGGAAGATTGGTATGAATGCAAACTGTAAAGAGTTTGCTGAGCATGACTCAGGCATTATTCACCTGGCCATAAAGTGTGGAGTAGATCCAGATGGTCCCTTGATGTAGAATTGAAATGACAGCTTCAATATTCATCCTATGCCCCAGCTAAATATTCTTGTCAGTTTTCTGTCTCAGTGTGTGTGCATGTGGGATTTTAACCCAATGCACAGACACCAAGGGGCTCAACCACATGAAGGGTTCAATGATATCGCAGGCATGTGCATTGACGGGGTCGTGGCATCAACAAAGCAAATGGAGTTTCAGTTACACTTGTTAAGATTATGGCTGGATAATGTAAGGCAAAGATACTCCATTAATTCTAAATCTATCACCCTGAAGAAAATGTCCTTCATCATAAAAGTTTGAATATGTATTTAATGCTCCTCCTTCCTCCTCAACAAGGTTTCTAAGAAATATAACATCTTAAATATATTCTAAACTAAGAAGATTGTACAAATTGGCCTGGATATATTTTCACTCTGAAGAGAATTTCAACAATGTCTCTGCAGTAGATCATCATTTGCAACCTGTCTCTCGGTGAAAGTCTTTGTAGATCTTGGGTTACTGCCAAAGGGGTGACTGTTTGGTTTAGTGTAGAGATACGGCATAAACACAGACCCTTCGGCCCACCCAGTCGATGCCAACCATTGATCACCAATTTACACTAGTTATCTGTTATCCCACTTTCTCATCCTCTCCCCACACAGTAGGGGTAATTTACAGCGGCCAATTAACGTACAAACCCACACGTCTTTTTTTTAGGATGTGGGGGTGTGCCACAGTGGTGCAGCGGCAGAGTTGCTGCCTTGCAGCGCCAGAGACCTGGGTTTGATCCTGACCACGGGTGCTGTCTGTACGGAGTTTTACATTTTCTCTGTAACCATGTGGGTTTACTTCAGGTGCCCCGGTTTCCTACCACACTTCAAAGACGTACAGGTGTGGAAGTTAATTGTCTTCAGTAAAAATTGTATATTGTCCCTAGTGTGTAGGATAGTGCTAGTGTTTGGTTGTCACGGTAGTGGGTCAAAAGGCCTGGTTTCACACTGTATCTCCAAACCAGATCACCAGAAGGAAACCCATGCAGTCACAGGGAGAACGTGCAAACTCCAGGCAGGCAGCACCTGAGATCGGGATCGAATGCGAATCTCTGGCCCTGTGAGGTAGCAGGTCTACCAGCTGTACCACTGTGCCACCCCTTCCTCTCATCCAGCCTTGCTGTAAGATTGGGAAGACCGATGTCATTGCCTTTAGTTGCTTCCACTGGCTTTGCTCCTTGAAATTGAGTTCTTCTTCCTCCACTGCAACGTGTCCGAGATTGAACTCAGGCTGGTATCTGAAATAACTCCAAGCTTGGCCTCTGACTCAAGGGCGCCCCTGTTCACTTCCACAGAGTTACCCCCTTCCTCTGTTCTCTCAGTTCATTCCCCATTACCTACGCCCAATGCCATTTGAGAAGGGGGTGCTGAACAGCTTTTGTGATGCACTTCTGGGGAAGATGCTGCCAAGATGCTTCTTGGCAGGGATTTCCAGGGCTAAGATCCATCGAGGATCAAGGAATGGTGGTATAGTATTGTCAGCCATGTGGGATTCCATGTGGGATTACAATCCCTCGTCCTCTTACCCAAGAGTCTGTGCTTTCGATGATGAGACATCCAGCAGCAAGAATACTCAATCCTTTCAGCACTAGCCTTCATTGTCCGTATTGGAAAATTCTTTGCGCTCTTCATGGAGTTTCCATAGAGAATAGGATGAACCTGGAGGCATTGGATGCATTATATAATCCTGCAGCCATTGTTCATGTAGGTGAATCAAACAGGGAGGGTAATTATTGGCCAACTCTGCACTGCTTTTTCTCAAATTAGTGGCGTCTTTTTTTCCCGCTCTGACCAAAAGTTATTTTTGGCTAATCGGTGTTCGGCGAAGCGATCGCCAAGCCTTCGCTTGGTCTCACCGATTTAGAGCAGCTGACATCAAGAGCAGCGGATGCAATAGATGAGGTTGGAGGAGATGCAGGTGAACCTCTGCCGCACCTGGAATGACTGCTTTGGTCCTTGAATGGAATCAAGGGGGGAGTTAAAGTGACAAGTGCCCATGTTTGGCCCATATCCCACTAAACCTTGTGCCTGTCCAAATGAATTTTAATTGTTGAAGATAAACACAAAATGCTGGAATAACTCAACGGGACAGGCAGCATCTCTGGAGAGAATGAATGGGTGATGTTTCAGGTCAAGACCCTCCTTCAGATTTTTATATGTTGTTATTGTACCTCCTCTGGCAGCATATTCCATATGCCCACCACTCTCAGTGTGAAAAATGTTGCTCCTCAGGTTCATATTAAATCTTTCCTCTCTCACTTTAAATCTATGCCCCCTGGTTCATGAATCACTACTCTGGGTTAAAAAAACAAAACTGTGCATTCACCCTGTCTATTCCTGTCTAATCACCTTTCCATCGCCTTATCGCCTTTAATCGCCTGAAGTAGAGTCTCGACCCGAAACGTCACCTATTCCTTTTCTCCAGAGATGTTGGCTGACGTGCTTAGTTACTCCAACATTTTGTGTCTATCACCTTTCCATCAACCTTTCCCAACCACAATGCCCACCTCGATTCCAAACCTCTTCCCTGCCTTCTCGAATGCAGAATTTAAGGGTGCCAAATGCCATTGAATGAGCTTTCTATCCCTCATCTGTTCTTAATTATTTGAACTAGCGAGAGGTTATTTTATATTTAAGTACACTGTGTTTTTAGCTTTTCATGTTTCCCACCCGCAGGCCAATTGTATCTATCAGTCACTACTGACAGCAGCAATTAAGGCTCGCAACGAGTTGAACTTGTATTTAAAGTAACAGCCTCTGGAGTGTAACTAAATCCTTTTTTGATAAATGTGTTTAATTTGATTAGTTCAGTTGTAAAAAAATTTAATTAGGTGTGATTGTGTTAAAGCTCTGCAGAAGAGAAAAAAATCATCACATGTAATTCTTAGTTTCAGAATAATCACAAAATATATTGATATTCCATTATATTAGCTTGATGGAACACTCAGCTTATACAAGAAATATTATACAAGGAACAATGAATATTCCAGCTCACGCATTGTAATATTATGAACCCTGCCACTGTTAGACTTTAGTCAGAGTGTGGAAACAGGCCCTTCGGCCCACAGAGTCCATGCTGACCAGCGATCACTCCATACACGAGCACTATCCTACAAACTAGGGACAAATTACAATTTACAGAAGCCAATTAACCTACAAACCTACACGTGTTTGGAGTGTGGGAGGAAACCGGAGCACCCGGAGAAAACGCATGCGGTCACAGGGAGAACGTGCAAACTCCGTACAGACAGTTCCCGTAGTCAGGATCAAACCCGAGTCTCTGGCACTGTGAGGCAGCAACTCTACCATTTACCCCAGTTAGAGTAATAACAAGACATTACAAACTTGGATTATTTTCTCTGGAGCTCTGGAGGTTGAGGGGAGAACTGATAGAAGTATATACAATTATGAGATACATAGATAGGGCAGACAGTCAGAACCCTTTGCCATGGTGGAAATGTCAAAAGCATGAGAGTTTAACTTTAAGGTGAAAGGGGCAACGTTTAAAGGAGATGTGCTTGACCAATTTTTTTTACAGAAGGTTGTGAGTGCTTGGAAAACGCTGCCAGAGGTAGTGGTGGAGTCAGATATGATAGTGGTGTTTAAGAGGCTTTTAGATAGGCACATGGATATATAGGGAATGGTAGGATAGATCTTATATAGGCAGAGGAGATTAGTTTAACTTGCACCATGTTCAGCACAGACATTGTGGGGCAGAGGGCTGTGCTGTACTGTTCTATGTTCTATGTTACTCTTCAGTTACTCTTTTAAGATACAATGCAAAACAGGCCATTTGGCCCACCGAGTCCATGCCAACCAGTTATCTCCCCGCACACCAACACTATACTACACACGAGGGCCAATTTACAATTTTACCAAATCCAATTAACTTACAATCACGGGTTTGATCCTGACTGTCGGTGCTGTCTGTACGGAGTATGTATGTTCTCCCTGTGACTGCAAGGGTTTTCGCCGGGTGCTCTGGTTTCCTCCCACGCTTCAAGACATACAGGTTGGTAGGTTAATTGGCTTTGGTAAATTGTCCACAGTGCATTGGATAGTGCTAGCCCCCAGGGTGATTGTTGGTCTAAATAGAGAAGATAGTTGTGGCAGGGACTATCGCAACAATTAAGAAACAGTTAGACAGGTACGTGGATAGGACAGGTTTGGAGCGATATGGGCCAAACATAGGCAGGTGGGACTAGTGTGGCTGGGACAGGTTGGCAGTGTGGGCAAGTTGGGCCGAATGGCCTGTATCAACGTTGTATTACTCTATAACTCTAAACTAAACATCTAGGTTTGTAGGTTAATTTACCTTCTGTAAATTGTCCCAATTGTGCAGGATAGAACTAGAGTATGGGTGGTCGTTGGACAGAGTGGACTCTGTGAGTAGAAGGACCCTTTTCCACGCTGTTTTTTTCCAAACTACAAAAAACTAAGCATACTTTTTACATTGAATAGCCCTAATATACTGGTTATATGGATGAGTAAACATAATGTATTTAGATGCACAGATTTTGGTCTGGTGTCTGAATATGGACATCTTAACAGAAGAACATTCAACTACTTGGTACTATTCCATTTGTTCATGACTGATAAGTTCACAACTGAATTCCATCTTTGTTCCACATGATGTGCAGATCTGATAAATGTCTATCTTTTAATCTTAAGTTGTCCATCAGCAGCCTTCTGGGATGTGTGTTACAGCTTCCCTCCACTCTTGTATCAAAAAGTGATTTCACATCCTAATGACCTAGCTCTTATTTTAACCTCTGCATTCCCCCAGCAGCATTTATTTAATCCAATCCATCAGAAGCGGTTGTAGAAATGGCAGGTTCTCATCTTGTGTGAATATGATTATTCTGTAAAATAAACCACAGTGCTATTGCCAGTGCTTTTTTTGTAGACAAAAATGTGCTGGTAAGCAGATCAAATAAAAATTAAGCCACAAAGTTGAAAGAGATGTGCGGAGTAAATTTTTGAGATGGAGGGTAGTGGGTGCCTGGAACACCATGCTAAGGGTGGTCATGGAGGTAGATACAGTCGTGGCGTTTAAGAAACTTTTGGATAGGCACATGGATATGCTGGGAATGGAAGGATATGGACTGTGTGAAGGTATATAAGTGATTGTCTTGGCATCATGTTCGGCACTGACATTGTGGCTGAAGGGCCTGATCTTGTTTAGTTTAGTTTTAGTTTGTAGCGGCACCAAACGTGGTGAATAAGGCCAGACATCAGGCAGGTTCAAACAGTAGTTTTATTCAGGTGTTACATGTTAAGTTGGTCCGCTAACGTAATTGTCATTGCTGCTGTAGCTGAGCGAGGTTGTTCTCTCGGACTCAGCTACGTGTTGACTCCCCTGGTCTCAAGGTGAGGTATGCTTAAGTAGCAGGACACTCCCCCTAGGCCGCGACGTCACATGCCAGCCCTCGTAGCTACTGACGAGGGTTCGACCATAAGTGGTCTGTGTATTAGCTGACGCCACAGGACCCCCCCACCCCCCCCAGAACCGGAGGAAGGAATAGAATGGTCGAGGGCGGCTCCTGCATGTGGGTCGGGGATACCCTGGGCGTGGGTCGGGACGGAGGGGCCCGCGGGCGCAGTTGACGCTCCGCGTGGGCGATCCCGAGGTATGCCGAGGGGTGCGAGGAGACCGATGCAAAAGCCGCCGGATGGAAGAGACACAGTCGCATCTCCTCGACCAGCTAAGGGATCGCGTCCTGAGAAATACGGCCCCCAGCAACGGCTGGGAGACGTCGGCAACAATGAAGAAAAAAACGAAATAAAATAAATAAACTGATTGCTGAACCTGGTGTGGTGATGCAGTGTAAACAAAGTGAAAAGAAAGTTCATGTAATCAGTGTAAACAAAGTTAATTGTCATGTGTATCAAGCTTTTGTTGCTTGCTAACCAGTCAGCGGAGGACAATACATGATTGCAATCGAGCCATCCACAGTATACAGACACATGTTAGAGGGAATAACGTGAATAACATTTAGTGCAAGGGAAAGTCCAGTAAACGCCAATTAAAGATAGTCCAAGGTCTCCAACGATGTAGCTCAGGACTGTCCTCTAGTTGTTGGTAGGATGGTTCAGTTGCCTGATTCCAGCTGTATGTGCTGTTTGATGTTCCATGTTCTATCTATCAACAATTATTTACATCAATTATCTTCTTTTATGATCAATCAACTTCTGGTCAATTGATTTAATAAATTAATAACTAAAAGGTAAATAAAAATTCTAAAAATTGGAAATTCTAGTTTCTAACAGTTGTGTACCATCAGAGAAAAAAAAACCCCACTGGATATTGCAATAATAACAAAGTAATGGAAGTGCACCACAAGTGAGTTATCTGTGAAAAAAGCAGCCACAATCTGCTTGTCTCTCCATAGGCACCAATGGACCTGCGGTCTTTTTTCAGCCGTTGATTTTATTTCAGATTTCCAGCATCTGCTGGATGCTGATGCTGGATTGGGTTAATGTAGTTTAGGAAACCTGGAAGGCTTGGAACAAAACACAGTGCTGGAGTAATTCAATGGGTCAGGTTGCATCTGTGGAGAAATAGGCTCCGTTTTCAGGTCAGGACCCTTGCTCGGTAGGCTTGGGGATGGATGAATCCCTTATTAACAATAGCACTTCAACAGCATTTTCATTTGAAAATCAAATTTTATGGTAATGCTATTTCAACTCCATTTTGCTATTGTGCCATTTTTCACAATGTTTGTGTTAAATGATGAAGAGTAAACAACACCTACCAACCCATGGCAAAAACTTGCAAGGGTTGTAGTTTCACATTCCCTATCCCTTCCAAAACTTCCAAACTATTCCCACACGGTCGAGCCTCAGGTAGATAAGGTGGTCAAAAAGGCTTTTGGCACATTTGCCTTCATCAGTCAGAGTATTGAGTATAGAAATTGGGAGGTCATGTTGCAGTTGTACAAGACGGTGAGGCCGCATTTCGAGTATTGTGTTCAGTTCTGGGCAGAATGTTATAGGAAGGATATTGTCAAACTTGAAAGGGTTCCGAGAAGATTTACAAGGATGTTGCCAGGACTAGAGGGTCTGAACTGCAGGAAGAGTTTGAGTAGGCTGGGACTATATACCTTGGAGCACAGGAGGATGAGAGGTGATCTTATAGAGGTGTATAATCACAAGAGGAATAAATTGGTTAGATGGACAGAATCTCTTGCCCAGAGTGGGGGAATTAATGACCAGAGGACATAGGTTCAAGGTGAAGGGGAGAGGATTTAATAGAAATCTGAGGGGCAACTTTTTCACGCAAAGGGTGGTGGGTGTATGGAACAAGCTGCCAGAGGAGGTAGTTGAGGCTGGGATTATCCCAATGTTTAAGAAACAGTTAGACAGGAACATGGATAGGATACGTTTGGAAGGATATGGACCAAAGGCAGGCAGGTGGGACTAGTGTAGCTGGGACATGTTGGTCGGTGTGGGCAAGTTGGGCAGAAGGGCCTGTTTCCACACTGTATCACTCTATGACTTCTATACTTTCCCAAACTTCCGAACCATTCCCACCACTTATATACCTTCGGAAAATCACCGAACCTTTTCCACACCACTTATCCCTTCCGAAGCTTCTGAGCCCTTCTCACACTCCCTATCCATTCCCAAACCTTCCCAAATGTCCTATCTCGTTCCATACGCATCATCACTTTCCATGCTTCCTCTCTCTTTCCATATGCCCTCTGCTTTTCCACACTCCCCCCTTCCACACTCCCTAATCCTTTCCACATTCCCCACCCCTTTCCATGCTCCCTGCCTCTTTCCGCACTCCCCACCCCCATCCATACTTCCTCCCCCATCTTCTACAATCTCTCTCATTCACATACATGCTGGGTCAGGCCGAATGCACGGAACAACACAAGAAACGGACAGCTCACTTTGGGCATGGGAAGGGGATAGTGATTTGACTTATGTAAATTCTGACTTATGCAAGGGTTCACGGAATGTAACACTTACGTAAATCGGGGAGTGCCTGTACTTCTGTGCGTCAATAATTGTATGATTCTATTTAAATCTCCATTACATAGCACTATCTCAATTGCTATAAATTGATGCTCAGGTTGGCAATAGTTTACACTTGAGAGAAGATCTTCCAAGTGCAACTCTCCACATTGAAGTCAAAATCTCCCTTCACTATCCCAAGGGTCCGTCATCTGTTTTGAACCCTGGTATCTTGAAGGTTTTCACCTTAGTATCTCCTGTGTATATTACTGTGGTAGCAGCAAGTAATCTTTGAACTTAACTCTTCCATCTTCATTTCTTTGCAAAATGTCATAAAATGTTCACTCTTCTCCCCCTCATTCTTCCCACTGTCAAATTTATCTTTGGTGATCTGTGTGATCTCCAAATTTATCTCCTCAGTGATCTCTTCACTTCTCCTTTATCCTGCCTTGTCTGAGGCAGCTCATTTTGGTCTCCCATTAGCTTCTAATTCTTGCACACATGCTGACAACACCCAGCTCTAATTTTCCATCTCTCTCTCTCTCTCAATCAGTAATTGCATTTCTTGGCTATATATATATATATATAGCAATGAATGAAGAGATATTTCTTCCAGATTAACCCATTTCTCTTCCGCCTTTGTGTCATCTAACTGCATCAGGGGCACTTTCTGCAGCCTTCTGGGTAAGCACCGCCACCATTTGCCGGCTTGAGTTCCATCTTGCTTCCTGTGGTGCAAGGCGTTCTGGGTAAGGACCGTCGACATTGCCGACTTGTTTCCAATGTAAACTTGAGTTCATAAGTTCTAGGAGCAGAATAAGGCCTTTTGGTCCATCAAGACTACTCCACCATTCAATCAAGGCTCATCTATCTTCCCGTCTCAACCCGACTCTCCTGCCTTCACCCCATAACCCCTGACACCATTATTAATCAAAAATCTGTCAATCTCCACTGTAAAAATACCCAATGACTTGACCTCCACAGCCGCCTGTGGCAATGAATTTCACAGATTCACCACCCTCTGACTCAAGAAATTCCTTCTCATCTCCTTTCTCAAGATGTCCTTTTCTTCTGATGCTATGGCCTCTGGTCCTAGACTCTCCCACGAGTGGAAACATCCTCTTCACATTCATTCTATCCAGGCCTTTCACTATTTGTGATTCATGTTCACTATTCACTATATTGAGTGATTGCACAGAAAATAAATTAGAATCTACCTTGATTGCACTCAGGACTGAGTACAGAATTGTTTACTTATGTGCAAGTTTACCTAAGTCTCTTATTGCACAAGTCAGAGAGTGCCTGTAGTCTATCAAATCTATTCTGGCTCCAAGCTCTTTTCCAATTATCCTGCAAACTATTTTCAATTGTCCGTTGTTATCCGTGGGCAGGAAGAGTCAGTGGTATCTCAAGCTTGCCCTGGCCACTCATTCTTTGCCTGAGTAGGGGCGCTGGCTGTCTAGGGCTTCTTCCCAACAGCCCAGTCTTGACCACACGGTGGCGCTGGTAGTCTTGCGTTTGCCTCAGTGGCTCAGTCTTCCTCGAAGCTATGACGGGAACACAGCTAGCAGACAGGCACCCACTTTCACTCCGTTCCCCTCTCTTGTCTTTCTTCCTTCTTCCTGCCTTTCTTCCTCTTTCAACTGCTTCTTCTTTCACCTTCCCTCAAGGTACAGTGGAACTGGTAGGACAACTAGGGTGGGGGATGTTGGGGGGCGGGGGGGGGGGGGAGGAATGAAGGAGCTACTTCAAATTAGAAAAATCAACATTCATACCTCTCATACCTCATATTATCTATAGATAATAATGCCACTTGACAGCCTGTTCTGTTTGGGGTTCTTTTGCCCAAAGAAAGTCAATCAATCTTTGAATATTTGGTTTCTTTTTTAAGAATGCTGTCAACGTGCATCTCTGCAGTGATGTTAGAGTGGAGGCTGAGAAAGAACAAGTGACATTTGGGATAACAGATGGAATCTGATTCATTCTTTCTCTGTCATTTCAGCTCCTGATTACAGCCTTTATGTTTTCAGATCTATTTTATCACAATATCCATGCTTAATTTTTTTTAAAACTTATTTTGGTTCAGCATTACTGAGTGGCTTTAGTTTAGTTTTTAACCCTATCCAGGTAAAGCATGTAGTAGAAAGCATGGTGCCAGGTTACATCACAGATTGGGTTTGGATCAGCCCTGTCCAAGACTATAAAAAAATTACAGTGAGTTATGGATGTAGCCCAGTGTCTCACACATACCAGATTGTCCATCATTGACTCCATTTATGTCTCACGCTGCCTCGGGAATGAAGCCCATATAATCAAGGACCTTTCCCAGCGTGGTTATTCCTCCCTCTCCCCGCTTCTGACAGGCAGAAGATACAGAAGCTTGAAAGTGCGCACCACCAGACTCATAAAACAGCTTCTTCCCCTCTGTTATCAGTCATCTGAACGGTCTTTCCATAAGCTAGGGTACTCTCCCGATTCTCCAACATCACCTCATTGAGGACATTGGACCTTTTCTCTGAAATTATTACGCAACAATACAGAGAAACTATATTCTGCACTCTGGTATCTTTCTCTTCCCTCTCTACCTTTTGTACATGTTTGGTTTGATTGCATTCATGTGTAATGATATTTGATTTGATTGAATAGCATACCAACAAAAGCTTTTCACTGTACCTAGGTACACACGACAATAGTAAACCTAATACCTAAATTTAGTTATTAATGAGTGAAATGAGCAATCCTTCTGTAAATTGGGGGTGAGCACAGTAGTGGCTTAGAAATTAGTTGCTGGACCAGCAATCCAGAATCCAGACTCACCATGCAAAGACCCAAGTTCATACTTCACAATGATAGCTGTGGGATTTAAATTCAGTTAGAAATTTGGACACCAATAACTAGCCTTAATAATAATGACTGCCAAATGCAATCCCATTGTCATAAAAACCCAACTGGTTCACTAACGTCCTTTAGGTGAAGCAATCTGTAAGGCCTTATCAAGTAAAGTGTTGGAGTAACTCAGTGTTGGAGTAACTCAGCAGGTCAGGCAACATCTTGGGAGAACAAAATCAAGGACCTTTCCCAGCGTGGTTTCCCAGATAGGTGACGTTTCGGTTTGGGTCCCTTCTTCAGGCAGATTGTGGAGGGAGGGAGGAAGCTGAACGTGAAGTGGGGGTAATGCCTTTATGTACTTCCAGACCCATCCTGTGTCATTAATTCTTAAATCCCCTCTGAAATGGACTAACAAGCCACTCGTATAGCCATAGAGTCATACAGCATGGAAACAGGCCCTTCCGCCCAACTTTCCCACGCCGACCCTATCTACACTAGTCCCACCTGCCCACGTTTGGTCCATATCCTTCTAAACCTATCCTATCCCTGTACCTGCAAATGTTTCTTAAACGTTGCGATACTACCTGCCAACTACCTCCTCTGGCAGCTCGTTCCGTACACCCACCACCCTTTGTGTAAACATGTTGCCCTTCGGGTTCAAGTGCAATTAGTGATGGGAAATAAATGCTGACCTTGCCAGTTATATAGAATCTGATGTGAATTAAAATAAGAATTGTGGCTTGGCAGACACTACATTTTCGTAATTGTGTTAGAAAGTGTGGAGTCCTGTATCAAGATAAGTGGGTCTCCCAGGTACAAAAAAGCAAAATGTACAGAAATTTCAGAAGACCAAGCAGCATCCATAGAGGGATAAAACCTGGTTAACTTTTCATGTCAATGACTTATTATTGGGGTATATATTTTATATGGTTTTATTTTCTTCATGTGGCAATAAATTAGATACATGATAAATAACTGAGCAATTCGTATGGAAATGGGCTGTCTCTTTGTTGTTATATGTTGGAATATTTGCTGAACATTGTTATTGAAACAGACACTCACCATTGGATTAGAGTACTCTTTCCACAGATGCTCACTGACCTGACGCGTGTTCCCAACACCGTCTGCTTTTATGTTTAAGAAGGAACTGCAGATGCTGGAAAATCGAACGTAGGCAAAAGTGCTGGAGAAACTCAGCGGGTGCAGCAGCATCTATGGAGTGAAGGAAATAGGCAACGTTTCGGGCCTGAAGAAGGGTTTCGGCCCGAAACGTTGCCTATTTCCTTCGCTCCACAGATGCTGCTGCACCTGCTGAGTTTCTCCAGCATTTTTGTCTACCGTCTGCTTTTATTTCAGGTTTCCAGCATCTACAGGGTTTTGCTTTTCAGGCCCTTACCGCTGCTTGTCTGTGAAGCCAGTTAGATAGTGGAACTGGACCAGAAATTAGATTCAATTATCTTGTTCAAATGAACTTGTAATCTCTTTTGGCTCTATTGCTTAACATTTTATTGAATTTTGTGAATCAGTTTCTGCATTGTTTGAACATGTTAATTACCAAGCCTGTTAGCAGTCACTGCTGAGTCTATTCCTGCCTCATTCTTGGCTTTATTCACTCTATATGTGGAGCAAACATTATGTAACGTCTTCCTACTTGTATGGGCCAGATGCTACTGGAGCCGCACATCTGTATGACATTTTAAAAACTTGATTTTGATTTGTGGAACATAGACGTCCCTTTCATCTTCCTCATTTATTCTACACCCTAACTGCCTCTGCATAGCACAATGCTGCAGCTGGTAAATCTGCTTCCTCACAGCACCAGAGACCCGGTTTGGATCTTACCTGTGTGGAGATTGCACTCTCTACCAGTGACTGCAAGGGTTTCCTTTGGGTGCTCTGGTTTCCTCCCACATCACAAAGAAGTGCGGGTTTGCAGGTTAATTGGCCTCTGTAAAAATTGGCCCTAATGTGTAGGGGGGTAGATGGTAAAGTGGGATAATGAAGAACTAATGTGAATGGGTGATTGATGGTCAGCATGGACTTAGTTTGTTGAAGGTCCTCCTTCCATACTGTGTTTTTAATCAATCAACTGAGGGAGCACCTATGAGTTGCATTTAGATCAGATCGGGAAGTAAAGTTGATTTCTGCCCCTCAGCCAGAGGGTTAGTATTGCTGAAACTGGATTTTTAAAATATAGGTCCACCAGCAATTTTCTGACAACTGGTGGTCCGGCGCCTCCTTTAATCCAAACAAAATTACAAGAGCGCACTTGAAATCTCCCCCGCCTGGAAGTCCCCACCGAATATGTGGTACCTAGGCCGGATGAGGTGACCGATCCCGACCCAATAGGAACTTCTGCGATCGATCGGTGGGTCGAATTTGCCCCCTGTGGCTGTGGCTCTGGAACTCCAGCCCGGCCTGAACAGACAGATCCGTTCCCACGGCGAATCTCTTCGGCTAACTCTGCGGGTCCTCCCCATTGGCCTGTAGACCTGTGTGTGGATTTATTTAATTATGTGAATTTAAATTCCCCATGTGCCACTTTAAATTCAAACATGTCTCACGATCAGTGGTCAGAATGCTAGCTGTGCACAACACATTGATGCGACAACCAAGAAGCCTCACCAACGCCTCTCCTTCCTGAGTAAAAATCCTGAGAAAATCCGGCATGTCTCCAATGACTCGTACAGACCTCTACAGATGCACTGCAGAAAGCATACCGCCAGGTTGCATCACAGCTTAGTTTGGGAACATCTCTTCTCAAGAACACAAGAAATTGCAGAGAGTTGTAGATGTCGCCCAGTCCATCACACAGACCAGACTCCCCACCTTTGAATTCATCGATATTTCACGGTGCTTTGGAGAAGCAGATGACATAATCAAAGACTTGTCCCCCACCCTGGTCATTCTTTCTTTCTTTCTTTCTGCTCCCACCCAGCAGACTCAGGAATAGCTTCTTCCCCTCTGTTATCAGGCTGTTGAACATCCTTCTGTAAACTAGGGTACTGTCAGATTCACCTCTACCCCGGGGTCAAGGAAAGAGCGTTCACGTCGCGGCCCTGTTTTCACCAATCTTTCCACCATCACGCACAAGAAGCACAAGAAGCACAAGACGGACACCACTGAATGCATGAATGCAGATGCCGAGAAGTGTGCTCAGCTCTGGCTGAACAACTTCTAATCTTGTGTGTGGACTCGAAGAAGACCTCTACCCCATTGTGGACATTGGAATTTGTCTATAGAACTGATGCACTACAATGCTGAGAACGATATTGTACTTCTAGTGTACTTGACTTTGACTTGATAGTAATAACGTATGATATATCTGATCTGATTGGAGAGCATGCAAAGTAAAGCTTTTAATTGTACACATGAAAATAATAAACTTAAACCTAAACTACCACTCGTGGCTCCCCAGGATGATATCCCTTCCCTTGTTTGAGGGGTGTCCCCACTGGACTCTGACCCTCAATTTCCAACAGGGGAAGGACTCTAGACTGTGGCCCTTCCCCCACTGACCCTTTATGTCCGCTGCACTCAGTTTCAGTGCATCCAACACAAAGGAAAGTTGGATTCCTATTTGCAGCCTAGACCTTTGCAACTCGAGCTTAGTCGTACCCTGTTGGTCCTATTACAATGGAGTATGTCCTTAACACTAAGATTGGAGACCTGAAATATACCAGAAAAGAGACTGAGAAAAACATAATTCCAGTTACTGAATGAATTGATAATTTGTGTTCAGAAAAGGGGAAATAGAGAAAGAAAGTGCAGGTTAAGAGGGAGTTTAATAAATCTGAGCATAACACAAAATGCAGGAGTAACTCAGCGGGTCAGGTAACATCTCTGGAAAACATGGATAAATGATGTTTGGGATTGTGACCTTCTGCAGACTAATTGAAGTAGTGGGGAGAATTCTGGAAAAGAGATGAGGTGAGACAAAGCCTGGCATGTGATCAGTGGATCCGGTGAGGAGCAGTTGATTGTTAAAAATAACCTGACTTTGATTATGCTAAAAAAAAAACGAATGGAAATAAAATGCAATGCATGTTTTAAAATACTGCCATGTTTTAAACCTCAAAGTAAAGATGAAAACAGCACAAATATAATTGTTCATTTTATCAGCCAGAGTGATTGATCGGTAATCATTAATAATCATAATGGCTTCCAACAATGACAATTTGGAGACTTGGTTTTCTTTAAAGAATTATGTGCAAGCACCTTTAGAAAGCAGATGAGGAATGTCTTTCATTAGAGGGTGGTGGTCAGCATGGATTCAGTGGGCTGAAGGGCCTGTTTCCATGCTGTATCTCTGAAGTCTAAAATAAAGTCCAAACTCTAATGGGATCAATCTTTCCGTCTTTACCCTCATGAGATTCTTTATTCAGCATTGCCATATTTCTGTGTAGAAACCAGGAACTACAGATGTTGGTTTACACAGAAGGACACAAAGTGCTGGAGTAACTCGGTGGGTCAGGCAGCATGTCTGGAGAACATGGATAGATGATGCTTTAGATCGGGACCTTCGTTCAGAGTCTGAGGAAGGGTTCTGGCCCGAAACGTCACCTATCCATGTTCTCTATAGATGCTGTCTGACTCGCTGAGTTACCGCAGCACTTTGTTACCTGTGTTCTGTCTTCTTCGATCTTCATTGCATTAAGATCACTCGTCAAGCAGAACACTGTAGTGATGTTTTACACCTTCACTGGGTGTTGCAATCAAATAAAAGAAGATTATTCCCTTTGGTTGTTAATTTCTTGCAAGAGGTTATAAACACAGGTTTATTACCAAAATAGAATGGGAAGGTGTGAAAAATGATTTTTCAAATAGTGACTTACGAGAAAGTGGCTATCAAGGAAGTAGCTATTATTTCAACATTAAATCACATTTATGCAGCAGATTTCAATAGGTAATATAACGCCAGGTGCTTCTTCAAAACATTATTAAGTAGAATTTGATGGCAAGCCACATAAAAAGGGATGAGGACAGGCAATGACAAGATTGGTTCAGGAAGTGAAATGAGGGAGAAAGACATTGGCAGTGAGGAGAGGGGGATTTAGGACATGGTCTTGGTTGCGGAAGACTTGGTAAACAGGGATGGGGCAAACAAAATCAGGAAACTCACAACGTTGGAGTGGAAGGAGCAGAAATACCTTGGAAGGTTGAATCACTGGAGGAGATCATTGGCACAGAGAGAGGGTGGTGAATCTGTGGGCTTCATTGCCACAGACGGCTGTGGTGTCCAAGTCATTGAGCATTTTTAAGGCGGAGACTGACAGATACAAGTTTGGGAAGGGTGTCAAGAGTTATGGGGAGAAGGCAGGAGAACGGTGTGTGGATTTGTAGATTCATAGTGTCGTACAGCATGGAAACAGACCATTCAGCCCAACTTGTCCATGCCATCCAAAATGCCCCATCTAAGCTTGTCCTGTTGGCCTGTACTTGGCCCATATCTCTCTTAATCTTAATCATGTGCCTGTCCAAGTGACTTTTAAATCTTAATATTCTACCTGCCTCACCTACTGTACTTCCTCTGATATCTCATTCCACATACCCACCACCTTCTGAGTGAAAAAGCTGCCCCTCAGATGTCTATTAAAACTCTCCCTTCTCAACTTAAACCTATATTCCCCAGTTCTTGATTCCCCTATCCTGAGAAAGAGACTTTGTCTATTCACCGTCTCAAACCCCCTCATGATTTTATGCACCTCTCCAAGAACCCCCTCCTTTGGTCTCCTGTGCTCAAATGTATAATGGCCTCGTCTGCCCAATCTCTCCCAACATCCTCATAGATCTTCTCTGCACTCTTTCCAGCCTCATAACATCCTTCCTATATCCGGGTGGCCAAACTGAGTACAATAGTCCAAATGCGGCCTCATCAACGTCTTATCCAAACGTATCATAACATCCCAACTTCTATACTCAATGCCCTAACTGATGAAGGCCAGTATACCAAAGGCCTTCTTTACCACCCTATCTATCTCTGGTGCCACTTTCAGATATTTCTACTCCTCAATCCCTCTAGTCTGCAACAATCCCCAAGGCGCTACCCTTCATTGTGAAGGTCTTGCCCTAGTTTGACTTCTCAAAATGCCTTGCACTTATCTGCATTAAACTCCATTCACCATTCCTCAGCCCACTTCCCCAGATGATTGCTGTAATTTTTGATAACTATCCACACTGTCTACAATACCACCCACTTTAGTGTAATCTGCAAACTTACTAATCATGCCTTGTACATTCTCATCTAATAAGCCACAAACAGAATTGAGCCCAGCACCGAGGCTTGAGGCACAGCACTAATCACAAGCCTCCAGACTAACAAACACGATCCACCACCACCCTCTGCTTCCTTCTATTAAGCCAATTCTCTATCCAAAGATGGAACGTCTTTGTAAGTTAATTCCCCTTTGTAAACGCTCTCCTTGTATGTAGGTAGTGGATAGAAAAGTGGGATAACTTAGAAATAGTGTAAATGGATGATTGATGGTGGACATGGACTCAGTTGGCTGATCTGTACATTTCTATGAAAATTAACTAAAGGAATCACAATTGTGTTAAACCCAGACTCTCGTGAAGAGATTATTTGTTCATTTTATGTAATATATGTGAGTATTGTGTTTATCAGCTTTTATGCTGCTGCAACCAAGCATTTTATTGTCCTGTTGTTGGTATAGGACAAGATAGTAGTTAGTATCCCTACCTGTCAGGTGGAAGACCAGGGTGATGGTGGCATGGTGGCGCAGCGGTAGAGTTGCTGCCTTTCAGCACCAGAGACCCGGGTTCGATCCTGACTACGGGTGCAGTCTGTACGGAGTTTGTACGTTCTCGCCGTGACCTGCGTGAGTTTTCTCTGAGATCTTCGGTTTCCTCCCACACTCCAAACACATACAGGTTTCTAGGTTAATTGGCTTGGTATAAATGTAAAAATTGTCCTTTGTGCGTGTAGGGTAGTGTTAAGGTGCATGGATCACTGGTCGGTGTGGACTCGGTGGGCCGAAGGGCCTGTTTCCGCGCTATATCTCTAAACTAAACTAAACTAAACTATCTAAATTAAACCACTGTAGATTCTCTTGACTTGAGCAATGCCATGTTCGCAGACAGTAAAACAGAACATGGAACAAGAATGAAATGAAAATTAATCGGATGTAGAAATTCATTCTGTGCTGTGTTTGATGTAGTAATTATGACACGTTGAACTCTGCTTCTGAACTGTTTGCATTGATGTTAATAGAAGCAGATTTCAGCAATGGAGTTCAATCTCCATTTTCCACATTTAGAACATTAACAAAGGATTCATTTCTTCCACTGTGGTCCACAATTGCATAACAATATATGTTGTTAATGCCAATATTAATGTCAATGCGCCTAGAGGAAATTGCAGAAGCTTGTCACATACTATTGAGGAACTAACGTTTAAGTTAATGAGCCACATAACCTCATCCTTCAGGCACCATCTATAGGCACAAACATCGGAAGCACCCAGCCACACACCATGTTCAATATGTATTAGATATTCCGAAAACAACAATTAGCTGCAAGAAGAGGTTGGATAATTTTGGATTGTTTTCTCTGGAATGCCAGAGGCTGAGGGGAGACTTGATAGCAGTATATAAAATTGTGAGAGAAATAGATAGGGTAGACAATTTGAACATTTTTCCCAGGGTGGAAATGTCAGAGCATAGCTTTAAGGTGAGAAAGAAACATTTAAAGAAGATGCAGGGAAGGAAGGGATATTATCATATAATTTTGACTTTAGAGATACAGCGCGAAAACAGGCCCTTTGGCCCACCGAGACTGCGCCGAACAGCGATCACCCCGTACACTAGCAATATCCTACACACTAAGTAAAATTTATAATTTTACCCGCCATTTAACTTACAAGCATCTACATCCTTGGAGTGTAGGAGGAAAGCGGACCCCTGAATATACTTTCAGGAATGTTTAAGGTTTATTTCTAATGGCACAGTGAAAATCTAACCAACTCTGAACTGAGCTATTCATCAAACGTTGACATTAAGTTTTCAAGTCCTGCCAAGATCTTATTGTCCTTGGTGGAGAGAATTGCAACTAATTTTGGAAGGTATTAGAATTTGTAAAGGTATAACAAAATACTTGTCAGTCTGAGATAGTCCTGGCAATGCTTAAACATAGGAAGATAAATGGGCGTCATTGTTGGCCATTTAGCCTCTGGCATCTGTTCTGCTGTCCCACAAAATAACAGTTGCTAAATGGCCATAGTATCATGGGCAACCACAAAGTAGCAGATAACAAACGACACAGTTCCCTCCTAATCTATCTATTCTATTACTAAAACTCTCATCTTGACCACTTCCAGTCTGCGTGGTTTTTAAATTTGCGCAAAAACGGTACCATATAACGCTAGGATTTTTTCGACACCTTACTCACCGTTCTCCTCTGCTCCAAGCGCACCGTTTTGTTCCAATTGGTGGAAGATTACAAAAGTTATGAAGGTTTAAAAAATCGTGAGATCAGCAGATTGGTCTTCCTGCCTGTCAGTCACCATGAAGGTAATGCCCCTTCCGGCACCCACTGGAGGCAGCGCTGAGTCCATGAGCACGTCCAGAAGCCGCCCGTCCAGAAGCCGCCCGTCCAGAAGCCCCCCAGAATAAGGCTGAAGCAGCGGAGTGTGGGCTGTGTTCCGGGGCGGGGGCGGGGGCTGTGAGCGCGGCAGGCACTGGGGACAGGAGCAGCTGAGTGAGTCCGGAGCCGGGTCCTGGAACCAGGAGTGCGGTCGGAGCCGGGGCTGGGAACCGGTGAGCCTACACACCCCCCTCCCATCCCCCCCTCCCCCCTCCCCCACACACCCCCCTCCCCCACAATCTCCCCTCCCCCACAAACCCCCTCTCCCCCTCCCCCACACACCCCCCTCCCTCACACACACCCCTCCCCCACACCCCCCCTCCACCACACATACCCCCCGTCCCCCACACCCCCCCTCCCCACACACCCCCACATAAAATGAAGAGAGGTATAGATAGGGTAGACAGTCAGAACCTTTCTCCCAGGGAGGATATGTCAAAAACTAGAGGGCATGACATAAGGTGAGAGGTGTATAGTTTAAAGGAAATGTGTGGGGCAGGTTTTTCAACACAGTGAGTGATGTGTACCTGGAACATGCTACCAGGGCAATGGTGGATGCAGTGGCGTTCAAGAGGCTGTTAGATAGGCACATGGATATCTGTGAAAACATTTTGTTGCTGTTGTAACCAGTTGTAACTGTTGTACCCAGTCAGCAGAAAGACAATACATGATTACAATCGAGCAGTGTACAGATACATGATGAAGACAATAATATGAATAACATTTAATAACGTGAATAACTTTGCTTCCTGTCATTGAGTGATTTCAATCCTTGCCGTCAGTCCATCAAGAACAAAGTTTATCAAACGTTTCCTACAGGTTGGTGTTGATCCAAGTGTTTATTCAGAATAAAGGCCCTACATGCCAACAAGCAATAAACTTTATTTCACTTTGGTATGCAATTGTATCTCCATCTTGTTTTGTACAAGATGGAGAGGTGCAGAAGACTTCCAGTATATCCCCCATTGCACCTTTGAAAAAACATCAATAATCTTTACCTTAAGGTGGCACAGTGGTGCAACTGGAAGAGCCGCTGCCACATGGCGCCAGAGTCTCGTGTTCGATCCTGACCTGGGGAGCTGGCGGTGTGTGGTTTGCAAGTTCTCCTATGACCATGTCCTCTTCTTTGCAACTCAAAATATAATTGATTTCTCCCGTGACCTCCCATCCATCATCTCCTGCAACCACATGCGTCTTCATCATTGAATTGTTGAATCGTTGAATCATTGAATCAGGTGGTCCAAAGACGTGCAAGTTTGTGGGTGAATTGACTTCTGTAAATTGCCCTTAGTGTGTGGTGAGTGGATGCAAAAGTGGGATAACGTAGAACTAGCATGAATGGGTGATCGATGGTCGGCGTGGACTCGTTGGGCGGAGAGCCTGTTTCCATACTGTATCTTTCAATCAATCAATCATTCTTTGCAAAAGAACTCAATAAATAAAATAAAAATTGTAGATGCTGCAAATCTGAAAAATAAACAGAAGATGGTGGGACTACTAAGTAGGTCAGACAGATGTGTGTGGGAGAAACAATGTTCCTGTTTCAGATCATTAACCCTTCAGCCAAAATTAAATAGATTAAACGTGCAGTAAAAGAGAAAGGGAGTTTAGTTTTAGTTTTAGAGATGCAGTGTGGCAACACATCCTTTGGCCAACCGAGTCCACACCCACCATCGAACACCCGTTTGCCCACTATTTCTATGTTATCCCACTTTCTCATCCACTCACACTTGAGGCAATTTACAGAGGCAAGTTAACCTACAAACCAGCACATCGTTGGGATGCGAAAGGAAACTGGATCCCCCCCGGAAAAAAACGCACGAGGTTACTGGGAGAACATGCTGACTCCACACAGACAGGACCTGAGGTTGGGATTGAGCCCGGATCTCCGGTGTTGCGGGGCAGCGACTCTACCAGCTTGTTTCTGACAGGCAGCAGAGCAAGGGATACTGAATGACACATATGGTGGCCAGAGGGAGGCCAAGACAGTTTTATTGTCATATGTTCCAAAATTGAAACAATTAAATTCTTATTTTGAGATGAAGTGAATTCTAGATCAAGGCTTGTTACTGACAGATGACCGTTATGGAGGTGATGTAAAAAGAGGAAGGATGAATGAAGGCGCTAGAGGAAGATAATCAAAAATAAGGCTGCTTAACCTTTCATTTCACTTCCAACAGTATTCTGCATCTCACTGTTCTTGTTTATTTATTTTTCGTTTCTCCTCTATTCTCATTCATCTCTTTCCATCTGTATCTTCAGACAGATCATCCCATCCACCATCATTTGATTCCACCATCATTTGGAAACTCCAGACTCTGTTTTTGCTTCCCTTGTCGCTAGTACGGCGGGACTGTCATATGTTGAGAGAATGGAGCGGCTGAGCTTGTATACTCTGGAATTTAGAAGGATGAGAGGGTATTCTTATTGAAACATGTGATTATTAAGGGTTTGGACACGCTAGAGGCAGGAAACATATTCCCGATGTTGGGAGAGTTCAGAACCAGGGGCCACAGTTTAAGAATAAGGGGTAAGCCATTTATAACGGAGATGAGGAAAAACTTTTTCACACAGGGAGTTGTGAATCTGTGGAATTCTCTACCTCAGAAGGCAGTGGAGGCCGATTCTCTGGAGTCTTTCAAGAGAGAGTTAGATAGAGCTCTTAAAGGTAGCGGAGTCAAGGGGAGAAGGCAGGAATGGTACCACAATCCACAGTACTGGTTGGGGATGATCAGCCATGATTACATTGAATGGCGGTGCTGGCTCGAAAGGCCGAATGGCCTACTCCTGCACCTATTGTCTATTGTCAAAATTTTCCTTGCTGTGATGTATGACTGGTAGAATGAAACGTTAAATCTGTTTCTTTTGCCATATACACTCTCTGACTTGCTGAATATTTCAGCATTTTCTGTTTTTATTTCAAATAAACTATATAAAATAATTCACTTGGACAGGTACATGGATAGGAAAGGGCCAAATGCAGGCAAATGGCTCTAGCTTAGATGGAGCATCTTGGTCAGCCAAAGGGTTTGTGGCCAAAGGGGTTGTGTCCACACAGTGTAACCTAATGAAAGAATAAGGTGACATTGCATTGTCCAGATTGGACAAGAACCTTCAAATATAAAGTGCTGGAGGAACTCGGCAGGTCAAGCAACATCATTAGACTTTAGACTTTAGAGATACAGTGTGGAAACAGGCCCTTCGGCCCACCGATTCCTCTCTGACCAGTGATCACCCTGCACACAAGCAATATCCTACACACTAGGCACAATTTATAATTTAAAGAAGCTAATTAACTTACAAACTGTACATCTGAGTGTGGAAGGTAACCGGAGCACCTGGAGAAAACCCACACGTTCACAGGAAACATACAAACTCCGTAGACAGCACCCACAGTCAGGATCGAACCCAGATCACCGGTGCTGGAAGGTAGCAACTGCACCGTGCCACCCACTCTCTGGAGGGAGACACACAACGGTTTTGATCGGAAGAAGGGTTCCCAACAAAACACCATTTGTCCATTCCCTCCACAGATGCTGCCTGACCAGCTGAGATCCTCCAGGATATTGTGTTTTATTCAAGACTCCAGCATCTGCAGTAATTTGTTTAGTTTAGTTTAGAGATACGGTGTGGAAACAGGCCCTTCGGCCCACCGAGTCCGCACTGACCAACAATCCCCGCACATTAACACTATCCTACACACACTAGGGAAAATGTTGTACACATACACTAAGCCAATTAACCTACATAACTCTTCATCTTTGGAGTGTGAGAGGAAACCGAACATATCGGAGAAAACCCACGCAGTTACAGGGAGAGCGTACAAACTCCGTACATATGGCAGCCATAGTCGGGATTGAACCCGGGTGTCCTTCACTGCAAGCGCTATAAGGCAGCAACTCTACCGCCGCGCCACTGTGCCGCCCTTTGTGCCTCCAACTTTTAACCAGACACATACAAGCAGCCGGACAGAGGGAGATGTGCATTACTGCACAAGATTTATTTACTGTCTTGGAAACTATGAGTGGGAGAGCAGAAGAGTGAAAGGCACAGAGTTGTCCCTGCAGCCCCCTATAAGTTGCAGCAGATTAATGCATCACCATGGGCTATCTGAATATTAAGGCAGACATTTGGTCTTCTACAGATTGCTCAACTGTGCAGTCTCTTACTGTGACTTCTCCTTCCCAGCCCTTCACTGGTCAAACTCTATCTATCCCTGTTTTGACATATCACTAAAATTAATCATTAGCCATTCAACAATGCAATTGTAGACTCAGCCTCCAGCTTGGCCATTTGGATAGCCACAAAATGCTGGAATAACTCAGCGGGTTAGGCAGCATCTCTTGAGAAAAGGAATAGGTGATGTTTTGGATTGAGACCCTTCATCAGACTGAGAGTCAGGGGTGAAGTGGGGGGGACACTGGAGGTACAGAACAAAGCAGAGCCTGCATCAATGACCCGGGAAAGGTGGAGCCCACAATGGTCCATTGTTGGCTGGGGCCAAGGTGATGACAAAGGAATATGAACTGTGAAATTAGTAAGAGGAATAGCGTGAGGAAGAGGTGAGAGAGAGGGAATGCATAGGTTACTTGAAGTTCGAGAAATCAATTATCATGTCACGAAGTTGTAAAAGCTGCCCAAGTAAAATATGAGGTGCAGTTCCTCCAATATACATGTGGCCTGACTGACAGGAGGCCCAGGACAGAAAGGTCAGTGTGGGAGTGGGAAGGAGAGTTGAAATGAGTTGGGCATTTGGATTTTTGTTGTAATTTTCATTTAAACTCACAACCGAAACTAATATTTGCAATGCCATCAGTATACTTTAAAGGTTTTGGTGGAACAAGACAATTTAATAAGCGACATGATTAGGGGCAGAGCAAATTACTGAATCTATATTCATAATGTTAAATTACAAATTAATTCTTTAATTGATCATCTGGAGCAACTCTTGAAATTAAGTCAGCTAGCCTCTTATATCTAAGTCGACACATCATAAAAATGAAAATGAATAATAATTTGCTAGAATTTCAATTTGCAGAAATAGACCAGGCTATAAATACAATAGTCATCTTTTAATA
This sequence comes from Malacoraja senta, assembly GCA_038087875.1. Classification (NCBI taxonomy): domain Eukaryota; kingdom Metazoa; phylum Chordata; class Chondrichthyes; order Rajiformes; family Rajidae; genus Malacoraja; species Malacoraja senta. Next base: position 45,101,169 of record CM075983.1, read on the forward strand.
TATCTGCTTTCATTCTTTAATCTTTCCATATGCCAGTGATCTTACTGCCGTGCATTATGCCGGTGTATGGTAAGGTATTATGGCACAGTGGATTAAGGCGATGCAGTGGCATAGCTGTTGGATTTGCTGCCTCACAGCGGCAGAGACCCGGGTTTGATCCTGACCTCGGGTGTGGTCTTTGTGGAATTTACACACTCTCCCTGTGACCAGTGGGTTTCCTCAGGGTGCATTGGTTTCCTTCCACATCCCAAAGATGTGATTTTGTAGGTTAATTGACCTCTTAAAATTCCCTGTAACATGTAGAGAGTGGATGAGAAAGTGGGATAACAGAGAACTAGTCTGAACGGGTGATCAATGGTCGGTGTGGACTCGATGGGCCAAGTGGGCTGTTTTCATGCTGTATCTCTAAATTAAACTAAAACAAAAAATCTGTTCAGTTTTTGCACTTTTTTTCTTTGTTGAGAGTTCTACCAAAATTTTCACCTCAGGCGGCACAGTGGCACAGCGGTAGAGTTGCTGTCTTACAGCTCCAGAGACCCAGGTTCAATCCTGATCTCAGGCGTTGTCTGTGTGGAGTTTGCGCATTCTCCCTGTGACCTTGTGGGTTTCCTCTGGATGCCCCAGTTTCCATCCATATCCCAAAGACATGCAAGTTTACAGGTTAATTAACCATTGATCAATTAAAATTGCCCCCAGCATTTAGGGAGTGGATGAGAAAGTGTGAAACATAGCATGAGTTATCTTATTTCCTTCTCATTCCCAAAGTCAGGTGGGTTTATAGGTTAATTGGCCTCTGTAAATTGCCCCGAGTGTGTCAGGAATGGGTGTTGAAAGTGGGGCAACATTGAACTAGTGTGAATGGGGGATCAATAGTCAGCGTAGACCCGATGGGCTGAAGGGCCGGTTTCCATGCTCTATATATAAACTGACTAAAAAAAGGCAGATCAGTATTTGCAATTTTTCTCTTTGTTGAGACTTCCAGTAATTGTTGTGAATTGCTACATGGTATGCTGAGCTTGGAACCCTCTGATTCATGACAGATTGACATAGGCTTTTAACCAAATTAATCAAAAATTCACTTGATAATTTTGTACTGGATTTGAAGAATTGGCCAATTGGCCAATCCTCCTGATTGTTGGCAGTGATGTTCTGTGCTGTCAAACTTTTTTTTTACCTTCACTTAAAATAGTGCGTTACTCAGGAGAAACTGAACTTTCAGTCAGTGAATGCAGTAACAAGAGTAGTTCAGTATTCTTTATGTTCAAAGCAGTTCTAAACTGTCTGTTTAGTGCAGTTAGTTTAGAGATACAGCATGAAATGTTTGAGAGCTTTTGAGTGCTCTGAACTTCAATTGATTGAAAGATACAGCATAGAAAAAGTCCCTGCAGCCCACAGAGGCTGACCGTGGATCACCCATTCACACTGGATCTATGTTATCCCACTTTCACATCCACTCCCGACAAACAAGGGGCAATTTACAGAAGCCAATTAACCTACACGTCTGGGATTTGGGAGGTAACCCGACCACCAAGGAGTCAGAGGGAGAACGTTCAAACTCCACACAGACAGCACTCAAAGCCAGGATCGAACCCGAATCTCTGGGGCTGTGAAGCAGCAGCTCTACGAGCTGTGCCACTGTGCCCTGTCTAATTTTACTGCACTAAATTAAAATGTTAAAGTCTATCCCTTCTCTCTCACTCATGGGGAATATATTTTTGATTTTGCAGTTCTTTTTAAAGAACTAATTTAACTTTCATTTCTACAGTCCATTACTGGTGACCTATATGTTGGAGGGGGGATTTTTCAAGCCAGGCATTAACAGTGCTGGAGATAGATAGAGGGAAAGGAAGAGAAAAGGAGGCAGAGAGATAGGAAGCAGAAATAAATAAAGGAACAATGAACAGAATCAGAGCGGTTGAAGCAGGAGGGTATGTTTGGTATGATTTTGGACTTGAATGGATTATAAAAGTTTAGCACAAATTATGTGGGAACTGCAAGACTTGATCGCATAGTTTATCGTCTGCTTTTGTATCTGTTAGATCGGGTTTGATCTTGAATGCGGGTGCTGACTGCATGGAGTTTGTACGTTCTTGCTGTGACCGTGTTGGTTTTCTCCGGGTGCTCCGGGTTCCTCCCACATACCAATGACATGCGATTGTACATTTGTAGGTTTGTCGATTATTTGGCTTCTGTAAATTACCCCTAGCAGGTAGGATGGGAAAATGGGATAACATAGAACTAATGTGTACATTGGTCGGTGCGGGACTCGGTGGGCCGAAAGGCCTGTTTCTGTAAACTAAACGCAGTATCTCTGAGCTAAACTAATCTAAGAACAGAGCCACCTTTACAATGAAGGTAAGCACTTAAAATACAGACATGAGAGAGACTGGAGATGCCGGACAGAGGCTTTTTGTTTCTTGGGATGTGACCAAGGATTTTATTTTTTGCCTACTCGTAGTCTATTGGTGAGGGAGAGAATTAGGGGAGGGCACCAGTAAATGTGGAATTAGGGCAGGGCACCATTAAATGGGGAATTAGGGCAGGGCACCAGTAAATGGGGAATTAGGGCAGGGCACCAGTAAATGGGGAATTAGGGGAGGGCACCAGTAAATGGGGAATTAGGGCAGGGCATCATTAAATGGGGAATTAGGGCAGGGCACCATTAAATATGGAATTAGGGGAGGGCACCATTAAATGGGGAATTAGGGGAAGGGCACCAGTAAATGGGGCATTAGGGGAGGGCACCATTAAATGGGGAATTAGGGAAGGGCACCAGTAAATGGGGCATTAGGGGAGGGCACCATTAAATGGGGAATTAGGGAAGGGCACCAGTAAATGGGAAATTAGGGGAAGGCACTAGTAAATTTGATCGCGATTGTTGCAACAGAGAGGTGTGGGAAGCACACTCCAAACAACACGAGAAGCCTCTCTTTATTTGAGAATTCCACAAAACATCAGCCTTGGATCTGAGACAGCGCTGCAAGAAAAGATGTGTTGTATCACAAGGCAGCTGGACACCAAAGACCCGGAGAAGGAAAAGGCTGCCAAGAAGTGAAGGCAGATGGCAGGAGCGGGGGGGGAAGGGGGATGTTCCGAGTAAAAGAAGATGACAGTGAGATGAGAGGCAGAAGCTTGGGGGAAGTAAACCAAAAGATGTAGCTATCGACTTTGTAGCTTTATTCCTGGGAGCGCAGGAGGCTGAAGGGTGATCTGGTAGAGGTGAACAAGATCTTAGGGGGAATCGATAGGGTGAATGAATGTACAGAGACTTGTTTCCCAGAGTAGGGAAATCACGAACCAGAGGACACGTTTAAGATGAGAGGGGAAATAGTTCATGGATACCTGGATGGTGATGTTTTCACATTTTCCCAGGACTCTAGGACTTAATTCCTTGGAGCACAGGAAGCTGAGGAGTGATCTTACAGAGGTGTATAAATAATAAGAAGTGAACAGATAGGTGAATGCACAGTCTTTTTACCCAGGGTAAGGGAATCAAGAACCAGAGGACATAGGATTATGTGAACGGGCCAAGATTTAATAGTAACCTGAGAGGTGAGTTTCTCACGCAGATAGTGGTGGGTATATGGAACGAGCTGCGAGGGGACGTAGTTTAGGCAGGTACTATAACAGTATTTATAATATATTTGGAAAGCTTTAGAGGCATATGGGCCAAACGCGGGTAGGTGGGACTTACTGGGTATATGGTATATCTAATGTCAAAATGAAAGAAATTCGTAAACCAATAGGATGTATGATATAACACAGAATTGCAGGTTAAGAACCAGCGCCTCAACAATCAGCCTCTCAAAGAGTCAAAAGGTCATACAATATGGAAATAGGCCCAACTCATCCATAGGTAAACTGCCCCATCGAAGCTAGTCCCATTTCCCTGCGTTTGACCGATATTCCTCTGAACCTTTCTTAAAAGAGTTTGATTAGTTTAATCAAATTTAACAGTCTGCAGAGTTTTTAAAAGTTTGATCTTCCTTCGGGACTTAGAGTTATAGAACTATACAGCACGGAAACAGGCCATGTGGCCCAACGCATCTAAGCTGACAAAGATGCCACATCTAAATGAGTTCCGTTTACTTTTGTTGGCCCGTTTACTTCTAACCTTTCCTATCCATTTACTTGTCTGTGTCTTTCAAAATGCTGTTATCGTACCAGCCTCGCCTCCTCTGGCAACTCGTTCCATATACGCACCTGCCTCTGATTGAAAATGTTGCCCCTCAGGTTCCTATTAAATCTTTCCCCTATCACTGTAAACCTGTGCCATCTGGTTCTTGATTCTCCAAGCTGGGGAAAAGACTGTGTGTTCACCCTATATTCCTTGTGGTTGTCACAGTGGCACAGTGGTAGAGTTGCTGCCTTACAGGGGCAAAGACCTAGGTTTGATCCTGACTACGGTTGTTGTTTGTACGGAGTTTGTACATTCTCCCCATTATCGCGTGGGTTTTCTCCAGGAGCTCCGATTTCCACCCACACTCCAAAGAGGTGTAAGTTAAGTGGCTTCTGTAAATTGTCCTTAGTGTGTAGGATTGAACTAGTATATGGTGATCACTGGTCGGCGCGGACTTGGTGGGCTGAAGGGCCTGTATTCATGCTGTATATCTAAACAAAACAAAATGAAACAAAACAATTCCCTTCATGATTTTATACAGTTCTTTGCTGAGTGAGTACCTTTCTGCTTTGATTCCATTGATTTGAATAAATTCTGCATCTCTTAGATACTGGATCCTGTAAATGGTTTCAAGAAAGACAAGACCTATAGCCAAAGTAATGTTGGTCTGCTATTCAAGTCTTGTTGGTCCAGAAGTCTAAGGGTAATAATTACCCAGCCACAATCAAGTCAAATGCAGACTCACTTGGTGACAGCTGTCAATTTGAATGCTGTTGTTATTTATGAACAAGTCAGCTAGAAGGGTCACGACCTGAAACGTCACCAATCCTTTTTTTCCAGAATTGCTGGCTGATTCGTTGAGTTACTCCAGCACTTTGTGTCTAACTTTAGCTAGCAAATTGCCTGAATCTGAGACACAAGGAACTGCCGATGCTGAAATCTTCAGTGTTAGCTGTGAGGAGGATGTTAGGAGGCTGCAAGGTGACTTGGATAGGCTGGGTGAGTGGGCAAATGCATGGCAGATGCAGTATAATGTGGATAAATGTGAGGTTATCCACTTTGGTGGCAAAAACAGGAAAGTAGACTATTATCTGAATGGTGGCCGATTAGGAAAAGGGGAGATGCAACGAGACCTGGGTGTCATGATACACCAGTCATTGAAAGTAGGCATGCAGGTGCAGCAGGCAGTGAAGAAAGCGAATGGTATGTTAGCATTCATAGCAAAAGGATTTGAGTATAAGAGCAGGGAGGTTCTACTGCAGTTGTACAGGGTCTTGGTGAGACCACACCTGGAGTATTGCGTACAGTTTTGGTCTCCTAATCTGAGGAAAGACATTCTTGACATAAAGGGAGTACAGAGAAGGTTCACCAGACTGATTCCTGGGATGTCAGGACTTTCATATGAAGAAAGATTGTATAGACTCGGCTTGTACTCGCTAGAATTTAGAAGATTGAGGGGGGATCTTATAGAAACTTACAAAATTCTTAAGGGGTATAGAAACTTACAAAATTCTTAAGGGGTTGGACAGGCTAGATGCAAGAAGATTGTTCCCGATGTTGGGGAAGTCCAGAACAAGGGGTCACAGTTTAAGGATAAGGGGGAAATCTTTTAGGACCGAGATGAGAAGATCATTTTTTACACAGAGAGTGGTGAATCTCTGGAATTCTCTGCCACAGAAGGTAGTTGAGGCCAGTTCATTGACTATATTTAAGAGGGAGTTAGATGTGGCCCTTGTGGCTAAAGGGATCAGGGGGCATGGAGAGAAGGCAGGTACAGGATACTGAGTTGGATGATCAGCCATGATCATATTGAATGGCGGTGCAGGCTCGAAGTGACGAATGGCCTACTCCTGCACCTGTTTTCTATGTTTCTATGTTTCTAAAGTACTGGAGTTAAAGGCCTGTCCCACTGCGGCAACCTAATTCGCGAGTTTAGAAGAGCTTGCCCTTAACTCATACTCGCAGCATGGTTGACACAAGGTCCTAGGAGGTCTTTGTAACTCTCCTTCATGCTCGAGAGTAGTTCCCGCATACTCGAGGCCCCAGCTGGGTGGCGGCGTTTTTTTCAACATGCTGAAAAATGCCCCGCGAGTAAAAAAGGTCGCCATGGAAAAAATCGATATTTTTTTACTCTAAGGTTTAGTCGAGTTAGGTCGTAGTAGCTCGTATGTTATTGTAGGTAGTTGAAGGCAATCGAAGTAATCGAAGGTAGTCGAAGGTAAAGCTCGTTGAGAAAAAAAAGTAAGTTAACCGACCGGTAATGTTAAATGCCCGCTAAACTTTATTAAAAGTTGTCTGGCTTCTTAACAGTGTCTCCACTCCTCCTCCCCCCCCCCTCTCCCCCTCCCCCCCCCTTCTCTCCCATTTCTCCCCTTCTCTCCCCCTCTCTCTCCCCTTCTCTCCCCCCTCTCTCCCCCTCTCTCCCCTTCTCTCCACCCCCTCCTCCTCTCCGCGCACTCTAAAGGACTTCGTACTTCGTAACTGTGCCAGCCGTCTTTTACCTTCCTGTTCATCGCGGGTGTGAATTTCAGGAAGCGCTCCCCCTCTTTCGCTTGCCCCCGCCTTTGCGATGTGTTTGTGTGTGTGTGTGTGTGTGTGTGTGTGTGTGTGTGTGTGTGTGTGTGTGTGTGTGTGTGTATGTGCAGACGGTCGATCTGGCTCATGGTTTCATCGCTGACGGTCGATCCAGCTCGAGGTTTTCCAGGCGAGTGCCCTCGAGCTTGAAGGTCGAAGACAGTCACTGAAAAGCCGCTTTAGTGGAACAGGCCCTTAACCCAGCATGTCATATGTTCATATGTCATAAGAGCAGAATTAGGTCATTCAGCTTATCCAGTCTAATCGCCAATCAAACATGGCTGATCCACCTATCCCTCTGAACCCCATTTCCCTGCCGTCTCCCCGTAACCTTTGACACCTGTACTCATCAAGAATCTGTCAATCTCCGCTTTCGAAAAAGCCAATGACTTGGCCTCCACAGGGGTCTGTGGTAATGAATTCCACAGATACTGCACTATATTCTGGACTCTATCTTCCTCTTTTCCCTACCTATTGGTACTTGAGTTTCACTTGATTATATTTATGTATCGTATTATCTGATCTGTTTGGATAGCATGTAAAACAAAACTTTTCACTGTACCTCGGTACGCGCGACAATAATAAATTTAAACCTAAACTATTCTTTCAGTAGAAGGACAGCTATGAGTGCCGTGGACACCTATGGGATCATTTACACTTGCATGTATTTAAATATTTGCAAATGCTTTAATACTTTTAAATTTAATAGTGCTTGGTAAACAGTTAACATGTTTGAAAACTTCTTAATATCGAAGTCAGAAACAGCCAATGCTTTTGGCCAATTAGTGAATGTTGGCTTCGCATGTCTGCAGCTGAGACCCTACTACAAGGAAGAGATGCTTTCCCTAAAGGGTCTCTCAAATTAATATTTGTGAGACCCTTTCTCACCCGAGATCCTGTCTCGCGCTGGCCTTCCCAGTATGTACACTCTACTCAGGCAGCGCAGACTGCGGTGGCTGGGCCATGTCCACCGCATGGAAGATAGCCTTATTCCTAAAGACATCCTCTATGGAGGGCTGACTTCTGGGAGGAGAACCATCGCAGCCCCCAGCTACGTTAGGGGGAAAGAGGTACTGATGGAAGCAGCGGCAGACAAGCTGGCACGCAGAAAGGAGCACGGCAACTTCAACAAATCAGAGACCACACACAAATGTGACTTTGCCACAGAGACCGCCACTCCCGCATTGGTCTCTTCAGCCACAAGCGACGCTGCTCCAGCCGAGGTTTGGAGCAAGCGGCCAGCAACTAGGATGCATCACCCATGGTCAGTCATGACCGAGGGGGGCCTACTACTCCCTAAAGGGTCTCTCAAATGAACATCTGCCTATCTTCTGCACAAATGTCCAAATCAGGGAATCAGTGCAAGAATTTAAAGATCTCACAATTTTCTTCGTATAGATATTGGAGAGTTCTTCTTGCTGCCCTGGCCAATGCTACACCTAACACTATAAAATTGATAATCTAGTCATTAACTTATAGAGAATCATAGAGCTCCATAGTTTGGAAATAGGTCCTTCGGCCCACCTTGCCCCTGCCAACCAAATTGCATATTGGACTAGTTTAGTTTAGCATAGTTTAGTTTATTGTCATGTGGACCGAGGTACAGTGAAAAGTTTTTGTTGCGTGCTAACCAGTCAGCGGAAAGACTATACATGATTACAATTGAGCCCTCCATATTATACTGATACATGATAAAGGGAATAACATTTAAGGTAAGTTAAAGTCTATAGAGCAAAAGATAAAGTCTGGTCAAGAGAAAGTCCAGTGAATCTGATTATAAGTAGTCCAACGGTCTCCAATGGGGTAGATAGTAGTTCAGAACTTCTCTCTGGTTGTTGGTAGGATGGTTAGTTGCCTGATAACAGCTTGGAAGAAACTATTCCTGAATCTGGAGGTGTGCATTTTCACAGATTCAGGTACAGTTTCTTCCCAGTTATTATCAGGCACCTGCCCCATTTACTTGCATTTGGGCAGTAGCCTCATGAACCCTTCCTACTCATATATCTGCTCAAATATATTTTAAAAAGTCATAATTGCATCCACTTCTTTTACTTCTGGCAGCTCACACCAGATATAGACTACCCTCTGAGCAAATAAGTTGCCCCTGATACCATTCTTAAATTTCTCCCTCTCACCTTAAACCCATGTCCTTGAGTTTTAGAATCCTGTACCTTTGGAAAATGCCTGTGACCATATCCATGATATTTCATTATAGTTTGTGAGAGCTTGCTGTAGACAACTTGGCCTCCATGTTTAGTTTAGAGATACAGAGCAGAAACAGGCCCTTTGGCCCATCGAGTCCTCGCAGTCCAGCGATCTCCACACACTAACTCTATCCTACACACACTAGGGACAATTCACAATTTGTTTTACAGAAGACAATTAACCTACAAACCCGTACATCTTTGGAGTGTTGAAGGAAACCAGAGCACCCGGAGAAAATCCATGTAGATCATGGGGAGTACGTACAAACTATGTACAGACAGCACCCGTAAGTCAGAGTTGAACCCATGTCTCTGGCGCTGTAAGGCAACAACTCTACCGCTGCACCACTATGCTGTGTTCCATGTATCCTACGTTACAACATAATCTGTATATCTAAAGTACTTCTTTGTCTGTGGAATATTGCATGATATAGGGAAAAGTGGTGCTGAAATGAATGTCATTTCTATCATGAAACAGTAGCAATACTGGAGTGATGGTCAAACAGCTCATTTGGCCCAACTCATCCATGCTGACCAAGATGCCCCATCTAAGCTAGTCCCAGTTACCTATATTCGCCTAACTTTTCCTATCCATGTTCCTGCATAAATGTTTTAATTGTACCTGCTTCAACTACCTCATCTGGCAGCTCGTTCCATGTACCCACTGCCCTCTCCTTGTGAAAAAATTGTCCCTCTGGTTCCTATTAAATATTTCTTCTTAAATATTCTCTTTCTTTCAACGCCTCAGCTGCAATGGTAATTCTTTCCCCACTTCTCCTTAATGTTACTAGCGCAGAATTTCATACTGGACTTGTTAAAACATTAAACTAGTTTTTAATATTAACTCATCTAGCTGAGGTGAAGAACTATGACAGACTGTTATTCTGAATCTTTACTGCCAACCATTTTTTGTTTCCATTAACCATTCTCTTATTTCTAGCTTTTAAGACAATCATAATTCCTATTCCAGAGAAAACAAAGAATCAGTTTTTAACGGGCCCTTTTTTCATTTTTTTTAGATCACAGCTAACATTTTTATGTGCATTGATAAGTTGTTGAACATTAATAACTGTGAAATTAGGTAAGAAAAATAGTAAAAAACATATTTGTAAAATATTTTATTAGAGAAAATCCAGGCACTATAACCTAGGCATTGGTGGTTAAGTGGAAAGATAAGGGTGATGATAGTTGAAGGTTTGCAGAGAACTGCAATGTTTATGGAGCAGTTGACTCCAATAAAGAAAAACCCCCACCAAAGCTGGTAAAATTCAGAGAGGATCAATGGAGGGTGAACAGGTACATAGATACATAGATACATAGAAAATAGGTGCAGGAGTAGGCCATTCGGCCCTTCGAGCTGCACCGCCATTCAATACGATCATGGCTGATCATCCAACTCAGTATCCCGTACCTGCCTTCTCTCCATACCCCCTGATCCCTTTAGCCACAAGGGCCACATCTAATTCCCTCTTAAATATAGCCAATGAACTGGCCTCAACTACCCTCTGTGGCAGAGAGTTCCAGAGATTCACCACTCTCTGTGTGAAAAAGTTTTTCCTCATCTCGGTCTTAAAGGATTTCCCCCTTATCCTTAAGCTGTGACCCCTTGTCCTGGACTTCCCCAACATCGGGAACAATCTTCCTGCATCTAGCCTGTCCAACCCCATAAGGTGGTGGACCTGCTGCCTCATAGCATCTTTAGACTTTATAGATACAACGTGGAAACAGACACTTCGGCCTACCGAGATCACATCAACCAGCGATCACCCGTACACTAGTTCTATCCTACATACTACGGACAATTTACAGAATTTAATTAACCCACAACCTGTATGTCTTTGGAATGTGGGAAGAAACCAGAGCTCCCGGAGGAAACACACGCAATCACAGAGAGAATATACAAACTCCGTACAGACAGCAACTGTAGTCAGGATCAAACCCGGGTCTCTTCCGCTGTACGATAGCAAATCTCCCATTGCAAAACTGTGCCGTTCCGTGAGAACCTGCTGGAATTTGGATGTTCTCCCTGTAACAACGTGGGTTTCCTCCAGGTGCTCCGGTTTCCCTACCTATCCCAAAGACATGTGGATTTGGCCTCTGTAAACTACCCTGAGTGTGTAAGGAGTGGATAAGAAAATGGGATAACATTGAACTAGTGTGAATGGGTGATTGATGGTCGGTGTGGACTCGGTGAGCCAAATGGTCTGTTTCCATTCTTTTCTCATTCCAAACCAAGATAGAATGGATGTGTGGAGGATGTTTCTAGTGGTAGAAGACTCTCGGACCAGAGAGCACAGACTCAGAATAAAAGGAGGCTTTTCTGTAGCCAGTGGGTGGTGAATTTAAGGAAATCATTGCCATTGCTGGCTGTGGAGCCCAAGTCATTGGGTGTTTTTAAAGTGAAGATTGATCGGTTCGTGGTTAGTGTGGATGTCAAAGGTTACGAGGAGAAGGCAGGAGAATGTGGTTGAGAGGGAGCAATGGAAGTAGTGGTGGGGCAGACCCGATGGGCCAAATGGCCTAATTCTGCTCCTGTGTTTTCTGATCTCAAATTAACAGAACTAATGTTTCGGGACAAGAGGCATTTGTGAAGAGAAATGAACAGATGATCTTTCGGGTCAGGACCCTACTTCAGACTGATGATGAAGTTTCTCCATCAGTTAGTTTTTTACTCATGATTCTAAGGAATATGGATTATGAGGCAGATGAGCTTAGTTAACCTTGGCATCGTGTTCGTCACGGACAATGTGGGCCAAAATGTCCGTTGCTGTGCTCTACTTTTCTACATACTATGAACTATCCGCTGTCTCTCACTGCTTAATTTTGTGTCATTTGCCTAGAGATTCAATGTGAAAAGCAGTTCTTAAAATTTATGTTCATACGTTCATAAGCCATAGGAGCAGGAGTCAGCCATTCACGCATCGAGTCGACCGCCATTCACTCATGGCTGATCTATCTTTCCCTCTCAACCCCATTCTCCTGCCTTCTCCCCAAAGCCCCTGACACCGTTACTAATCAAGTATCTGCCAATCTCCGCCTTAAAAATGTCTTGGCCTCCATAGCCGTAAGTGGCAATGAATTCCACAGATTTCCCAGACTCTGGCTAAAGAAATTCCTCTTCATATCCATTCTAACAGTGTGTTGCAGAGAAGTGGAATATAATGATAGTCATTTCTGAGTCATTTTGAGTCACTCTGATTGTCCTGATACAGAAATTGTGTCAGGGTCACAGGGGTGATTTGTGTCCAATGAAATTTTGGAGTGACACAAAATGACCCATTGTTACGTTACTCTGCAAAAATTGAAAATCAATTGCCAATCACATCATGTTGCAAGAAGCAGTCACGTAATTAAATTTCTAGGCAACCATGTCTTCTGGTGTGAGAGTACGGAATTAAGGTTGTAGACTAAGATAGACACAAAATGCTGGAGGAACAGGCAGTATCTCTGGATAGAAGGAATGGGGGACGTTTCGAGTCGAAACCCTTCTTCAGACTGAGAGTCAGGGGAGATGGAGACTCAGAGAGGTAAGATATGAGAATGAGACATCAAAGGGGATGCAGATCAAGGAAAATGTAGAATAGATCATTTGTTAGCTGGGAGGTGACAACGAAGCATACAGAGATAAAATTTATTCAGGGAACAGTCAGACTGGTTGGAGAACTGGGAAGGGGGAGGGATAGAGAGAGAGGGAATACAAGGGTTACTTGAAGTTCGAGAAGTCAATATTCACACCGTTGTAAGCAAAATATGAGGTGCAGTTCTTCCAATTTGCACTGAGCGAAGTGTTCAGAATTATACTTGGGCCCTTCGGGATATATTAGGAAACATCGGAGACAAAATAGGCTCGAAACCTCCTCACCTGGTCTAGACTTCAGACTTTATTCTTTATAGAGACAACACGGAAACAAGTCCTTCGGCCCAACGAGTCCGCACCGACAATCGCCGCGTACACTAACACTATACTACACATGAAGGACAATTTTACTGAAGCCAATCAACCAACCATCCTGTACGATTAGTTTAGTTCAGTTTAGAGATAAGTGTGAAAACAGGCCCTACTGAGTCCATGCCGACCAGCAATCATCCATGCACTAGTTCAATCCTACACACTAGGGACAATTTACAGAAACCAATTAACCTACAAACCTGCATGTCCTTGGAGTGTGGGAGGAAACTGGAGCACCTGGAGAAATCCAGTGTGGTCACAGGTAGAACGTACAAACTCCACACAGACAGCACTCGTAGTCAGGATCGAACCGCGTCTCTGGCGTTGAATGACAGTAACTCTACCCCTGCGCCACTGTGCCGCCCCAAGTTTCTTGTTGAGCTGGTGATAACGTCTGCTAAGGGATATCCCAACTGCAAACAGTGAACAGACCCAAGATAATTTTGCTTTCTTTTCGTTGAAGTAAGGGTCTTTTGTTAACAGGATATAATTTACAAACATAAGCACTTTCTTTTCAAATTCTTTGGCCTTGAGATGTCTGAACAGTAATCAATGGCCATTTCTGATGTTTCCAAGGAGAATAGTAATGGAATAGTTTATAATTGGCAACAGATAAATTTAATTTCAGTGTGAGTGCACTGCCTGACTTTGATCGATAATTGGTCAACTTTGAATCAATCGGGGAATTTTCAGAAAAATAACTTGAAATAACTTACTGGAGCACTAAGGAACATTGAAGAGTTTGCAACAGGGAAGGTGAATTAATTTGGGGTTGGAGGGTGTGGTGAAGATTTGTTTCTCATAGATGTGATGTACGGTTAAGGAAAATGCATACTCCGAGAGAAAGGAGGAATTGACTGGTGGAACATTGCAGGTGAGGAAGTGGGCAATATTGGATTGTTGTCAATTGACAGAGTTGGTGCATCATTTTGCACTTTACAATGGGATCTGTGACGCACATCATTGACAACCGCAACATTTAGACAATCTTTAATGTGATAAAAATGGTAGCAAAATCAAACTCTTGTGGCTGAGCCAATCGAATATAAAAGAATGGAGACGCAAGGAACTGCAGATGCTAGAACCTTGAGGAAAACACAAAGTGCTGGAGTAACTCAGTGGGTCAGGCAACATCTCTGGAGGACATGGATAGGCGATGTTTCATATCAAGGAGTCATATAGTGTGGAAACAGGCCTTTCAGCCCAACTTGCCCAGGCCAACCAACATGCCCCATCTACACTAGTCCCACCTGCCTGAATTTGGCTCATAATGCCCCAATCCCACCCTATGCATGTTTTTGTCCAATTGTTTTTTAAATGTTGTGACGGTACCTGCCTCAACTACCTTCTCTGGCAGCACCTTCCAAATACCTACTACCCTTTGTGTATAAAAGTTGCCCCTCAGGTTTGTACTAAATCTTTCCCCACACCTCCCCTTGCCTTAAACCTATATCCTTGGGTTCTTGATTATCCTACTCTGGGAAAAAGACTCTGTGTGTTTACCCGATCTATTCCCCTCATGATCCTATACACCTCTATAAGATCACACCGCATCCTCCTGTGCTGCAAGGAATGGGAGCCCTTATTCAGACTGCGTTGGTACCAGTCTTCAGACATATAAAAGAATGATACCTCAGATTCAGCATGGACATCATGGCCGAAAGGCCTGAATCATAGACACATAGACAATAGATGCAGGAGTAGGCCATTCGGCCCTTCAAGCCAGCACCGCCATTCAATATGATCATGGCTAATCATCCAGAATCAGTACCCGTTCCTGCTTTCTCCCCATATCCCTTGATTCCATGCATGATGGCCTTTATCTTCAAGATAGTGGCATATGGAGGAAAGGATTGATGCCGGTGAGTGGGCTGGGGACTCACCTCCCACATGCTTGGAGGTTCACTGGATGCTCTGAGCTCGGCAGTAGGGGGCGCCCCGGAGCACAGAGGCTGAGGGGTGACCACGTGAGGCGAGGGGACGGCGTGTCCGCAGATCGACGTATCCAGGTCGAGGTGTTGGTGGAGTGGGCCTCTGGAGGCCCTGCAGCAGCCTGGGGTTTGATTAGATCGTGCACCAATCCAAGTGTCCGAAGACATGGATCGGACGTGGCCTGCAGTGGCATGGAGCAGTGGAACAACGACAACATTGCCAGGTCAGGCCAACCCCTGCACGGGTGGCATGGTGGCACAGCAGTAGAGCTGCTGTCTTACAGCACTTGCAGCTCCAGAGACCTGGGTTCGATCCCGACTGGGTGCTGTCTGTACAGAGTTTGTACGTCCTCCCTGTGACCTCATGGGTTTTCTCTGAGATCTTCAGTTTCCTCCCACACTCCAAAGACATACAGGGTTGTAGGTAGTGTAGGAAATAACTGCAGATCATCAGTCTGAGTTACTCCAACATTTTGGGTCTACCTCAGGTTTGTAGGTAATTGGCTTGGTTTTATAGGTAAATTGTCCCTAGTGTGTGTAGGATAGTGTTAATGTGTGGGGATCGCTGGTCGGTGCGGACCCAGTTGGCCAAAGGGCCTGTTTCTGTGGTGTATCCCTAAACTCTAAAACTCTAAACCCTGACCCAGTGCTGCTGCCAGCACAATGGGCCTTTATGGCCAAGATAAGACTCTAACATTATTAACAACATTGAACTTGAGGGGTAGAAGATGATGCCGGAAATTGGACCACTCTTGTGCACTGCCTCAGTGTAATCCATTATTCTTATACTCTTGTACTTAAATATGACTGTGCCGAGGATAGAGATAAAGTGCTGCAGTAACTCAGCGGGTCAGGCAGCATCTCTGGAGTAAAAGTATGGGCGACGTTTTGGTTTGGGACCCTTCTTCCGACCCGAAACATCACCCATCCTTTATCTCTAGAGATGTTGCCTGACCCCCTGAGCTACTACCAGCACTTTGTCTATCTTCGGTATAAACCAGCATCTGCAGTTTATTCCGACACATGACAGTGCCTAACATATAGTAAGGATTTTACTGAACTGTATGCAAGAAAGGAATTTCACCGTAACTCAGTACATGTGACAATAGAGTGCCATTGAACCATTGATTGAACGACTATAACTCTGATGTAATATAGCTTCCCTCGTTGTTTGTCCGCATTCTGTCATCTCTGGAATGGAATCTAGTTATGGAAATCACTGTCCAGAAAGTATTCAGCGAGATAGAAATAAAATGCTAGGGTGGTATTTAATACACTAATTAATTTCATTTATTTTTCTCGTACAGGGAGTTATATGCAGTAATTATCGCTATTACCTTAATGTATTGTTTCAAGTTACAGTCGTAAATATAATTTGTGTGGAGGTTTTTGAGCAGTAAGTGCATCAGGTGCGCGGCATGACTGCAAAAAAGGCATTTAAATTGACTGAAAAGCATTGCGATTCAAACAGTGGGGAATTTTACAGCTGGGCTACGGTGGCCAGTCCATCTGTTTGTCTCTGCATCACCTTGTGAGATCCATTTAAAGACCTACTCCCACGGCTCGTTGCATCCGTACAGACTGTGTTTTCTATCTGACCCGAAGCCTTATCTTGGCAGCTGGAAAGGAGCACAGACAGTTGGAAGCTCAGCAGTCCGCTCCTTCCTAGAAGCTGACAAAATGGTCACTGTGCAAGCATTCATCCAATGTTGGACATCAGCCCAGTGCTTGTAAAAGCCTAGGATGTGGCCGTTTCTCTTCTGAAGCAGGCCATTTTGCTGTTTTACGCGGTGAGTTATTGCGGTCTGGAATGTGCTGTCAGGGAGCGGATTGCGAAGTTGTGGTGACAAAGTAGATAATTAACTAAGGTAGCCCAGAGAAGCCTGGTCTTTTGATCTAGAGGTGAGAAGGGCCTGTCCCACTTGGCAATTTTTTCGGCGACTGCCGGCGTCATATCAGTGTCGCCAAAAGATTTTGAACATTTCAAAATCCAGCGGCGAAAAAAAAATGTTCCGACACTTGAAAAAACACCGCGCGTCATACGTCATCACGCCGCGTCACCGCCGCGTTATACGTCATCACGCCGCGTCACTCTGCATCACGCATGTTGTTCGATGACCTGATACGTCAGTCAATGATGCCAGCAGTTGCCGAAAGAATTGCCAAGTGGGACAGGCCCGCCACAGTGGTTGGGTGAAGTTAAACTCAATTACCAAATTCAAAATTTAAAAGTCAGTTTCAATTTTGATAAACATGAAACTACTGATTGTTCCAAAAACCCATTACATAAGTTCATGTCATAGGAGCAGAATGAGGCCATTCAGCCTATCAAGTGTACACTGCCATTCAGTCATGGCTGATCCATCTTTACCTCTCAACCACATTCCCCAGCCTTCTCCCCGTAACCTTTGACACCCTTATTAATAGTAAGATTAAACGAGAACTTACCAGTTTGAAGTTTGATCTTTATTTTATGAGGAGTTACGTCGAGGGATTATGTGAAGACCCCGCCAGCACGCATGCGCGACATTGTTCAAAGCAACGGTGTGGAATCACAGTAATAGTAATGAAATAAACATAGTAAGATAAGAAGAACTAGGATACCAGTTGACCTTTACAAGAGGGTGGGCGTGGAGGGCACGTAATCCCTCGACGTAACTCCTCATAAAATAAAGATCAAACTTCAAACTGGTAAGTTCTCGTTTAATCTTACTATTTTACTTCGGAGTCACGTGAGTGACTACGTGAAGATTTTAAAGATCTGTGATTTCATGCCATGGAAACGAGTCCATGCTTCACACACTGCATCAGTTGACAACTGATGAGTGATCATTAATAATGCATTCAGACATGACTTAGATATAGACATGTTGATGCTTTTAATGAACAAACAATGATAATAGTAACCTCACTCAACCGAGAGGGAACTATGAAACAGAACTAGCATAGAGTTGGCAAATACCCCCAATCTGGTAATGGGTTGTTATAAATGATTGGAAAGATCGTTATTTTGACCACCCTGCAGTCGCTAGGATGTGGTCCCCCTAACATCCATACCCTGCTGCTGTGGTAGTTGCAGCCCTGGTGGAATGAGACTTGAATATTAGTGTTCACTCCTGTATAAGCCAGCCCCTTTATAACCACCTGGAGATGGTCTGTAGTGATCCCTTCTTACAAGGCTAATGTAACTAACAATATTGCTAGTTCAGTCTTTAATGCTCTAGTGACCTACATTCTGGTGTAGATGTGTGACTACACACAACCGAAGGTCCATGAGATATGTGAACAATCTAGTTAGACCTGATGCCCCTGGTCTATTCTGCTTGACTAAGTCATAAACATAATGTCATTTAACCCGCAGATATTATCATCATGTCCAGTCACTGCTAATGCCATGTCTGGAACCGTTGTGCTGAACTCAGTGCCATGGGCATAACCACTTGTAGGCGAGTTTGACCAAGGACAGGGATGTAGTTGGAGCCCACCGACGAACAACGTGGCACAATGTTAACATCCTATATCTCTGCGTACCCAGGCCTGGGAGGTTTAGAGTTGAAGATACTCTTCATTACCTGAATCCCAGAGGGTGAGACCCAACAGAGTGGATTCTGTTCCCCGCAGCCAGCATGATGAGAAGGCACTTTAGGTACAGTAAATAGCACTTTAACTTGATAATTGTCAACCCCATACAAAACTGACCAAGCCGTCAGTCATCCGTGCCGAGCTGAATGTAATACAACATAAAACAAATACCTCCCATCTCCTTATGAGGAGATACTACTGTTTGGTGCTATCCCTGCATCTGCAGTGAGCACATCCAAGGTATGGTTTGACAACCTGAGCCGCAGGAATGGCCTTCGCAGAGTCTGTAATCAAAGCATAGGTTATATCATGCAAAGGATGTTTCCCCGAGTCACGGTAAAACCAGCAAATTTTATGTCCAGAATTAACCATATAAGGTTCTGTCATCATTCCCCACATCAGCGGGAACGATGGCTGTAGAAGCCAGGCAGGCACTATGAAAGTACCTGAAGCGGTAGCTTGCTGAATTTGCAAGACCCGTCTGATGAGGCAAAATGGAGGAAGACATTCCTCCCCAGTGTAGCGAGAATATATCCATCGCCATTGATATGCTACATATATTGCCACTGGTGATTGAGCCTGGATGTAGACATTTCGATCTTCAGCGTTTCATCGAGCCACAATGTCATTAAACACTTAGCAATCCAACATCAATTCTGTATTGACAATTGATGATATACCAGTGCTAGATGAGGTTAGGTAATTTTACTTCGTAGTCACGTGAGTGACTACGTGAAGAACCCCGCCAGTGCGCCTGTGCATCATTACATCAGACGCCTTGACACAAACGGACGTGAGGAGCAGAGCTCCTCCAGAGGTTTGTAGTTTTTCAACTACAAGGTAAGTAAAAACTTTTTTCATGTTTTCCAGGTCCGTTTACTGTGGGTCTATGGGGATTTTTTCCACAGACGCCATGGGAAAAAACGGACAGGGGGAAGAGGCGAGCGACACAGCCGACAGAAAGTCGGGAAAGTCGGGAGTTCGCGGTTAAGAGACCAACCGCCTCTAAACCCCGGTACAGTCGCCAGCGGTGAGCATAGCGACTGTGGACCTGGGGCTGGTGAAAACACAGTCAGCGCCTGTCGGGCAAAAGACGAAGTTTAAATCCCAATGGCCCACGGAGGGAGTCCCAGGCAATGGAAGTAGCTCCAGGGCTAGATACTGCTTTCGAGCGTATTGCCCAAATAGAAAGCCTACATAGGCTGTTGGAGCAAAGTTCACTCATGGAGGAGTGTACTGAAATCCAAGCTGCTGGAAGCAGCTTAACAGCACCTGGCTCAGGGCTGATGGAATGCACCCTCAGGGATGAGGAGCGTGCTACGGGTCATGAGATTTCAGACCCCGACTCTGACGGTGAGGCTGTACAAGGCGATGAACGGCAGCTGCCAGATGTTCCACCCCTGGCAGTAGGATTCGCTGCCCCGTCAGGGTCAGGAGAGCCATTAGGAGAAGAACTGGCCTCCTTAATAAATTACTTGGTTTACCATCAGCTGGAACAGCAGGAGATGAATGAGACTGCAAGAAAGCAGGAGACCCCAAGTAACTGTGGGTTGCTGAAAGCAGAAGCAGTGAACCAAATTATCTGGAATCAGTTGCAGAGAATATTAAAGCTGCTGGGTTCTGGAATAACTGCTTTTACCAGAATAGCAGATAACAGCCAAGAGATGACGGTTGCATCAGGAAGCACTGGGGTTGCTATGCAGCACCCACTTCGAGATCAATTATCTGAAGAATGTGCTATATGGCCTACTATGAATCCGAAATTTGCAGCACTCTGCAAACCAAGTAATATACAATTACCCAACTTACTCTTTGGAGAGGATCTCGGGAGACGTATTAAAGAGTTGGAAGATGAAGCGAAAACAGGATTGATAAAAACATCAATGGTTACAAAGTCTGTAAAGAGGAAGTATCTTTTCAGACGTCATACGGATCCTAGACCAGGACCAAGTCGCTCATCAACGCAGGGACGTAGCTGGCGGCCTGCAGCGGGAGTAAGAACCAGTGGTGGTGCTTCCGGGAGAATCCAGGGATCTCAGAATACTCAAATGACTCAAGAGGTAGGTGGACCTGGTTCTCATGGGAACATACTAACTGGATTAAGTCCAAAAGTTGGAGGCAGATTACGTCTCTTCTATAAACATTGGAAGAAGATTACTTCAGATGTGGTAATTCTGAATAATATACAAGGATTTCGAATTGAATTCAATCCAAATTATGATTTGCCTGTCCAGCATGTTCCTAGCAGAACTCTCCACTTTGCGAAGTAATGGAGGTTCAAGCTGCGCTTCAAAACCCTATATATAAAAGGTGTTTTTGAAGAATCAGTCTACCAAATTCACCAATTTGGGTCAAATATATTCCCTCGATCAAAAAAGGATGGAGGATGAAGGATGATTATAGACTTGACAAGTCTGAATCCTTTTGTTCAGTGTCTGTTCACTTGCAAGATATGAAGTATCTTAAAATTTAAATGGATGAACCAATTAGGGCAGTTCAAAGCTCTGCCTAATGGGTTAACGTTCGCTCCCAGAATATTCATAAAATTGTTTAAATCAATTCTGGGGTTGCTGAGAGCCAGGGGCATGTACTAATGGCATACCTGGATGATGTCCTGATTATAGGAAGGACAAAACAGTCAACAGAAGCATCAGTTGCAGTTATGAAATCAAACTTTTGAAAGATTGGGGGTTTCTAAATTCATCCAAAGAAATCAAGGTTAAAAACATGTACCTCAATTGATTATTTGGGGTTCACAATTGATTCAGCCCAAATGCAAATTACTTTGCCCAGTGAAAAAAGGGTGGAGTTGATTAAAGATTGCAGTAATCTGTTAAACGAGCAAAAACCTCTAATCAGACAGGTGGCTCGAGTACTGGGAAAATTAGTAGATTCCCAGCAGTCCAGTATGGACCATTACATAATCAACAGCTGCAGAGAAGAACAGGCACTGAGAATAAATGCTGCTCATTTTGATAGAACCATGCAAGTAACAACAAATGCTGTTTCTAATCTGCAGTGGTGGATTCTACATGTCTCAAGCAGTTCAGGCAAAGTGCTGATTGAACAACCTTCCATGATATTACAAACTGATGCCAGTGCACTAGGATGGGGTGCAACTGACTTAACATCTAGCTGCGGAGGCAGATGGAATCAGGAAGAGTTATTGTTACTGCAGACATGGGGAATTACCTATTTGGAGCTTTTAGGATGGACTCCAAGCTTGTGGTTCTATGGACTCCAAGCTTGTGGTTCTAACACAACTAAAAGAAAGGTTCAAGTTAAAATTAATAAACACAACAGCAGTTGCCTATATTAATGATACGGGTGGAATTAAGTCGGTGTCATGTGAGAAAATAGTTAAATCAACTTTGGTCTTGGTGTATTGAACAGAACATTTGGATTTCAGCTATCTATCTACCAGGTAGAATGAACACGATAGCAGACACCAGGTCACGAAAGTTCCATGATAATAAAGAATGGATGTTGAATTGAGGTATTCAATGATATAGTAATCGGATTTGGAATGCCCGACATCGACTTGAATCATCAGCTATCGAGATATGTCTCATGGAAACCAGATCCAGGAGCAGTGGCGATTGATGCTTTCTCGCTACATTGGGGTGGTATGTTTTCATATATATTTCCACCTTTCTTCCTCATAAGACAATGTTTGCTTAAAATCAGGCAAGGTGCTGCTTCAAGGGTATTGGTAGTACCAGATTGGCCTACACAGCCATGGTATCCGTTGATATTAGAATTAACAACACAAATGTTGATGAGAGTCCCAAAAAGGAGTAATTTATTGCTGCACCCTGTAACAGGGTAACAACATCCATTATATGATTGTTTGGATTTGTTGATTTGCAGGTTTTAAGAATGCCTTTTCTGGGATGAGGACTGTCTGAGTGTACTGTGGACATGTTTACGGCAGCCTGGAGGAAGAGCACTCAAAAACAGTACCTGTCTTATATTAAGAAATGGGAAGAGTTCTGTGTACAAAAGAATGTGCAATAAAGTACTGCAGATATTTCAAATGATTAGAATTTCTGTCAAAACTTTATTATGATGAAGGTCTGAGTTGTAGTGCAATTAATTCAGCCAGAAGTGCATTGCCCTCATATTTGGTTCTGGAGTCTGAAAGAAACCCAATTGGGTCACACCCAATTGTTTCCAGACTAATGAAAGGAATCTTTAATTCCAAACCACCGAAACCTAGGTACATGACAATCTGGGATGCAAGTGTGGTACTGAAACTACTTCGTGAATGGTCATCAAGTGTGTCTTTACCTTTGGCTAAGCTCAGTATGAAAGTATTAATGGTTATGGCATGAGTGACAGCACAACGAGTGCAAACACTTGGAAAATTACAAATAGACAGTATGGAAGTAACTGAAGATAAGGTTACATTCTATATCTATGACCTACTAAAGCAAATTAGGCCAGGTGTGACAGGATTTAAAATTATACTAGCAGTATATCCAAATGATCCTTGTCTCTGTATTAAGACATATTTGTTACGATACATTGAGGTCACAAACAATTTGAGAAATACGGAAACTGGGTTGTTGATCACACACAAGAAACCACACAAGAGAGTTTCAATACAGACTATTTCCAGATGGATAAAAGAAGTCTTAACAGCTGCTGGTATTAACACTTATGTTTTTACGTCTCACTCGCCTAGGGCAGCAGAAACGTCGGCGGACAGGGCAAAAGACGTCCCCGTCGACCATATCCTCGCAGCCGCCGGGTGGTCCAATGAGTTGATGTTTCAACATTTTTACCATCGGCCTATTGTTAATGCGGGATTGTTTGCAGAAACTATTTTAAGTTCTATGTAAATTCCTCTGGTTTAAAGGGGATCTGATTAATTTCATTATTGAAATGAATTACTGCATTTGTGGTACAAATGTTATTATGAATGCATGATTGATTATTTCTCGTTCCGAGTCAATCAATGCAGTGAGAAGCCGGGATTGATCCACGGCATGAAATCACAAAGCTTTAAAATCTTCACGTAGTCACTGACGTGACTCCGAAGTAAAATAGTAAGATTAAACGAGAACTTACCTAAGTTTGAAGTTTGATCTTTATTTTATGAGGAGTTACGTAGGTGATTACGTGCCCGCCACGACCCTACCCTCTATCATAAAGGTCAGATGGAAGTTCTTGTATTACTCGTTTTGTTATGAGACTATATTACTTCGGTTGTTGTTTTTTGTGATTTCACACCGCTGCTTTGAAGATTGACGCGCAGGCGCATTGGCGGGGTTCTTCACGTAATCACCTACGTAACTCCTCATAAAATAAAGATCAAACTTCAAACTTAGGTAAGTTCTCGTTTAATCTTACTATTTATCACCGGATACTTTGACTGATTATACACATGTGATCAACATATACCTCCACCAAAGTGAATCAACTTGGACTTAAGCATGCACCCCTTAATCCACAGAATGCACCTGTTGTCTGTAAGTTGTTGATACCATATAACTGAACATTTGGTAACTTATGCAAATCCCATCCGTCTCCGTAATTTAGAGCTGATATTAGTAATTTTCCATCTTTGAGCAATAGCATCAGTTTGTAATTAACTGAAGATAATTGATGAAAAGTTAATGGAGCAATGCTGAATACTATTCGTCCATCATGGTAACTTTGATAGTTTCAGCCGGGAATAGGAAAGGTCTGGTAACAATGGTACTTGAGAATTGATTCCAATCTCTTGCCTCAGGGCGGAGTCCCAGACTATTTCAGTTGGTATCAACGTAAATTTAACTTAAATTTAACTGGATGGATGAGAACTCAATTCCAGCTAAATTTGAAATACCTCTGGTGCCTTGTGAATGGAAACTGAGGTCCGTGTCAAGGGTGAAGAAAATCATTTCTGATCCCTCCCACCCAGCTCACCACATCTTCCACCTGCTGCCGTCAGGAAGGCGCTACAGCTCACTGCCCGCCAAAACATCTCGATTTAAAAACAGTTTCTACCCATATGCAATTCGAACTCCGAACACTCTATAACATCACATAGCCACCTCGTGCATGTACTGTATACTGTATGTTGTTGTGTTTTATGTTATGTTTGACGGGAATCAGCCTATTGTGTAACATCCTGTACTGAACATGAATTCCACCAGCTTGACTGTGTGGTCATTAATTAAATAATAATAATAATAATAATAACCGTCACGAAGTTCCCTATTCAGAAATGTCTATACTGCACAAGCGAGTTATACCTGTTAACAATGAACAGGCCTCATTGCCCCAATTGCGATTCTGCCTAAAAAGGCAACGCCAACCATGTTTTCGAGAACTCAGGTGCTTGAATGCTGTGCAGTATAAACTAATCTGATCTGTAAAACCCAAGTGTAAATATTACCAACTAGTATCCATAATCGGAAGCTTCTCCTTCATACTCCAAATGGGAGGACTTATGCAACCTGCCCAGGAGCTGCCTCAACCAGCTTCATCTTTCAATCAGCTTCATCCTTCATACATCCGAATGGTAGGGCTTATGCAACCTGTCAGGAGCTGCCTTAGGTATGTGTATGTATTTTAGCACCATCTGCATCCATCTGTTTTATCGAGTGGGAGGAATTGCAACCCTGAAACAGGTGTCGCTTCAGGCATATGTGCACTTCAGTGGCACCCTCTACCACTCCGGCTCATTTGAGTGGGAGGAAATTTGCAACCCTGAACCAGGAGCTGCTGCCTGACATGCCTTCCACACTCTTGCGGGGTTGGCGCATCTTCCACGAAGGCCGTTCTGGGCCGCGGTCTAAAAAAGACCTCTGTTCTGATCGTACGGCCTTCGGCTTTCACCAGCTTTGGTGTCTGCTGGTGGATGCATAGTAGACTTGTGGCATCTTCAGCCAACCCCATGTCTTCAGAGTCAGCCCAGAAGTGACTCCTAATGCTCCCCTCTGTCAAGGGAGATGCATTATGCAGCCCTCAACGAGGTGCTGCCATGGCCGTCCTAGGAGGCCCATGGTGACAAGGCTCCATATCCTGGAGCACGTCACATTGGAGCATCTGCTCCATCAACCGCCCATGCGGGATATGCGATCTCGGTCGCTGCCTGCCGTCGGTGATTCTTCACGGCCCGACTCGTCCGAGTCTATGGCCTGTCCGTCCTCTGCTTGGTCTTTCCGCCAGTCTGTAGTGTTGATTCAAACTGTACAGGTGCCGGGACGGAGACTGCTGACTGCATAGATTGCGATCCAGATGCAGTCGGCCGCTGCTGACTGCCCGGACTTCCGCGGTCCAGCCAGTCTGGATGTAGCCCATTTGGACTTCGTTACCGACTTGTCCATAGTTCCTTCCCTGTAACACAGAAATGGAACAAAATACAACCCCAGAGTAAAGAACTTACCTGCAGGTCTTGTTATCTGGAAAAAGCGGATTCGACCGCTGCCCGTTACCCGCAGTCTGCGGTCTCCGTAGCGGGTTCCCTGCGGTCCCTGTAGAAGGGATTCCCTGCAAAGCCCATGTCAGGTTTTCCCCCATAGTTCTCGCAGCCGGAATTCCCTCTGCAGTCCTTGTAGAAGGGGTTTCCCGCGAACACCATGTCGGGTTTTGCACTGTGCCTGGTATCCTCGCGGTTCTTGCAGCCGGGACTTCCTCTACAGTCCTTGTAGAAGGGATCCCCGCGAGATCCATGTCGGGTTTTCCACCGAGCCTGGTACCCCCGCAGTTCTTGCAGCCGGGGTTCCCTCTGCAGTCATTGTAGAAGGGAATCTCTGCGAGGTCCATGTCCCCGTGGCGGTCCCTGGAAAAAATATTGGCTTGCCCTCCAGTGGGTTGCCACCAGTCTGAAACCGCTGGCTCCACCGCCAGCGACTCGAAAAAGGCGAACTCAACCGCCGCCCTCTACCCGCATCGCGGCTTCCGTAGTGGGTTCCCCGCGATACGTGGGCGGGTTTCCACGAGGTCGTGACCGGGTTTCCCCGACCCTGTGGTCAGCGACTGGGGTTCCTCGCGGTCCATAAGGATCTCCCGCGGCCCGGCAGACTTCGCCCAAATAAAGCAGGACCTCTGTAAGTCTACAGAGATTCCTGCAAAACACAACCAGGATAAGTTTAAAACTTACCTTCAGGTTGGATCGCTGGTGGAGCAGCGTTCCCCCCAGCCTGTCGTTTGCGCAATGCGATAGACGATATGTCGCCCATGCGTGCTGGCGGGGTCTTCACGTAGTCACTCACGTGACTCCGAAGTAAAATCAAGAATATGTCAATCTCCACTTCGAAAATACCCAATGACTTGGCCTCCACAGCCGTCTGTGGCAATGAATTCCACAGATTCAACACCATCTGGCTAAAAAAATTCCACAGATTCACCACCCTCTGGCTAAAGGAATTCCACAGATTCACCACCTTCTGGCTAAAGGTATTCCTCCTCATTGCCATTCTAAAGGTATGTGCTTTTATTCTGAGGCTGTGCCCTCTGGTTGTTACTCTTCCACTGGTGGAAATATCCTCTCCACATCCACTCCATCCAGGCCTTGTACTATACGGTAGCATTCAATGAGGTTCCACCTCACACTTCTAGTTTGAATTGAAATTTGAGTTAAGTTTATTGTCACATGTGTTGAGGTACAGTGAAAAGCTTTTGTGGCGTGCTAATCAGTCATGATTACAATCAAGCTATTCACATTGCACAGATACACAATTAAGGGAATAATGTTAATGACATTTAACGCAAGATAAATCCAGTAAAGTCCGATCAACAATAATCCGAAGGTCTCCAATGAGAGTGTAGTTCAGGACTGCTCTCCAGTTGTTGGTAGGATGGTTCAGTTGCCTGATAACAGCTGGGAAGAAGCTGTTCCTGAATCTGCAGGTGTGCGTTTTCACACTTCTATACCTATTTCCCAATGGGAGAGGGGAGAAGAGGGAGTGGCCAGGGTGCCACTCGTCTTTGATTATGGTGGCGTTGTCGAGGCAGTGTGAGGTGCAAATGGAGTAAATGGAAGGGAGGTTGGTTTGTGTGATGGTATAGGCTACATCCACAATTCTCTGCAATTTTTCGCGGTCTTGAATGGAGCTGTTCCCAAACCATGTTATGATGCATCCCGATAAAATGCTTTCTAGGGCACATCTGTAGAAGTTCATGAGAGTTGTTGGGGACATGGCAAACTTCCTAAACCTTTGAAGGAAGTAGAGTCATTGGTGTGCTTTCTTGGCCAATGCTTCATAAAGGGTAGTCCAGGAGAAGTTGTTGGTGATATGTACTCCTTGGAAATTGAAGGTTTCAACCATCTCTACTTTGGCACCGTCAATGCAAACTGGGGCACCGCTTTGCTTCCTGAAGTCGATCATTATCTCCTTTGTCTTGCTGACATTGAGACGTGTGAAACTAAAGGACATTTTGTGGAAGGGGTGGGTGGGGGAGAAGGGGGGGGGGGGAAGGGGGAACAACCATGGTTCAGGGGAAGGGAGTGTGGGGGGAAAAAGTAAGGGGGAAATAATGTTTCATTTAGAGATACAGTGCAGAACCAGCCCTTCGGCCCACCGGGTCCATGCCGACCAGTGATCCCCGCACAGTAACACTACCCCCTACACCCACTAGGGACAATTTTTACATTTACCGAGCCAATTAACCTACACACCTGTACGTCTTTGGAGTGTGGGCGGAAACCGAAGATCTCGGAGAAAACCCACGCAGGTCGCGGGGAGAACATACAAACTCCGTACAGACAGCACCCGTAGTCGGGATCGAACCCGGGTCTCCGGCGCGGCATTTGCTGTAAGGCAGCAACTCTACCGCTGCGCCACCATGACCGCCCTGTGTTTATAGAAGTCACCTAAAATTAGAGAATTCAATGTTCATGCTGCTGGGTTGTAAACTACCCAAGCGGAATATGAGGTGCTGTTCCTCCAGTTTGCATTATGGCCTCTAATGTCATGTTCTTCGATTAAAACATAGATCACGCTGTTGAGATGAATGACCTCTCTATTTCCTGACTGTATAGATTCTGAGTGAAATAATTTGAAGCTCATCTCTTGTCAAAACATTGCGAAGGGATTGTCTGTCGAGCAGGGCAGTCCATAATTCACCTCTACATTGCTGACTTTCTTGGAGAACTAACAGTGATCATTGAACTGGAAACTGAATGGTGGGTTGGGAACAGTTCTTTATCAAGTTTGGAGGTAACACATGTTGAAGCAGACGTGAAGGATTTCTCATTTATTTAGTCTCTATTGGGTCGGCACGGTGGCGCAGCAGTAGAGTTGCTGCCTTACAGCTCCAGCAACCCGGGTTCAATCCTGACTACGGGTGCTGTCTGTTCAGAATTTGTACGTTCTCCCTGTGACTGCCTGGGTTTTCTCCGGGTGCTCCAGTTTCCTCCCACACCCCAAAGACGTACAGGTTTAAAGGTTAATTAGCTTTGGAGTGTGACGGGAAACTGGATAAAACAGTCACGGGGAGAATGTGGAAACTCCACACAGATAGCACCAATAGTCAGGTCAAACTCGGGTCACTGGCACTGTGAGGCAGCAACTCTACCACTACACCACTATGCAACCCTGACCGGAAATGACACATGTCCATTCCATCTAGAGGGTGTCACTTAAAAATAGTTGAGAATGGATAAAGAGAACTCATTCATTGATCTTTGCAACTGCACGACTAGTTCCTGGCCGGTAATGTTTTATGCGATTGAGTGATGTAAGTATTCATGACTTGTTTGAATGCGGATGTGCTAGGACTTCACTGTGGAAATAGATTCAGTTATGACGCATGGATAGCTATCAGAGAGATTATTCCCAGAGTCAGCCATGCAGGCACTGGGAATTGACCCATGGAATGGGCCTGAGTGTTTTGCTCTTGTCGAAAGCCATTGTGAACTTGAAAGGCAGGAGTGCCGTCATGTTGCATTCATGCAATGATTCCGATGTGCAACATTGCTGTGAACCATCTTCTTCACCTGAAACCTTTCACCATCTGTAAGACACAAGGCAAAAGAACAATACAGTTTAGACACTTCCCAACTTACGCAACAGGCGACTTGTGTAAACTCACCCTTACGTAAACAATTCTGTACCCGGGTGCAATCCCTCGTGGAATCAAAGCAGTTTGTCATTTCCACAGTTTTGTAGCTTCACATTGTACATCGGAAACAAACCGGCAATGGTGGCGATACTTACCCAGAAGGCCCTACGCCGCAGGAAGTGCCCCAGACCCTGCTCAGATGGTTAATACATGCAGTGAGTTATTTCAGGGGGTGGGGATTCTAAGTGGCAGTGGAAGTTGGCCATGGGACCAGATGTCCAGAGCCTTGGTCGCAGGGGGCAAATTCGACCCGCCGATCAGTCGAGGAAGTCCCGATAGGATGGAGATCGGCAGACTCACCCGACCAAGGTGCCACACATTCGGGGGGGGGGGCTCCTGGGGGAGATTTCAAGCGCACTCTTGGAATTTTGTCTGGATTAAAGGAAGTGCCGGACCACCAGTTGCCGGAAAATCGGGAGTGGACCTGTACATTTCCTCCCTTCATCAACAGTGGCTCTGAATCCTGGAACAGCTTGCCTTGCAGCACCTATGCAAGTACTGTTACCAAAGTAGGTCAAGAAGATGGTTCACCAACCCCCTTCATTAGTGCAATAAGGGTTGGTCCATAAAGATTTGTCAGCTTGTGAAAAATGAATATATTAAAACAAAACTTTTGATGATCATTTTTTAATTCATTTTTCAAGATGTGGTTCATGCCGCAGTGGCCACTTCCAATCGCACTAGAAAGGGCCTTCATGATCTGTTGCACTACCTTCCTGAAGCTTCATCAAGGCTAGATCCAGGACCTAGACAGGAGGAGCTTCCAGGAGTGAAATCTAGACTCAAATGCTGTTTAGTTTGGTTTAGAGATACACCGCGGAAACAAGCCCTTTGGTCCACTGAGTCCATGCGGACCAGTGATTAGCCCGAATGCTAGTCCTACACACTAGGTATAATTTACTATTTTACCGAAGCAAATTAATCTACAAACCTGTACGTCTTTGGAGTGTGGGAGGAAACCGGAGCACTTGGAGAAAACCCATGCTGTCACAAGGAGAACGTACAAACTCTTTACAGACAGCACCTGTAGTCAGGATTGAATCCGGGTCTCAGGCGCTGTAAGGCAGCAACTCTACCGCTGCGCCACTGTGCCACTCTGAAGGAAAACAACATTACTAGGTTAGGTTTCAGTCTGAAGAAGGATCCTGACCTGAACTGGCATTTGTCCATTTCCCTCCACAGATGCTGCGTGTCCCACTGAATTCCACCAGCTATTTGTGTTTTGCTCATGATCCCAGCAACTGCAGTTCCATGTGTCTACAGCTTAAGATGGTTTATTGGTTGACGAAGAACCTGCAGAGAGTCGCATTTTGTCTTCAAGCCATAGTTTGAATGTGCCAGTTTGTGGCACTTCCCCTGTTACCACAGTGTCTTTGTGGTACCTCACTGACGACAGAACACTCCAATGGTTCGATGGTTCACGTGTACTGAGGTACAGCGAAATACATTATCTACATCGATCAGACATAAAGACGATACCCGATTAAGTACCCCATGCATGGCAATAGCTCACTGAGTCCATACGGAATAGTCTTTGGTGCCATTTTACACAGTCCAAGCTGCAGGTGGCCATAAAGGCTCATTGCAGCCATCTCCTCATTTAGATGTGTCTGGAGACTTAATCAAGAGTCTGAGACTTAGGCCAATGTCAAAGGTGCTAGGGAAATGCCTCTTCAGGAAACTTTTTTTCCTTCTTTACCGAGTTAGCAAGATGTAAAAGTGCCAGCAAAAATCGGTACGGTATGTGCACGATAAAGAGCAGGAACCGTCGACGTTTAAGACGCACATTTAAAATGCATCATATGGTTGTTATTCCTCCATGGAAACTTGTAATCAACACGTGCAGTCCAGTTCCCTTCATTAATGAAAATGAGACAAACTACTGACACCAACATACAACAACTATGGCAGTGAAGTAATTCGCAAATGCCAACTTTTATGGGAAATTCCCTCTGGTTTATTACTTCGTGGCTGCCTTGCACAAAAAAAATAAGAATTGAAAATGTCACATTTGCATTGATGTCAACAGAACTGCATACAAGTGGTCAATTGTAATAACATTGAGCTTTCTATGTTGCAGCGTGCAGTTTTTGAGTTATAACACCAAATGCACTTGGAATCTACTCTTGCGGAAATTTATTCTGAGTTGAATTCTTGAGGGGTCCAATTTCTAAATCTTCCTATTGATCATGCAAGTGTGCTTATGACAAGCATGCGGAAATAATCCGGGCATTGTAATTAATTTGCACTCTCCTAAATAATCTAATGTCAGAAATTGTATAATTTCTCAAAGTTGTGTCACCAGAAATCAGGGGAAATACCTTTCGATCCTCGCTGTAGACATCAGGAGAATGGTAAAATCTCTCCAAATATATTTGCATATCTTTCCCTGAACGTTATGAATGTCTAGAATTTTTTGGAATGTCAACAGTTTGAAAAAAAAGCTGTAACCAAGTTTCAAGGCGCCAATAAATATTTTTAAAATAAAATTTGCAAAGAATATATTGCCATGAAGTTGTCAAATATATGATTTTTTTTACATACCATCAGCAAAAAAACCACAATTTCCTTTAAACATTTTCATATATTTTATGGAGATTTTGGCATGCCTGTGAATTTAAGAGCTACTGGATTTCTGTTATCTGTATAATTTGATTGAATTGCATGAAATATTTTACTATTCATAGGAATTATTTTTGGCAAAGAGTCTGTAACCAATCCAGTGACCCATATTTAAGGACCAATCTTTATAGAGTCATATAGCAGGCCCTTCAGCCCAACTTGCCCATGCCAAGAAAGATATCCCATCTATGCTCGTTCCACCTGCCCGAGTTTGGCCCATATCCCTCAAAACCATCCCTATCCTCGTGCCTGTCCAAACTGTCTTTTAAAAGTTGTTATAGTACCTGCCTCAACTACCTCCTCTGGCAGCTCGTTCCATATCACCACCTTCTTCTGTGTGGAAAAAGTTGCTCCTTAGGTTTTTATTTAATCTTTCCCCTCTTCATTGAAACCTATGTCCTCTAGTTCTCGATTCCCCTTCTCTGGGCATTCATCCGATCTATTCCCCTCATAATTATATACACCTCTATAAGATCACCCATTAGCTGTCTGGGCGCCAAGGAATAAAGTCTGAGCCTGCCCCACCTCTCTCTGTAACTCAGGTCCTAGCAAGTTCTGGCAACATCCTTGTGAATCTTCTCTACATTAATATTCATTTTGATAACTTCTCTCAAACCCACGCAGAATCTCATCATCAGTTTTACATTCCTATCTTGATTTCCTGTGTGCTCAAATTTATCCTTCTTTATTAATTTGCCAGTTATTCCTTAATTTTTTTTATGTTCTGTCTATTTATCTGACATGCTGCTCGTCTTTATGTAATGATAGGCCTGTTTTCTGTCAGTATGACTCTATCTTTAAACTTTTCTATTTAAAACTTGGACTAGAGATACAACCCTGAAACAGGTCCCTCAGCCACCTGATCAGTGATCACCCCGTACACTAACACTATCCTACACACTAGGGACAATAATACATTTTTTTTTACGGAAGTCAATTAACCTATAAACCTACACAACTTTGGAGTGTGGGAGGAAATGGGAGCATGCAGAGAAAACCCATGTGGTCACAGCATGGAGAATATACAAACTCTGTACAGACAGCACCCATAGTCATGAACGAACTGGGGTCTCTGGCGCTGTGAGGCAGCAACTCTACTGCTGCGCCACTGTGCTGCCCATAATTAACCGTATTAATTAGTTGTTGATGTACAACTAGTATATATCCGGTGTCTTTGAGTCATAACACATGCTTGTAAGTAGCTAGGGTACATTTTATATTGGAAAGCAAAGCAAACCTACAGTGCTGGCAATTTGAAATGACATTGGTTTGGTTTGGACACACAATCGTGTGCATTGCCAACCTTCATGAGTTCTGTGGGTGAATGATCTGATCCAATTTCGATATAAAGCAAGCACGATTGTACAAAATAACAGGAGTGGGCAGAATTCAATCTGAAGAATGCTTTACATCTATTGAGAAAAGCCATGGTAAGCCAAGTGGTTTCTTCACAGTTGATGAAAAGTGGGCTTTTATGTGCGAGGTTTCTACATTTTCTGCAAAATTGTATAACTGCTTTGTCTGTCATCAAATTTACCTTCAAAATCTAATCTAATCTCTGCACAAATGTTGTTGTGCTTCAGTGATTCTAAACAAATTGCAAGGAGTTAGGCTGCCAAATGTTCAGTTATTTCTCATCGGTATTTTTGATCTTATGGAACATAAGTTGGACAAGTGACAAATGGAAAAGTTATTGAAAGTTAGTTTTGCTGATGACTCCGATGTCAAGTTGGAACACTCTCATCCATAGAAATCAATCGTTGCCTGATTGGAAGTAATTCTTGTGCACACAGATGTGATGATTAATGCAGAAGTACAAATAGAATTTTAGAAAAGGAGCGAAGTGCCTTTCAACTAACATAAGAAGCGAGAGATCAAAGGAAGCTAAGTGAGATAAATTGATTTGCAGTCTGCATAAAAACCTGAGACTTTATCAATTTTTAAAGTGTTTTTTTCACCTTTGGAAATCCAACTAAACTTATCTGATTCATTACAAGTATTCAGAGTGTGTTAAAAAATAATTTTGAAAGGAAAAAGGTTTGCGTTTTCCATAATTCCTCACAAATAGAAAATATTTTTCAGTAAACTAAAGAACACAGAACATGGAACAGTACAGCGTAGGAATATGCCCTTCAGATCACTTTGTCCATGTCGAACGTGATATCGGATTTTTAGACTTTAGGCCCTTCAGCCCAGCAAGTCGGCGCCGACCAACGATCACTCCGTACACTAGCACTATCCTACACACTGGTGACAATTTACAATGTTATTAAAGCCAAATAACCTACAAACCTGTATTTCTTTGGCATATGGGAGGAAACCAGAGAACCCACAGAATACCCACACGGTCATAGGGAGAACGTACAAACTTCATACAGACAGCACCCATAGTCAGGATCGAACCCTGGTCTCTGGCATTGTAAGGCAGCAACTCTACTATTGCACCACTGTGCTGCCCTAATGCATAGTTAATGTAATCTCCTCTAACTGCACATGATCCCTACCCCTCCACTCCCTGCATATACATGTGTTTATCTGAAAGCCTTTTAAACATTGCTGTCGTATCTGCCCTCACTACCATCCAGGCACTCACTATCCTCTTTGTGAATAAAACTGCCCCACACATCTCATTCATCCTTTACTAGTCTCACCTTAAAGCTATGCCCTCTGGTCTTTGACATATTGTATCCTGGGAAAAAGGTTCTGACTGTCTTCAGAAGTTCGCATAAAATAGAAATATTGCTCAGCTATTGAACATTTACTCCCTCTGGGTGGCATAGTAATGCAGATGTTGAGCTGATGCCTTACAGCGCCAGAGTCCCGGGATCGATCCTGACTGTGGGTGCTGTCTGTGTGGAGTTTGTCTGTTCTTTCTGTGACCACGTGTGTTTTGCTTCGGATGCTCCGGTTTCCTCCCACATTCCAAAGATGTACAGGTTTGTAGGTTAACTGGCTTCTGTTTATTGCCCTCAGTGTGTAGGGTAGTGCTAGTGTATCGGGTGATTGCCAGTCGGTGTGGACTCAGTGGGCCGAAGGGCATGTTTCACGCTCTAAAATACTAAAAAGAAGACTGTGTGGTAGATTTTTATCATGTTCAGAAGTAATAGAAGCAGAATTAGGCCATTCGGCCCATCAAGTGTACTCTGCCATTTAATCATGGCTAATCCATCTTTCCCTCTTAACCTCATTCTACAACCTTCCCTCCATTAGGCCCTGACACCCGTACTAATCAAGAATCTCTATCTCTGCCTTAAAAATATCCAGACGACCACAGCCTTCTGTGGCAATGAATTCCATGTGAATTCTACATGAATGCATTTAGGATTTAAGAATGGGATTGATCAAATATATTATTACCTTGTCAGGTGCCTGTGAAGGATCACATATTATAGACGGAGGTAGAATCTAACATTAAAAAAAAAAAAATTTGAGCCAACATTTAAAAAATACTATCAGCATTTGTAAAAACATTTGGACAGGTACATGGATAGGATAGGTTTAGAAGGATATGGGCCAAGGGTGGGTCTAGTGTAAGTGGGGCATGTTGGTCGGTGAGCTCAAGTTGGGCTGTAGGACCTGTTTCCACGCTGTATGATTATGACTCTCTATGTGTAAAAACAGTACATTGAAGTAAAATAGCTTTGTCGAAAGAATAAAATATGAATTCGCCAACATTGTCCTTGGGTTCAGGAAGGGTTGGTTACCTTTGTAATGAAGTATTTCATCTTTAAATTATTCAATTGCTACAGTCAATTCTTATATAAACGAGATAAAGATATCATCCCAGTTGTTACACCCATCCAAAAATGGATTAATTATAAACAGATATTTAACAACAGTGCAATGATTCATGAACATTGTTGTCAGTGTTGATGGAGACAGACTTTCTTTATCATTTTAACGAGTGCAGATAGAATTGCAGGTGAGCAATGCAGAGAAAACTGCCATTAAGAAAAAGTGATCAAAAGATAAGTTCATCAGTACGACTGACAACTTCCATCTCCACAACATTGTAACCTCCCCTTCCACTGCAGCACTAACTCTCTCAATAATCTCACCCATGCCCTCGATTCCTCCAGATTCTTTATGCGTGCCTACATTCCCATTTTGCAACCACTGTAAATGTAGCTTCCAGTTCCTCTCAGCTACAATCAGTCTGGAGAAGGGTCCCGACCCGAAATGTCACCTGTCCATTTTCTCCAGAGATGCTGCCTGGCCCGCTGAGTTACTCCTGCATTTCGTGTCTATCTTTGGTATCAGCCAGCATCTGTGGTTCGTTTTTATTACGCTGCGAACATGACCTTGCCGAATACTTTGCTGCCTTGGCCTAACTGTTTCTGTGCTGTGTGGCTGTATGATTCTATTAAGGTGAGAGAAGACAGATTTACTAGGAACCTGAGGGGGAACATTTTCACTCAGAGTAGTGGGTATATGGAGGTAGTTATAGCTGGTATTATAATAGCATTTAAAATACACTAGGATAGGGAAATGGATAGTACATGGTTCGGAAAGGTTTGGATGAATATGGCCAAACGTGGCCTGGGCATGTTGGCCGAGCAGCCTATTTTTGTGTAGTACGGCTCTGTGACTAATATTGTGTGGGGGGGGGGGGTTAAACAGAGGGGGCTGTTTGTAGCTTAATTTCCTAAAATTTGAGAATTCAATGTTCATACCGTTGGGTTGCAAATGACCCAATGTGAATACGGTGCAGTTCCTCCAGTTTATGCATGGCTTTACTCTAGCAATGGAGGAGGCCCCGGACTGAAAGGTCAGTGTAGGAATGGGGAGGGGAGATAAATGGTAAGCTACTCCAAAAAGGGAAATCGAACAGGCCTTAGTGGAACGAGCGCAAGTGTATGGTGAAACGGTCGCTTGGTCTCGCCGATGTAAAACCCTTTGGTCATTTGTACCCAAGACCTTAGCAATTAGTAAAGTTTACATTGTGGGTTAATGACTGAAACAGGGGTGCATACAAGTTTTGAGGCAGGCAATTCCTAACTCACGCCATCCTTGGTGCAATAACACACGGGCATCCTCTGACTGTCACGAGAAGAGAAATGAGCAGTGGGAAAAATTAGAATCAATAACCTGAAGCGTTACAATCAGCATAGAAAATGGAGGAAGTCTGTTTAGGATCAAAATTGTTGCAGGCACTTCTCGAGAAAACCATTAATCATCTACCTTTTAGCGATGTTTGTTGGTGGAAGTGATCCACATTATTCATGTGGTCTTTTGTAATTTGAAATAGGACATGTAAGTGATTAATTTCATGTTCTAGTAAAGCTTATTATCTAAAGGGTGCAAGGCTGAAGAGTCAGTTCATATGTACAATAGTTCATTGTTGGATGAGGCAAAGATGACAACGAGGCATACAAACAGGGTGGGAAGAGACAGAGAGAGAGGGAAAGCATGGATTACTTGAAGTTACCCAGAGAAATCAATATTCATACCGCTGGGCTGTCAGCTGCCCAAGCGTAGTGAAAGGTTAACAGCTGCCTGGTTTTGGGGGTATTATCAATAAGGATAGGTGAAATTAAGCAAAACTAGGAAAATGAACAGTTATTTCCCTTTTTAAAAACATGGTAGCCATTATTTTAGAGTTAGCTTGTGTTTTTAATTACTGTATGCAGTCAAACATTTTTCACATTCAAAGGCAGAGAAACCTGTAACATTAAAAAAAAACGCAAAGAGTGAAAACATTGTACAGACCTTGCAGGATTGATTTATCTTGTAACCTGCAGATTTTGGCACCTCAAATCAGTCATGATTATACAACTAAACTCGAGAGGAGAATTGCAGAAGTGGAGACCGTACCAAAGGCAGCATAAGTTTACATCAGTCATTGCATGCTATTATTTACCAATATCCCTCAGCTACCTCCCGCAGTGTGGCCCAGGTCTATCATTACAGTGTCCGCCCTTGTTGTCAGTCAGAACCACTGCTCACACTTACAAGTTCATAAGTCATAAGAGCAGAATTAGGCCATTCGGACCATCAAGTCTACTCCGCTATTCAATCATGGCTGATTTACCTTTCCCTCTCAACCCCATTATCCTGCCTTCGCTCCATAACCCCTGACACCTGCACTAATCAAGAATCTGTCAACCCCTGCCTGAAATATACCCAATGACTTGGTCTCAACAGCCATCTGTG
Organism: Malacoraja senta; assembly: GCA_038087875.1. NCBI lineage: Eukaryota > Metazoa > Chordata > Chondrichthyes > Rajiformes > Rajidae > Malacoraja > Malacoraja senta. The sequence continues at coordinate 45,139,362 of CM075983.1, forward strand.
GCAATGAATTCCACAGATTTCCCACCCTCTGACAAAATAAATTCCTCCTTGTCTCTTTTCCAATTGTTTGTCCTTTTATTCTGAGTTATTTAGTTATCTCCAGAATCAAATTCTTCAAGGCATTCTTTTGGGGTGGAAGATTGCAACCTTGACGTGGTCCGTCCTGTTTCCGCGAATGCAATCAATCTGGTGTGCACAATCAAATAAGATCAAATAGAACAAGTTGTCCCACAACTTTAGGCTGTGCACACCATACGCAAGAAGAAGAAGGCATTCTTTTCAATTCTCTGGCGAACATAGATCTGAAGAAGGTTCCATTCTTCTGAGTCTGAAGAAAAACCTTGATCCAAAATGTTACCTTTTTAATTAGAATTTCATTGTTCTGTTTCGGGACATATAACAATAAAATACTCTTGACTCTTGATTCTATCCATGTAGTCCAGAGATGCTGCCTGAGCTGCTGAGTTACTCCAGCCTTTTTTGTGAACCAGCATCTGCAGTTCCTCATGCCTCCATTCTTTGCAATCCTCTGTTTGCTACCACATAAAATCTCAAACAAAACATTCCCAGTATCTGATCGCACCATACTTTCCTTGCAAATGCGTTCCATCCTTTGAAATGCCCAGTGGCCTCTGTTCCTCAACGCAGTACCTTACAAACCTGACCGCTTATTTGTAGTTCTCTCAACAGCCTATATCTTTGATCCTCCATTCCTGACTCTTCTCTCCTTCAGCTCCAACATTGGTATAGTTTAGTTTAGTTTAGTGATACAGCACGGAAACAGTCCCTTGCGCCCACCGAGTCCGTGCCGACCTGCGATCCCCGTACGCTAACACTATCCTACACACCAGAGACAATTTACAATCGTTTACCTAAACCAAGTAACCTACAAACCTGCTAGTCTTTGGAATGTGGGAGGAAACCTGGAGCAAACCCAGGCAGTCATTGGGAGAATGCACAAACTCCGTACAGACAGCAGCCATAGTGAGAATCGAACCCGGGTCTCTGGCACTGTAAGGCAGCAACACTACTGCTGCGCCACCGTACCACACTACATCCGTTTTTTGTATCTCCATTCAACTGGGTCTCTCCCTTGAGTTCTTTGTCTTGTCTTGCCTTTCAGATATTGAACACCCTTTTCAATGTAGGTCATTTTAGTCTTGCATTCAGTCATTTTTCTTACGTTTGGTGCTACTGTATGTAATTGCATTACTGCAATTCAATCTCCATTGAAAGGAACATGCACCTGGAGAGAATGGAAAATTGTTGCTTGGTCCATCCTGCTGACCAAGATGGATGAACTATTGGGTCTAATAAGTCCGAAGAAGACCAATCAAGTCAGTAGTTACTCTGAAGGAGCAATGTGATATGTCCCACATAATTATGAAGAATTGTTTTTTTCACAGTTCTGTCAATTTCTCATTCTGATGTATGTCTCAAAACCCCTTTCAAAGTTGATAATTAATCTACTTCCACCCTTTAGGCAGTGAAATCCTGATTAAAACAACTCACGGCATTAAAAATTGAAATTCCTCATTTTCTTTCTTGGTGACTTGTTCCTGATTCATAACATCTCAAATAAAGAATTTTTCATAAAGCACAGGAAGTTTCAAAGCAGATAGGGACAAACAAAACAAATTGCTGGAAATACTTAGCCAGTCAGACAGCGCCTGTGAAAGGGGGAGCAGAGTAAATGACAAAACACAATGGAAGAATATCAACAAGAAGCAGGAACTCTGGTCTGAAGAAGGGTCCTGAACTGTCATCTGTTCATTCCCTCTTTAGATGCTGCCTGACCTGCTGAGTTACTGCAAAGTAAAGCACGATGTGTTTTAAGATTTAAGCATCTGCAGTTCCTTGTGCCTCTAAGATCCCTGCTTTTCATTGATGTGGCCAAACCTGATGAGTAGCATCAATATTTTCACTTTATTTTGGTTTTACAGCAAATGCAGTATCACAAAAAGGACACAAAGTGCTGGAGTAACACAGGGGGTCAGGCAGCATCTGTTGTACATTCGCTCTGTGACTGCTTGTTTTTCTCCGGGTGCTCCAGTTTCCTCCCACACTCCAAAGACGTGGATTATAGGTCAATTGGCCTCTGTAAAATGTCCCTCATGTGTAGGTTTGAAGCAGTGTATGAGTGGCGTGGACTTGGTTGGCCGAAGGATCTGTTTCCACGTTGTATCTCTAAACTAAACTAAACTAAAAGCTGCCCGACCCATGAATTTGTCTGTGTTTTACTTGCTGTATAACTGAATTTTCTGTATATATTTATACATGTTAATAGATATTTCTAGCTACCAGTAGCATTTCAACAAGTTCCCCTTAGTTAAATTGATTGTTTAGTTTAGAGTACAGCATGAAAATAGGCTCTCCTACCCATTGAGTCCGTGCCGACCAACGATCACGTGGACACTAGTTCTATTCTACACACTAGGGACAATTTACATAAGTCAACTAACCTACAAACCCACAAGTCTTTGGGATATGGGAGGAAACCAGAGCACCAGGAGAAAACCCATGGGGTCACTGGGAGAACGTACAAACTCCACACTGTCATCACTCATGACCAGAATCAAACCTGGGTGTCTGGCAGCAGTCTCGATCCAAATCATAATTTTACCTCCACAAAAATTGTCTGACCCATGGAATTCCAACAGCATTTTTATGCTCCAGAAAATGATGTCGAAAAATAATTAGTCTGTATTTTACTTGCTTTTTAACTGCATTTTCTGAATATTTTTATATATGAACTGCATTCTGTTTTAGTTTCACTCTATCCACAAACTGCATTTCCAAATTAAATTAATTTCTAGCACTTTGAAAACTTGTGGGTGTTAAGATATATTTCTAGATATAAGCAGCATCTCAATAAGCTGCTTGATTAAATTAATTGTTGAATTGATTTGGCATTTATCCCACAGCTGAACAATAACATTTCCCCCAGCTGGTTTTCAAATATATATTAATACTGGTGTAATTTGGCTCAATGCAAAGATGTACCTGAAGTGTGCGGCACGGTGGCACAGCAGTAGATTTGTTGCCTAGACGGCCTGTCCCACAGGCTATTTTTTAGACGACTACAGGCGACTAGGCTGTCGCCGACGTGTTGCCTGTATGGTCATGAGTCGTCTCCTCAGTCGCCCAAAGAGTCGTAGCGTCTTTCTGGTCGCCGCTGGATTTTCAACATGTTCAAAAATTTTCGGCGACAGTCAATGACAGTGTGTTGACGGCAATGAGCGTAGCTTGACTTCACCTGACGTAGGTTGTGGCCAGGTGACGTAAGTTGTCGCTGGTGCTGACTTCGGTGAATTCCATTGGCGACTACCTACGTCAACCGGCGACAGGTACCGGCGACTGAATTGTCTTCCGTTGTCGCCAACAGGTAGTAGCTTGTCATAGCTTGTTGCAGGAGGACTTCGGTTGACCTCGATTGTTGTAGTTTGTCACCTGTGCGGTCGTAGCTGTGGTTGTAGGTGGACGTCTTAATGGGTCGCCGATTGTCGGTAGCTTGCCGTAACTTGACGTCGATTAGGCGGTAGGTTGTTGTAGCTTTTCGTAGACATTGTCATAGACATTGTCGTAGGTGGGTCCAGTCGCCGATTTTTCGGCGGCCTGCTACGACTATGACAGTCGCCTAAAAAATCACCTAAGTGGGACAGGCCCTTAACGGCGCCAGAGACCTAGGTTTGATCCAGATTACAGGTGGTGTCTGTACGGAGTTTGTACGTTCTCCCTCTGGCAGCGTTAGGTTTTTTCTGGGTGCTCGGATTTCCTCCCACATTCCAAAGATGTACAGATTTGTAGGTTAATTGGCTTGTAAAAAATGTAAATTGTAAATTGTAAAAGTCTAAGAAGCGGTGTCACCACATTTTCAAGTTGCTTGTTTGAGGCTGTTCTGCCTTTTTGGAGAGTGGAGCCTCTTAAATATCGAGTGCGGTCTGGTGTATCACAGCTATTGCAGAGTCATCTGTTTAAAGATATAATGATGGTGCCCAATTACTGGGAAAGAATAGGAACACGATTTGAGGCAGTTAATGATCATTCACTGAAAATAATTGCTTGGTGAAACATTCGGATCAATACAATCAATTCCTGGAATGCATCTGCAGGTTCTTTGCTTGTATGTTGAAGCTAGTGATTCAGCACTGTAAGGGGGATAAATGAAGCAAAAGGACACACCGTGCTGGAGTAACTCAGCGGGTCAGGCAGCATCTCTGGAGAACATGGAGAGGTGGCGTTTCAGGTCAGGATCAGTTTAATTGTGGAGGGGGGGGGGGGAGAAAGCTGGATTAGAGGTGGTGTGGGACAAAGTCTGGCAAGTGATTGGTGGATACAGGTGAGGGGAGAGTTTTTATAGGCAGATGGATGGACAAAGGTCAGAGATGGACCTTTCAGAGATGTACCTTTCTGGAGAACATGGAGTTGGTGTTCCAGTTCAGGATCCTTCAGACTGATTGCAGGGTGTTGGGGAAAAGAAAGCTGGAAAAGTGAAGAGGCCAGAATGAAGCATGGCAGGTACTAGGTCAACGTTGGCGAGGGGGAGCTTTTTGATTGTTGGAACAAAAGCCAGGGATAAGAACAGAAGGTGTGAGACAGGCTTAAAGAGTTGCAGATTGTGCAGCCTGAAGGAGGAGAGGTGGGTGGGAGGAGAAATAGATGGAAGTCCCGGTTAGGTACAGTGGAGAAAAGTGAGGGGGGGGGGAGTGGAGGATGAGGGGGGGGGGGTGTTGTGGGGGAGAATGGGGGGGTGGGGGTATTTTGTGTGTAGGGTTAGTTAGAGGTTATCTAAATTGGAGAATTCAATGTTCATTCACTGAATATGACATGCAGACTTTAGACTTTCATTATATAGTGCGGAAACAAGCCCTTCTGCACACTAGGGACAGTTTACAATTAGAGATGCCAATTAATAACCCGCACAATTTAAATGTGGATTATGGAGGTCGGAGACCTTACATTTGGAAAAAAATCGACTTGTCTTAATTGACAAACCAGAATTATTTGCTAGAATATGGTCTCCATTTATAGATTATTTGAATGGGTAGATTGGTCCCATTCGGGAGCCTGACTGAAACTTGAATCCAGGATTAGATTAATAGTTATGTTTTTTAACCTACGTACCAATCTCCTAAACTGTATTATTGATAATTTTCTCTATTTTTTTTTAATTCTCTTTTTTTTCTTTCTTCTCTTTCTATCTATAAATAAAAATAATCAATTAGAAGCAGTGTTAATACGTAATTGATAAAGGAGGACCCCAGCTATTTTGATAGCTGGGACCCCGGGACCCTAGATACTAATAATATGTAATCGTTAAACAAAGTCTATATTGGTTTGGATTATGATAAGCATATGCTTCTAATAAAAAATATTATTTAAAAAGAGATGCCAATTAACTTACAAACCTATATGTCTGGAATGTGGAAGGAAACTGGATCACCCTGATAAAACCCATTCGGTCACAGGGAGAACGTACAAACTCCGTACAGACAGCACCCGTAGTCAGGATCCAACCTGGGTCTCTGGTGCTGTAAGGCAGCAACTCTGCCGCTGCGCCACCGTGTCACCCAGGGGCTGTTCCTCCAGTTTGCTTGTGGCCTCACTCTGGAAATGGAGGAGGCCCAGCACAGAAAGGTCAGTACGGGAATGGGAAGAGGAGTTAAAATGGTTAGCGACCGGGATATCGAGCAGGCCTTGGTCTATTACATGCGGCCTGCTTCAGACTACATGGATGCTTGAGGGAAAAGCAACATCGGCACATCCCAAAATTTATAGATGCTTTAAAATGCTTTGGGTGATAAATCACACCGAGTGATGATGGATGGTATGCAGGTAAACGTAATTTGCCTTTTGTTTTGATACAAAGAGTTTATGATCTGCAAGCCTCGATGGTTGAAGCAATGTATTGTGCATTAAAATGTATGATGGTCAGTGAACATAGACACCATGCTTGCCAATATTGTTGACTGTGTTATTTGTCTGACAAAGCCTCTCTGGCAGAATATTATTCCCTTTGACTATAAAACCATAAGGCATAGTAGCAGAATTAGGCCATTCTGCACATCGAGTCTACTGACCCGCTGGGTTACTCCACCACTTTGTGTCTATCTTCAGCTGGCAATTTGCCCGAATCGCAGACACAAGGAACTGCAGATGCTGAAATCTTCAGCAAAGCACGAAGTACTGGAGTAACCCAGCATGTCATGTTCATAAATCATAGGAGCAGAAGTCGGCCATTCAGCTCATCGAGTCTACTCTCCATTCAATCATGGCTGATCTATTTTTCCCTCTCAACCCTATTCTCCTGCCTTCTCCGTGTAACCTTTGACACTCTTCCTAATCAAGAACCTATCAATCTCCACTTTAAAAATACCCAATGTGTTTGCCGTCTGTGGCAGTGAATTCCACAGATTCATCACCCTCTGGCCAAAGAAATCCCTCCTCACCTCCATTCCCTTCTTACTGTTTCTACATTGGAGTATAAAGAACTGTCAGCCATTCTGAAAGTGAATTTACATAGTTATTGTTGTTAAACATCTTAAACAGCAACAGGAGTAGCTTATTTATTCTCATGTACAGTTACAGTAAAATATGGTTTGAAGAAGTCCTGACCGAAATGTCACCTATCATGTTCTCCAGAGATGCTGCCTGACCTGCTGAGTTACTCTAGCACTTGGTGTCTTTAATATGTAAACCAGCGTCTGAAGGTCCTTGTGTCTACAGTGAAATGCTCAATCTGCCTGCTATCCAGTCCAATGTGAGGTTATCCACTTTGGTGGCAAAAACAGGAAGGCAGATTATTATCTAGGTATCGAGTTGGGAAAAGGGGAGGTACCACGGGATCTGGGGGTCCTTGGTCATCAGTCACTGAAAGTAAACATGCAGGTACAGCAGGCAGAGAAGAAAGCGAATGGCATGTTGGCCTTCATAACAAGAGGAGATGAGTATAGGAGCAAAGAGGTCCTTCTGCAGTTGTACAGGGCCCTAGTGAGACCACACCTGGAGTAATGTGTGCAGTTTTGGTCTCCAAATTTGAGGAAGGACATTCTTCCTATTGAGGGAGTGCAGCGTAATTCCCGGGATGGCGGGACTGTCATATGCTGAGAGAATGGAGCAGCTGGGCTTGTATACTCTGGAATTTTGAAGGATGAGAGGGATTCTTATTGAAACATATAAGATTATTAAGGGTTTGGACACGCTAGAGGCAGGAAACATGTTCCCGATGTTGGGGGAGTCCAGAACCAGGGGCCACACTTTAAGTATAAGGGGTAAGCCATTTAGAACGGAGATGGGGAAAAACTTTTTCACACAGAGAGTTGTGAGTCTGTGGAATTCTCTGCCTCAGAAGGTGGTGGAGGCTGGTTCTCTGGATGCTTTCAAGAGAGAGTTAGTAGCGCTCTTAAAGATAGCAGTCAGGGGATATGGGGAGAAGGCAGGAACGGGGAACTGATTGTGGATGATCAGCCACGATCAGATTGAATGGCGGTGCTGGCTCGAAGGGCCAAATGGCATGCTGCACCTATTGTCTATTGTCTATGAGACATTGACTTCAGTTGCTTTAAATCATACCATACATGAATACCATAGATCCTCTTCTGGAACAGCAGCAGAGAACCCTGTTCCCTGCCATCTTGCATCTTCCAAGTTTCTGAACAATCTGATATTGGCCCAAGGAGTCATTTAATTCTTTATTTTCTTACTTTAAGTCAGGATGGCACAATGTCGCAGCGGTAGAGTTGCTGCCTTACACCGCCAGAGACCTGGATTCAATCCTGTCTATGGGTGCTGTCTGTACGGAGTTTGTATGTTCTCCCTGTGTCTGCATGGTTTTTCGTTGGGGCTCTGGTTTCCTCCCACACTCCTAAGCTGTACAGATTTGTAGGTTAATTGGCTTTGATAAGTTGTGAGAAAAAAAATTGTCCCTCGTGTGTCGGAGAGTGCTTGTGTACAGGGTGATAGTTGGTCGGCGTAGGCTCAGTGGGCCTAAGAGCCTATTTCCACGGTGTATTTCTAAAGTCTGTCTTGCGTCCCGGTATCCTGGCAATACTGGATCAATGACGTATGGGTTTGATCAGCCCAGAGCGATGCCGTCAGCCCCCTCCACTGCTGCTCCATGCCTTGATCTCCCTAGAAGCATTTTACCATTTTAAAGGCAGCACTTAAATACCAATTAGTATTAAGGAACAAAGGCTTTTGACCACTTCAGAATTACATATGATTTGTGCTTTAGGATTAGGAGTGGTGGCATGTGTATGTTGCAGATGTGAAACCTCTTTCTGGTCACAATGCAATGCCCTAGTTGTAGATTGCACAGAGAAGCACTCAATGCACGGGAGTGTTCAGAAATATGTGTGGAATGTTATCACAAGATGCATTTACAGGGTTAAAATCATGAACTATTTAAAATTAAAAAATAGTTTTTACCTAAATTGACTGGGATCTTTTGTTTCTCCCACTGTTCATTACTTTATTGGTCAGGATATTGAGTATCAGAGTAAATGTCATGTTGCAGCTTTATAGGACTTTGGTTTGACTACATTTGGAGTATTGTGTGCAATTCTGGTCACCTCATTATAAGAAGGATGCGGAGGGTTTGGAGAGAATGCAGCAGAAGTTTACCAAAAATGCTGCCCGGATTAGAGGCCAATAGCTATATGGAGAGGTCATAGCTTTATGTTGAGAGGGGTAAAAAATTAAAAGGGATATGCAGGAAAGTTTTTTACATGGAAATTGATAGGAGCGTGGAACAGGGGTAGTGGTGGAGGCAGATTTGATGATGGCATTTAACAGGCTTTTAGATAGACATGTGGATATGCAGGGATTGGAAAGATATGGATTACGTTTATGCAGAGGAGTTTAGTTTAATTTGGCTTCATGTTTGGCACAGACATTGTGGGTCGAAAGGTCTGTTCCTGTCTTGTACTTTTCTATATTCTATAAAAGAGGGTGCTGGAATATCTCCTATCAGAAGTCTCGAAAACCTGCCAATAATTGAATTGTTTAAAATATGTATTCAGAGATCCTGAGTTTTATGAAATTATTCTTTCATATTACATATTTATTTTAAGTTAGTTTGCTTCTGTGTATTTACTTACTTGCAACTACATATAACCACATGCTTTTACTGGAAATCTATAGTGTTGAAACATTTGCCGGTGTATTAATACAGGCAGAAAACCATCTTTAGTCAAGAGAGAGTCAAGTGTTCAATTGTTGAGACACAAGGAACTGCAGACGCTAGTTTAAAAAAACCCACACAAAGTGCTGGAGTAACTCAGTGGGTCAGGCAGCATCTCTGGAGAACACAAATAGGTAACGTTTCAGATCGGGACCCTTCTTCAGTCTGCCTTTTTGAGGCAGCGTCTCCTATAGACCCTTATGATGCTGGAGAGGTCAATACTTGTGTCTCCCTGTAAACCTCTTTGTAAACCTGATATTCTAGTTTTACTCTTGAGTTTTAGTTTTAGAGATAGAGCGTGGAAAAAAGCCCTTTGGTCCACTGAGTCACCAGCAATCACCCGTGCACTAGTTCTATCCTACATACTGGGGACAATTTAGAAAAGCCGATTAACCTACAAAATTATCCAGGTTCATTCCCGGGATTCCCTGGATTGGCAAATAAAATTCGGTAACGCGAACGCCCAGGAATGAAGAGGTGTATAGAGAGTGGTCGACACTGCCGCAGGTACTGACCTCCCCACCATCGAAGGGATCTATAGGAGGCGCTGCCTCAGAAAGGCAGCCAATATTGTCAAAGACCCACGCCACCCTGGCCACACTCTCATTTTACCCCAATCATCAGGAAAAGGATACCTGAGCCTGAAAACTGTGATCACCAGCTTCAAGAATCGCTTCTTCCCAACAACCGTCAGGCTCTTGTATCCTACAAAACACTAACCTCAGCAACTTTGAACTTCAGTCGACCGTGTCTTAGGTTGCATTATGGACTTCGTTTTTTTTTTTCACTGTTATGGTTGCCTGATATTCCAGTTAATAATTTAAAGATTTTTTTTTTTAAATTTTGTTTAAGGACCTTTTTAGCGGATTCCCAGGATTTCCGGGACTGACATATGATGAAAGAATGGGTCGACTGGGCTTGTATTCACTGGAACTCTAAATTCCTCAAATATCCACACGACATGAGATATGCTGTCATCCATTCCACTATAAAACAGACCACAGCTAATATTTCTTCTATTTTTTAATTCTTTTAAAGTATTTATTAAATTTTATAGTATAATATTCTCCCAGAGTGCAATGTTCTACCTAGGTGTGATAAATATAATTTATCTACTATTTCAAGCAGTTAAATAACGTATAGAATATATTGGATGTGTTTTTGTCTTGTTTGGACATGTTTTGGTTGCACTGATGAGGAGTAGCTCTCCTAATGTTGTTGCATTTCAAAGTACAATGACAATAAAGGCATTATTATTATTATTATTATTATTATTATTAATTTAGAAGGATGAGAGGGTATCTTATAGAAACATATAAAATTCTTAAAGAATTACACAGGCTAGATGCAGGAAAAATGTTCCCAATGTTGAGGGAGTTCAGAACCAGGGGTCACAGTTTCAGAATAAGGGGTAGGCCATTTTGGTCTGAGATGAGGAAAAACTTTTTTTCACCCAGAGTTGTGAATCTGTGGAATTCTCTGCCACAGAAGGCAGTGGAGGCCAATTCACTGGATGTTTTCAAGAGAGAGTTAGATTTAGCTCTTAGGTTTTAGATAATCAGACATGATCATTTAGCTCTTAGATTTTAGATGATCAGCCATGATCATATTGAATGGCGGTGCTGGCTCAAAGGGCCGAATAGCCTCCTCCTGCGCCTATTTTTCTGTTTCTATGTTTCTAAATCCTGCATATCTTCGGAATGTGGGAGGCAACCGGAGCATCCAGATTAAACCCCTCGAGTCTCGGGGAGAACGTACAAACTCAATACAAACAGCACCCAAAGTCAGGGTTGAACCTGGGTCTCAGATGCTATAAAGTAACAACTCCAGCAGTGGTGCTGCCCCAGGCATTGATGTAGCCAGAGGTTGTGCTTTTAGTACTGAATACCAAAAGAATAAGGGTACAGGTCAGTCTGATGAAGGGTCGCGACCCAAAACGTCACTTAATCATGTTCACCAGTGATGCTGCCTGACTTGCTTAGTTCCTTTAGCACATTGTGACTCTTTTTGTGTTTGATTGTCATATGTACTAACAGCAGACAAAGCAATTCTTACTTGAAGCAGCTAAAAAGGTCCTTAAACAAAATTAAAAAAAAAAAACTTTAAATTATTAACTGGAATATCAGGCAACCATAACAGTGCAAAAAAAAAACGAAGTCCATAATGCAACCTAAGACACAGTCGACTGAAGTTCAAAGTTGCTGAGGTTAGTGTTGTGTAGGATACAAGAGCCTGACGGTTGTTGGGAAGAAGCGATTCTTGAAGCTGGTGATCACAGTTTTCAGGCTCAGGTATCCTTTTCCTGATGATTGGGGTAAAATGAGAGTGTGGCCAGGGTGGCGTGGGTCTTTGACAATATTGGCTGCCTTTCTGAGGCAGCGCCTCCTATAGATCCCTTCGATGGTGGGGAGGTCAGTACCTGCGGCAGTGTCGACCACTCTCTATACACCTCTTCATTCCTGGGCGTTCGCGTTGCCGAACCAGGCCTTGATGTAACAAGTCATTGTGCTTTTAGAACTGAATGCCAAGAGAATAAGGCTACAGATCAAAGTGGGTGAGAAGCAATGTAAGATCCTAGAAGGTACACAAAAATGCTGGAGAAACTCAGCGGGTGCAGCAGCATCTATGGAGCGAAGGAAACGGGTAAGATCCTAGAAGATGTGAACTGTTGATCAAAACAAATGCATTCCCTTGAACTGGTTGTAAAATGAGAGTCGAAGATGCTAATGATTGCCACAAATGTAGAGCCAAGAGACCAAGATGAATTCATAAGGGATAATAATTGGTATAAATGAGGTGTGAATGGAGCACAATATCAATTGAGACCTCAATTAGATATGTTAAATTAGCAACTTGCCCTTCTGTAAAGGAGGATGTAGAAGTCTATGTAGATGTTCTGTCTGACAGCAAATCGGAATTTTATTTGCCAATATATTAATGTTGCAGAGAAAGGTAATACAGAGGTGCTAATTGCATACTTAGCAGGGCAGAAGGGAAGGATAATTCAGGAGTTACTGTGTCTATACTACAGAAGAATGTAACTTGAAAACAGCCATGCAGTTAAGCCATTCAGTTTGACAAAATGAAAGAATGTAGCCAAACCAACCTGCCGTTATTTAGTCCAATACTAACTCCAATAACAGTGAAGCCGCCTTTGAGAATAGAATTCCTTGGAGCAGCACAATAACACAGTAAATGAGACTTTTAGACTTTTGAGATACAACACAGAAAGAAGGCCCTTCGGCCTACCGAGTCTGCGCCGACCAATGATCACCCCACACACTAGCACTATCCTACACACTATGGACAATTTAACCAAAGCTAATTAACCTACAAACCTGCATGTCTTTAGAGTGTGGGAGGAAACCGGAGCACCTGGAGAAAATTCATACAGTCACAGGGAGAACGTAAAACTCAGTACAGACAGCACCCATAGTCAGGATCAAACCCGGGACTATGGCGTTGTAAGACAGCATCTCTACCACTGCCCTGAGTTCAATACTGGGTCCTGTCTATGTGGTGTTTGCACGTTCTCCCAATGGTCGCCTGGGTTTCCTCCGGATACTCAGGTTTCCTGTCACATCCCAATGATATGAGTGTTGACAGGTTACTTAGCTTCTGTAAATTGCCCAAAGTGAGTGGGTGAGAGGTAGAATGAGGGGGAGAATAATGAAGGGGTTTATGCATGAATTTTTGGTTCAAAGGGGCCAAGGGCCATTTTGCATGTTGTATGTCTCTATGGGTTGTGCGTCTCTGTTACACTGTCCCTTGGCAACCCGACATCTCCATTGAATATTTGCGCAGTGGCAGGTTGCTGGAATAATTAAGTTTTCCTGCTGGCTGCCCACGCTTGTTTAGACCAGAACCACTCAAGGTCGTGAAGATGACTGTGACAAATGAGATTAAAAATAAGTGGAACAACAAAGCTTACTTTGAAACTTCCCAGGCCAATGATAAAGCTGTGTGATCGGTCTTGGTCAGAATACTGGTTTTGTTGGGGAACATGGGACATAGAACAGTACAGCACAGTCCTTTGGTCCACAATGGCTTTGTTAGTTTACAAATTAAAATGGCCCACTCCATGCCGATCAGCACATACTGGAGACTGCATCAACATCTTGCAACTGCTTCTACTCTTGCATGCTCTCTGATATCATGACCATAAAACTGAGGTGTAAAGAATACACTTTCTCCAAATACATGAACTTAGGAAATACCTTTCTCCTCTGCCACTGGACCCTCAACTTTCTGACCCACAGACCTCAATCAATGTCTTCCCCTGTTATCAGGCTTCTGAACAGACCTTCCATAAGCTAAGGCAATGTTTGATTCACCTCTGCCCAATTGGGCATTGGACATTGTCTATGGAACTGATGCACCACAATTCGCTACAATGCTAAGAATTATATTCTGCACTCTCTGTATCTTCCCCTTTGCTGTATCTATTGTAACCGAGTATGAAATTATTGCATCTTTTTAGTTTACTAATACTAGTAAACTTTAGAACTAGTATACGGATGATCGCTGGTCGGCACGGACTTGGTGGGCCGAAGGGCCTGGTTCCACGTTGTATCTCTAACCTAAACTAAATTTTAAAAGTATGTTAATCTCGGCAAGTTTGTGCTTCATGTAGAGTGCAGTGATGGACTATAGAAGCAGCTGATATCCGTTAGAAAGTCTGGGGCTATCGTGTTTGGATATGCCCCAAATGGTTCATCACAGGTGGAGCAGATTCGGCCAATTGAGTCAATGATCTGCTGTCCCATTCTTCCCCATGGCCCTCCCATATTCTCCTTCATGTCCCTATCTAACTGACGTTTGTAGACCACTATCGACCCTGTTTCCGCCGCCTATAGGAAGTGAATTCCCAATCCTAACCACAGTGAATAAACGTTTTCTGTGCTCTGCTAGGTAGGCCCTGGTATCTTTTGCCCAGAGCATTAATCCTAGCACATCATTTTCCTGTCAGCAGAGAATTTTTTTTTTCATAAATCCCCTGTGATATGCAATAATCCTGCTCAGTATACAGTTCTAATCCGATGCTTTCTGTTCCATTTACACCTTTCTACTGCCTATAAATTAGCTCTGTGTTATTTATCCCTCATTTGTGTCTGTTGCTTCTGATTTATATTTTTATCAATATTGCTTGGTGATGGAAGATGCTGCCAACAAATTTACCTCCAAATCAAAAGGCCTTCTGCAGTTTTTATTCAAATGGATCTCCCACGAAAGATAAAGCCAAGCCTACATTTGTTGCAGATCAATAATGTGATTCATTCCTAGCCTGAGGATTCTCTTAACCCAACTGGGAAAACAAAGGTTGTTCCGTGAAATTATGTTTTTATAATTTGATCGAGAAAATGTAACATCAATTGTTCCACCGAATTGTAATCTCTGTGGCATAAACTTCCTCTATCCCAAAATGTAAGAGTCATAGACCTATATGTAGCATAGAAACCAGTCATGCAGGCCAAAGTCCAGCAGACCAAGTTGGTATTTGGGGCGTCCCATTTGGCTCTCTAAACCCTTCCTATCCATATATCTGTCCAAATGTCCTCTGAACGTTGTACTTGTATTAGCTTCTATAGTAGCTCTGGCAACTCATTACAGATATGGACTACCCGCTGAATGAAAATGTTGCCCCTGAGGTTCCTCCTAAATATCCCCTCTCATTATAAGGCTATGCCCACAAGTTATAGAATGCTTAATACTCTAATCTGGGAAAATACTGTGAGCATTCACTCTATCCATGCCCCTCTTGGTTTTGGACGTTTCAATAAGATTGCCTCTCAGCCTCCTATGCTCCGAATAAATATAGTGCAAGACTATATAATTTTGCACTATAACTAAAATCTTTATGTTAGGCGTGGTGAATCTATTCTGCATCCTTTCCAACTTTGTGGCATCCTTCTTTTCACTGAGCTATTTCTATCCTTCCTGTCATTGCTCTCAGATGTCCATTCAAAAAGACAGAGTCATTGGTTCATAGAGTCATACAGCATGGAAACAGGCACTTCGGCCCAACTTGCCCACGCCGACCAACATGCCCCATCTATACTTGTCCCGCCTGCTTGCATTTGGCCCATATCCCTCTCAACCTCTCATCCATGTACCGATCTAAATGCTTCATAAAAGTTGAAATAGTACCTGCTTCAACTACCTCTCCTGGCAGCTCTTTCCATACCCCTTTTTGTAAAAAAGCTACAGCTGATACTAGGGGACATCACCCAGCCAACATAGCAAAGAAACAATTCATATTCTCACCAACAACAAATTGGGAGGCAAAAAAGTATAATTTCTTTGATAATTTTCATTAATTTTGACTTTAATTTTACTCCCATTAACGTTCTGAAGCCTGAGTACAATTCCATTCATTTTCTGGAGACACTAGATACTGCAGAAGCTGGAATCTTGAGCAAAGCGCAAATTGTCATTGGTGACCCTCGGACTATCCTTGATTGGACTTTACTGGCTTAACCTTGCACTACATGTTATCCCCTTATCATGTATCTAGACACTGCAAATGGCACGATTGTAACAATGTATTGTCTTTCCGCTGACTGGCCAGCACACAACAAAAGATTTTCACTGTACCTCGGTACACATGACAATAAACTAAACTGAACTAAAATCAGCAGGTTCTGAACCAAATCTATGTAATTAAAAGTCTCATCTTGACCTTCCTGTCTGCGCTGTATATTGATTTTAGAAAAAACACTACCATATATCGCTATGATTTGTAGCCATCTTACTCACAGTCCTCCTCGGCTGAGCAGGCCCCGAGGATTTTTCCCATCGATTAAGAATAAAAAAGTTATGTTTAAAAAACCTTGAGATCCTCTTGCCTGTCAATCACCGCGATGAAGATAATGCCCCTTCCGGAGGGGGGGGGGGGGGGTTGCAGGACTATAAAACCCCGGATTCCTGGACATGACTCAGTCACTCTGCAAGATTGTGAGGTAGAGGCCACGACTCTCATTCTAAGCTGTGAATCAACTGAACTGTGAGTCTGCAATGTACTTGCAATAAATGATTTGTTAGCCCTTAATGACACTGTCATGAGTTGTTTGGCCTACTGCCCTGCCTGTGCTTGAAACTTCAATGCTTTATTAGGTCCAACTGTGTTTGGAGGGAATAAATGCTTTATTAGGTCCGACTGTGTTTGGTTCAAAAGTCCCGCTTATTTCGTGACTTCTGCTTAGTGGACAGGTCGCGCTGATTGTGTAATTTCTGGTGAGCGCAGAGGTTGCACTGATTATGTAATTTCCAGTAAGTGCAGAGGTCACGCTGATTGCGGAAGTGCCGCTGACTGCAGGTCCCAAAGTGGAGAGGCCGTGCTCAGCCGTGTGAGTATTCAAGAAAGTTTACTGCCATATATATGGTGTGTGAGTCAGTGAGTGAGTTTGTGTATGTGTTTGTGAGTGTGTGTACATGTGTATGTGTGTATGTGTGTGTGTGTGTGTGTGTGTGTGTGTGTGTGTATAAGTGTGTGTGTGCGCATATGTGTGTAAGTGTGAGTGTGTGTGTGAGTGTGTTTGTGAGTGTGGGTGTGTGAGTGTGAGTGGGAGTGAGTGTGTGAGTGTGTGTGTGTGAGTCAGTGTGTGTGAGTGTGTGTGTGTGAGTGGTCTCAGTGACTGAGCTGCCAGCCCAAGAATCCATTCGGCCTATGATATCCATTCTGGCCCTCTGGAAAACCAGTGCCTTCGGCCCACAACATCATGCTAGCGCTCCAGAAAGCTCCCTCCCCACCCCTCCCCCCTCCCCACTGGTCAGCAATATTGGAATTGGTGGAGAGGTGGAATATTGTTGGGGCACCAGCCATCCCGTGTGAAGCTGGGACCCAACGGGTCCCACTTAGTCTAGTGCCATATAAAACGATTATTAACTGGACCAAGTTCCCGTTGTGACGCCAGAGATCCCCGTTGTGACGCGAGTCATGGCAACCCTCTCCAAGAGCGCCTCGCCATCCCTCTTCCGTCCCCTAACCTCCTCCATTTCCCCTTCATCCCTAGCACTTCCAGCCCCTCCTCTTCACCCTCCCTCTTCTTTCCCCTCTCCTTCTCCCCTCCACCACTCCCTCCCTCACCTTTCCCTCCCTCTCCTTTCCCCTACCCTCAGTCACTCCTTCCCTCACTCCATAGCCCTTCTCCACTCCCTACCCCCCTTGACGTAATTGTGAGGTATTACAGTCCAAAATAAAAAATCAGAACACGCGCATAATAGTTAAAAGGCAGTTGAAATACCATAAACAAACATTAAAAATAAATGGTATATTATTTTGATAACAATTATTTTTGGAACATAATAAAGTACAATCTGTTCAAGGTACTGCACAGTGAAAGTAGTTTATGAACACTTCAATTTTATGTTTTTTCACTGATTTCTGGATAATATACTGGAGAACACTGAAACATGGGCAGCAAATATCGCTATAGGATCTTTGATGGGCAGTACAGTGGGACTCGGGTAGATCTGCTGCCAAATAACGCTAGAGTCCCCGGTTGGATCCTAACCTCAGGTGCTGTCTATGCGGAGTTTGCACATTCTCCACGTGAGTTTCCTCCGGGTGCTCCAGTTTCCTCCCACATCCCAGAGACGTGTGGGCTTGTAGGTCAATTGGCCCTCTGTAAACTGCCCCTTGTGTGTTGGGAGTGGATGCAAAAATAAGATGATGTAGAACTAGTGTGAACGGGTGATTGATGATCGGTGTAATTACCTTAGTCTCACACAAGCATCTTTATTGTCTAGTTCATCATCACATATGCAGTACATCACACGTTCAGTCTACTGCAGCTGCTGCCAGACAGTAGGCGAGTTCTTACACTATAAATCATATAATTAGGCGGAGTTATAATTACTAAGCATTCTGATTGGCTAACATGCAATAGCCAATCTACATCTCTTCTCGTATAAATGAAAAAGCAACAAAGGCATTTCAAACTATAAACTGAGTAAATAATAATGGGGTTAAACATAATCGCCATATCTAATAGGTGGCCTACTAACCCGCCCGGTCCTCGTACGGTATGGGGCTGCCTCATCAACCTTTTCCTCAGAAAAGATGAGGGCTGGGGTAGGTGGAACCGCGGGGGACCCACTGGGTCTGTGGGGGGAGACCACCGCAGGGGAACCTGGGGTGGACCGGCGCGGGGACCCCGGGGTGCCAGTTACAACAGGGGACGCAGGGACAGACCGACGCGGGGAGTGGGCGGACCCAGTAGCGGCAGGTGCTGGAACGGCTGCAACAGGCGTTGGTTTAAATTTGAGCGGTGGGGCATCAGGACCCTGGGATGCCAGAAGCCGTTCCTTCACAGGAAGGAGATGTTGACGGTTGCGTCTATAGAGGACACCATCGACTTCGACCAGGTAGGAGCGTGGTTCCTTAGAACGGCCATGAATGTGTCCCAGTTTGGTATGTCCTTTATCTGTTTGCAGTCGTACCACTTGACCTTGTATGTGGTTTAAGTGGTTTGCTGGTCTTGTCATAAAAGCGTTTCTGCGTGTTACGATTAAACTGTACACACTTCTGTATTACGGAAGGGGGCAGACTTTTGGTCGTAGCTGTTGCTGGGAGACAGGCAGTGGGAGGCGTGTCCAGCGGGACATCAGCCGCTGGGCTGGAGAGCCTTGAATATTGTCTCTTGCAATGTTTCGCAGGTTCAACAAGTCCAGGTAGATGTCAGATTTGGCTAGATAGGAGCGCTCCATGAGTTGTTTTGCGCTCCGAACAGCACGCTCGGCAAGTCCATTGGACTGTGGGTATTCTGGGCTGCTGGTGACATGTAGGAAGTTCCACTGTTTAGCAAAGTCTTTAAACTTTTGGCTGGTGAATTGAGTTCCGTTGTCAGTCTGAAGGCGAACAGGTACCCCATGCACAGAAAGGTGTATTTTCAGCTTTTGGATCACTGTTTCTGAAGTTTGTTGGCAGAAAGTCAATTTCAAACCAGTTAGAATATGAGTCCACTGAAACAAGGTAGTGTTTCCCGTGCCATTCGAAGATGTCGGCAGCCAGTGATGACCATGGTAGAGACGTAGCTGGCTGGGATAGGAGGGGCTGCTTCTGCTGATGGGGTGATTGACTGTTGCAGATCGCGCATGATTCTGTTTTCTCACGAATGTACTTGGTCATCCCGGGCCAGTAGATCATTTCCTTGGCTCGTTTTAGAGGCTTCCATGCCAGGGTGGCCTCCGTGGATTTCCTCATAGTACTCGTTTCGCAGGGTTGGGGGAATGACCGCCTTGTGACCCTTGACAATTATTTCGTCCTGTAACACCAGTTCGTCACGGACCAGGAAGTAGGGTCGTATTTCAAACGAGGTGCTTGACTGCTTGTTTGGCCACCCGCCTCTTATGACGGAGGTCAGCAGCTGTGAGGTTTTGTCTGCAGCTGTGTGTTCAGCAAAGCGGCGTAGGTGATCAGTGGGCACAAACGAGACCTTCAGGACCGAGAATTCGTCCTGTTCAAACGGGTGTCGTTCGCTGGTGGTGCGCGGGGCTCTGGATAGCGTACAGTATCTGCAATGTGCATGTCTTTACCTTTTTTTGTGGACAATGCGGAAGTCAAACCGTTGCAACTGCATCATCATTCGCTGTAGTCGAGCTGGGGCAACATGGATAGGCTTGTTAGTGACTAGTGGCTGGTGGTCGGTTTCGACCGTGAAGGTTTTGCCAAAGATAAAGTCTTTAAATTTTGAGCAGGCAAAAACCACGGCGAGCAGTTCTTTCTCTATCTGAGCATAGCGTTGTCCAGTTTCAGTCAGGGTGCGTGATGCATAAGAAATAGGCATCACGTCGCCATCGAAGGAAGTTTGTAGGCATGCTGCACCTAGCCCATACTGGGATGCATCGCAGGTGATAGTGACTGGCAGATTGAGATTGAAGTATGCCAGTGTAGGTGCGCTGGCGAGCTGGAGTTTTAAAGTCTCGAAAGCTCTTTGGTGTTGTGGGTACCAAGACCAGGCATTGTCCTTGTGGGTCAGTTGTCGTAGGGGAGCAGAAAGTTCACTGAGGTTGGGAATAAACTTGCCCAGGTAGTTGACCATGTCGAGGAATCATTGTAAGCTGGTGACGTCGGTTGGGACCGGCAGCTCGTTGATGGCTGCAGTTTTAAGTGGATCAGGTTTTAATCCATTGCTGGTGAACACGTGACCGACATAGGTGACTTCGGAGACTCTGAGCTTGCATTTCAGAGGGTTGAGTTTCAGATTAATGTCTCTGGCATGGTTCAATATCTTTTTCAGGTGGCATCATGCTCAGTCACATCGCGACCGTATACTAGGATGTCGTCAACAATGATGGCACATGGATATTCTGCGAATAGCTGTTCCATTGCGCGCTGAAAGACTTCGCTAGCAGAGTTGATGCCAAAGGGCATTCTTAAAAACCTGTAGCGGCCAAACGGTGTGGCAAAAGTTGTTAGGGCGGACGATGCTCGGTCCAACGGGATTTGCCAGAAAGAGCTTTTGTTATCGAGGACTGAGAATACCGTTGCATTACCAATCTGTGCCTCTACGTCCTCAGTGGTTCTCATCGGATAGTGTTGCAATTTGATTGCTGTGTTTAAATCTTTAGGGTTGATGCAGATGCGTAATTCTTTCTTATCTTTTTTTGTGGTGACGACCGTAGTGGAGACCCAGTCCGAGGGTTCACTGACCTCGGCAATGACTCCGATGGAAATCATATGCTTGAGTTTGGTGTGTATTCTCTCCCGCATGCCATGGGGGACGCGGTGAGGTGCACAAACTATTGGGGTGACAGTATGATCTACAGTGATCTTGTATATCGTAGGCAATTTGCCAAGTTTCTCGTCAAATAAGTATTTATAGTTGGATAGCATCTGTTGTGTTGGTTCCTCTGTCAAGCAGAGTTTGTGGACAGCACGCCCGAAATAAACCAGACCCAGGTCATGGCATGCAGTAATGCCAAGCAAGGTTTCTGAATTTGGTTGGACAATGTAGAAGATTTTGTCTGCTCATTGACAGTGCACTTTAAATCAGCTTTACCCCCCCCCCCCCATAAGCATGTAGGGTGGAGGAGTCTTTTTTCATGAGTTCAGTGGTTCTTATCTTGTTGAACTCTTTGAGTGATATTACGTTCACTCTGGCACCAGTGTCGACTTTGGCATTTAAAGCTTTGTTATTGATTATCATGGTCACCGCAGGATCTATCAGTTTGCCTGGGGAGCGCAGGTTTAGGGAGAGTACGGTAGAGTCACTGTCTGTGTTATTGGAGTCGTTCCTGTGGGAAGCATCATCTTGTTCTTGGGAATCAGAATCAGACCGCTCTTGTTGAATCAGGTCCAGATTTGTCCTTGAAGCAGTGCTCCCACGCGACCGACAACAAGTAGCAAAGTGGTTGAGTTTCTTGCACTTTTGACAGACTTTCCCATGGTCAACACAGAATTGGCGCCCCCTAGAGTGGAAATAGTTGCAATTTGGGCATCTCGAGGCAGGCATATTTGGACCTTTGCAGGACGCATTTAAAAATTTCTGTGGAGAGTAGCTATTCAAATTTACATTATGTTGCTGTTGAGGATCAGTAGAGTCAAAATCAGCAAGTGGGGCTACAGCTTCTGCCATTCGACATGCATGAATGGCTTGCTCTAAAGTCAGTTCAGCGTCTGCAGCAGTTCAGCTCTTAGCTTGTGGTCGCTCATTCCTCCCACAATTTTATCTCGCACGAGCTCATTTATTAACTCACCAAAGCGGCACCGTGAACTCATGTGTCTTAGGTCGCTGATAAATCGTTCCACAGGCTCGTCAGCCTGTTGCTGTCAGGCAAAAAACTTGTTCTCTCAAGTATACGATTCGATGGCAGGTCGCACAGTTCTCTAAACTTTCTCAGTAGGACCGCCGGGTTGTCGATAGTTTCAGCTGGCACCTGTACCAGACCATTTGCGTCGAGGTATGCCGGTGCGAATTTAAAGGTGTCTGCTCGGATCATTGCTTCCGGACCCGCTAGATTCAACAGTAGCGATGCCTTTAGGTCATCAGGGTCGTTTTGGTGAATGATGCGGATATAGTGAGCATAGTCTCACTCAAACATTCGCCAGCGCTCGGCTATATCAGAATCAAACACGAGCGGGCTTGACTTTCGACAAGAGTTAGCCATGTCGTCAAAATCACTCACAAATAAAAGCTGATAAACAAAATAAATCGCGGTAAACAGACACGGGCTAGACCCGATTTTCTGACACCATGTAAATAGACCCGATTTTCTGACACCATTAAATGCCAAAGGAATGAGCGACCACAAGCTCACACAGGTTGAAGCACAAGCATCTTTAAGTTCGTGAGTTTATTGTCATGTGTCCCTGATAGGACAATACAATTCTTGCTTTGTTTCAGCACAACAGAACATAGTAGGCATTGACTGCAAAACAGATCAGTGTGTCCATACACCATTCTATAAATATATACACACATGAATAAATAAACTGATAAAGTGCAAATAACAGTTAATGGGCTATGAAAGTTCAGAGTTTTGTCCGAGCCAAGTTTAATAGCCTGATGGTTGTGGGGATGTAGCTATTCCTGAACCTGGTCGTTGCAGTCTTCAGGCTCCTATACCTTCTACCTGTAGGTAGTAGGGAGATGAGTGTGTGGCTAGGATGGTGTGGGTCCTTGAAGATACTGCCAGCCTTTTTGAGGCAGCGACTGCGATAGATCCCCTCGATGGAAGGAAGGTCAGAGCCGATGATGGACTGGGCCGTGTTTACTATTTTTGTAGTCTTTTCCTCTCCAGAGCGCTCAAGTTGCGAACCAAGCCACGGTGCAACCGGGCATGCTCTCTACTGTGCACCTGTTAGAAGTTAGAGAGAGTCCTCCTTGACAAACGGACTCTCCGTAATCTTCTCAGGAAGTAGAGGCGCTGATGTGCTTTCTTAATGATTGCATCAGTGTTCTCGGACCAGGAAAGATCTTCAGAGATGTGCACGCCCAGGAATTTGAAGCTCTTGACCCTTTCAACCATCGACCCGTTGATATAAACGAGACTGTGGGTCCCCATCCTACTCCTTCCAAAGTCCACAATCAATTCCTTGGTTTTGCTGGTGTTGAGGGCCAGGTTATTGTGCTGGCACCATATGGACAGTTACTCGATCTCTCTTCTATACTCTGACTCATCCCCATCAGTGATACGTCCCACAACAGTGGTGTCGTCAGCAAACTTGATGATGGAGTTCGCACTATGACCGGCTACGCAGTCATGAGTATAGAGTGAGTACAGCAGGGGGCTGAGCACGCAGCCTTGAGGTGCTCCCGTGCTAATTGTTATAGAGTCTGACACATTTTCACCAATACGAACAGACTGTGGTCTGAGAGTGAGGAAGTCGAGGATCCAATTGCAGAGGGATGCGCAGAGACCCAGTTCTGCGAGTTTGGTAACCAGCTTGGAGGGGATGATTGTATTAAATGCCGAGCTGTAATCGATGAATAACAGCCTGACATATGAGTTTTTGTTGTCCAAGTGGTCCAGAGCGGAGTGGAGGGCCAGCGAGATCGCATCCACCGTTGATCTGTTGTGGCGATAAGCGAACTGCAGTGGGTCCAGGTTTTTGTCGAGGTAGGAGTTGATTTGCGCCATGATCAACCTCTCAAAGCACTTCATCACCACAGGCGTTAGTGCCACAGGTCGATAGTCATTGAGGCACGTCACCTTGCTCTTCTTGGGCACTGGTATAATTGATGCCCTTTTGAAGCAGGTGGGAACCTCAGACCTCAGAAGTGAGAGGTTTAAAATGTCCGTAAAAACTCCAGCCAGTTGGTCCGCATAGGTTTTTAGAACACGACCAGGTATGCCATCATTGTCTAGTTCATCATCACACATGCAGTACATCACACGCTCAGTCTACTGCAGCTGCTGCAAGACAGCAGGCGAGTTCTTACACTATAAATCATATAATTAGGCAGAGTTATAATTACTAAGCATTCTGATTGGCTAACATGCAATAGCCAATCTATAGTCGGCATGGACTCAGTGGGGTGAAGGACCATAATATTTCTCTGCCCATGTCCAATTATCCCTGCAATCATTATATTCTGTGAATTGGCTCTGGAAAAGGATTATAGGCCATTCAAAGGTAAAAGATATGTCAATGCGATGAGAACACTCTGGCCTTGATCCATGGAGTCACGTGCTTGACAGGGGAACCTTAACTGTACTCTGGAAGACCTGTAAGATGAGGACATCTCAGCTAAACTTGAGCAATGTCCCCATGAGAGGGAATGGTGAGAACATTTGTGCCAGGGTTCCCTTGGTGCTCAAAAGGAAAGCAAATAAAATAGAGCTGAAAAGAACTTGACAACTGACAGCTTGTTAACGCAAGTTTGGAGACTGATTACAGGAGGTTTAGTAGGGAAATTGGAAATAAAAGAAAATAAGTGTGGTAAAGAGAAAAGCATGAGAAAAATATTTATTTTTTATAGTTAAGACATTGAAACAGGCCCTTCAGCCCACCGAGACTGTGCCGACCATCGATCAACTCTTCACACCAGTTCTATGTTATCTCACATTTGCTTACTACATACTACAAGTACTTTACATAAGCCAATAAACCTAAAATCTCCCATGTCTTTGGAATGAGGGAGGAATGTGCAGCATCTGGAGAAAACCTACGTGGTCACAGGGAGAACAGGTAGGCCCTCCACACAGACAACACCCGTCAGGATCGAACCTGGGGCTCTGGCACTGTGAGGCAGCATCTCTACCTGCTTCCCCACTGTGCTTGGTGGTGCAGCGGTAGAGTTGCTGCCTTTCAATACTAGAGACCCCAGTTCAATCCTGACTTCAGGTGCTGTGTCTATGAAGGTTGTACGTTCTCCCTGTGATCGCGTGGGTTTTCTCTGGGTGCTCCGGTTTCCTCCCACTCCAAAGACGTACAGGTTTGTAGGTTAATGGCTTTTGTAAATTGTCCCAAGTGTGTACGATGGTGCAGGGTGATAGCTGGTCAGCACAGACTTGGTGAGCCGAAGGGCCTGTTTCCATGCTGTAAGTCTAGTCTAAAGAAAAGGGCCTGTCCCACTGTATGAGGTAATTCAAGAGTTCTCCTGAGTTTACCCTGATTCGAACTCGGAGAATTACGGTAATAGCCGTTCGTAGGTACTCGGGGCTCTCGTGGACATTTTTCACGCTGCTGAAAAAACTTCACGAGTTACCACGTTTCCCGAGTACCTGCCGTTAGCATTACGAGCCGCTACGAGACATCCACGAGCTCCGACGTACCCGCTACGTACATTCTACGTACTTACCACGAGTTTGATTTTTTTTAAACTCAGGAGAGCTCTTGAATTACCTCGTACAGTGGGACAGGCCCTTAACTGAGATTTAAATCCATAAAAATCATCATTAGAGAGCAACTGTCGCCATTGGCAAAGGATCAATAACCAGACACTGAAGAATGAAGGCAATTGGCAAAAGAATCAAAGATTTTTATTTTACACAGTGAGTGGCCAGGTTTTGGAATGCACTGCCTGGGGCAGTGGTGGAAGTAGATTTGATTGTAGAGTTGAAAACGTACTTGGAATATGAAAAGAAAAGATCTTGCAGGGCGATGAGGGGAGGATGCTAGTCTAGGACTAACTGGGTTGTTCTCAGAAGGATTCAATGGGCTGAATGGTCTGCTGTATCTATTCTGTGATTCTGTGAACTACAGTGAGGAAACCATTAAGAATCAACCTCTAGGTTTGAATGTAAATGTGTCGAAGGTTACGAGGAGAAGGCAGGAGAATGGGGTTGAGGGAGCCATAGATCGGTCAAGATCGAATGGTGGAGAAAACTTAAGTTCATTTGTTCATAGGTTCTAGGAGCAGAATTAGGCCATTCGGCTCATCAAGTCTACTCCACCATTCAATCATAGCTGATCTATCTTTCCCTCTCAAACCCATTCTGCTGCCATCTCCCCATAACCCCTGACACCATTACAAATCAAGAATCTCTCAATCCGCCTTAAAATATCCTGAACAGCAGATGGGTTATAATGAAAATACAGCATTTTCATTGTTACCATTATTGAGACCAATTTGAATTTCTGATTTATTTAATTTGGTATATTTAAGTTCCACAGGTACCATGCTAGGATTTAAACCCATGACTCAGTGGTCCCGGACTCGGGACCTTAGTCCACGAACATGACCACCAAGCTGGGGCACCCCATTGTAATTTATCAATTGTGCGTTTGCATCAATGTCCACACTCATGTGCAGGTAACACTTCAAAAGTGTTCATTCTTTCATGCTCCCATTTTACAAGCCCTCAAAATGGTTCTAAAACAATGACATTCAAGCAACAGTAAAAAAGGCACCCTGACGGCTCTACTTCCTTTGGAGACCGAGGAAAGTTGGGCGGCATGGGGGCGCAGCAGTAGAGTTGCTGCCTTACAGCACTAGAGACCCAGGTTCAAATCTGACTACCGGTGCTTGTCTGTACGGAGTTTGTACGTTCTCCCTGTGATACTTTCAAGAGAGAGCTAGATAGGCCTCTTAAAGATAGCGGAGTCAGGGAATATGGGGAGAAGGCGGGAACGGGATACTGATTGGGATGATCAGCCATGATCACATTGAATGGCGGTGCTGGCTCGAAGGGCCAAATGGCCTACTCCTGCACCTATTGTCTATTGTCTATTGACCAGTGTGAGTATTCTCCTGAATCTCTGGTTTCCTCCAAAGATATGCAGATTGCAGGTTAATTGGCTTGGTCTAATTGTAAGTTGTCCCTATTGTGTAGGATAAGGCAAGTGTGTGGGGGATCGATGGACGACGCAGACTTGGTGGGCTGAAGGGCCTGTTTCTGTGCTGCATCTCTAAAACTAAAAAAACTAAAAAAACTAGAAACTAAAATTCAGCATGTCTCCAATGACCCTTACAAACTTCTATAGATGCACCATAGACAGCATACTGTTGAGTTGCATCATAGCATGGTGTGTTGGAACCAGTCTGCCCAAGACCCCAAGAAATTACAGAGAGTTATACATGTAACCTAAAGGGCCTGTCCCACTTGGCCGTAATTCGCGCGCCATTTACGCGACTTGCTAGCGTGTAGGTAGCGCATGGGTAGTGCGAGGGTAGCGCGTGGGTAGCGCGGGACGGGCGCATGGAGTGGTGTGGAGGAGTGTGGACTTCGTCCTGAACGAAATCTTCACGCGCCACCGGCCTGTCGAGTAACTGACGGCCAAAGTGGGACAGGCCCAAGACCCTGGCGCGGCGCAAGGTCTCACCTCCAACAGCAGCAGAAGCAGGAGGCAAACGATCGCCGAGCTCGACCTGGGGCTCACGGTCGTTGCGGATCGGATCCGCCCCCACTCCTACTCCCAGAGTGGGGCCAAGATGATTGGAGATTGACACAAAATGCTGGAGTAACTCAGCGGGACCGGTATCATCTCTGGAGAGAAGCAATGGGTGATGTTTCGGTTCGAGACCCTTCTTCAGACTGAAGAAGAGTCTCGACCGGAAATATCATCCATTCCTTCTCTCCAGAGATGCTGCCGGACCCGCTGAGTTACTCCTGCATTTTGTGTCTGTCTTCAAATGACTTCATGTGCTCCAGACGGCTGTGCGGACGCATGATGACACGCGCGACCATCGCGCGTCAGTCACTACCGGCCTGTCGCGTAAATGACGGCCCAAGTGTCACAGGCCCCTTAACCCTTCACACAGACCAGACTTCCCACCATTGACTCCATCTACACTTCAAGTTGCCTCAGAAAAGCAGCCAACGTACTCAAAGACTTGTCCCACCACAGTCATTCCTTCTGTAGTGACCATTTGGCTTAATTCTGTGTGTCATAAATTATGGCATTTGCCTTCAAATTTTGTCTGCCTGTAAGTATGTGGGCACTTACGCACTCAAAAGTTGAAAGAGCCATTGATATAGTGGCAGATTATTATATCGTTCAAGGAATTGCTCCCTCTCACCACCAGGAGAAAACACGGGGTGAGGAGATTGTGTCATTTTACGCATGGGAGCTCTCCACGAGACTTTCAAAGCCGTCGAAAGATACATTTTCCCAAACACAGTCCCTTGATTAATTGTTTCTTTATTGTCGAAGTAAGATATTCATCCAAACTCCTTCTTGTTAGGTACATCTTAGAGTTACTCGTAGTCAAAACTCCGACATGTTAGAAAACTCTAACCATGTTCGAAAGCTCCGAATGGCTCCGAATCCCAGCAGCAAACATCCCTCTAAATCCCACCCATGTAATTTACCGGCAGACAAAATTTAAAGGCAAATGCCATAATTTATGACACACAGAATTAGGCCAAATGGCCACTGCACCTTCTTTTCCTCACTCCCATCAGGCAGAAGATATTGAAGCTCACATCACCAGACTCAGGGGACAGTTTTATTTTCTCTGCTATGGAGCTATGAAAGGTCCTTCCCCCATCTTTGACCTGACATATCAATATTAGAGTTTTTGCAACATTTTCAGTCTTTATTTTAGATATCCAGCATTACGGTTTTCTTCAATTTTTAAATGCTTTTGTCCATCTCTTGTCTTGGGCAATGTAAATCACTATGAATTATTCAATTGTACAGTTTTAGTTTAGTTTAGAAACACAGCGTGGAAACAGACCGCTTGGCCCACCAAGTGCATGCCAACCATCTGTGCCATCTCTATAGTACCAGAGATTACCATGCCCACTCCAGTACTGTACTTCAATGTTACACAGTGAAAGGTACATTCCCAGCAGTGCTGTACCCTAGTCTTAGTTATACTACGTCTGTGCCCACTAGTTTAGTTTAGTTTAGACCATTTAGAAATACAGCATGAAATCAAGCCCTTCGGCCCACCAAGTCCACACTGACTACCGATCAACTGTTCACACAAGGACTATGTTAACCCATTTTCTCATCCACTCCCTTCACACCATGAACAATTTATACAGTTCTGATTCACCTTCATCCCATTGAGGACATTGGACTTTGTCCATGGAACTAATGCACTACAATGCTGAGAACTATATTCAGCACCCTGTGTCTTCCCCTTTGTCCTATCTATTGCACTGGAGTTTGAGCTGATTGTCTCAATGTATGGTATATCTAATCTCTAGATAGAACACAAAACAAAGGTTATCACTGTACCTTGGGGTTCAGGCACCTAGCGTTTTATGTGAGGGGGCATACAAACCCGCACAGCTGAACCTTTCCATTTGAGTGGGAAATTTGCAAACTCCTTTTTAAATTGTCTTTATTTAACACAAACGTTGTTGATTCTTTTTATTGGTTTAACGCATGATCTCCCCTGGCGATCATATATTTTTTTTAAGTCATAAAAATTGATGAGCTGGTGATGATTTAATTCAGTGATCACGGATGATTATCTCCAGCTTGGAATTTGATCTCATTTGGTTGACTGACGCAATCTAATTCTCTTGTGCCAGATGTCCTTATTCTTCACTGGCATGTAAATGAATACCATTTGGTATGTGTCAATTCTCCAAATTGAGCTCTGCATTCCTCTCTGGGCCAGATGGGCCTCAAACAGCAACTGATTTGGGGTGATCCTGGGATTCGAGCATAGAACAAGAACAGGCCACTCGGCCCACAGTGTCTGTGCAGAACATGATGCCAATTTAAACTCATCTCCTGGAAATCTAAAATAAAAACTAAAAACTGTCAACCTTAGTAAACCAGACAAAGATCCCACATAGATAATTCTTCTCAGGCATCCAGCAGTCCAGACTCTTACCACTGACTCCATCTACATTTCATGCTGTCTTAGAAAAGCAGCCAACACAATAAGACTAATCCCACCATGGTCATTCCTTCTCTCTGCTCCCATCCAGCAGAAAGTACAGAAGCTTGAAAGTGCGCACAACTGGACTCAGGAACAGCTTCATCACCTCCGTTATCAGGTTTCTGAATGGTCCATCCATAAGCTAGGGTACAGTCCGATTCACCTCTACCCCATTGAGGACATTGGACTTTGTCTTTGGAACTGGTGTGCTACACAGCTGAGAACTATATTCTGCATTCTGTATCTTCCCCTTTGTTCTACCTATTGTACTTGAGTTTAAACTGATTGTATCAATGTATGGCCTATCGGATCTGTATGGAAAGCATGCAAAACAAAGGTTTTCACTGTACACTGAGGATTTACGCGGGAGGTTACGTGATTGAAAAGAGGCACGTAATTCAAAAACGTAAAAATTAGACACACACAGCACAGTGGCACATGGTAGATTTGCTGTCTTACAGCGCCAGAGACCCAGGTTTGATTCTGACTACGGGTGTTAACGGTGTGGAGTTTGCAGGTTCTCCCTGTAACCGCGTGGGTTTTGTTTTTTTGGTGCTTCAGTTTCCTCCCTCATTCTAACAACATGTAGGTTTGCAGGTTACTTGGCCTCTGTATATTATCCCTAGTGTGCACGATAGAACTAATATATGGGAGATCGTTGGTCAGCACGAACTCGGTGGGCCGAAAAGCCTGTTTCTACAATGTATCCCTGAATTATTTGATAAAATACATCTCTTGATGCTCCTGAACACATCATCAGTGATGTAACCTTGGGTCATTGGGTGTTTCAGGTCTTTCAACATCAGACACCCTCGCCCAGGCGACCCAGCCGTGGTTGATCAGACCACGACGTGTTCAGGTGGCATTTGCTCCTCCCCATGGACCTCATCTCCTGATCCAGAGCCATCTCGAGGCTTTCTCCACTGCCTCTGTGGTGTCCATTCCGTTGATGCCCAGTGCACTCAAGGCTTTGTAGAGTGATTGCCCGGCAAAACATCTGCAGCCAGCCTCGATGGGCATACACCTTGCCTTCCAGCTCTGCTTATGGCAGTCTATGACCAGCTCTTCGTACTTGGTCGAAACTAACACTGTGCTGTCAGGAGTAATTTTGAGATTTGGTATTGAATGAACAAGCGTATTATTTCACAAATACATAAAGCAAACACACATAAAATGTGAGGTGTCTGTACATGTGACAATAATTAACCTAAACTTAAATCTAAAGACCAGCACAGTGACAAACTGAGCAGAGGGAAACATTATCCCTTCACAGTTGCTCGTTCAACTTTTCATGGTATTTACCACTCAGACCACTGCTGTCCAGGAAAACAGCTCGTCGACACCCTCGGAAGGGCAATTAGCAGTGGACATTAATGCCAAAACCCTCCAAAGGGAAAAATAATTACTATCTTCATTTAGTTTAGTTTCGAGAAACAGTGTGGAAAGGCCATTTGGCCCACCGAGTCCGTGCCGATCTGCCATCACCCATTCTATCCTACAGACCAGGGACAATTTACAGAAGACAATTAACCTGCAAACCTGCAGCTCTTTTGGAATGTGGGAGGAAGCAGGAGAAAACCCACGCGGTCACAGGGGGAATGTGCCAACCCCGTCCAGACCGCACCCATAGTCGGGGTCGAACCCGGGTCTCTGGCACTGTGTGGCAGCAACTCGACCACTGTGCCACCATGCTGCCTTTCTTTCTTGAACGAGTTGAGCCCAAGCTTTGTTGTGTTCCTTGCTGAACGGTGGAGAGAAATGCTTCATATTTTTCTCTGCAATTTAGTCACACTTTTTTTGCCGAACATGGATCCTCAGAACTGAAATGATTGCCAGTTCAGCACAGACTTTGGCAGCAAATAGACCATCTTATGAGGAGCCATAAGGTCAATGAGTGCAGGAGCTGCGATAGTTAAGCAAGCACTTAAGAAATTGGTGATAGTTCCCTTCGATTAGATGCAGGAGATTCTGTTCAAGTAGAGTGCATGAGCTGGATATAGTTTCTGGCTGCAGCTATTAACTGCAGAATGATTGATAATATCGCTACATAACTAAAGTGGTGATGTCCCATTACTGCCAGCCAGCACAAAGAAATCCTCAAAACACACTGGAAAACAATTTATTTTGCAACACAAATCTAGTATAAATTGTGCAGATTGACCCATAAGAAAATGAATGTATGCTGTAGTCGTTCACACCTCTGTGCAATTGGTTAAAGACCAATTAAATCAAATCAAATAAAATCAAAGGGGTGGCGCAGCGGGGGCAGCACAGTGGTGCAGCAGTAGAGTTGCTGCCTCACAGTGCTGACCAGCAATTACTCTGTACACACTGGGGACAGTTTACAATTTTTACTAAAGCCAATTAACCTACAAACCTGCACCCCTTTGTAGTGTGGGAGGAAACCGGAGTGCCCAGAGAAAACCCGTGTACAAACATACAGGGAGACTGTACAAACTCGGCACAGACAGCACACATGATCAGGATCAAGCTCGGGTCTCTGGCGCTGTAAGGCAGCAACTCTACCACTGTGCCACTGTGCCGCTCACTTAACCTGCAGCGCCAGAGACCAGAGTTCGATCCCGGCTACGGGTGCTGTCTGTACGGAGTTTGTACCTTTTCCCCGTGACCGCTTGAGTTTTCTCCGAGATCTTCTTAACGCTGAAAGTAGAGGGGAGGGAACTGGAGGTAAGCAAAGGCCAGAACAAAGCAAGGCCGGCAACAGATGACCAAGGAAGGGTGAAGCCTATAATGGCCGGCCCATTGTTGGCTGGGGAAGAGATGTTAACGAAGAGGTACAAGGATGCGAACAATAGAACTAGTAGGATACTTAGGGAGGGAGAAGTGGGGGGTGGGGGAGAGAAGGAATGCAGGGGTTACTTAGAGAAGTAGTTTAGTAATTAGAGAAATTGTCATTCATACCGCTGGGTTGTAAGCTGCCCAAGCGAAATATGAGCTGTCTGTTGGAATATTGGGTAGCTTGAAAAGCAGGAAATGGGGTAAATAGATGTTGCTCAGATTGGTGATGGATTGGACAGGGTATATCCAAAGGGTAAGTGTAATATGAACATTGATTTGTGCATTCAGAAGGTTTAGACCAGGATTATGCAGAGCATAATTGTATAATTGTATGAAGATTTGGCTAGACCGCATGTGGAGTATTATATGCTGGTCTGGTCACAACACTAAAGGAAGGATATGATTATGTTAAGGGGAGAACAATCCAGGCTGTATGGTCGTGAGAGGTCTCCTATGGTCCTGAGAGGTCTCCAAAGAGTCGTCGCGTCTTTCTGGTTGCCGCTAAATTTTCAACATGTTGACAATTTTGGCAACCTATCACGGGTGCCAGCAGTCGCCTGTAAAGGTCGCGTAAGTGGGACAGGCCCTTAAGACTATCGTCCTCAATGTTAAAAACATCACCAATATTCATGTCAACTGCAATCTTACTTATCATGCCTCCTGCATTATTATTGTCTATACACAACAATAATGGCCCCAGCAGTGATTCCTTTGCAACACCATTGGTGAAAGGCTTCCAAACACCTGACCAAATTTCCACTCTGCCATCTCTTCACAAGTTCATAAGTTCATCAGTCATACGAGCAGAATTAGATGATTTGGCCCATCGAGTCCACAGCCATTCCACTTTACCTCTCTACCATAATTCCTCTATTCATTCACAATTCTCTACATTAATCTTTATCTTCACGTGTCTTCCCATTGCAACAGGCTGCGTATCTTGAAGTCCGCATGATCCTTTGTATCAGCTATATGTTCTTGATTCTGAAGACATAGTCCTACAGCACGGAAACAGGTCCTGCAGCCTATCTTGTCCATGCGGAGCAAGATGCCCCATTTTAGCTAGTCCCATTTTCTCGCGTTTGACCCATATCCCTCAAAACATTTCCTTCACATGTGCCTATCCAAAACATTTTTTTATTTTTAGTTTAGAGATACGGCTTGGAAACAGACACTTCAGCCAACCGAGTCCACGCTGACCACGATCACTCATACACTAGTTCTATCCCACACACAATTTACAGAAGCCAATTAACCTACAAACCTGCACGTCTTTGGGAAGAAACTGGAGCACCCGGAGGAAAGCCACGCAGCCACAGGAAGAATGTACATACTCTGTACACATAGCACCAATAGCCAGGGTCGAACCGGGGAATCTGTAGGGCAGCAACTCTACCGCTGTGCCACTAAGTTACATGTCACCTGCACACTTTGCAAACATCCCTCCATACACACGTAAGGTCATGAACATCAGTGATGCCCATATGGACCGCCTGGAAACTTTGCTGTACATCTTTATCGTAAAGCAGGTGCAGGATTGGAAAGCAGGAAGAATTGGGCCTGCATCTATACAATCTCAATGGCCACAACCATACTTTCCATAATCTCACGCAGGCTTTATTTGTTTACACATAAATGATCAGAATTTAATATGAAACATAGAACTATCAACAATGTTATTATAGGGACTCAAATTGTTTTAAATCGCTAATTATATCATAAAGGGAGCTCAAAGGGAACAATGTCGTAAAGCCAGTGAACAGTGAGTAGACTGGGCGATCATTTTGCTGGACACCTTCGCTCAGTCTGCCTAGACCTACCTGATCTCCTGGTTTCCAAGCACTTTGATTCCCCTTACCATTTTCATACTGACCTTTCTGTCCTAGGCCTCCTCCATGGTCAGTGTGGCTAAATTCAAATTGTAGTATCAGCATCTCATATTTCGCTTGGGCAGTTTGCAACCCAGTGGTACAAATATTAATTTCTCTAACTTCAAGTAACCCTTGCATTCCCTCTCTCTCCATCCCTCCCCACCCAAATCGCACCAGCTTCTCTTTCTCACATAGCAAAGAGTTAACAATGGGCTGTTTCCTTTATCATCGTTACTTTTTGACATATCTTTCATTCTTTTGTTCCATACCTCTCTACAATCACTGTCTATATTTCTCCTTTCCTTTTCCCCTGACTCTATTCTGAACAAGGGTCTCGACCCAAAATGTTACCCATTCCTTCTTTCCAGAGATGCTGCCTGTTCCACTGAGTTACTCCAGCATTTTGTGTCTATCTTTGGTTTAAACCAGCTTCTGCAGTTCCTTCCTACACAGATGGTTGGGCAATTACACATTAGTATATCAATCAGAAAATGCAAAGAATGTTACTGGGAACTGCCTGGTTCTAAGTGACTGATTAAAAAAAGTGTACAAAGTATATGAATCTATCCATCTGCATCTACATCAATATTCTGGTCAGGATTATGTGTTGGTTTAAACAGACAATAATTTTTTGGATGTTTATGGATAAAACATGAACAGGAATGTTGCATAATATCATTTCAAATGAGCTCAGACTGAATATTAATTAAGTGGAACATGACTGGAGAACCACCTTGTTAAATTCAGCTGCTTCCCTTATCTAATTATTTCTCTCATCTATATTCAACGTTACCTTTATCTGGTGCCAGAGAGGCCAGCGATATTACTCTGCATAACTCCCCCACCATTGCCCTCTGTGAATCGCAGGGTGAATTAACACCCACATGGTACATTTCTCATCAGACTCGAGGAAAGAAAATGTTCACATCAACCATTATTATGTGACCTCCTTTTTAAAGCCTGTGTATTCAACCCGTACCTTGAATATGTTTGCACATTCATTTTGCTTCAAGTAGGTGTAGTCAGTCTGGGTTATTAATAATCTCAAAAATTGTTGAGGTCAAGAATATTGAACTTTTAGGGCTTCATTTTCTTGACCTCTGGTGAACAGCAATTAAAACCCCCCAACTAATTAAACAGCCCTTTGAGTAAAGTGGTGGCTAATATTAACTGGTTCCAAAAGATGTAGTGCATGATTGACTCATTTTGTGAAACATTCTGCCACTTAAAATCTGTGGCAATGGAATAAAATATGGAACGTATAAAAAGTTCAGCACAGGCTTTGGCCCACAATATCTGTTCCTTTCATAATGCCAAGATAAACTAAGCTCGTCTGTCTGCACATGATTCATATCCCTCCATTCCCTGCATATCCATGGGCCTGTCGAAAAGCTTCTTAAACACCACTATCATATCTGCCTCCACCACCAATCCTGGCAGCGCAAATCAGGCACCTACCATTCTCTGCGTTAGAACTTGCCTCGCTCGTGTCCATCAAGCTTTTCTGCTCTCACCTGAGAGCTATATGCCCTCCAGTGCTTGACATTTTTACCCAGGGATAAAGGTTCTGACTGTCCACCCTATCTATGCCTCAAACTATTTTATATGCTTACCATCAGGTCTCCTCTCAACCTCTGGCATGCAAATTTGATATAAATTATATTTATGGAATAAAACTGAATAACAGAAATATATAGATGAATAACAGAAAATTCTGGAATTATTCCAGAACTACATCGCTTGAACAACATTTATGGAATAAGAAACAGGGTCAGGATATCATGTGTAATAATCCTTGTGATTTTACCTTTTGCTTACCATGTGCTTACAGATACAGTAGCTTGAAAGTTAGGTACAACTTCTTCCCCTCTGTTATGAGGGGAATGTGCAACAAAAATGGAAAAATGTTACTACTGGACAAATATCCCCTTCTAGAGTATTTTATAGGATATGTGATCAGGATTCAATTTGTGAACAGCCATCAAAATCTTCAATAGTAACTCACCATAGTTTTAAATAAACAGGCCCAGAGTAACTAAAGAGATGTTAAAGAAGGAACTGCAGATGCTGGAAAATCGAAGGTACACAAAAATGCTGGAGAAACTCAGCGGGTGCAGCAGCATCTATGGAGCGAAGGAAATAGGCAACGTTTCGGGCTGAAACGTTGCCTATTTCCTTCGCTCCATAGATGCTGCTGCACCCGCTGAGTTTCTCCAGCATTTTTGTGTACCTAACTAAAGAGATGGTTTGGTTTGGTTTGGTTTGGTTTGAATTGGATTGGACTGGAATGGACTAGAATGGATTGTATTGCATTGTATTGCTTTGGATTGCATTGTATGGACTGGAATAGATTGGATTGAAATGAAATTAAAGATACAGCATGGAAGCGAGTCCACGATGATCATCAATCAACTATTCACACTTGTTCCATGTTATCCCACTTTCTCATCCACTCCCTTTACACTTGGAACAATTTATAAATGCCAATTAACATACAAACCCGTACATCTTTGGGATGTGGGAGGGAACCGGTGCATCCGGAGGAAACCCAGGCAGTCACAAGGAGAATGTGCAAACTCCCAACAGACCCAAGGTCAGGATCGAACTTGGGTCTCTGTCACTGTGAGAGAAAAACTCCACCAGCTGCACCACTGTGCTGCCATGAACTTCCTACAAAACAGTACCATGGAGATCCTTCACTAGAAATTCAGCAATGGTTCCATTTCACAAGGGATAGGCAAAAATGGATTTTCCAATGATGCCCATAACACTAATAAGTGTGAAAATAGTTGGATTATTGTCTGATAATCAGTACATCGTAAACCCATATCCATTATCTGTGATCTAAAATTCTGGCAATTCACTTGTCTGTTGATTTAAAATTATAAATCTACTTCTATTACCAAATCCTACCTCAACTCTCTGCAGGCCAATTGACTTTAAAGTGTATCATCCATCACTTCCCTGCTGTTCAATTATTTGTATTTATCCAAGTAGCAACATCGTTTCAGCAAGGGTAAAATACATGGGATCAGTGGATAACATATAGTTCATGAAAAATTGTACTGGGGTAAGGACAGCCCAGAAGGAGCTATTTATAGACAAATGAATGTTGTATCAAACATTGCACAGCAAATTATAGAGGTTTATAAAATCTATAACTTTATCTATCACTAAATCTATAAAATTATAAAAGGGCCATAGAAAAGATGAATAGTGATTCTGTTATCCAGGGGAGAAGAGGCTAAAACTAGAAGGCATAGATTTAAGTTGAGAGGGGAAAGAAAAGGCCCTTTGGCCCATCGAGTTTGCGCTGACCAGTAATCACCCATACACTAGTTCTATCCTAAACACTGGGACAATTTACTGAAGCCAATTAACCGACAAATCTGCACATCTTTGGAGTGTGGGTGGACACCTAAGCACTCATAGAAAATCCACGCGGTCATAGGGAGAATGTGCAAACTCTACATAGACAGCACCCAGAGTCAGGATCGAACCCAGATCTCTGGTGCTGCATCACTATGGTTTTCTCGAGGTGTATTTCTAAACTAAAATTAAGAAAACTCTTTTTTGGGAATGTTCGCCTTGGATCAATTGAGCCTTAGATTCATAGAAACATAGAAACATAGAAAATAGGTGCAGGAGGAGGCTATTCGGCCCTTCGAGCCAGCACCGCCATTCATTGTGATCATGGCTGATCGTCCCCTATCAATAACCCACTTACTTCATGCACTTTCTTCCCAAAAACAAAGCACGATGCAATGATGTTGCAGAGGATGTTTTATGGTCCACTCTGCCCATGGTGTCCGTTTGTAAGGGTAGTCCTAAGGATTCCACTCCTCCAGCCTTTCACCAAAGCCCTCCGAGGAATACCTTATCAGGTGTTCATCCAGTTCACTTTTGAAATTTAATATTGAATGTGCTCAATGTGTGAGACAAGAACTCATTGGTAATATTCCACCTTACCATGACCGCTCTGGCAAGGATTATAAATATGCCTGCACCTGTTATCATGTCAATGGTCCAATGGTAATTTTTTGTCACATGAACTGTGGTACAGTGAAATTCATTTTTGTATACAGTTCAGTACAAGTATCACGATACATAAGCACTCATATACATCTTAGATAAGCATTTCAGATACAGGGCGGCACAGTGGAGCTATTTCAGATACAATGGCGGTAGAGTTCCTGCCTTCTGGCACCAGAGACCCGGGTTCGATCCTGACCACAGGTGCTCTCTATATAGAGTTTGTACATTCTCCCTGTGACCTGCGTGGGTTTTCTCCGGTTGCTCCAGTTTCCTCCCACATTCCAAAGACGTGCAGTTTTATGCGTTAATTGGCTTCCATAAGTTGTTAAATTATTGTCAAGTTGTAGGATAGTGCTAGTGTACAGGGTGATTGATGATCAATGCGGACTTGATGGACCAAAGGGCCTGTTTCCTTACTGTATTTCTAAAGTCGAGAGTAAAGTCAGTACAAGTGGGTAGAAATAGTACGCTGAGACAGTATCCAGAGTCACCAGATTTGGTGCCACTTCCCTTGCTGTTGAAAATCATCCCTCAAAATCTGCTCTTTCAAAGCCCTTCCAATCACGAACCTGAATCGTTATAGGTAGACAAAAATGCTGGAGAAACTTAGCGGGTGAGGCAGCATCGATGGAGCGAAGGAAATAGGCAACGTTTCGGGTTGATAGGTCAGAAATAGGCAAAGTTTGTATACCTTCGATTTTCCAGCATCTGCTGTTCCTTCTTAAACAATTCCTGAATCTATATGAAACCTCCTCTGATTTGGGCTGAACGAACCCAGCCTCGTTAGGTCTCCGTATGCGAAAAGATAAGATGCTCGCCCAATCCAGACACTGCTTGTGTGAATCCTTTCTGCAGTCCCTCAAAAGCCTTGGCATCCTTCTTCTATGACATTCCCCATGCCATGTTGGACTAAGTGACTTTCTCAGATACACGCAGTCTAGAGAGAAGATGAATGGAAAAATTGCTAACAGTGAAGAGGAAATGGCTATTAGATGCATGTCTATAAAATAGTTTTACTCTGCAGGGCAAAGATCTTTATTGATACATTGGTTGTAAGAACAACTCATTTGGCATGTACAATATTTGTTGAATTATTTTCTAAGGCTTTGGCAGAATGGTCTATTTTTTGTTCACTAATTCAATCGTTGCATGCCTGAAGTTATCAAGTTTTTATTTGGTGGTAGACAAAAATGCTAGAGAAACTCAGTGGGTGAGGCAGCATCTATGGAGTGAAGGAATAGGTAACATTTGGGGTCGAGACCCTTCTTCAGACTTTTCCCACTTCAGACTTTTCCCACTTTTCCCACTTTCCCCCGCCTTTTATTCTCCTGACAGTATAAAGGTTCCCCCTTTGTTGCTTGTTTTTAATCTAGTTCCACCATCTCAGCAAGCAGTATCCCGTTAGATTAGAGGCACAGCCTGAAAACAGCCCCTTCGGCCCACCGAGTCTATGCCGACCAGCAATCACCCGTACACTAGTTCTATCCTACACACTAGTGACAATTTACAATTTACAGAAGCCAATTAAC
This sequence comes from Malacoraja senta, assembly GCA_038087875.1. Classification (NCBI taxonomy): domain Eukaryota; kingdom Metazoa; phylum Chordata; class Chondrichthyes; order Rajiformes; family Rajidae; genus Malacoraja; species Malacoraja senta. The sequence goes on from CM075983.1 coordinate 45,179,509, forward strand.
CTACACAAACCTACACATCCTTGGAGTGTGGGACGACACCCAAGCACCCAGAGAAAGCCCACGTGGTCGCGGGGAGAACATACAAACTCTGTACATGAAGCATCTGTAGTCAGGATCAAACCAGGGTCTCTGGCGCTGTGAGGCAGCAACTCTACCACTGCACCACTGTGCCGCCCACAATTACTCAAAATTATTATAATTTGAAATAATTGCAAAGTTATTTGTGATAAGTTTGTAAAATGTTATCATAGATATCATATCACTTTGCCTTTGGTTCCTTATGCCAACTGTGTTATCAGTGTCTGGTGGAGCCTTACGAGTCAGTGGGCCTGACACTCATCTTTCAGCTACAGGGATGTAGGTTCCAGCCCCTCCACAATCTGGGCTGGCACTCCAGCCAGTCTATCTTAGTTTAGTTTAGTTTATTGTCACGTGAAGCGAGGTATAATGAAAAGTCTTTGTTGCGTGCTAACCAGTCAGCAGAAAGACAATACATGATTGCAATTGTGCCGTCCACAATGTACAGATAAAGTGAATAACATTTAGTGCAAGATATTTGGTAAGTTTCAATGAGTTCCCTACCCATCCTTCTGATCTCCAGTGACTAAAGGTCCAGTGCCGACAAACGCTCATCATTAGTTAACCCAATCAACCCCCGGGATCATTTTGTTAAAGCTCCCCTGGACCCTGTCCAACGCACATCCCATCTCAGATATGGGTCCCAAAACTGTTCACAATAGTTCCATGCTGTATCTCTAAACTAAACTAAACTAAATATCTTCACCTGGGATACACACACATATATTTTATACACGTACGCACCCACACACACACACATTCCTCTGCTCTACAGCCATCAACAAAAAGACTGAGGTGTCTAACGTTATTTTTAATCTTTATGCTTTCTCAACAGTTGACGTTTGTATCGATTGGTCTGTGGATCTGAAAAAATACATGGTGCTGGCAGGAGAACCAGTACGTATCAAATGTGCTCTTTTCTATGGTTACATCCGGACGAACTACAGCATGGCACAGAATTCTGGACTCAGCCTAATGTGGTACAAGAATAACGGGCAAGGAGATTCAGAAGAACCCATTATATTCTCTGGTCGTAGAATGAGCAAAGAGGAGGATTCGGTTTGGTTCCATTCAGTGGAGATAAAGGACAATGGATTTTACACATGTGTATTAAGGTAAGAACATGTTTGCAAACCACAAGTGAAGTTATATTGATGAAGATGTTATAGCTCCAATAGACTCAAGATTGTCCGATTTGTTTTTAAATATTTCCATACCGGTCGAGAATAAACTTAAATGTCTGGAAGCTGAAGTTTTAGTTTAGAGATACAGCGTTGAAACAGGCCCTTCAGCCCACAACGTCGATGCCGACCAGCAATCACCTGTACACTCGTTCTATCCTACACACTAGGGACAACTTACAGAAGCCAATTAACTGAGAAACACACACAGCTTTGGAGTGTGGAAGGAAACCGGAGCACTCGGAGAAAACCCACGTGGTCCCAGGAGGAAAGTACAAAGTCCGTACAGACAGCACCTGTAGTCAGGATCGAACCCGGGTCGCTGGTGCTGTAAGGGAGGAACTCTGCCGCTGCGCCACCATGCCGTACGGCTGTTTTATGGAACATTACTTGAACTTGCAAAACATATCTTGACATTAGGGTAAAGTTGGTTCCTTGTAAAATCTCCATGGATTCATGCAGCATGGGACTTGTTTCCATGACTCTATAATTCTTTAGAGAGAAAGCCGTGTTACTCATGTGCAATAGATGTGACGGTATTCCGTAACGTTATGGTAACACTGCAAGCCAACTATTTGGACATCCCACTGATTGAGTCCTGGTTTACCAGGTGAAATTTGCAATGTATATTTCTGACTTGCTAGAGCCACGGTTTCCTTGTTCCCTTCTGTTTCACTGGGCCTCAATGGTTCTCTTCTCACTCACTGGATCCAGGGTTCCTTCTGAGTCACTTGAAACCCATTCATTCTCTTCTGAGTCACCCGCAGCCCAATCATTACTGACTGACTCACCAGGGGCCCAGTTACTTTGTAGAAACAAGGAATTGCAGAGGCTGGTTACACGAAAGGACACAAAGAGTTGCTGCCTTACAGTGCCAGCGATCCAGGTTCGATCATGACTACGGGTGCTGTCTGTACGGAGTTTGCACGTTCGCTCTGTGACCAACCGCATGGGTTTTCTCCGGTGCTCTGGTATCCTACCATATCCCAAAGTCGTGCAGGTTTGTAAGTTCATTGGCTTCTGGAAAATGTCTCTCATGTCTTGGATAGATCTAGTGTTTGGGTGATCGATAGTTGGTGTGGACTCGGTGGGCCGAAGGGACTGTTTCCAACTGGATTTCTCACCCAAACTCAACTAAACTTGAATGAATGTTTAAGAGGTTTATAAAATCAGGGTTTAAGAAAAAGTAAATTTGAGTGTTGTGGACAGTCTTTAAGGTAACAATATGTAATTTTTGCAAACATTAAGCACACCGTGGTGGTGGAACCGTGGAATTCATTGCCACAGACGGCTGGGTATTTTTAAAGCAGAGATTGATAGGTTGTTAATTCGTAAGTGTGTCAAAGATTATGGGGAGAAGGCAGAACAATGGGGTTGGGAGTGAAAAATAGATTGACCATGATTGAATGGCGGAGCAGACTCATTGGGGCGAATGGCCTAATTCTGCTCCTATATCTTAAGGGGCTGTCCCACTTGGGCGACCTAATTGGTGAGTTTAGAAGAGTTTTAAAAAATGACATGTTGAAGACCTCCTTCGACTATGTTGAAGATCTCCTTCGACCTCCTTCGATTATGTTAAAGACCAGCTTTGACTAGCTACGACCAGGTACGACTAAATTCGGGAAAATTGGACACCGAATAGTGGAGAGTGAAGACAACCTCCATTGATCTCCGACCTCCGACTATGATGAAGACTATCTACGACTACCTTCGACTACCTTCGACTACCCTCGATTACCTACGACTAACATGCCGACCTACTGCGACCTACTACGACCTACGACTATACCTACGAGTAAAAAAAGTATTGATTTTTTTCCATGACAACCTTTTTTTGCTCGCGGGCATTTTTTAACATATTGAAAAAACTGCTGCAACGTAGCTGAGGCCTCGGGTACACGGGGACTACTCTCGAACATGAAGGAGAGTTACGAAGACCTCCTATGACCTCGTGTCGACCATGTTGCGAGTATGAGTCGAGGGCAAACACGCCAGAACTCATGGATTAGGTCGCCCAAGTGGGACAGGCCCTTTATGGTCTTATGATCTTATGAACTGCAGAAAGCTATTCAAATATTTGGAGGAATTATGGCTTTTGAAGTTGGTTTCAAAAGTTTAGTTTTTGAGGCCTATTTGTTACAGGGTGAGAAACTCAAACCATTTTGAAAAATATGGTTCATTGTCTTTATTACTGAATAACATATTTTACTTTAAAAAAGTGTTTTTCAATGAAATGTTGATTTGGATTAATTAATTTCTATATTCCACTAGTACGATTACTTGACAGTAGGATGTGTTCTCATTTCCTGCAGAAGCAAAACGTCTTAATATAGAGTTTTTATAAATTATTATGCTGCAAGAGATCTGCAAAAGTTATTATCAGCAAACTGTTTTATTAATTAAAAAAGACACAAACTGCTGGAGTACCAATGGGTCAGGCATTGTCTCCGGAGAACATGGATAGGTAATGTTTCTTTTCAGGACACTTCATACTGATTGTGGCGGGGGGAGGGGGGGGGGTTGGGGGGAGGGGAGAAAATACATCACTTCAGCTCTTTGTGTCCTTTTATGTAACCAGCATCAGCAGTTTTTTTGTGTCTACTTTTTATGAACTATTTTATCAGCAGCTTCATGATTAGTGTTCGGCACACAGATTTTTGCTGGAAAATTAATACTTGTTGACACCAATAACAGAATCAGCACTGAACGCAGAAAACACCCCATGTGCTCAGCAAAGAAAATAAGCGTACCTGCAATTACAGAGATTAGTTAATGTCCTTATAAAGAGCATGGAAACACTCTTTGACCTACCGAGGTGGCATGGTGGCACAGCAGTAGAGCTGCCGCCTCACAGCATCAGATACCTGGATTCAAACATGATTGCCGGTGCTGTCTGTACGGAGTTTTACGTTCTCCCTGTGACCGAATGAGTTTTCTCCGGTTGCTGCAGTTTCCTCCCACATTTCAAAGACGTACAGGTTTGTAGATTAATTGGCTTCGGTAAATTTGTAAATTGTCCCTAGTGCATCGGATAGTGTTAGTGTACGGGGTAAACGCTGGTCGGCGCGGACACTGTAGATCAATTGGCCTGTTCCTGCGCTGTATCTCTATAGTTCAAAGTCTACAGAGTCCACACTTACCATCGATCACACTAGCTGTATCTCAGCCCATTTTCGCATCCACTTCCTGCACACCAGGGGCAATTTATAGAGGCCAATTAACGTACACACCCACACGTCTTTAGGACTTAACTGCGGGATAATATTTCTTCCCACATTATGGTCTCCCGAGGCAAACATCATTACCTTGAAAATATTTGACAGTCAGAAAGATACATACAAAGAGAGTGTACAGCCCCACTGAGTATTTTGTGTGAACATTTACCGATGTGAAGTTTAGCCTCAGAAGCAGTAATCTGCTGAACTGGAGGTTATTTGAGATACCAAGAGGACTGCATGAAGCACTTGTTAGAAAAATATTTCAACTCTTTTAACAGTGAGTAGCTTTGGTCATTAACACAATTGAGTTTAGTTTAGGGTACACAAAAATGCTGGGTCTCTGGCCTGTTGGGGTGCAACTCTACCGCTGCACCACCGCGCGTCCACTGAGGTGATATCTTTTAAAATTAACAGATAATCGTGCTTTTATTGTGCGATAAGACTATTCTTTAAACAGTTCCTACCTGGGTTGATATACTTTGTCTGGCAAGGGTAATAATACCTATAACATTGCAAATGTATCTACATCAGAGAAAAGGAACATTGGAAGGTAAGATTCAAAGATACCCTAACCAGATACAGGTAGATCATATCGTGGCACGAATGTGCACGTATCCCATGAGTTGAAATTAATCATTGGTTGGATGTGCTAATTGTGTGATAAAGTAGCACGTTATGGTTCCTTAGATATATGGTTGAATTGAAATCAATGGGATGTAAATTGCATGTATTCAGTTACACATTTTTTACATGAATCCAATGAATGTGCGTGTGTGTATGTAAGTATGTATACAGATATGCATGTACATACATATATGCATACACACACTATATGCATCCATGTATATATATACTTATATGCATGCATACATACACACACACACATATATATATATATATACATACCCACAAGTGTAGATAAATACACACAATGATATATATATAGTAATATATACATACACTGATATGTGTATATATATATATATATGTAGAGAAAGAGTGAAAGTGAGAGATAACAATACATATACATTCATACTTATGCACACAGGAGCACATATATATTAATCACGCACATGCACACACACATGCGCGCACACACACACATATATATATATATAATGCACTGCCAGGGGTGGTGGTGGAGGCAGGTATTATAGTGTTGTTTAAGAGGCGTTTATGTTGGCACATGGATATGCAGGGTATGGGCAGATATGGATCATGTGCAGGCAGATGAGATTAGTGTTTCTTGGTATCATGTTCGGCACTGACATTGTGGGCCAAAGGGCCTGTTCTTGTGCCGTACTGTTCAATGTTCTATGTTGTAAGCCAATCATAATTGCTTTTGCCAGGAAAAAAAAATGATGTGCAAGGAAGGCATTGAATATTTATGTTCATATCTTCTGATATTTTGAAAGGTAAATTAAACAGAATAACTCGCAATGATTGAATGTGATGGTTGATTTATAATTGACCTACTTAACTTGCTTGCAGTGTTTAGCCATATAGGGATGTGATAGAAAGTTAGGAAGTGATTTTTGAGTTGTGTAATCGTGTTTTGGGGTAACTGGGTTTTAGCTTCAGTCAACCAGATGTTAGAGTATATTATCCTTCCAAAAGATTGCAAGTGCGAGATTTGTGCCTCAAACCATATTTGTTTGTTTATGTTTAAGAAGGAACTGCAGTTGCTGGAAAATCGAAGGTACACAAAAATGCTGGAGAAACTCAGCGGGTGCAGCAGCATCTATGGAGCGAAGGATATAGGCAACGTTTCGGGCCGAAACCTTTCTTCAGTCTGAAGAAGGGTTTCGGCCCGAAACGTTGCCTATTTCCTTCGCTCCATAGATGCTGCTGCACCCGCTGAGTTTCTCCAGCATTTTTGTGTACCTTTGTTTGTTTATGCATTGGTGTTGAAGTTGCAAGATACTAGCTTGGAAACTGTCTCTTCATGTAAGTGGATAGGGGAATGAAGCAGCTATTTTATAGATGCCTTTATACATGTCGAAGAATGTGAATTTACACATCTCCAGATTCAGGGACAATTTCATCCCAGCTGTTATCCAGCAACGGAACCATCTATCAACAGCTCAAGAGTGGTCCTGAGCAACTTTCTACCTCATTCGAGACCATTGAGCTAACTTTAATCAGACTTTACTGGACTTTAACTTATACTAAACAGTATTTCCTTTAAATTGTATCTGTACACTGTGGATGGCTCGATTGTAACCATGTATTGTCTTTCCACTGACTGGTCAGCACACAACAAAAGATTTTCACTGTACGTTAAACTGCATGACAATAAACTAAACTAAACTAAGTAGGAAAACAGCTCTAGATGAACTGGAGATTGAAACTTAAGCTTTCCTGTTCGGATCATCTGAAATAAATTGACATTCAAAAAAACATCCTCAATTCCATTGGGCAATCTTGAGTTGAAAGGAGTTTAGGTTTTCTACCAACCATCTCACATCTTCCACTCCCTACATATTTAGGATGATTTACAGAGGCCAAATGACCGACAAATCCGCACGTCTTTGGGATGTGGGAGGAAACTGGAGCACCCGAAGGATACTGGTGCGGTCACAGGGAGAACGTGCAAACTCCACACAGGCAGCACCCAAAGTCAAGACCTAACATGGCTTTCTGGTGCTGTAGTGCAGTGCCTCTTCCAGCTTTGCCACTGTGCTGCCATTGATTCCAGTGAACGCAGTTTTGTTTGTACGGACAATGGTGTACGGACAATGAGTGAGAGTGAGAGATGTTCCTATTGAATCAGACAAACTCTTTTAGGAAGCTTTGTGGGGTAAGATTTATGGGGGTGTTTCCCTAACTGGGATATCTAGAACTTGGGGGTCATAGCAATAAAATAAGGGATTGGCCACTTCGAGCAGAGAATACAAGAAACCTCTTCCCTCACACGTACTGAATGTTCTACTCAAGAGGAATGTGGGGGTTCAGTAACTGAATATTCAAGCAATCAATAGGTTGTAGTTTTTTGTTTTAGAGATACAGCATGGGAACAATCCCTCTGGCCCACTGAGTCCCCGCCATCGATCACCCATTCACACGAGTTCTCTGTTATCCCACTTTCTCATCCACTCCCTAGATATTACACTAGGGGGTAATATACAGAGGGATAATTCAGGGGATGTGGGAGGAAACCAATTGGGAACTGTAAAGCTTTTTTATCACATGATTCAACGTGCAAACCACCAAAGTGCTATCTTCAGCATATGTTTGGCTAATTATTTGGCACTCTAAGTGGACAAGATGAAAATGAGTCAGCTGCATTTTGGAACTTTAAGTGGGTTTTTGGGTGACACAGTAACGCAGCAGTGGAGTTGTTGCCGTACACCGCCAGAGACCGAGATGCGATCCTGACTGCGGGCGCTGTCTGTACGGCATTTGTACGTTCTCCCTGTGACCGCGTGGGTTATCTCCGGGTGCTCCGGTTTGCTCCCATACTTCAAAGACGTGCAGGTTTGTGGGTTAATTCGTTTCTGCAAAATTGTTCATATGTGTGCAGGACAGAACTAGTATGCGGGTGTAGACAAAAGTGCTGGAGAAACTCAGCGGGTGAGGCAGCATCTATGGAGCGAAGGAAATAGGCAACGTTTTGGGCCGAAACCCTTCTTCAGACTGATGTAAGGTTGGGGGGGGGGGGGCAGGAAGAAGAAAGGAAGAGGAGAAGCAAGAGGGCTGAGGGAGAGCTGAGAAGGGGAGGAGACAATAAGGGCTACCGGAAATTGGAGAAGTCAATGTTCATACCACTGGGGTGTGAACTGCCCAAGCGAAATATGAGGTGCTGCTCCTCCAGTGGTGCTCACTTTGGCCATGGAGGAGGCCGAGGACAGAAAGGTCGGATTCGGAATGGGAGGGGGAGTTGAAGTGCTGAGCCACCGGGAGATCAGGTAGGTTATTGCGGACCGAGCGGAGGTGTTCGGCGAAACGATCGCCAAGCCTACGCAAGCCTACGGGTGATCGCTGGTCGGCACAGACACGGTGGGCTGCAGTGCCTGTTCCTGTGTGGTATCTCCAAAATGAAAACTAAATTTCTAAAGGTATTCAGTGAGATGTGATCTAAAGAGTTATTAATTAAAATGAAGTTGTACCAGACGAGGGGGCTGTGGAGTGGATGTTATATACTACCATGGACTGAAGACTGGTTAATGAACAGAAGAACAGGGAGTAGGAACAAATGGTCAGTTTGGGAGAGTGGGAGATTACTTGTTGTTCACTTTAGAGCTACAAAGCGGAAACAGGCCCTTCGACCCACCGAGTCCAAACCGACCAGCAATCACCCTCTACACCAACACAATCCTACACACTAGGGATAAATTATAATTTTTACCGATTCCAATTAATCTACAAACCTGCAAGTCTTTGGAGTGAGGGAGAAAACTGGAGCACCCGGAGAAAACTCACGTGGTCACAGGGAGAATGTACAAATTCCTTGCGGACAGCACCCGTAGTCAGAATCAAACCCGGGTCTCTCGGGTTTAAGGCAACAGCTCAGCGTGTGTGCAGTTCTGGTCACTACAGAAAGGAGGTGGAGGTTTTGGACAGGGAGAAGAGGTTTACCAGCATGTTGTCAGAATTAGATGGTATTAGCTACACGGAGAGGTTGGACAAACTTGGATTGCTTTCTCTGGAGCTGAGGGGAGACCTGATAGAAGTATATAAAATTTGCACCAAGGCAAATTCCTTGTATGTGAATACTTGGCCAATAAACTTATTCATTCATTCATTCATGAGAGGCAGAGATAGGGTGCCAGTGTGAAAATGTCAAAGAATGAATGAATGAATGAATGAATGAATGAATGAATGAATGAATACTGGCCAAGTATGTACACATACAAGGAATTTACCTTGGTGCTCCAATCGCAAGTAACAACACGACATACAGTAACAATTAAGAATGACACATAAAACATTAAACATTAATAATAAACATTATAGTTTAAACATGTGAGGGCACAACTTTACGATGCTTGGGACATAGATTAAAGGGGATGTGTGGGAAGGATTTTAAAACAGAGAGTGGAGAGTACTTGGAACATACTGCCAGGGGGAGGTGGTGGAGGCAGATACAATGGTGGCAATAATAAAAAAGAGAGTGGTGAGTACCTAGAATGCACAGCCAGGGGAGGTGATGGAGGCCGATACAATAGGCATTTCAGAGGCTTTTGGATGGGAACATGGATAGGCAAGGAATGGATGGATATGATCACAAAGAGGCAGATTAGTTTACTTTGGCATCATGTTTGGTGCAGACACTGTTCCTATATTGTTCTGTGTACTGTGAAACCACAGCAGCCGGAGTTAACCCACTTGGTCACAGGGGGAACATGCAAGCTCCACGCAGACAGCACCTGAGGTCAGGCTTGAACCCGAGTCTCTGGCACTGTGAGGCAGCAACTCTACCGGCTACGCCACTGTGGTTTATTTGGATATTGGAACAAAATTGGTGAGATTACCGCATGAAAGTGGCTCTGAGGTAAAAGGTCAGCGGTGATCCCTGTGAAAAGTGGAGCGGACATAAAGAAATGGAAAGCCCTGGAGAGAGCTTCTATTTTCTTTAAAGCATCGCTGTCTGATTGAATATCTGGGCCGTAATATTGGGTTAACAAACTGATTGCTTCTTTGAGATTGCTGGCTGGGAACGCTCAGGAAGACCAAGACAATTCATGGTTAGTTCTATATTGTCAAATTATGCTCCCTCTGTGATGGAAAGGCCTGTCGCAGCGTGAGTGAAGATTTATACTGTGGCCATGCATCTCTATAGTGAATGCACTGAGCGAAGAATAGTGGGTGTACAGCAAACAAAATTGTTCCTTTCATGCGGTGAGATGGGAAAAAAAATTGCTTAGTTAGCTTTTACAAAACCACCAGTGAATACTCATTTCAAAGTGGGTAGCTGCTCGAATTTCTCCTTGCTCCAGAGACTTGGCGCAAAAGCGTAGCAAAGGAGAAAGCAGGAAAAGAAATTTCTACTCTGGTGGTCTGAATCAGATTTGACAGTGAGGAGTCATATTTCACAGCTTCCTTTGATAGCTAAGGTATATAAATTGAAGAGACTGATCAAGCCTGAAATGATTTTTTTTCCCCCAGAAGTAGAAAGACAAGTGGGAGAGTCATTCACGGGTGATTATTAACGCACGGCCTTTTGAGTGGAATGTTAGGTGGTATTTAGCGATTCTGCCCTTGAGAGGCCTTACTGGCTTCTGTGGCTGCCAAAGATTTCCTTCAATCAATCAACACTTCATTAGCATTTGAAGAGCTTAATTGAATTGCATATACTCAGCTAGGTTTTCAGTGTAAGAATATATTGTGTTTATTGTCAAACATTATTGAGCATGAAGATAATACCACGCAGCGATATATGAGGCTAATCAGTCAAAGAATTCACTTTGGTTTGGAATCTTTTTTTGAAAAGTGGCCACTGAGACGTTACTGACTGGTGGAGTCTCACGGAACAGCTGATGTTGGTATCGAGCAAAACACAAAGTGCTGGAGGGTCTCAGCGGGTCAGGCAGCATCTGTGGAGGGAAACAGACAAAAGTTTCAGGTCGGGACACTTTCTTTAGATCTTTCTGAGTCCCGATCTCCCTTCAGAACCTCCCTTCCATTAACTCTTATTCTTCCTAGACATAAAGGATGTGCTATCCATTTTCAGCGGGCCAAGCAGCATCCGTACAAGGAATGAACAAGTGACATTTTGGGTCGGGACCCATCTTTGACTGATTGGAGTAAGGGGGAGCAAGCTGGAAGAGAGAGGTGTGGGTGGAATAAAGTTTGGCAAATGATTGGTGGATATTGGTGAGGGAGAGAGGTTTAATTGGCAGATGGATAGAGTAAGTGACAGAGGCTCAATGTGTAAAGGACTGCACTTGAGTATAGAAGTTGGGAAGTCATTTTGCAGTTATATAAGATATTGGTGAGGCCATATTTAGAGTATTGTGTTCAGATCTGAAAACCATGTCATCGGAAAGATGTTGTCAAACTAGAATGGAATCAGAGACGATTTACAAGGATATTGCTATGACTCAGTGCCTGAGCTATAGGGATGTGTTAAGCAAGCTAGGACTCCATGGAGCTCAGGAAGATGAAGGGTGATCTTACAGAGGTGTACAAAATCATGAGGGGAATAGATAAAGCACACACACAGTCTCTTGCCCAGAATAGGGGAATTAAGAACCAGTGGACATACGTTTAAGGTGAGGGGGGTGGGGGGATAATATTTAATAGAAACCCGTGGAGTAACTTTTTCACAGTAATGTGGTGGGAGTATGGAACTAGCTGCCGGAGGTGGTAGTTGAGGCACATGCTATCATCTGGAAAGATACATGGATTGAATGGGTTTAGAGGGATATGAGGCAAACGCAGGCAGGTGAGACGTGTAGATGGAACGTGTTGTTCGGTGTGGGCGTTGGGCTGAAGGGCCTGTTTCCATGCTGTGTGATTCTATGGCTCTATCTATGACTGTGTATGCAACATCCCAATGGACCCTTTGGAATCCCTAGTACATAGCTCCACACGGTGGAGTAGGAGCATTCGTGATGCTGTTGAGAATCCAGAGTCCATGCATTAGGATGACATAAAGATCCTGATTAAGTGCTGGAAAGAATAGGCCACCTCAGAAACTTCCAACCCACCAGCTCCATCAGGAAGCTCCAGCAATCCCTGTGGATTGCTATGGATGAAGCAGCGACAACAATGGAGGTAACTGGCAAGGAGCAAAGCCATTAGGAGAGGAGAGGAGAGGGAACCTGGGTCTGGCCTACCACGCCTTTGACATCAGCTGTGGGAGGTGACCCGGGGAACAAAGGTGAACAGGTGAGAAGAGAGGCATTGGTTCACAGGTCAACCCGCACCTCCAAGGGAAGGTGACGGTTGGAGGCCCAGCAACAGCCTGGGGCTCGCCTGGAATGGGCACCGCTCATAATACCTAGTGCCTGGACTGGACTTTGAAAATAATGTCAAAACATGGCGCCTCTTGCTTGCGGGCTCAGTGGACTATTTCTGTACAATTTGCTGATCAGGGATGTGTTTGGGTATGGCAATACTCTTCTGGACCGTTTGTAAAAAAATAATTTCACTGTGCGTTTGCACTTCACACATATGGCAATAAAAGAACCATTGAACCATTAAAACTTGGAAAAACGTCACACTTACTCCTGAGTGGCCCCCTAAGAAAATGAAGACCACACAGTGACCAGGAAGTGCAGGTACATGGTCCCTAAAGGTAGCGTCAGGTGGACAGTGTTGTGACAGTTCATTTATCACACTTCATTGAGAAGGGTATTGAGTACAAAAGTTGGCACATCATGTTGAAGCATTGTCATAAATAGTCATAAAAAATAGGTGCAGGAGGAGGCCATTTGGCCCTTTGAGCCTGCACCTGTCATAGTCATACAGCATCTCATCAGCCCAACTTGCCCGCACCGATCAACATGTCCCATCTACACTAGTTTTTCCGACCTGCGTATGGCCCATATCCCTCTAAATCTATCCTTTCCGCACACCTGTCTAAATGTTTCTTAAATGTTGTGATAGTACCTGCTTCAGCTACCTTCTCCTGCAGCTCATTCCCTATACCCACCACCCTTTGTGTAAAACAGTTACTCCTCAGTTTCCTATTATATCTTCCCCCATCACCCTAAAATGTATGACTTTGGTGAGATCACACGTGGAGTACCGTGTGCAGTTCTGGTCACTCAGCTATTGTAAGGATATCATTCATTTAGAAATGTTGAGAAGAGATTCACAAGGATGTTACCAAGGCTTGCGGGCTTGAGTTCCACGGAGAAGTTGGATGGGCTGGGACTTTTTCTTTGGTGTGTTGGAGGCTGAGAGCTGACGTTATTGAAGTCAAGATCATAAGGGGAGTGGATAAAGTGAACACACACAGTGTTTTTCCCATGGTAGAGGGCTACAACGGGAGGTCATAGGCAAGTGAGAGGGGAAAGATTTAAGAGGGACCTCAGCGGCAACATTATCCCTCAGATGCTAGTCCGATTCTGGAGGAAGCTAGAGAAGTGGATCCAATTACAACTTTTAAAAGGCATTTGAACAGATATTTGGAAAGGAAGGGTTTAGAGGACTATGGGCCAAATTTAGCCAAATGGAACTAGTCTATCGTGCCAAATTGGTCAGCATGAGCAAGGTGGGCATGGACCTGTTTCTGTGATGTATAGCTCATTGACTCTACAATTGAGAAAGAGAGGTTAGTTTTAAGTTGCAGAGCCAGAGACCTGTGCTCGATCCAGACCCTGGGTACTATCTTTACGGAGTTTTACGTTGCCCCTGTGATCGCGCGGGTTTTCTCCAGGTGCCCGGTTTTCTCCCACACTCCAAAGACGTACAGTTTTGGAAGTTAATTGGCTTCTGAAAATTGTCCCTAGTGTGTAGGATAGTGCTTGTGCATGGGGTGAGCGCTGGGCGGCATGGACTCAGTGGGTCGAAGGGCCTGTTTCTGCAAAGTATCTCTAAAGTCTAGAGCCTAAAGATGGCAGAGAAAGTGGAGAAAGATGTGGATAGGACAATGGGAATTCTTCTGATCGGGTATAGACACAAAAAGCTGGAGTAACTCAACGGGACAGCCAGTATCTCTGGAGAGAATGAATGAGTGACGTTTCGTGTCGAGACCCTTCTTCAGACTGGTTAGGAATACGGGAAATGAGAGATATAGACGATGATGTGAAGAGGTAAAGAACAATAAATGAAAGATATGCAAAATAGTGATGATGATAAAGGAAACAGGCCATTGTAAGCTTTTTGTAGGGTGAAAATGACAAGCTAGTGCGGCTTGGGGGGGGGGGGGGAGGGATAGAGAGAGAGAAGGAATGCCGGGGCTACCTGAAGTGAGTGAAATCAATATTCATACCACTGGGCTGTAAGCTGCCCAAGCGAAATATGAGATGCTGTTCCTCCAATTTGCGTTTAGCTCACTCTGACAATGGAGGAGACCGAGGAACGAAAGGTCTGTGCTGGAATGGGAAGGAGAATTAAAGTGTCCAGTAACCAAGAGATCAGGTTGGTTCAGGCGGGCTGAGCGAAGGTGTTCCACGAAACAATCGTCCAGTCTGCGTTTGGTCTCACTGATGTATATGAGTCCACGCCGATGTCTTTCCACATCACCGTCTCTATCTCTTGTTTCCCTTATCCCTAACCAGTCTGAAGAAGGGTCTCGACCCGAAACGTCACCCATTCCTTCTCTCCAGAGATGCTGCCTGCCCCGCTGAGTTACTCCAGCTTTTTGTGTCTATCTTCTGATCGGGTGTAGCCTAGGTTGGCGTGGACTTAATTGTTGGGTCATCCAGCTGTAAGATTAATAGGCACTCAGAGAAAATAAACAAAGGCTATGAACTGAGGAAAGTTAGAGAGAGAGAGAATACAAACAAAGGAACAGCAAAATGATGGAATCTTTGGGCTTTAGGGCTAGGCTGTGCTTATGGAGGGAGAACAAATAAGAGCAAATATCACAGTTAGATGACTTACAGCAGAAAAGACCAGCTGTGACACAGACAGAAAGTAAGCAGAATTCAACATTGAATTGAGAAGAAAGATGAGCGGTTGTTTCTCAACTTACACCCACAAAAGAGCTGGTGGCACAGCAAATGAAGCTTGGTTAAGTCAGCTTTCAAACCCGTCAGAATGTTCACAAATCTTTCAAGCTTGATTAAGAATTAATTAAGCTCTTAAATATTTGAACAATGATTGAAACATATAAGGGAATGTTGCAGGGAACATGGAGCATACGGATGGGATTGTGTAGGAAGGAACCATAGATGTTGGTTTAAACCGAAGATAGACACAAAATGCTGGAGTAACTCAGCAGGCCAGGCAACATCTCTGGAGGGAATGAATGGGTGACTTTTCTGGTTGTATCTGACGAAGGGCCTCAACCCAAAACGTCACCCATTCCTTCTCTCCAGAGACAACTTTGAAGCTGGTATGACTTGGGTGGGGGTGGAATGGAGAGAGTGGGAATGCAGAGGTTACTTGAAGTGAGAGTAATTCATATTCATACCACTGGATTTCTAACTGCCCAAACTGCCCAGAGATTTCTAACTGCTCAGAGATGGTGTTCCTCCAATTTGCATTTGGCCTCACTCTAACATTGGAGGAGGCCTAGGACAGAAAGGTAAGTGTGGGTTTGGGAAAGGGAATTAAAGTGTTTGGCAATCGGGAGATTAGGTAGGTCCAGGTGGACTGAGCGAAGCTGTTTAGTGAAATGATCGTCCAGACTACGTTTGGCCTCACCGATGTTTTAGAGTCCACTTAAACAACTGACACAGTAGATGAGGTTGGAGGAGGTGCAAGTAAACCTCTGCATCACCTTAAAGGACACCTTAGACAGTCGAGGGAGGAGATATAGGGACAGGTGTTGCATCTCCTGCTGTGTAGGAAAGTTCCGGTGGCGCTGCGAGTCGATTGCAGTGGGTTCGTGTTTCGACTTTTTTTTTTAGTTTGTCCAAAAGTATGTTTTAGTGTTTCTCTGTTTTTCTTGTGTAGGGGGTGGTGTGGGGGGAATAAGGGGAAACTGTTTTCAGCCACCTACCTCAACGGAGAGGCGACTTTCTTCCTTGTCGCTTCTTCGCCCCCCCCCCCCCCTCCTCGCGACCTTACAGCTGGTTTGTGCGGCCATTCCCGGAGTCGGGCCCAGAGCTTCAGTGGCGGCGCAGTGGGGACAGTAACATCGCGTGCCCCATTGCCGGGGGTCGCCGGAGAAGCACTCCGACCACTGGCCTGCGGCCTATAACATCTGGAAGCCGCGGCCTGTGGAGCTTCTGGTGGCAGGCGTGGAGAGGACTTTACTTACTATCATGGAGCGTGCGATTCCTCACCGGGGGTCGCTGGAGAAGCGCTTCGACCGCCGGCCTGTGGCCTACAACATCTGGAAGCCGCGGTCTCCGGTAAGGAGGTAGCCAATTTGGGAGCTCTGGGCCGCGGGCTGTACTCGGCCTGTCCCGACGTCGGTGTTCCGACCATCCCGACCAGAGAGCTTGAAAATCGGGCCGTCCGTAGCGGCGACTACGGGGGTGGTCAGGGCCCCGACTACGAGTGAACAAGGGAGGAGGTGGAGGAGGACTGTCTGAACTGTATTGCCTTCCACCACAGTGAAGAATGTTGTGGTGGATGTCTGTGTTGAATTATGTTGTGTATTGTGTCCTTTTTAATTGTAACGCTGCATGGTAAATTACATTTCACTGCACCTTGTGGTGCATGACAAATAAATTTGAACTTTGGACTTTGAACTCTGCAGGGGAAGGTACCTGGGGAGAGGGTAGTTGGGTGGGAACGGATGAGTTAATCAGGGAGTTGCGGAGGGGAACGGTCTCTGCAGAAGGCGGAAAGGAGTAGAGATGGGAAGATGTGACTAGTGAAGGGGTCCCGTTGGAGGTGGATAAAATGTCAGAGGATTATGTGTTGCATGTGACGGCTGTTAGGGTGAAAGGTGAGGACTAGGGGGACTCTGTCCCGGTTACAACTGGGGGGAGGGGGAACAAGGGCGGAGCTGCGGGGTACCAAGGAGACACGTCAGGGCCTCATCTCTGATGGAAGAAGGAAATCCCCATTCCCTAAAGAATGAGGACATCTTGGATGTCCTGGTATGGAACACCTCATCTTGGACGCAGATGTTGCATAGACGGAGGAATTGGAAATAGAGGATAGAGATTTGCAGGAAGCAGGGTGGGAAGAAGTGTAGTCGAGATAGTTGTGGGAGTCCGTAAGTTTATAATAGATGTGCATTAAATCAGATAGATTTATCAGATAGATAAGCAGTGCTTTTTTATAGGCAAAAAGTTCATATCAATAAAAGGTTAAGCTACATTTTATCAACAATCTTTTCGCATTAATATACCACCTTCTTTGTTTTCACTTTGTGACCAATCAACTAATTTAATTAACTAAGTTTAATCAAGTTTAAAAAAAAGAAAATCCTTTAACTTTTTAGAGGTGCTTTTTAATGCCATGCCTTTAGGGAATGGGGGTTTCCTTCTTCCATCAGAGATGAGGCCCTGACCTGTGCGCACAGTCACTTAAAAAGTACTGATAATATGTTAACCGGATGGTAACAACTAAAAGCATTCAAATAATGTCAAAATAATTGCCATCTCGAGTACAATCCTTTATCTTAATCTCTCATATATGTTCATAAGTTCATAGGTACGAGGAGCAGAATTAGGCCATTCGGCCATCGTCTACTCCGCCATCTATCTTTCCCTCTCAACCCCATTCTCCTGCCTTCACCCCATAACCCCTGACACCCGTCCTAATCAAGAATCTATCTCTGCCTTAAAAATATCCATTGACTTGGCCTCCAAAGCTTTCTGTGGCCTCTCCTAATCATCCCTAGTGTTGTGAGTGAATGAGATATTGGGATAACATAGAACTGGTGTAAATGCCAGGAAGTCTGGAATTCTGTCCTCTTGCACACGTTGACAAAAATCTTGAACTGTTTCCATTTCCGCTCAAAAATCCATCCGATCCGGTTAAGAGGTACTGAAGGCAGTGGTCTAGAGGCAGACTAAAAATGCAACATAAAGAGTTGAATAGAATATTGAAAAAAGCAGACACAAGAAGGTGTAGACGCTGGAATCTTGCGTAAAAGACAAAGTGCAGGAGTAACTCAGCGGGTTAGGCAGCTTCTCTATAGGCGATGTTTCGGCTCCGGGCTCTTCTTCATACTATGGATAGGTGACATTTCGGGACGGGACCTTACCTCACACTGCCATGGATAGGTGATGTTTTGGATCAGGACCCTTCTTCAGATTGTAAAGGATAGGTGACGTTTTGGGTCAGGACCCTTCTTCAGATTGTAATGGATAGGTGACGTTTTGGGTCAGGACCCTTCTTCAGATTGTCATGGATAGGTGATGTTTCTGGTCGGGATCTTACCTCAGACTGTCATGGATAGGTGACATTTTGGGTTGTGACCCTTCTTCAGACAGATTGAAATAGCCGACAGATCAAATGTGCTCAACTTCAAATGGACAGCGTTTATGAATGGTTTGCAAGAATAAGAAGAGACTTATTCACTATTGCTTCATGGACCAAAGGTTTTGCAAATGCTCAATGAATTTGCATGAAGCTTGCTGGACCAATTTCAGTGGCATTGACCGCGTTACATTAATACTGATGCACTACACTGTCACACAGCAATACTCGATTAACTGTCTGCTGACTCTTACGAGCAGAAGAAATTAGCTCCTGTGTGCTTGATGGGATTGCTAATTCTTTTGGCAGTTCAGTGAAATGGAAGAATTGCTTGCTACAAAGGCTGAAACTCAACCTTAGAGCAGCCAAAATAATGATCAACAGAGGGGTTGATTTGCATGGTGTGAAGGAGTATTATTGCAGTCTTCCTAGAGCATACGAGATAATTGTTTAAGAGCTCCTTTGAGTTTATGGAGAAACAAGGAACTGCAGAAGCTGGATTACAACAAAAAGACACATAGTGCTGGAGTAACTCAACAGGTCAGGCAGCATTTGGGTTGGGACCCTTCTTCAGGTTGATTGTGGTGGGGGGGGAGGCGAGAAGAAGAGAAAGCTGGAAAAGAAGAGAGATGGGGGCAGAACAAAGTCTGTCAAGTGATAGGTGGTTACAGGTGAAGGGAGGTTTGGATAGGCAGATTGTTGGACAAAGGCCAGAGATGAAAAGACAAAAAGTATAGAAGTGTAAATTGTGAAGCCAGAGGAAGGAATAAAGATGTATGGGAAGGGGGACGGGAGGAATGGGCGCGTATCCAGGTGATGCACAGAGAAGAGAGTCGGGGTGGGGAGGGACGATCTTTGTAGACTTTAGACTTTACACACTTTATACTTTAGATATACAGTGCAGAAACATGCCCTTCAGCCCACCGAGACCACATACACTATTATTAAACTACACACTAGGGACAATTTACAATTTTATCAAAGCCAATTAACCTGCAAACCTGTACATCTTCAGAGTGTGGGAGGAAACCGGAGTACCCGGAGAAAACCCGCGTGGTCACAGGGAGAAAATAAAAACTCCATACAGACAGCACCCGTCGTCAGGATCGAACCTGTGTCTCTGGCGCTGTGAGGCAACAACTCCACCGCTGTGCCACTGTGCCGCCCGTGCTTTAGTTATCTAAAATTGGAGAATTTGTCTGCCTGTTTGTGGTTTATTAAGGGACCATAGAGAATTGTTAGGTGCGTTCTCTGTTTGTTGTATCATACCACTAGTTTGTTCACGCATGCTTAACTTTGCATTTAGCATCCAGAAGCTCTCATGAGAATGTGGAATCATTTTTTCAAGTTGTTAAAATATTTGCGATCAGATTTGGGCAGAATTATACTGTGGGACTGAATTGAGTTTACCAAGGCAATGTGCCAATGTACTAGGATAACATCTGCATCATGGAATGATATTGAGATGACGTCTTTATTTATGTAGCAATTGTGCTCTTGGGAAGTCACTGGTAAAATGCGCAATTTGTTATATGATCAACATGTTAAATAAATGGAAAGAAATAAAGTGGGACTTACTGGATTGGCCAATTATCTCAGTAGCATCTGTGGAGAGAAAGAAGGATTATTGAGCTGAAATTTCAGTTTAGATACATAGAGATACAGCGCGGAAACAGGCCCTTCGGCCCACCGAGTCTGCAATGACCAGCGATCCCCGTACACTAGCACTATCCTACACGTTTGGCATAATTTACAAATTTTTACCAAAGTCAATTAACCTACAAACCTGTACGTCCTTAGAGTGTGGGAGGAAACAGGAGTACCCGGGGGAAACCCACAAGGTCACAGGAAGAACGTACAAACTCCGTACAGACAGCACCCTTAGTCAGGATCGAGCCCGAGTCTCTGGTGCTGTAACGCCACTGTGCTGCACTGAAACGTTAACTCTTTTTCTCATCAGCAAATGCTACCTGACATGCTGAGTATTTCTAACATTTAGATGCACAATCTTAAGCAAAACGGTGTGTCAGGCAAAATCAGTGGAGGGAACGTACAGGCAATGTTTCGGGTTGAGACTCTTCTTCAGACTGACCTGAAACATTACTTGTTTATTCTCTCAACAGATGCTACCTGACAAATTAGGTTCCTCAGCGTTTTGTGGGTTATTTCCAACCCTATCTGTTTTTATTTCAGATTCCCACATCTGCTGTTTGTGCTTGGGTTTGAACGTTTATTCATGCATCAAAACTGCTCACAATGCTGCAAATGCAGTCTGACCAGCGCCTGATACAGCCTCAGCTTATTCCTTAAAAATATTCCTATATCCAAGTCCAAATGTATGATGGAAATTACCCAGTAAGATTGTCTTCTCCAGCCACCTGTTGCATCCTTTGGGAAATATATCAATCAGCAAATGCACTCAAATGTAACGTTTCTTTTGGCATATTAATGAATAGATAATTTTGGATAAACATTTCCTGATCACAATGCAAAAGTCACGGATTTCTGGAGGTTAGGTTCCAGGTTTGCTTTGAGGTATGAACTACAGATTGAACTGATTGCTGGCAACTGATGTTCCGCACACCCCTGTCATCAAGACAAAATTAAGAGAACTCAGTTGAAATTCCATGAGCGGCCACAGATGGCATTGCGAGTGGCAAGCGCTCTTTCTGGTCGTGTCCCTCCATCATGAAAGAGTTATTTGTATACATCTAACAATTAAAATCTCTCCTTGGCCTTGTCTAATTCTCTCTCTGCTGACTCAAGGCTATGGGCCGAGTGCTGGGACATGAGATTAATGTTGTTGACAGGTACAGGCCCAACACTGATTTTCCGGCCCCCTTGGTTCTAGAGCCTTGCTGTATTATCCGCTTACCCAGACCAACAGAGGTCACGGTCATGGGGAGGCCGAGATACTGGCCCGCAAAGTCGACCCGCAGAAGTCCGCAATGGGATTGGATCTGCCGGCTCCGGTCGGGCTGGAGTATCAGAGCCCCGGCCGCAGGGGGCAAATTTGACCCTCTGATCGGTCGCGGAAGTCCCGTTGAGGTTGTGATCCGCCGCCTCACCCGGCCCAGGCGCCACATTTTCAGGGGTACTTCCGGGGGTGATTTCTAGTGCGCTATCATAATATCTGGATTAAAGGAGGCGCCAGACCACCAGTTTAGTTTAGTTTAGAGATATAGTGTGGAAACAGGCCCTTCAGCCCACCGAGTCCGCGCCGACCAGCGATCCCCGCACACATTAACACTATCCTACACACACCAGGGACAATTTACATATACACCAAGCTAATTAACCTACAAACCTGTATGTACATCTTTGGAGTGTGGGCGGAAGCCGAAGATCTCGGAGAAAACCCACGTGGTCACGGGGAGAACGTACAAACTCCGTACAGATAGCACCTGTGGTCAGGATCGAACCCAGGTCTCCGGCGTTGCAAGTGCTGTAAGGCAGCAACGCTACCGCTGCGCAAACGTGCCAGTTCCTGGAAAATCGGTGGTGGACCGGTAACTGATGTTGAATATGTACATGATCGGCTAAAGAGCCTATTTCTCTACAGCATGACTCCATGACTCTGAAATCTGGTAAGGCTCCAGCGAATTAGATTTATTCTGATTGATAATAGGTTTTGCCAGAGAGCAGTCCTATTTCCTTCTTGAATGCTCCAGCTTGCTTTCCTTTTACAAAGGGGATTGAACACAAGCAGCTGGTTTACAAGTGATTGATATCAATCGATGTGACAAGCAAGTGAGATTTATGTATTCTGGAAATACCGGCACATACAGCTAAAAGGAGAATAAAAGACTTTCATCTCGATTATCCTTTTCAGAAGGTCCAAAAGTAATTTACAGAATTACTTTTGAAATGTTATCCCTACTGTGATATTGCAAATGGATGAGTTTGTATACAGCAAGTTTCCGTGAACGGCAATGTACTGATGGCAAGCAAAACGATACGTACCCCAGTTTGCATTGATGGTGCTGAAATAGAGATGGTCGAAAACCTCCTCTGAGTCAATATCACCAATAACTTCTCCTGGACCACCCATATTGAAGAAATGACCAAGAAGGCACACCAACACCTCTTCCTCCTCAGAAGGCTTAGGAAGATTGATATGTTCCCTACAACTCTCACCAACTTCTACAGATGCACCATAAAAAGCATTTTGTTAGGATGCATCACAGCTTGGTTTGGGAACAGCTCCATTGAGGAATGTAAGAAATTGCAGCGAATTGTGGATGCAGCCCACGCCATGAAACCAACCAACCTCCCTTCAATTGATTCCATTTACACCTCACTCTGCCTTGGCAAGGCCAGCAGCATAATCAAGGATGAGTAGCACCCTGGCCACTCCCTCTTCTCCATCGGTAGGGGGCGCTGTGAGTCGGCTGCCCTGCCAGCAGCGTGTTCGTTATTTCGATTTATTTGGGTTTTTTTTGGTGTGTCTAAATGTTAGTTTAGGTGTCTCTTGGTGTGTCTTGTGTGGGGGGTGGTGGGGGGTGGGGGGTGGGGGGAGGGAAAGGGGGGAACCGCTTTTGGTCGCCTCCTCAACAGAGAGGTGACTTTTTCCATGTCGCCTCCCTCGCGGCCTAACAGCATGGATTGGAGCAGCCTTTCCCGGAGTCGGGCCCAGAGCTTCAGCAGCGGGCACAGCGTGAACTTTTCCATTGCCGGGGGTTGCCAGAGAGGAGTGCTCCGTTCGCTGACCTGGTGACTTTGGGCTGTGGTCTGCGGAGCTTCTAGCCGCGGGCGTGGCGTGCACTTACCATCCGGAGTCTGGGATCCCTTGCCGGGGATCGCCGGAGAAGAGCTCCGTCCACCGGCCTGCGACCTATAACATCCTGAAGCCGCGGTCTCCAGTAGGAAAGTGCTGATTTGGGCACTCCAAGCCGCGGAGTGTGTTTGACCGTCCCGACGTCGGAAGTTTGATCATCCTGACGAGAGGGCCTGTACATCCGGCCGTCCGTAGCGGCGACTACAGAAGGTTTATGGCCCCGACCACGGATGAACAAAGAAGGAGAACTGACTGAACTTTGTTGCCTTCTGCCACAGTGAAGAATGCTGTGGTGGATGTTTGTGTTAAATTCTATTGTGTATTGTGTGTTCTTTTTAAGTGTATCTTTGCTGGCAAATTCAGTTCACTGCACCTTCAGGTGCATGTGATGAATAAAATTGACTTTGACTTTGACTTTTTCTCCCATCAGGCAAAAGTTATAGAAGTGTGAAAATGCACACCTCCAGATTCAGGGACATTTTCTTCCCAGCTGTTATCAGGCAACTGAATCATCCTACCACAACCAGAGAGCAGTGCTGAACTAACCTTGACTGGACTTAGCTGGCTTTACCTTGCACTAAACGTTGTTCCCTTATCATGTGTCTACACATTGTAAATGGATTGGTTGTAATCACGTTTTGTCTTTCTGCTGACTGGTTAGCAAGCAACAACAAGTTTTTCACTGTACCTTGGTGCACGTACCAATAAACTAAACTGAACTGAGATAATTGATTATGGAAAGGTAATTTTATTTGAGGGTTAAATATTGGACAGGACATCAAAGGGAATTCTTACTGCTCTTCGCAACAAACATGCAGTTGAATCTTTTCTTTCTCACCAAGGAAGCAAGCAAGGCCTCAGTTTAGCAAAAATTCAAAGGGTAGCACACAGGCCTAGCTGGTAGAGCTGCTGCCTCACAGCGCAAGAAACCCAGGAGTAGGAGTTAAACAATTCTTCAAACCTGCTGCACCATTTAAATAAGAATCATGCTGATCTTATCAATAAATAACAAAGTGCTGGAGGAACTCAGTGGGTCAGGCAGCACTTGTGGAGTGACATAGATAGACGACGTTTCGGGTCAGGACCCTCATTCAGACTGATGATCCCAAAACATTGTCTGCCTATTCCATCCACAGATACTGCCTGGCCTGCTGAGTTACTCCAGGAGTTTGTTTCTTGCTGAAGATTATGCATCTGCAATCTCTTGTGTCTCCTTTGCCGATCTGATATTGTCCTCAGCTCCACTTCAGAATGTGTTCCTATAATCCTTGCTTCTCTTCCCATCGAAAAGAAGTGATTGAAGATGCAGCGCAGTGGCGCAGCGGAAGAGTTGCTGCCTCACAGCACACGAGACCTGCGTTTGATCCTGAATACGGGTGCTATCTGGATGGAGTCTGTACATTCTCCCTGTGACAGCGTGGGTTTTCTCCGGGTGCTCCGGTTTCTTCCCACACTCCAAAGCCGTGCACGTTTGTAGGTTAATTGCCTAAGGTAAATTGGGAAAATTGTCCCTGGTGTATGTAGGTTAGCGTACAGGGTGACCGCTGATCGGTGTGCTCGCTGTTTCAAATGGCCTGTTTCTGTGCCATATCTTTAAAGTTTAGAGTCTAAAAAAATTGTGAAGTTTGAAGAGATTTACGAATGTTCAACAATAAGAAAAATCAAACACTGATAATCTGACACCCTTAGGACTTTTGTAGTGCCAGACAGCTGGTTTTCTCTGCAGTTGTATATTACTCCTATTTATATACCAAGAAACGTTTAACAAATTTTGGGCATTGTGTAGCATTATAATAAATTCCCACAGTAAACCCACTGCATTTAAAGAAACAGTAAAAAAGAACTAGTAAATTTAAAGAGTGCACAGGAAGCAGGGCACGGGTGAGTTCACTAAGGAGTGTGTGAAAAAACAGGGCCGCTGTGAATATAAAACAGTGCAGGAAGCAGAGACGTGGTGAATTTAAAGGAGATTATGGGTAAAAGATCCAAGCAAACCTGATGCCAAATCATCAGATTTACTCGGAAGGGGATTTTTAATTTATTATTATTTTTATTGGTTCATGTACCGAGCTACGGTGAAAAGCTTTAGTTGTGTGCCATCCAGTTAGCAGAACGACTATACAACCACAGTATAGAGATACAGGATTAAGGGAACAACATTTAGTGCATGATAAAATCCAGTAAAGTCCAATAAAAGATAGTCCGAGGGTCTCCATTGTGTTGGATGGTCGGCCAGGACTGCTATCTAGTTGGTGACAGAATGGTTCAGTTGCCTGATAACAGCTGGGAAGGAACTGTCCCTGAATCTGGAGCAATGCATTTTCACACTTCTGTACTTCTTGCCTGATGAGAGAGGGTAGAAGAGGGAGTGTCCAAGGTGAAACTCGTCCTTGATTATGCTGGTGGCCTTGCTGAGGGAGCGAGAAGTGTAGATGGAGTCAATGGAAGGGAGGTTGGTGTGTGTGATGGTCTGGGCTGCGTCCACAATTCTCTGCAATTACTCGCAGTCTTGGTTGGAGCTGTTCCCAAACCATGCTATGTGTGATGCATCCCGATAAAATACTTTCTATGGTACATTTGTAGAAGTTGGTGAGTTGTTCGGGTCTTGCTGAACTTCTTAAGCCTTCGAAGTTACGGAGTATTAGGAAAGCACTTTGAGAGGTTAGACCAGAAATAGGATCCGTGATGTTTCCATTGGGATATGCAAACCTGTATAGAGAACATCGAACATACAACATTACCGCACAGGAACATGCCCACAATGTCCGTGCTGAATATGATGTCAGGTCAAACTAATCTCTGCCTGCACGTGATCCATATCTTCCATATCAATGTCCCTACCCAAAAGCTGCTTAAATGCCACCATTGTACGCTTCCACCACCAGCACCAGCAGCATTTTCCAGGCACACAAGACTCTCTGTAAAAAAACTTTCCTGAACCTCCTTCAAATTTGCCTTAAAGCTACGTCCTCTTGTCTTTTTATCCTGGGAAAAGGTTCTGACTGTCTACACTGTCTATGCCCCTCATAATAAGAACTTGGAATATTAAGCCTGTTGCAGATACTTGGTCTCAGGAACAGTATATGAATATTATGCCTTTGCCAACATCATTATTACATTGTTTGTGGGAGCAATTAGAGGACCGATTTACTGCTGCATCCTTCAACACAACAGTGTTTACATTTCAAAGCTGTTGAATGCATTGCAACATCTTGAGATCACATAAAGTGTTCTTTAATTGTGCCTGTGTCCTCTATCGAAAGACACAAGGAACTGCAAACGCAGGAATTTTGAGCAAAACACAAAGTGCTGGAGGAACTCAGCTGGTCAGGCTGCAGGAAAGAAGCATCAGCTATACGAAACATCACCTATGCATGTTCTCCAGAGATGCTGCCTGACCTGCTGTGTTACTCCACCACTTTGTGTCCCACGAGGTAATTCAAGAGTTCTCCCGAGTTTCCCCTGATTCGAACTCGAAGAATTACGGTAATGGCCGCTCGTAGGTACTCGGGACACTCGTGGACATTTTTCAACATGTTGAAAAAAGTTCATGAGCTTACCGCATTTCCCGAGTACCTGCTGTTAGTGTTACGAGCCGCTAAGAGACGTCCCAAGCTCCGACGTACCCGCTGCGTACATTCTACGTACTTACCTTGAGTTTGATTTTTTTTTTAAACTCGGCAGAGCTCTTGGGTAAACTCGTATAGTGGTACAGGCCCTTAACCCTAAAGGTCACCTCTCCATTTCCCTCCACAGATTCTGCCTGACATCGTGAGTTGTTCTAGCACTTTGCTTTTTGCTACTTCTCTTTCTAACTTTAGCCATAATTAAATGAGAAAGGAAATCCTTGCCTACACTTTTAGTGAAAAACAATCACTTTATTTGTTAACTTCAGTAAATGTCTATCTGAAAATTATGATAATTTATTCACACTGTTAAAAATGTTATTTCTATTGATGTGCTCAGGTTGGCTCGATATTGAACACTGTGAGGAAAACCAGTTTGTGAAATTAGATTGGTTTGTAGTCAATTTTTTGTGTTGTATTTGTACAGATCAGATCAGGAATTTTATTTTGTAGGTTCTTTATGTTTGATTTCATTTCCTACCAGCCAATGTTTGAGAAAATGAGAATGGTTATCACAATAGTAGTGGAGACACAAGAGATAAGGGTGGCACGGTGACGCAGTGGGAGAGTTACTGGCTTACAGCGCCAGAGATCCGGGTTTGATTCTGACTACGGGTGCTGTCTGCACGTTCTCCCTGTGACCGCGTGGGATTTCTCCGGGTGCTCTGGCTTCCTCCCACACTGCAAAGACATACAACTTTGTAGGTTAATTAATGTCAGTAAATTTGTAAGTTGTCCCTAGTGTGTAGGATAGCGCTAGTGTACGGGGTGATCGCTGGTCAGTGTGGACTCGGTGGGCCGAAGGGCCTGTTTCCCCGCTGTATCTTTAAAGTACAAAAAAGGACTGCCGATGCTGGAATATGGAGCAGCTAACAATCTTCTTGAGGAACTCAGTGGGTCAAGCAGCATCTGTGGGTGGAAAGGAATGGTTGATATCTTGGGCTGAAACCCTCCAGATGGGCTAACTTTGAGTCCTGATGGATTTCAACCCAAGTGTCAACAATTCCTTTCAGATGCCGCTCAAACCACTGAATTCCTCCAGCAGTTTGTTTATTGATTTCAATAGTCGTGATAACTATTTTTTTAAATCCAAGATGGTGCTGAAGCCAGGTAACTCATTGTGCATTGGTCCAAGAAGTGGATCTGCTATAATTCATGACAATTTCTCCACTCTTTGGACATGGGGAGAGGGAGAGGTGCAGATAGTGACAGAGGCTGAGAGGAGATGAGTGGGGGCAACAAAAGGCTGCAGATTAAGAAATCTGACGGTAAAAGAAGGCCGCATTTGTAACAGAGTGTGCAATTCCGGTCATCTCCAATGCAGGAAGGAGGTGGAGGCTTTGAAGAAGTTGCAGAGGAGGTTGACCAGAATGCTGCCTGGATTCCAGGGTATTAGCAACAAGGAGAGGTTGCACAAACTTGGATTGCTTTCTCTGGAACACCTGAGGCTGAGGGAAGACATGATAGAAATATATTAAACTATAGACCCATAGATAAGATAGACCATCAGAACCTTTTTCCAAGGATGGAAATGTCAAAGACTAGAGGACATAGCTTTAAGGTGAGAGGGGCAAAGTTCAAAGGAAATGGGGTAGGCAATTTTTTTTTTCACACAGAGTCCATGTGGTTGGAATGTTGCCAGGGGTGCTGGTGGAGGCAAATATAATGTTGGCATTTAAGAAACCTTTAGATAGTTACATGCAGGGAATGGAGGAATATAATCATGTGCATTCAGAGGAAATTAACTGGGCATCACGTTCGACACAGTCATTGTGGGCTGAAGGGCCTCTTTCTGTTTTAGTTTTAATATTAGACATACAATGTGTAAAAAAGCCCTTGGGCCCACCGAACCCACGCTGACCAGCGATCACCCATACACTAGTTCTACGTCCTACACACCAGGGGCATTATCCAGAATTCAATTAAACTACAAACCTGCACGTCTTTGGAATGTGGGAGGAAACCGGAGCACCCAGAGAAAACCCATGCGGTCACAGGGAGAATGTGCATACTCCGCACAGACAGCAGCCAAGGTCAGGATCAAACCCGGGTTTCTGGCACTGTGAGACAGCAGCTCTACATCTGCACCACTGTGCTGTCCTGTGCTGTACTGTTCTATGTTCTATGAAGAACCTTGGCTTGACAAAAGGAATGATTTTCATTGCATTTCACTGTTATGTTAACGCTCTGAGCGGCGCACTGGCTTGCAAAGCAAAAGGTGCTGTGGTAGTTGGAGACTCCATTGTGAGAGGTACGGACAGAGGTTTCTGAGGCAACAGACGGGATTCGAGGATGGTGTGCTGCCTCCCTGGTGCCAGGATCCAGGATGTCACGGACAGAGTGCAGAAAATCTTCAAGGGCGAAGGTGAACAGCCGGAAGTGGTAGTGCATGTTGGCACAAACAATGTTGGAAAGATGGGGATGAATATTCTGAAGCGTGACTTTAGAGAGCTCGGAAAAGTGCTGAAAGGCAGGACCTCCAGGGTGGTTATCTCCGATTTGCTTCCAGTTCCTTGTGCTGGCAAGAGCAGGAACAGGGAGATACAGGACCTGAATGTGTGGCTGAGGAACTGGTGCAGGGGGCAGGGATTTAGATTCTTAGACCACTGGGATCTGTTTTGGAGTAAGGGGGAACTGTACAAAAGGGACGGATTGCACTTTAACAAGTGGGGGACCGTCATTCTGGCAGGCATGTTTGCCACTGCTACACAGATGGTTTTAAACTAAATAAGGGGGGAGGGGGGTGGTGTCAAATGGGATAGTCGAGGATGGAGTTAAAGGGAAAGGGAGTAAAGGGATAGTTAATGACCCCAGAATTAACAGGAAAGAAAGCTCATAAAGGGATAGGAGAGTATGGACAAGTGTAATAGGGATCGATGTGAAAGATGAGATGCGAAAGGAATTACAAATATTGTATATGAATGCACGAAGTGTGAGAAGTAAAGTGGATGAGCTTGAGGCTCAGTTAGAGGTTGGTAGATATGACATTGTGGGGATTACTGAGACGTGGCTGCAGGAGGATCGGGCCTGGGAACAATATTCAGGGTTATACATCCTATAGAAAGGACAGGCAGGTGGGCAAAGGAGGGGGGGAGTAGCTCTGCTGGTGAGGGATGGAATTCAGTCCCTTGTGAGGGAAGACATAGGGACTGACGAGGTAGAGTCACTGTGGATTGAGTTGAGGAATTGTAAAGGCAAGAAGACACTAATTGGTGTTATCTACAAACCCCCAAATAGTAGCCCGGATGTAGGGTGTAAGTTGCAGCAGGAGTTAAAACTTGCATGTAACAAAGGTAATACCACTGTGGTGATGGGGGATTTCAATATGCAGGTAGACTGGGAAAATCAGGTTGGTTCAGGACCCCAAGAAAGAGAGTTTGTAGAGTGCCTCCGAGATGGAGCAGCTTGTAATGGAGCCGACCAGAGAAAAGGCAATTCTGGACTTAGTGTTGTCCAATGAACCAGATTTGATAAAGAGAACTAGAGGTAAAGGAACCGCTTGGAGGTAGTGATCATAATATGATTAGTTTTAATCTGCAATTTGAGAAGGCTAAGGTTAAATCGGAAGTGTCAGTGATTCAGTTGAACAAAGGGGACTATGAAGGCATGAGGGAGGAGCTGGCCAAGGTAGACTGGAATGGGATCCTAGCATAACACAGGAAAGAGTAGCCAGAAGCCAGAGGATTGGGAAACTTTCATAGGACAACAAAAGGAAACAAAACGGGCAATACGGGCTGAAAAGATGAAGTACGAGGGGAAGCTGGCCAGGAATATAAAGAAGGACAGTAAAAGCTTCTTTAGATATGTTAAGGGAAGAAGAAGTGGGTCAAATGTGGGTCCCTTGAAGGCAGACACGGGTGAAATTATTATGGGGAACAAGGAAATGGCAGAAGAGTTGAACAGGTACTTCGGATCTGTCTTCACTAAGGAAGACACAAACAATCTCCCAGAAGTACTGGAGGACAGAGGATCTAAGGGGGTAGAGGAACTGAAAGAAATGTTCATTAGGCGCGAAATAGTATTGGGTAGGCTAATGGGACTGAAGGATGATAAATTCCCTGGGCCTGATGGTCTGCATCCCAGGGTCCTCAGGGAGGTGGCTAGAAATAGTGGACACATTGGTGATCATTTTCCAATGTTCAATAGATTCAGGATCAGTTCCTGTGGATTGGAGGATAGCTAATGTTATCCCACTTTTCAAGAAAGGAGCGAGAGAAAACAGGGAATTACAGACCAGTTAGACTGACTTCGGTGGTGGGAAAGATGCTGGATACAATTATTAAAGAGGTAATAATGGGGCATTTGGATAGCAGTAAAAGGATTAGTCAGCATGGATTTATGAAAGGAAAATCATGCTTGACTAATCTTCTGGAGTTTTTTGAGGATGTGACAAGTAAAATGGATGAAGGGGAGCCAGTCGATGTAGTGTATCTAGACTTTCAGAAAGCCTTTGATAAGGTCCCGCACGGGAGACTGGTGACTAAAATTAGGGCACATGGTATTGGGGGATTGGGTGTTGACGTGGATAGAAAATTGGTTGGCAGACAGGAAGCAAAGAGTCGGAGTGAACGGGTCCTTTTCAGAATGGCAGGCAGTGGCAAGTGGAGTGCCGTAAGGTTCGGTGTTGGGGCCGCAGCTGTTTACCATATATATTAATGATTTGGAAGAGGGAATTAGGAGCAACACTAGCAAGTTTGCGGATGACACAAAGCTGGGTGGCAGTGTGAACTGTGAAGGGGATGTTAGGAGGTTGCAGGGTGACCTGAACAGGTTGAGTGAGTGGGCAGATGCTTGGCAGATGCAGTATAATATAGATAAATGTGAGGTTATCCACTTTGGCAGCAAAAACAAGAGGACAGATTATTATCTCAATGGGGTTATGTTAGGTAAGGGGGAGGTACAGAGAGACCTGGGTGTCCTTGTACACAAGTCACTGAAAGTTGGCGTGCAGGTACAGCAGGCAGTGAAGAAAGCTAATCGAATGTTGGCCTTCATATCAAAAGGATTTCAGTATAGGAGTAAAGAGGTTCTTCTGCAGTTGTATAGGGCTCTGCTAAGACCACATCTGGAGTATTGTGTACAGTTTTGGTCTCCTAATTTGAGGAAGGACATCCTTGTGATTGAGGCAGTGCAGCGTAGGTTCACGAGATTGATCCCTCGGATGGCAGGACTGTCATATGAGGAAAGATTGAAAATACTGGGCTTGTATTCACTGGAGTTTAGAAGGATGAGGGGGGATCTTATAGAAACATATAAAATTATAAAAGGACTGGACAAGCTAGTGATAATTTTTCAAAACTTAGTGATAATTTTTCAAAACTCTTTAGATTCTGGAGTAGTTCCTGAGGATTGGAGGGTAGCAAACGTAACCCCACTTTTTAAGAAGGGAGGGAGAGAGAAAACGGGGAATTACAGACCAGTTAGTCTAACATCGGTAGTGGGGAAACTGCTAGAGTCAGTTATTAAAGATGGGATAGCAGCACATTTGGAAAGTGGTGAAATCATTGGACAAAGTCAGCATGGATTTACGAAAGGTAAATCGTGTCTGACGAATCTTATAGAATTTTTCGAGGATATAACTAGTAGAGTGGATAGGGGAGAACCAGTGGATGTGTTGTATCTGGACTTTCAGAAGGCTTTCGACAAGGTACCACATAAGAGATTAGGATACAAACTTAAATCACACGGTATTGGGGGTTCAGTATTGATGTGGATAGAGAACTGGCTGGCAAACAGGAAGCAAAGAGTAGGAGTAAACGGGTCCTTTTCACAATGGCAGGCAGTGACTAGTGGGGTACCGCAAGGCTCAGTGCTGGGACCCCAGCTATTTACAATTTATATTAATGATCTGGACGAGGGAATTGAAAGCAACATCTCCAAGTTTGCGGATGACACTAAGCTGGGGGGCAGTGTTAGCTGTGAGGAGGATGCTAGGAGACTGCAAGGTGACTTGGATAGGCTGGGTGAGTGGGCAAATGTTTGGCAGATGCAGTATAATGTGGATAAATGTGAGGTTATCCACTTTGGTAGCAAAAACGGGAAGGCAGACTATTATCTAAATGGTGGCCGATTAGGAAATGGGGAGATGCAGCGAGACCTGGGTGTCATGGTACACCAGTCATTGAAAGTAGGCATGCAGGTGCAGCAGGCAGTGAAGAAAGCGAATGGTATGTTGGCCTTCATAGCAAGAGGATTTGAGTATAGGAGCAGGGAGGTTCTACTGCAGTTGTACAGGGTCTTGGTGAGACCACACCTGGAGTATTGCGTACAGTTTTGGTCTCCAAATCTGAGGAAGGACATTATAGCCATAGAGGGAGTGCAGAGAAGGTTCACCAGACTGATTCCTGGGATGTCAGGACTTTCATATGAAGAAAGACTGGATAGACTTGGCTTATACTCGCTAGAATTTAGGAGATTGAGAGGGGATCTTATAGAAACGTACAAAATTCTTATGGGGTTGGACAGGCTAGATGCAGGAAGATTGTTCCCGATGTTGGGGAAGTCCAGGACAAGGGGTCACAGCTTAAGGATAAGGGGGAAATCCTTTAAGACCGAGATGAGGAAAAACTTTTTCACACAGAGAGTGGTGAATCTCTGGAACTCTCTGCCACAGAGGGTAGTTGAGGCCAGTTCATTGGCTATATTTAAGAGGGAATTAGATGTGGCCCTTGTGGCTAAAGGGATCAGGGGGTATGGAGAGAAGGCAGGTACGGGATACTGAGTTGGATGATCAGCCATGATCGTATTGAATGGCGGTGCAGGCTCGAAGGGCCGAATGGCCTACTCCTGCACCTATTTTCTATGTATCTATTTCTATGTATGCAGGAAAAATGTTCCTAATGTTGGGCGAGTCCAGAACCAGGGGTCACAGTCTTAGAATAAAGGGGAGGCCATTTAAGAGAAAAAAACTTTTCACGCAGAGAGTTGTGTATTTGTGGAATTCCCTGCCACAGAGGGCAGTGGAGGCAAAATCACTGGATGGATTTAAGAGAGAGTTAGATAGAGCTCTAGGGGCTTGTGGAGTCAAGGGATATGGGGAGAAGGCAGGCATGGGTTATTGATTGGGGACGATCAGCCATGATCACAATGAATGGCGGTGCTGGCTCAAAGGGCCGAATGGCCTCCTGCACCTATTTTCTATGTTTCTATGTTTCTATATTTGTCCAAATAAAATTTTTCAAGCAGCCTTTACAAGGCAATGTTGAATATTTCAGTTTTTTACAGCTGTACAATAGCTGTCATCATTTCAGTATTTATAATTTATTTTAATTAGCATTACATCAAGAAACACATTTACTGATTAAAACTTAATTATGGTATAGTGATGGACAACATGCATCATTAATTCTGCAATTTCAGGCCAACTATATTGCCGTCTTTTAGGTGGTTGTCTGAATTTAAGAGTCATTAATCTGGTTTTGTGAAGTTGTTTAGGTAGAAGTCACTGTTTAATGATGAGGGGATGCCCATTTGAGGTGAGATTTTTCTCTCAATGCCTTTGGAACCTTTTTCCTCAAAGAGTGAACATAGAATGTGAAGCGGCACAGTGGCGCAGCGGTAGAATTTCTGCCTTAAGGGCCTGTCCCACTTTCCCGAGTCCTCTGCCGAGTTGAAAAGAACTTTAAAAAAAAATCAAGATTTTTGTGATCTACGAACTCCTCCTCCCGACTATCTTATTACTCGTGGACTTTTTTTTGTCATGCTGGAAAAAATGTCCCGACTTACCTGATGCCCCGAGTACCTACGGCTGGCATAACGAGCCGCTACGATATATCTACGGCCTCCTACGGACTCGCTGCGGCCTCCTACGGACTCGCTACAGACATTCTCCGAGTTTGAATCAAGGAGAAAACCCGGGAGAATTCGTGAGTAACTCGGGAAAGTGGGACAGGCCCTTTACAGAGCCAGGGACCTGGGATCGATCCTGACTTTGGGTGCTGTCTGTACGGAGTTTGTTCATTCTCCCCATGACATGCGTTCGTTTTCGCCGAGTGCTCCGGTTTCCTCCCACAATCCATAGCACCTTCGTACAGGTTTGTCGGCTAATTGGCATGGTAAAAATGTAATTTGTACAGTTTACTGTGAGTGTGCAGGGATCGCTGGTCGGCCCAGACTCATTGGACTGCAGGGCCTGTTTCCACACACTATCTCTAATCTAAACTAAACAGTACAGCTCTGGAACAGGCCCTTCAGCCCACAATGTCCGTGCCGAACATGACCCCAAGTTAAACGAATTTCTGTCGGCATGTGATCCATAACCCTCCATTCCCTGCATATTCCATGTGTCGATCTAAAGTTATATCTGCCTCCAACACCACCCCTGGCAGCACCTAGCAGCGTGTTCCAGCCACTCACCACCCTCTGTAAAAATACTTACCCCACGCATCTCCTTTAAACTTTGAAACAAAGAACTGCAGATGCTGGATAATACACAAAAGGACACAAAGTGCTGGAATAACTCAACAGGTCAGCCAGCATCACTAGAGTACATGGATAGGTGACGTAGGAAACAAGGGCCCAAATAGCCTATTGGATTTGCACATCTGATTAAGTTTGCCCTCTATTGGTTGTGCTCGGTATGTAATACATTCTACATTCCCATAGTGTCATACAGCGTCGAAATAAGGTCGTCAACCCAACTTGCCCAAGCCGACCAACAGGTCCCATCTGCATTAGACCCACCTGCCTGCCTTTGGCCCATATCCTTTTAAACCTGTCCCATCCATGTATCAGTCTAAATGTTTCTTAAATCTTTCAATAGTAACTGCCTCAACTACCTCCTCCGGCAGCTCGTTCCCTACACCCACCACCTTTTGTGTAAAAAGGTTACCCCTCAGGTTCCTATTAAATCTTTTCCCCCTCAACTCAAACCCATGACCTCTGGTTCTTGATTCCTCTATTTGAGGTAAAAGACTCTGTGCATTCACCCTATCTATTTACCATAAGTCCTTGCATACCTTTATAAGATTGCCCCCTCATCCTCCTGCACTACAAGAAATAAATTGATTTTATTTCCCAACCTGTTGCTGTAGCTCAGACCGTTGAGTCCTGGCAACATCCTGGGACTGGACATTGTGCCTTCCCCCACAGTGGTAACTATTGTGGGGGGATGATTTTTATATGTAATGTCTATTTTAGTCTGTGTCCAAGATGGCGGTCGGAAGGGAGAGTGGACGCTGGCGCGGTTTAGCTGCCGCTGCTCTCTCTTCACATTGTGTTTCTGATTTTTTTTTGTGTCTTTGGATTGAATTCTGTCTTTAATTTGTGTATTGGTGATGTCTTTATAATTTATTTTACTCCGATTATATGTTTCTTACTTGTTAAACTCTGTAAGGTGTACTTGAGACTTTGGTATAAGGCGCCCATAAATACAATTTATTATTATTATTATTATTATAAACCCTCGCTGCACTCTTTCCAGCTGAGCAACATATTTTATATAGCAGGGCGACCAAAACTGAACACAATGCTCCAAATGTGGCCTCACCAACCTCTTGGACAACTCACACCTACATCTTGTAATGATTGTACAAGATGTTGATGAGGTCACATTTAGCGTATTGTGTTCAGTTTTGGTCCTCATGCCATAGGAAAGATGTTGGTAAGGTGGAAAGGGTGCAGAGAAGATTTACGAGGATGTTGCCAGGACTTGAGGATCTGAACTGTAGGGAGAGATTGGGCAGGCTAGGACTTTATTCCTTGGAGTACAGGAGGGTAAGCGGTGATCTTATAGAGGTATGTAAGATCATGAGAGGAATAGATACGGTAAATGCACAGTCTTTTACCGAGAGTGTGGAAATCAAGAACCAGAGGACATATGTTAAAAGTGAAGTAAGAAAGATTTAAAAGGAACCTGAGGGGCAACTTTTACACAGGTGTACGGAATGGTAGGGACTGTCACAATACTTTAAATAATTTGTACAGATTCATGATAAGATTGGTTTAGAGGGATATGGGCCAAACACAGGCAGGTGGGACATATAGATGGGGCATGCTGGTTGGTGTGGACATGTTGGGCTGAAGGACCTGTCTCCACACTGTATGACTCCATGACTCTAAATAATGACGATTGTTGTCACAGAGGCCAGATAATGAGATATCAGAACTATGACCTTCAGAGAATTGTTCAAAGGAGGAAAGTAATGGGTCTGTCCCACTGCCGACGAATACGACAATGGAATTCACCAAATCAGCACCGGCAACAACCTACGGCATCCTGGCGACAACCTACGTTAACCTGGCGACAACCTACGACAGCACCTACGTGAAGCTATGCTCATTGGCATCAAATCCACCGTCGCCACGAAAATTGTTCAACATGTTGAAAATCCAGCGGTGACCAGAAAGATCCTACAACTCTTTGGGCGACTGAGGAGACTACTCACGACCATACAGGCAACTCCTAGTCGCCTAAAAAAATGCCTAAGTGGGACAGGCCCATAATGCAGATAGTTTTATCGTCATTTTTGGAACTAGGAGTTTTGGCAACTGAAAGAGCAAACTCCATTGGTGAACCGATTACATTCGGGTGGAGATGCTGCCACACAACACCAGAGACCCGGGTTTGATCCTGACCTCTGGTGCTGTCTGTATGGAGTCTAAACATACTCCCTGTGATCGCGTGGGTTTCCTCCATTGCTCTGGTTTCCTCCCACATCCCAAAGATGCTTGTTTTAGGTTTATTGGTGTCAGTAAGTTTCCCCTGGTGGATGCAAATGTGTGATAACATAGAACTAGTGTGAACGGGTGGTCGTTGGTCAGCGTTAATTCAGTGGTCTGGAAGGTCTGTTTCCATGTTGTATCTTTCAATCAATTCGATCAATAATGGAAGACGTTGCAAAGAAATTGAGGGATCAGGGAGAAATTGAAAATACGAGTAATAATTTTAATATGGAGGCACTGGTGATGAAGATATAATATTGGCCAGACAGCAAGAATCGATGGAAATTAAACATGGATTTTGGATATCCACAAGTTGGGTGGCACAGTGGCACAGTGGTAGAATTGCTGCCTTACACAGTGTTAGGGACCTGGGTTTGATCCTGACTATTGGTGTTGCCTGTACGGAATTTGTCCGTTCTCCCTGTGACCACGTGCGTTTTCTTCCAGGTGCTCCGGTTTCCTCCCATACTCCAAGATGTAAAGGTTTGTAGGTTAATTGGCTTCAGTAAAATTGTAAATTGTCACTAGTATGTTTGATACTGTTAATGTACGAAGTGATCGGGGAATACTGCAACTGTTGTTGGACTCCATTCAGAACTCAGTCAGACTGAAGACAGGGAAATGCTGGCAAATAATAGCCAGCGCATTTGTAACCTATACTGTAATGTCTAAAATATTGGTGCATTGTATATAGTTCTGGTCATCACACTACAGGGAGGACTGGTATTGGTGAATTGGAGAGAGTGCAAAGGGGATTCACGAAAATGCTGCCGAGATTGAAAGACTTTGGTTATTGAGAGAGGTTGGATAGGCTGGACGTTTTTTATTGGATTAAAAGAGATTTAGGGCTGATTTTCGACTTTAGAGATACAGTGCAGAAGCAGGGCCTTTGGCCCACCGAATCCATACCAGCCAGCGATCGATCACCCATGTACACTAGCACTATCCTACACACTAGGGACAATTTACAATTTTACCGATGCCAATTAACCTATAAGCCTATACATCTTTGCAATATGTTTGGCAACCGGAGCACACGGAGAAAACCCACGCGGACACAGGGAGAACATACAAACTCCATACAGACAGCATCCGTAGTCAGGATTGAACCCGGGTCTCTGGCGCTGTAAGGCAGCAGCTCTATTGCTAGGCTATTACTGCCCTATGCAATAGAGGTATACAACATTACGAGAGGCATAGATAGGGTAGATAGCCAAAATCTTCTTTCTGTGGGTGGTTTAAAAAAAAAGAGGGCGTAAGCTTATTCTGAGAGAAAGAAGGTGTAAAGGAAATCTGATGGGTGAGTATTTTACATAGAGTGGTTGATATTTGCAATGAGCTGCCAGAAAAGGTGGTGGAATTGGACACAATCACTACATTAAAGAGGCACAAGAGACACTTAAGCAAGTCATGGAGGAATATGGTGCTATTGCAGCAAATGGAATTCCCGTAGATGTACAATAGGTGTAGCATGGTCGTGATGGGCCGAAGGGTCAGTTCTGTGCAGTCAAACTCTGTAACCCTGTATCCACCAAAATCCCCAATTTAGACACAAAATGCTGGAGGAACTCAGCGGGACAGGCAGCATCTCTGGAAAGAAGGAATGGGTGACGTTTCGGGTCGAGACCCTTCACACTCCTTGGGGTCTCGACCAGAAACGTCACCCATTCCTTCTCTCCAGAGATGCTGCCTGTCCCGCTGAGTTACTCCAGCATTTTGTGTCTACCTTCGATTTAAACCAGCATCTGCAGTTCTTTCCTACACAAAATCCCCAATTTGTTGGTCGTCTTGTCGGAAATCAACATAGAACAGCTCTTCCCTGCAATATCTTTTCACACAAAGGGTGGCAAGTATATGGAACGAGTTGCCATGTAGTTGAGGCACGTACTGTCACAACATGAAAAAATATTTAGACGGGTACATGGATAGGACAGGTTTAGAGGGAAATGAGCCAAACGCAGGCAGGTGAGACGAGTGCAGCTGGGGCAAGTCGGCTGGTGTGGGCAAGTTGGGCCGAAGGGCCTGTTTCCTCTATGACTCTACCTGTCCCACTTGGGCTTAGTTTAACTACTTTAAGAAACATTGTATGCTTGAAATAATGTCTTCCTTCCTTCACAATAAACAATCCCCAGAGTTTTGACCTTTATTCAAGGGCTAGTGATTAAAGTCCAATAATAGTTTGTTTTTATGCTTTACCTCGCAATTATCGAAAAACCTAAGCTACAGAAAAGCACACGACATTTCAAGTTCATTTGCGTCTTCACCAGATCCTACAGGGAATTTGTTACTTTTCTTTCGCGCTGCTGTATAGTTGCACTTGGTTTCAGGGAGATATCTGCCAAGATCACCCAGATTTACACTTAATATTGTGTTCAGAAACCTCTGGGCATTTTTGTATCGCTGATGAACACACAAGAGACTGCAGTTGCTGGATTCTGGAGCAACAAAGTATCTTCTGGAGGAAGCTAGGGTCACACTGTCGGTCGATAGTCTATCTCCTTTGATAGAGACGGTGAGATCAAGAAAGGGGAGGGAAGTGTCGGAGATGGTCCAAATGAATTTGGGTGCTGGGTGGAAGTTAGTAGAAAAGTTAATGAAGTCCATGAGTTCTGCATGGGTGCAGGAGGTAGCACCAATTAAGTCGTCAATGTAGCGGAGATAGAGTTTGGGAATAGGGCCATTGTACACCTGGAACATGGATTGTTCCAGGTGCTCAACAAAAAAAAGGCAGGAATAGCTGGGGCCCATACGAGTGCCATGGTTATGCCTTTGATTAGGAGGAAGTGGGAGAAATTGAAGGAGAAGATGCTCCGCTCGGCGGAAGAGAGTGTTGATAGAGGGAGATTGGCTGGGTCTGCGGTTGAGGAAGAAATGGAAGGCTTTAAGACCTTCCTGGTGGGGGATGGAGGTGTAGAGCCACTGAACGTCCATAGTAAAGATGAGGGAATGAGGGCCTGGACACGGAAACTCATTAAAGGCTTAGATGAGGTATCGGTCGGCGTGGACGAGTTGGGGCGAAGGGCCTTTTTCCATGCTGTATGATCGCATTTACTGCAGCCTGTGGCCGCCTTCAAGCTTTGCAGCATGG
This sequence comes from Malacoraja senta, assembly GCA_038087875.1. Classification (NCBI taxonomy): domain Eukaryota; kingdom Metazoa; phylum Chordata; class Chondrichthyes; order Rajiformes; family Rajidae; genus Malacoraja; species Malacoraja senta. Next base: position 45,220,080 of record CM075983.1, read on the forward strand.
TGGCACTGCGGTAGAGTTACTGCCTTACAGCACCTAGTTCAATCCTGACTACGGGTGATGTCTGTACAGAGTTTGCACGTTCTCCCTGTGACTGCGTGGGTTTTCTCCGGGTGCTTCGGTTTCCTCCCACATTCCAAAGATGTGCAGGTTTGTAGGTTAATTGGCTTCTGTAAATTGTCCCTAGTGTGTAGGATAGAACTAGTGTATGGGGAATGGCTAGTTAGTGCGAATGCGGTGAGCTGAAGGTCCTGTTTCTACGCTGTATCTCTAGATTAAACTGAACTTATCTTTGACACTCATCCCGACAATCAGCACAGCACTGGCATAGCAGCTGCTAGCTCTACAAACACCTCCTGAGGCGGACCACACATTTGTTTGGACTGTTCACGGTGTATTCTTGGCTAACTTCTGGATTGTTTTGCAGGTAGACAATTGGGTAATAGTGCAATGTTCTGCATTATTTAGCATATCAAGAAGGGATGCAATCCAGTTTCCAGGCAACCATTCACCAATGATTTCTTGTGTGGCCAAACTAATATTTGGAAGGACCTGCTGTGATCTACAAACTCCATCAAGCTGAACTGCCTGCATTAAGTCCCATGAATGTCCATATAGATTCCTTTAGCAGAGCAATGACCATGGTGTTATTCCACAGTGGCTAGGGTGGCCAATCTACCCATCGATCTATGCTAGGCTAGACCAGTCACTGAAACAATTTGAATGGAGAATAATGACTGCATAGGAATAGGGGAAGGATGTGATCATTTGTGCTTATTGGAATTAACTATTAATGGAGGCACAAGGAACTGCAGATGCTGGAATCTTGCGTAGAACACAAAGTGCTGGAGTAATTAAACAGGTCAAGCAGCATCTGTGGAGGGATTGAATAGACAATATTCTCAGTCAGAACTGATTGTAGTTCCAGTTTTCTCCCCCTACTGCAGTCCGTCTGAAGAAGGGTCCCAACCCAAAACATCGCTTATCCCTGTCCTCAAGAGATGCTGCCTGACGTTGAGTTACTGAAGCATTTTGTGTTAACGAAGGTTGGCACAGTGGTGCAGCGGTAGAGTTGCTGCCTCGCCACGCCAGAGACCCGGGTTTGATCCTGACTATGGGCCCTGTCTTCACGGAGTTTGTACGTTCTCCCTGTGACCATGTGGGTTTTCTTCCGATGCTCCGGTTTCCTCCCACATCCCAAAGACTTGCAGGTTTGTAGGTTAATTGGCTTCATTAAATTGCCCTCAGTGCAGAATAGTGTATGGGTGATAGATGGTTGGCGTGGCCTCGATGGGCCGAAAATCCTGTTTCCACATTGTATCTCTAAACAAAGCTAAACAAAACTATTGATAATCGTTTGGCTTGTTTTAATGATTTAAAAAAATATATAGTTTTAGTTTACAAAACCGTTAAAAAATTAATTTTCTGATTTAATTTCTGCTGAACGTTTCTGAAAGCCAAGCATATTCATAGTGCTCCAAACATTCGACAGCCAGCAAAACCGGGTGATGTGCCTCTTCTAAGGGATTGGCTTTCTTCTCACATCCTTCTATAGTGGCTTAACCACTAATCATGTCACTGCTATTTTGGATTGCCCTTACCGTCAATTTGACATCAATGTTTTGAGAAAAATATTCTATTAGTTGCACATAATTAATTGCTTGGTAAATTATTTTCTAATGTGGAAATTGAAAGATTTTACAAATACGAATGGTACTGAGCGCAGCTTTAATACAAAACTAAAGTGATTTTCAAATATCATACATCTTTGACAAAATATCAAATTCTTTTGTTTAGTTTAGTTTATTATTGTCACTTGTACCAAGACAAATGAACAGCTTTTTTGTTGCGTGCTATCCAGTCAGCGGAAAAACAATACAGAATTACAATCAAGCCGGCCACAGTGTACAGATACAGGATAAAGGGAATAACATTTAATGCAAGATAAAGTCCAGTAAAGTCCAATTAAAGATAGTCCAAATGTCTCCAATGAGGTAGATGATAGGTCAGAACTGCTCTCTGGTTGGTGATAGGATGAATCAGTTGCCAAATAACAACTGCGAAGAAGTCTATGAATCTGGAGATAGACACAAAATGCTGGTGTAACTCAGCGGGACAGGCAGCATCTCTAGAGAGAAGGAATGGGTGACGTTTCGGGTCGAGACCCTTCTTCAGATTTCTTCCTCTTCTTCTTCTTCTTCTTCTTCAGACCTTCGATTTAAACCAGCATCTGCAGTTCTTTCCTGCACATGAATCTGGAAGTGTGTGTTTTAAACATTTCTGTACCTGTTACTTGATGGGAGAGGGGAGGAGGTACTGAACAGGGTCCTTGATTATGCTGATGGGTTTCCTGAGGCAGCGTGAAGTGTAGGAGTCAGTGGAAGGGAGGTTGGTTTGTGTGATGGTCTGGGCTGTGTCCACAATTCTCTGCAATTTCTTGCGGTCTTGGCCCACATTGGGGGCATTTTGGTTTTGCTGTCAACATTACACACAATTGCACATTAGTATTAACATTACACATATAAATCAAGTTCATTCAAGTTGAGTTTATTGTCACGTGCATAAGTCCGGTGTGGTACAGATACAAGGGACTATCTTCCTTGCAGCAGAATCACAGGTGCAAAGGCTCACACAACACACAAAGACAAATAGTACGAACATTTCATATACATTCTGGAAGATAGTAAAAAGAAAATAGATCCAAGAAAACCCAAAAGCAATAGTGTAAAACACAATGAGGGAAAACAACGTCCATGGTTGTGCAAGAGGTGGTGCATAGTGTTCCATTATAGAGGAAGGATCAGGGTTGTTGCGGGTTGGTTCAAGAACCTGGTTTATTTAATTTAATTTAAGTAAGTAAGTAAGTAAGTTTATTGGCCAATTATTCACATACAAGGAATTTGCCTTGGTGCTCCGTCCACAAGTAGCAGCATGACATTCAGTAACAGTTACGAATGACTCAGAAAACACTAAACATTAATAATAATAAAACATTAATGATAAAACACCATTGATCAAGCATGTGAACCAACAAAATACCAGTCAAAAGGAGACTACAGATTTTTGGCTGTTGAGTAGAGCAATTACTCGTGGATAAAAACTGTTTTTATGTCTGGCTGTGGCAGCTTTGACAGTCCGGAGTCGCCTTCCAGAGGGTAGTGATTCAAAGAGTTCGTGGCCAGGGTGAGCGGGGTCATAGATGATCTTGCCCGCTCGCTTCCTGGCCCGTGCAGTGTACAGTTCATCAATGGAGGGAAGGTTGCAGCCAATAACCTTCTCTGCTGATCGGACGATTCGCTGCAGCCTCCAGGTGTCGTGCTTGGTGGCCGAGCCAAACCAGACCATGATGGAGAAGGTGACGTCCCAGGAACTTAAAAGACTCCACAGATGTGACTGTTGTTGATGGTGAGTGGGGTGAGGGGAGGGGGAGCTCTCCGAAAGTCTACAATCAATTCTACTGTCTTAAGAGCATTGAGCTCTAGGTTGCTGCGATGGCACCAGGACACCAGCTGCATCACTTCCTGTCTGTAGGCAGATTCCTACCTATCCTGGATCAGTCCAATCAGGGTTGTGTCGTCCGCAAACTTGAGAAGCTTGACAGAGGTGTCTGTGGAGGTGCAGTCGTTGGTGTAGAGAGAGTAGAGGAGAGGAGAGAGTACGCAGCCTTGCGGTGCTCCTATGCTGAGCGTTTGCGGGTCCAAGATGTTCTTTCCCAGCCTCACATGCTACTTCCTGTCTGTCAGGAAGCTGGTGATCCCCCAACAGAGGGCTTCAGGCACAGTCAACTCGGAAAGTTTGGAGTGTAGTAGCTCTGGCACAATGATGTTGAATGCTGAGCTAAAATCAACAAACAGGATCCTCGCATAGGTTCTCTGGCGGTCTAGGTGCTGTAGGATGGTGCAGGCCCAGGTTGACTGCATCATCCACAGATCTATTGGCCCAATATGCAAACTGCAGAGGGTCCAGCAGGGAGTTTGTGATATTTTTCAGCTTGGCCAGCACAAGCCTTTCGAATGTCTTTATGACTACAGAGTTGAGGGCGACAGGACTGTAGTCATTAAGACAAGTAATCCTTGCCTTTTTGGGTACAGGGACAATAGTGGAGACTAGTAAGATTAAATGAGAACTTACCTAAGTTTGAAGTTTGATCTTTATTTTATGAGGAGTTACTTAGGTGATTACGTGAAGAACCCCGCCAGTGCGCCTGCGCGTCAATCTTCAAAGCAGCGGTGTGAAATCACAAAAAACAACAACCGAAGTAATATAGTCTCATAATAAAACGAGTAATACAAGAACTTCCATCTGACCTTTATGATAGAGGGTAGGGTCGTGGCGGGCACGTAATCACCTACGTAACTCCTCATAAAATAAAGATCAAACTTCAAACTTAGGTTAGTTCTCGTTTAATCTTACTATTTTACTTCGGAGTCACGTGAGTGACTACGTGAAGATTTTAAAGCTTTGTGATTTCATGCCGTGGATCAATCCCGGCTTCTCACTGCATTGATTGACTCGGAACGAGAAATAATCAATCATGCATTCATAATAACATTTGTACCACAAATGCAGTAATTCATTTCAATAATGAAATTAATCAGATCCCCTTTAAACCAGAGGAATTTACACAGAACTTAAAATAGTTTCTGCAAACAATCCCGCATTAACAATAGGCCGATGGTAAAAATGTTGAAACATCAACTCATTGGACCACCCGGCGGCTGCGAGGATATGGTCGACGGGGACGTCTTTTGCCCTGTCCGCCGATGTTTCTGCTGCCTAGTCGAGTGAGACGTAAAAACATAAGTGTTAATACCAGCAGCTGTTAAGACTTCTTTTATCCATCTGGAAATAGTCTGTATTGAAACTCTCTTGTGTGGTTTCTTGTGTGTGATCAACAACCCAGTTTCCATATTTCTCAAATTCTTTGTGACCTCAATGTATTGTAACAAATATGTCTTAATACAGAGACAAGGATCATTTGGATATACTGCTAGTATAATTTTAAATCCTATCACACCTGGCCTAATTTGCTTTAGTAGGTCATAGATATAGAATGTAACCTTATCTTCAGTTACTTCCATACTGTCTATTTGTAATTTTCCAAGTGTTTGCACTCGTTGTGCTGTCACTCATGCCATAAGCATTAATACTTTCATACTGAGCTTAGCCAAAGGTAAAGACACACTTGATGACCATTCACGAAGTAGTTTCAGTACCACACTTACATCCCAGATTGTCATGTACCTGGGTTTCGGTGGTTTGGAATTAAAGATTCCTTTCATTAGTCTGGAAACAATTGGGTATGACCCAATTGGGTTTCTTTCTGACTCCAGAACCAAATATGAGGACAATGCACTTCTGGCTGAATTAATTGCACTACAACTCAGACCTTCATCATAATAAAGTTTTGACAGAAATTTTAAACATTTGAAATATCTGCAGTACTTTATTGCACGTTCTTTTGTACACAGAACTCTTCCCATTTCTTAATATAAGACAGGTACTGTTTTTGAGTGCTCTTCCTCCAGGCTGCCGTAAGCATGTCCACAGTACGCTCAGACAGTCCTCGTCCCAGAAAAGGCATTCTTAAAACCTGCAAATCAACAAATCCAAACAATCATATAATGGATGTTGTTACCCTGTTACAGGGTGCAGCAATAAATTACTCCTTTTTGGGACTTTCATCAAAATTTGTGTTGTTAATTCTAATATCAACGGATACCATGGCTGTGTAGGCCAATCTGGTACTACCAATACCCTTGAAGCAGCATCTTGCCTGATTTTAAGCAAACATTGGCTTATGAGGAAGAAAGGTGGAAATATATATGAAAACATACAACCCCAATGTAGCGAGAAAGCATCAATCGCCACTGCTCCTGAATCTGGTTTCCATGAGACATATCTCGATAGCTGATGATTCAAGTCGATGTCGGGCATTCCAAATCTGATTACTATATCATTGAATACCTCTTGATTCAACATCCATTCTTTATTATCATGGAACTTTCGTGACCTGGTGTCTGCTATCGTGTTCATTCTACCTGGTAGATAGATAGCTGAAATCCAAATGTTCTGTTCAATACACCAAGACCAAAGTTGATTTAACTATTTTCTCACATGACACAGACTTAATTCCACCCATATCATTAATATAGGCAACTGCTGTTGTGTTTATTAATTTTAACTTGAACCTTCCTTTTAGTTGTGTTAGAACCACAAGCTTGGAGTCCATAGAAACCTCCTAAAAGCTCCAAATAGGCAATTCCCCATGTCTGCAGTAACAATAACTCTTCCTGATTCCATCTGCCTCCGCAGCTAGATGTTAAGTCAGTTGCACCCCATCCTAGTGCACTGGCATCAGTTTGTAATATCATGGAAGGTTGTTCAATCAGCACTTTGCCTGAACTGCTTGAGACATGTAGAATCCACCACTGCAGATTAGAAACAGCATTTGTTGTTACTTGCATGGTTCTATCAAAATGAGCAGCATTTATTCTTAGTGCCTGTTCTTCTCTGCAGCTGTTGATAATGTAATGGTCCATACTGGACTGCTGGGAATCTACTAATTTTCCCAGTACTCGAGCCACCTGTCTGATTAGAGGTTTTTGCTCGTTTAACAGATTACTGCAATCTTTAATCAACTCCACCCTTTTTTCACTGGGCAAAGTAATTTGCATTTGGGCTGAATCAATTGTGAACCCCAAATAATCAATTGAGGTACATGTTTTTAACCTTGATTTCTTTGGATGAATTTAGAAACCCCAATCTTTCAAAAGTTTGATTTCATAACTGCAACTGATGCATCTGTTGACTGTTTTGTCCTTCCTATAATCAGGACATCATCCAGGTATGCCATTAGTACATGCACCTGGCTCTCAGCAACCCCAGAATTGATTTAAACAATTTTATGAATATTCTGGGAGCGAACGTTAACCCATTAGGCAGAGCTTTGAACTGCCCTAATTGGTTCATCCATTTAAATTTTAAGATACTTCATATCTTGCAAGTGAACAGACACTGAACAAAAGGATTCAGACTTGTCAAGTCTATAATCATCCTACATCCTCCATCCTTTTTTGATCGAGGGAATATATTTGACCCAAATTGGTGAATTTGGTAGACTGATTCTTCAAAAACACCTTTTATATGTAGGGTTTTGAAGCGCAGCTTGAACCTCCATTCCTTCGCAAAGTGGAAAGTTCTGCTAGGAACATGCTGGACAGGCAAATCATAATTTGGATTGAATTCAATTCGAAATCCTTGTATATTATTCAGAATTACCACATCTGAAGTAATCTTCTTCCAATGTTTATAGAAGAGACGTAATCTGCCTCCAACTTTTGGACTTAATCCAGTTAGTATGTTCCCATGAGAACCAGGTCCACCTACCTCTTGAGTCATTTGAGTATTCTGAGATCTCTGGATTCTCCCGGAAGCACCACCACTCCCGCTGCAGGCCGCCAGCTACGTCCCTGCGTTGATGAGCGACTTGGTCCTGGTCTAGGATCCGTATGACGTCTGAAAGGATACTTCCTCTTTACAGACTTTGTAACCAATGATGTTTTTATCAATCCTGTTTTCGCTTCATCTTCCAACTCTTTAATACGTCTCCCGAGATCCTCTCCAAAGAGTAAGTTGGGTAATTGTATATTACTTGGTTTGCAAAGTGCTGCGAATTTCGGATTCATAGTAGGCCGTATAGCACCTTCCTCAGATAATTGATCTCGAAGTGGGTGCTGCATAGCAACCCCAGTGCTTCCTGATGCAACTTCGTCATCTCTTGGCTGTTATCTGCTATTCTGGTAAAAGCAGTTATTCCAGAACCCAGCAGCTTTAATATTCTCTGCAACTGATTCCAGATAATTTGGTTCACTGCTTCTGCTTTCAGCAACCCACAGTTACTTGGGGTCTCCTGCTTTCTTGCAATCTCATCCATCTCCTGCTGTTCCAGCTGATGGTAAACCAAGTAATTTATTAAGGAGGCCAGTTCTTCTCCTAATGGCTCTCCTGACCCTGACGGGACAGCGAATCCTACTGCCAGGGGTGGAACATCTGGCAGCTGCCGTTCATCGCCTTGTACAGCCTCACCGTCAGAGTCGGGGTCTGAAATCTCATGACCCGTAGCACGCTCCTCATCCCTGAGGGTGCATTCCATCAGCCCTGAGCCAGGTGCTGTTAAGCTGCTTCCAGCAGCTTGGATTTCAGTACACTCCTTCCTGAGTGAACTTTGCTCCAACAGCCTATGTAAAAGGCTTTCTATTTGGGCAATACGCTCGAAAGCAGTATCTAGCCCTGTACCAGGAGCTGTTTGAGCTGCTTCCAGCAGCTTGGCTTTCAGTACACTCCTTCCTGAGTGAACTTTGCTCCAACAGCCTATGTAAAAGGCTTTCTGTTTGGGCAATACGCTCGAAAGCAGTATCTAGCCCTGGAGCTACTTCCATTGCCTGGGACTCCCTCCGTGGGCCGTTGGGATTTAAACTTCGTCTTTTGCCCGACAGGCGCTGACTGTGTTTTCACCAGCCCCAGGTCCACAGTCGCTATGCTCACCGCTGGCGACTGTACCGGGGTTTAGAGGCGGTTGTTCTCTAACCGCGGACTCCCGACTTTCCCGACTTTCTGTCGGCTGTGTCGCTCGCCTCTTCCCCCTGTCCGTTTTTTCCCATGGCGTCTGTGGGAAAAATCCCCATAGACCCACAGTAAACGGACCTGGAAAACATGAAAAAAGTTTTTACTTACCTTGTAGTTGAAAAACTACAAACCACTGGAGGAGCTCTGCTGCTCACGTCCGTTTGCATCAAGGCGTCTGACGTAATGACGCGCAGGCGCACTGGCGGGGTTCTTCACGTAGTCACTCACGTGACTCCGAAGTAAAATTTGAAGCAGGCAGGGACAGTACATGTTTGCAGGGACTGGTTAAAAATGTCTGTATAGACCGGTGCCAGCTGTTTGGCACAGAGATTAAGAGTAGAGGGGGAAGTAGAGTTTTTCCTCCTGGACGTTCAAGTTGCCGAACCAGGCCACGATGCAACCAGTCAGAATGCTCTCTACCGTGCACCTGTAGAAGTTTAGGAGAATCCTCTTCGACATGCCGAATCTCCGTAATCTTCTCAGGAAGTAGAGTCGCTGAAGTGCCTTCTTTACAATTGCGTTGGTGTGCTGGGTCCAGGAAAGATCTTCTGATATATGCACGCCCAGGAATTTGAAGTTATTGACCCTCTCCACCATCGTCCCATTGATATAAACAGGATTGTGGGTCTCATCCTTCCCCTACTAAAGTACACAATCAGTTCCTTGGTCTTACTGATGTTGAGAGCCAGGTTGTTGTTCTGGCACCATTTGGTCAGTTGGTCGATCTCACTTCTATACTCTGACTCGTCCCCATCTGTGATTCTTCCAACCACAGTGGTGTCATCGGCGAACTTGATGATGGAGTTCACACTATGACCGGCTACGCAGTCATGGGTATAGAGTGAGTAAAGCAGGGGGTTGAGCACGCAGCCTTGAGGTGCTCCCGTACTAATTGTTACTGAGGATGAAGTGGTTCCTCCAATTCAAACAGACTGTGGGCTGTGGATGAGGAAGTCGAGGATCCAATTGCAGAGGGCCGTGAGCTTGGTAACCAGCTTGGAAGGGAAGGTGGTATTAAACGCCGAGCTGTAGTCTATAAACAACAGCCTGACGTAGGTGTTTTTATTATCCAAGTGGTCCAGTGCGGAGTGGAAAGCCAGTGAAATTGCATCTACCATTGACCTGTTGTGGCGGTATGTGAACTGTAGTTGGTCGAGGTTCTTGTCGGGGTAGGAGTTGATGTGCACCATAACCAACCTCTCAAAGCACTTCATCACCACAGACGTTAGTGCCACTGGTCGATAGTCATTGAGGCACGTCACCTTACTCTTCTTGGGCCCTCTTATTGATGCCCTCTTAAAACAGGTGGAACCGCAGACCTCAGAAGTGAGAGGTTGAAAATGTCCGTAAAAACTCCAGCCAGTTGGTCTGCATAGGTCTTGAGAACTCGACCGGGTATACCATCAGGTCCAGGCACTTTCCGAGGGTTCACCCCCATGAAGGATATTCTGACGTCGGCCTCTGTGACTATGACTGTAACACGGTCAGGGCCTATTGAACCCAGCGTAGAACGCATTGAGCTCGTCAGGGAGTGATGCTTCGCTGTCGTTTTAGCCGCCTCCTGATTTTGCCTTGTAGGAGGTGATGGCATTCAAGCCCTGCCACAGTTGCCGTACATCCGACACATCCTCCAGCTTAGAGCAGGTCCCTTTTGGCCTTTTTGATGGCCTAACCAAGATCGCATCTGGACTTCTTATAGACCTCTGCATTGCCAGACCTTAATGCCCGGGACCTTGCCTTCAGAAGAATGCGGATCTCATGGTTCATCCAAGGCTTCTGGTTAAGAAACACTCGGAAGGTTTTTGTTGGAACACAGTCCTCCACACATTTCCTTATGAAGTCTGTAACGACTGTGGCGTATTCATTCAAGCAGTATTCATGTGAGCAAACTACTCTGTAAACACTGATATAAACAATGAAAAAAGCGATATACATACATATATTACACATTTATATAACATGCACACATGATATATATATATGACATATGAATAATGAATATGAATATGAATATGAACATATATATATATATAGATATATACACAGTCAAGAGTCAAGTCAAGAGAGTTTATTGTCATGTGTACCAGATAGGACAATGAAATTCTTGCTTGCTGCAGCACAACAGAATATAGTAGGCATAAATACAGTACAGATCAGTGTGTCTATATGCCATAGACCATATATACACACATAAATAAACAGATAAAGTGCAATAGGCTGTTATAGTTCAGAGTTTATTTGAAGTTGTGTTTAATAGTCTGATGGCTGTGGGGAAGTAGCTGTTCCTGAACCTGAGGCTCCTGTACCTTCTACCTGAAGGCAGCGGAGAGATGGGTATGTGGCCAGGATGGTATGTTCATGATGTTGGCAGCCTTTTTGAGTGTGTATGTGTGGGGAATGGAGTGGGGGCAGGGCAGGGGGGCAGGCGCAGTGGGAAAGTTGGTGCCTTACAGCGCCAGAGACCCGAATTCAATCCTGACCCTGAGTGCTGTCTGTATGGAGTTCATACGTTCTCCCTGTGACCGCGTGTTTTGTTTTCCTGGTGCTCTGGTTTCCTCCCACTTCAAAGACATACATACATATCGGTTAGTTGACTTCTGTAAATTTGTAAATTCTCCCTAAAGTGTAGGATAGTGCTAATGTATTGGGTGATCGCTGGCCGGGGTAGACTCAGTGGGCTGAAGGGTCTGTTTCCACACTGTTTCTCTGCCTCATTTAAAGTATATATTAGATATATATGTTGGTACCAAAGCAAAATAATATATTACAAAGAAAAGTTTCACTTCATTATGAAAAACTACAGCAACTTGTGATTCAAAATAAAATAGAAAATGCTGGAAACACACAGTAGGACAAACAGAAAAATAATTAATATTTCGGATTTAGATGAAGAAACAGGAACAGATATTTTAACCGGTTTTCTTTCCAAATTTGCTGCCCGAACTGCTGATATTTCCAACATTTTCTCGTTTTGATTTAATTTCATGCTGTGCATAAATATCAGATGCAGATAATTTAATGCATTGTCAAAGCATTGAGTACAAATACAATTTACGAACCACCACATTTTATCAGCTTTGTGTACTGTACTCGATGGCCTGAGTTCCTCATTATATGCCATCAACATTTAGGCTTATTATTGTTCCAGATACCAAGGTACAGTGAAAACATTTGTTTTGCTTGCTATCCAAACAGATTTGATATAGTATACATAAATCTAATCGTCAAGCTCAAATATAATAGAGCAAAGGGGAAGATACGGAGTGTAGAATAGAGTTCTCAGCATTGTAGCGCATCTGTATCACAGACAAAGTCCAATGTCCATAAATGGCCCAAAAGACTTTCAAGTTGGCAGTGGCGGTGGACAGAAGAAAAAGACGATGCAGTGAGCAGGCTGGGGCCCTCAATAGGCGCTTAGAGGTGCCGTGGTCAGCAGTGGGAGGTGCCTTGGGGCACGGATGCCGAGCAATGGCCGTCGGAGGCGAGGGAAGCCGCATTCATGGGCTGATGTCGAGGGGGTGTTGGAGTGGGTCGAGCGGGCGGAGTGCGCTGCTGAAGGCCCTGCAGCAGCCTGGGGCTCAAGTAGATCAGACGCCCCTCCAAGAGGCAGAGTGTATAGAACAGCTACGCCCAACAGCAGCACGGAGAAACAGTGGAGGACATTGACACATCGCCAGGCCTGGATGACCCCTTGCAACTCCAACCTAGTGCTGCTGCCAGGACAATGAGCCAATTTAAGACGCTAATATGTTTTAAAGACTTTGGAATTGAAGGGTGCAAGAAATGTGGCGGACTGTTGTGTACTGTCTCAGTGAAGTCTCCTGTCTAACACTCTTGCACTTCGTTTGATTGTGTCTAATGTATAGCAGGATTGTCACTATAGAAGTATTTCACTGCACTTCGGTACACATGAAGGTAAAGTACCATTGAACCATTGGGGTTGAGACGAGTCGGACAGGACCGCATCTTATAGGAGAAATATTCTGAAGTCTGATAACAGAGGGGAAGAAGCTGTTCCTGAGTCTGGTGATGTGCGTGTTCAAGCTTCTGTAATTTCTTCGGGCTGGGAGCAGGGAGCAGAAGAAAAGACCAGGGTGGGTCAATAGGTTGAGACAGACACAAAGCGGTGGAGTAAATCAGCAGGTCCGGCAGCATCTCTGGAGAAAAAGGATGGATGGCATTTCGGGTCAGGACTCTTCTTCAGGCTGGGAAGTCTGACTTTGATTATGTTGGCTGTTTTTCAAAAGCAGCGTGGAGAAAAGATAGAGGAGTCTGGTGGGGAGTCTGGTCTGTGTGATGGACTGGGCTACATCTATGGCTCTCTGCAATGTCTTGCGGCTTTGTGCAGAGCTATTCCCAAACCAAGCTGTGATGCGACCCGACCGTATGCTTTCCATGGTGCATCTCAGTAGAACCTTTCCTATGAAAGACTTGAGAGTTCACAGGCTACCTTGAGCTGGCTAGAACCCTAGACCACAGAGCAATGTTCCATGGAATCAGCTTGCATTATACATTTCTAAAAAACACAAAGCACCAGTTGAAGATTTTAATAACTGGATTATTAGTCCATTTATTTTTTATGTTATTCTCTGGAGATATTTTTATTGCTTAAATGGATAGATGGAAAAAATCAACATGAATAAATAATTAAGGGTTTAAAATATGAAGAACAATGTGTGATCTTGCTCATCATAGTGAATACATTCAGTTTGTAACAGATTGCAATTGGATTCATCTGGTAAATTCGAATCAAAATCAAAATTGTTGAAAATCTACTTCAGTCAAATGCCTGAAATATCTCTTTTCTCCACACCGATTCATTCTCGAACTTATAACAATTCTAAACCTGAGTTTCAAAACATAAACCATTTGGAATCGGTGTCCCTGGTGACGAAGATAGTCTACTGAAAGCTAAAACTGCCTGTGTGTTTTTATTCTGTTTTTCCTTCAGCTCCTCTTCAATTTTCCTCTTCGGAATTGATTGTGTCAGGTGACACGGTGGCACAGCGGGTAGTGCTGCTGCCTCTCAGCACCCGAGAGTCGGGTTCAATCCCGGCCTCGGGTGCCGTCTGTGTGGAGCCTGCATGTTCTCCCTGTAACGGCATGGGTTTCCTCCGGGTGCTCCGGTTTCCACCCACATCCCAAAGACATGCGGGTTTGTAGATTAGTTCAGTTCAGTTCAGCTCAGTTGAATTTCTTGTCACGTGTACCGAGGTACAGTGGAAAGCTTTTTGTTGCGTGCTAACCAATCAACAGCAAGACAATACATGATTAGAATAGATCCATTTACAGTGTATAGATACATGATAAGGGAATAATGTTTAGTGCAAGGTAAAGCCAGCAATGTCCAGTCAAGTCCTTGTCTGAGGGACATCAAAGAGGCAGATCGTGGTTCAGCTCTGCTCTCTGGTTGTGGTAGGATGATTCCGTTGCTTGATAACAGCTGGGAAGAATCTGGTGGTGTACATTTTCACACTTCTATACCTTTTGCCTGATGAGAGATGGGAGAAGAGGGAGTGGCCACGGTGTGATTTGTTTGGCTTGATTAATTTGGCTTGTGTGAAATTCCCCTTTAGTGTAGGGAGTGGATGAGAAAGTGGGATAACATAGAACTAGTGTGAATGGGTGATCGATGGTCGGCGTGGACTTGTTTGGCCGAAGGACCTGTTTCCATGTTATAACTCTAAACTTAAGTGTTTGCTAAGCTGCACACAATCTGACAGGTACATCATATGCCAGGGAATTTAACATGGACTGACCTTCATTAGTTTGAACATGAACAATGACCACCTAGAGCCAGTCCACAGATAATATGTGTTTTAGGTAGGGTGATACCTAGTGGCAGTAAGTCTTGATGTTTTCCATTCTAACTAATGTGGCCTTGTGTCCACGATTCCCTTCTCGCCATTACCCTGTTGATAACAAATATCGTTTAAAACACCGATTTGTATGCTATTGGCATTGTTATTCATTTACTTTAACCACCCGAATTTGTGAAGTTGGAAGATAGAGTTCCTGAATATTGAGTTGCTAAATTAGATTATACTGGAAGCACCTCCTCAAAAAGGCATCAGGCTTTTCAAGGACCCACAGCACCCTGGCCATGCTCTCATTTCATTCCTGTCATTGAGAAGAAGGTCTAGGAGTCTAAAAGTTCCAGGTTAAAGCACAGCCTCTTCCCAATGACCATTAAGCTATTGACCATAATGAACTCAACTGAACTGCAAACTATGAATGGCCTTGGTTGCACTAGGGACTGGGCTTTGATTTGTCTTTTGCACCATATTGTCACTTTATTTATTGAACTTTTTTATGTTTGTTTATTATTTTCCATTGAGTACTGTGTTTACAAACCTGTTGTGCTGCGGCAAGTAAGAATGCCATTGATCTGTTTCGGTATATATGACAATCAAACACTCCTTCTCTCCAGAGATGCTGCCTGTCCTGCTGAGTTACTCCAGCATTTTGTGTCTACCTTCGATTTAAACTAGCATCTGCAGTTCCTTCCAACACAATAAAACACTCAACGGCGTTGCGTATAGCGACAATGCTGAGAACAATATTCTGCACTCTGCAAGGATTCTGTTCCCTCTGTTATCAGGCTTCTGTATGGTCCTTCCATAAGCTAGGGTACTGTCTGATTCTCCTCTACCCCATTGAGGACATTGGACTTTGTCTATGGAACTAGTGTGTTGCATTGCTGTCTATATTCTGCATGTTGTATCTTTCCCTTTGCTCTATCTATTGTACATGAGCTTGGCTTGATTGTATTTATGTATAGTATCATCTGATTTGATTGGATAGAATGCAAAACAAGGCTTTTTCACGATACTCAGCAGACATGACAATAATAAACCTAAATCTAAACCTAACTTCTGACCTGAGCTCAGAGGACATAGAATGTAACTTCAATTATATTCACCGTTATGCAACGTTTTTTTCTGGGCAGTGGGATAAGGTTGGATTACACTTTTCCCGTTGCTATGGGCTGAATGGTCATTTTCTGACATATAAATTTCCATAATTAATTAAAGAATGTTTGTATCCCATTATTTTACAATATTTACAGATTGCTCCATGTCCTTTAATATTCATTTATCCCTTTCTTAATCCACATAATTAATGCTTGTCAATGCTGTTGCTTGTCAATAAATCGATAAGCAACAGCATAAGGGCACAGTGGAGCAGTGGTAGAGACCTGAGCGATTTAGACGACGGGTGCTTGTCTGAACGGAGTTTACACGTTCTCCCTGTGATCGCGTGGGTTTTCTCCGGATGCTCCAGCTTCCTCCAACACTCCAATGACGTGTAGCTTTGTCGGTTCATTGGCCTTTGTAAATTGTAAATTGTCCCTATTGTGTAGGACAGTGCTGGTGTACGGGGTGATCGCTGGTCGGCATGGACTCGGTGGGCTGAAGGGCCTGTTTCTGTGCTGAATCCCCAAAATCTAAAGTCAAAAGACTAAAGTCAGTATCCAATCCCTGTTCATGGTGTTCCCTTTATCCAACTAGCCAGCATTTTGGTCCCTGTTTTTAGCACTGTCTGTGTGCACATTGTTGGCACCATGCATTGCAAACACTTGCACCTACAAACATCTTCATCAGCGGTCCCTAGAACAAATTGCTCAGTCACTCATCAGCCATCTAACTTGGCCACAGTTCTGGACTTGATTTGAAAGCACTTTGAAACTCTGTGGGACGTTATCAAACTTCAGCGTTTGTTACTTCATTGTTTTAATCTTCTAACTCGGTGGAATGATGATAGAAATGTAAAATTTCTCTTTTGTTGCAGAAACTCAACGTATTGTATGAAGGTGACAATGTCTTTGATGGTGGCCAATAATGACTCAGGTCTTTGCTACAACAGTATGATCCGAAATTTGGAGAAGGCTGAAATTACGAAAAAGAAAGAGATCATTTGTCCAGACATTGAAGACTTCATCACAACCGATCGAGACATGGATATTGTTTGGTCCAAGGTAAAAACAATAACTTTGCTTGTAGAAATCGAACCGTTTGCTGTAACATAGCAGCCGTTTGAAGTGGAACTTTGTCCTGATATCAGATTCCTTTCATTAAATTGATGGAATCTGTGCATTATTAAATATCTCCGAGAGGTTATTCAATTCCTTTTCACACACTTGGTAATTGTTATCATGTGTATGATCAATTTTTAAAGTCACCTCGTTTCACTAAATATTTATCTGCTAACTTTTGCTCTTCAGTTTTGCTCATTCAGCTGGATGGAATTTGCAGTAGTTTTGGGGAAGATCTGGGAGACAGATTTTTTGAAGAGGCTTTTCCAACATTCTATGGCAAAATAACCTAGGAACAGGCCAACTCATTCCCCATTCAATTGGGCAACAAATGTGCATGCATTTTTAAGGCAAGGCTAGAAAGAGAAACTGAAGGGAAAGCTACAGCCCAGAGGGCCACTCTGCCCATTGTGTCTCTGCTGCTTGAAAAAGCAAAGACACA
Organism: Malacoraja senta; assembly: GCA_038087875.1. Lineage (NCBI taxonomy): Eukaryota > Metazoa > Chordata > Chondrichthyes > Rajiformes > Rajidae > Malacoraja > Malacoraja senta. The sequence continues at coordinate 45,237,182 of CM075983.1, forward strand.
AAGCCTAATCCCACTTCTCAGCCCAATGCCCAAACCTTGCAGCGACATGATGGGCTGGATATTTTTTTTTAGTTTAGTTTAGAGATACAGCGCGGAAACAGGCCATTCGTCCTACCGAGGCCGACCAGCGATCACCCATACACGGGTTCTACCCTACACACGAGGGACAATTTACAGAGGCCAATTAACCTACAAACCTGCACATCTTTGGAATGTTGGAGGAAACCGGAGCAGCTAGAGAAAACCCAAGTGGTCATAGCGAGAACATACAAACTCCATACATACAGCACACATAGTCAGGATCGAACCTGAATCTCTTACACTTTAAGGCAGCAACTCTACCGCTGCGCCACTGTGCCGCCCCCTATATAGTTACGTGCCCCAATTTCATTGTATTTGTCCAATTTAACTTTGTCTTCAATGTGTCAACGGTTATTGACTGACAAGCCCGTGACATTAGCCCATAGAATGAGTGGACTATTCCTAAATTCTAGATAGAAAAGCTAGTCTTCTGGAGCCACCTACAGTAATAAGCAATGTAACAACCACATAACACGACAAGTTCATTTTAAACACAATGGGGATCTTTCCCTCTTCAACCCTGTCAGAGCCCAAACCAGTCCCCAATATCCCCTGAATAAAGTTTCATAAAAAAGCACCCATTGTTATCCTTGCCTCTATTACCTTAAATCTCCACCACCTAGGTATTGATTGACCTGTCTGCTAACAAAAGTAGGTCATTCTTATTCATGCTTTCTTGGCCTCTCGTTTAATGTTGACTAGATTAAATCAATACAGAAATGCAAAAGACTGTAGTTGCTGGAAACTTAAGCATAATTTAAAGTTCGGGAGAAACTCAGCAGGTCAGGCAGCATCAGTGGAGGGAACAGGAGGGGCCAGAATATGTTATTAAGAATGCAGCGCAGAAGAAATTGAAAGACAAGATTTGGAGGAATTATGTTCATCGGGCATGGATGTATATGAGGAGGAATAAGATGATTGATTAATTGAAAGATACAGCATGGAAACAGGCCCTTTACCCCACCGAATCCATGCTGACCATTGATCATTTATTCATACCAGTTCTACATTATCCCACTTTCACATCCACTTCATATGAACTCGTGACAATTTTACAGCAGCAAATTAACCTAGAAACTTGTACATTTTGGGGATGTGGGAGGAACCTGGAGCACCCAGAGGAAACCCACGCAGTCACAGGGAGAACGTGCAAACTCCACACAGACTGAGGTCAGTGTCGAACCCAGGTCTCTGGTGCTGTGAGGCAGCAGCACTACCCTCTGCACCATTGTGCCACCCAATGATGCAAAATGTCATGGGAACCGGAGGTTACATTTATAGTGAGAAGAAATAAAAAATGGAATTACTCTCTGGAATAACCAACAATATGAAACTGCTAAATAGGTAAATTAAATCCTAGACCTTACTGGGGAACTTGGAGACTTAAAGTTTAATATCGTAAGGATAGTTGGAATGAAACAGCTTAAATTTAATGATCAAATGAATACTGAGGGACAACTTGACATTGAAGTCTTTTTGACAAAAATAATGGTTATTTTATATGTAGGGTTTTGCTTTAGATATGGTGGCATAGTTGAGGAGTGGCACAGTGGTGCAACAGTAGAGTTGCTGCCTTACAGCACCAGGTACTGTCTGTATGGAGTTTGTCTGTATGTCAGTCTGAAGAAGGGACTCACCCATTCCTTCTTTCCAGAGATGCTGCCTGTCCCGCTGAGTTACTCCACCTTTTGGTGTCTACTGTCTGTGTGGAGTTTGTACATTCTCCCTGTGACTGTGTGGGTTTCCTTTGGGTGCTCAAGTTTCCTCCTACATTCCCAATGATGCACGGGTTTGTAGGTTAATTGGCTTCTGTAAAATTGTCCCGAGTGTATAGGATGGAACTAATGTACAGTTGATTGCTGGTCGCAATGGACTTGGTGGGCCAATGGGCCTGTTTCCATGCTGTATCTCTAAACTAAAGTAAACTAAACTAATCTAAACATCTGTAACTCATACAAGGTCAAGAGGTCTTCACTTGCAGATGTTGCATCAAAGTCAACAAATGGTCATTGAGATGATTATCTTACAGAACTCGATGTTGCTGGATATGAGAGTAAATTCATTTAGGTGGTGATTAAGTAGTTATAAGCATTTGTTTCCTTTTTATTGACTTTAGATGTGCTTTTTGCTGGCAAAGACTAATGTTACTACCCATTCTTATTGTCCTTAAAAGGGTGACTCACCACCATCCTCCTGACTTAATGCATGCAATGGCAATCTATTATCACTTCAGTATGTTGGGTGATTTAAGTGGAATGGTATTGGACATGGTATGGAAAAATTGGAAGCATTAAATATTTCAGCAGATTTTTTTGATGTGGGTCCTGCTTTATTAAGATTTGAAATATGTTTGTACAAAGGCCTTCATAATCTTGAGCAGTGAATGAATAGATTCAATGACAGAGACCCATGATGGAGCTATAGATCTTCGCGTTGCAATTTGCCTCCATGTTTGGCATAGATATTGTGAGCCTAAGGCCTGTCATTGTGCTGTACTGTGTTCAATAGTTATAACCAAACAACTCTATTGTGCAGCTGGTCGAGCCGCTGCCTCACAACGTCAGAGACCCGGGTTCGATCCTGACCTTGGCTGCTGTCTGTGTGGAGTTTGCACATTCTCCCTGTGACCTCCGGGTGCTCCAGTTCCCTCCAACATCCCAACAACGTGTGGGTTTTGTAGGTTAATCAGCCTCTGTAAATTGCACCTAGTGTGTTGGGAGTGGGTGATAAAGTGGGATAACAAAGAACTAATGTGAAGGGTTGATTGGTGGCCAGCATAGACTTGGTGGGCTGAAGGGCTGTTCGTTGCTGCATTGTCAGGAGGATGGTGGTGAGTCACCCTCTTAAGGACAATTAAGAATGGGTAGTAACATTAGTCTTTGCCAGCAAAAAGCACATTTAAAGTCAATAAAAATAAAACAATCAATTAATCGATTATTCAATCAATCAATCAATTATGCAATCAATCAAAAACATCACCAGCTCTGATTGGGGGATTGCCATTCCCCCATGCAAATTCACTGAGTGTGAAAAACCAAGATATATTGCATGCAGAAAGTGCATGTTGTACTGAAATAAATGCCTTCTTTGTTCATTCCGTTGTCAACTTAGGAATGCTTGCTACAATCATGGAGGAGTTCTATCTTGCAGAAGAGAAACATCCTCGTGATACAAGATGTTCAAGAAGAAGATTTGGGAAATTACACCTGTGAACTGAAATACAAGGACAAGTTGGTGAGAAGAACGATTGAATTAATAGTTACAGGTGAGGCATTTCACTTTCATTATGAACTGAAACAGAATGATGTCTTGGATTTAATATTTGTTCCTGTGATTAAATAGCCATGCAAATTCTGTTTGTGTGAAAATTGACAGTAGTGTTGGCTTGTGGGTGTATTGATTGATGTCGGGTCAAGCTATGCCATTTTGTGCAATAGTAGGATTGGCATTGATACAGTTTTCAGATGTTCAGAAAATCATAGTAGGCTCTTGGGTTCCTTCTGGTCAAAGGAGTGTTTTTGGTAGGCAGTTAGAAATTGGCCCAATTGTGGAAGTGAATGCTGGAATCTAAAGGAAGGTGATAAGAATTTGGAGAGATAATTGAATGTACGTAAATAAGTGCTTGCATAGAATATGGAAAAGTAGATCACATTTGGCCCACAATGTCTATGCTGAACATAATCCCAAAATAAACTACTCTCATATGCCTGCACAGGATTATGTGTAATATTAGTTTATTGTATTAAATTTGTTTTGTAAGGTTTTATAATAATATACTATACAGTATATCATTCTTATTATTATATGACTACTAACTATATTATTGTTGTATAAGGTATTTGGTTAGTTATTCTTGCCCCATGTTAATTATGGTTCCTACCAACAATTGTTGTGTTGGGGACTTATTTTGTGTAGCTCAGGAAGTCCCCCCAGAGGACATGTGGAGATGGCATCTTGAGTTACCTGCTATTGTGATTACAGAAAAGTAACAATCCCAACTGTAGTCCCATTATTACCCACAGCCCAGAGTGACGGGGGTAAACAAAGAAAAAAAACAACACAGGGTTCCATATGTGCTTGATGGCCAACATGGATTTTGTAGGCCAAAGAACTTGTTTCCATACAATATAACTCTATATGCTTCCATTGAGATCAATCCCAGCTCTTGGGCTGTAGTGCAAACCAGGAGCTTTACAAATACTTAATTAATGTCATGTGCCTTGTTGCCTCCACACTCTTCAAGGCAGTGAGATTCCAACCCCATTCATTATTTGAACTCTTTCCACAACTTCTTCTAACTCATCCAGGGTGGCACCATGGTAAAGTTGCTGCCTTGCCGCTCCAGACAACCAGGTTCTATCTGGGATGTACTGCCGAGGCTTTATAAGGCACTGGTCAGACTGCATTTGGAGTGTTGTAGGCTCCACGTCTGAGGAAGGATGTGCTGCCATTAGAGAGGGTCCAGAGGTGGTTTATGAGAATGATCACGGGGATGACTGAATTACCGTACGATGAGCATTTGACAGAGCTGGGCCTGCGCTCACTGGAGTTCAGAAGGATGAGGGGGGACCTCAATGAAACTTACTGTATAATGAAAGGACTGGATATTATGACTGTAGAGTGGATGTTTCCATTAGTGAGAGAGTCTAGGATCAAAGGCCATGGCCTCAAAATAAAAGAATGCACCTTTTATAGAGGAGATGAGGAGGAATTTCTATAGTCACAGGATGGTGAATCTGTGGAATTCATCGACACAGGCTGTGGAGGCCATGTCATTGTATAGTTTTAAGGTGGAGATTGACTGATTCTTGATTAATAAGGGGGTCAGGGGTTATGGGGTCAAGGTAGGAGAATGGGGTTGAGAGGAAAAGATAGATCAGCCATGATTTATTGGGGAGTAAATGTGATGGGCCAAAGGGCCTAATTCTGCTCCTAGAACTTATCAACATGACTCGGAGGGCCGAAGAGCCTGTTTCCGAGCTGCAATCCAATCAAAACAGTGAAATAAATGCAGGAGACAATGAGATGACAATTGTTTCATAATATTAAAAGTCGCATTGTACTTTTTAAAATTTGTTTATAGTGGAAGGTGTAACATGGTCAAAGTTATCAGTCCAACCATGGGGCAGATGGTCCACCTGTTCTCAAACTGGTCAATATTTTTGGGACAGTTTTGAGCACATGAAGGAATAATTTGGCTCTGTGTCCTTGTTGGGACTGCCTCTTCAACTATCTTCCATTCGAGAGAGTTCTGACCACATGTACCAATTATTTCCACTATATGCAATGGTGAGAGCACTTGCCACTGATAATAATCAGAGTCAAAGTGATAATAAATGCTTCTGGATCACTTTGCATCAGTGAATTGCAGGTGAACACCTGCCATACATTCCAGGAAGTTTTCAGAGACTAGAGAAGGGTCAACACCCGAAACGTCACCCATCCTTTTTCTCCTGAGTAGTTGCCTGACTTGCTGAGTTACTCCAGTGCTTTGTGTCTGTCTTTGGCATAGTTTCCAAATTGATTTCCCATGCAGTCATACAGCACGGAAACAGGCCCTTTGTCCCAATTCATCCATGCCGAACAAATCTAAGCACAACACCATTGGCTATTTTTGGTTCATATCCCTCCAAACCATTTTCATTCATGTACCTGTCCAAAGGTCTTTTAAATGTTGTTATTGTATGTGACAACAATTTCCTCGGGCAGCTCATTCCATATACTACCACTCACTGGATGAAAATATTGCCCCTCTGTCACTTTTTTCATTTTTCCTCTAGTGCAATAAACCTATGCCCTTTAGTTTTTTATTCCATTTGCCTAGGAACAGATTATGTGGATTCACCTTATCTATGCCCCTTATGATTTTCTAAACCTACCTAAAAAAAAAAAATCCCCCCTTCTTCTCCAGGGGGTAAAGTGTTAGCCTACTTAATCTCTCCCTATCATGGAAACATTCAAATATGGAAACATACTATCCATGTCCTTTTGATTTTTCTTCCAAACCATTTAAATGAATGCCAACCACCAATGGACCCGGCACCAATCCCTGAGGCACATCACAAGTCACAGGCCTCCTGTCAGAAAAACTACCTTCCACCATCACCCTCAGCTTCCTCACCCTGCTTCGGCAAGGCTAGCAGCAGAATCAAGGACAAGTCGCACCATGGCCACTCCCTCTTCTATACGTTTTGCCTGATGGAGTGTGAAAACGCATACCTCCCGATTCGGGCAGCACGGTGACGCAGCTGTAGAGTTGCTGCCTTACAGCGCTTGCGGCGCCAGATACCTGGGTTCGATCCCGACTACGGGTACTGTCTTTACGGAGTTTGTACATTCTCTCCGTGACCACGTGGGTTTTTTCCAAGATCTTCGATTTCCTCCCATACTCAAGACGTACAGGTTTGCATGTTAATTGGCTTGGTCTATGTGTAAATTGTCCCGGGTATGTGTAGGATAATGTTAATGTGCGGGGATCACTGGTTGGTGCAGACCCGGTGGGCCGAAGGGCCTGATTCCACGTTGTATAACGAAACTAAAATTTTCTTCCCAGTTGTTATCGGGTAACTGAAAGATCCTATCACAACTAGAGCATTCCTGAACTATCTACCTCACTGGTAACACTCGGACTATCTGTGATCAGACTTTACTGGCATTACCTTGCACTAAATGTTATTCCCTTATCATGTATCTATACACTGTCAATGGCTTGATTATAATCATGTTTTGTCTTTCTGCTAACTGTTTTGCACGCAACAAAAGCTTTTCACTGTACCTCGATACACCTGACCATAAACTAAACTGAACAGAACTGCCATCAAGCCGACTGTATCTATTTTGGTAATTCTCCTTGGATCCCATGTGTCCATACTGAAGTTGTCGATTGCCTTGTCGTAGGACCTTGTCAATTGCCAATAAGGAACAATAAGTGATAAAAGTGAAAACAAATATGGTAAGATTTTGAATCATCTATTTCAAACAAAAGAGGTGATGTTTTTTTTGTTTTTTTCCTTTCAGGGTCATAAGCACTGAGCACACTCTTCCCCAACAGTAGGAGTCTTTGAATATCTTTAAGGCAGAAGTACATAGATCCTTGATTATGGGGGTGATTGTTCACTTGAATGTGTTGTTGTATGGCAACACAAGGTGACAGGGCTGAGTGGACCACTATTGCTCCTGACTTGTATGTATAAATCTACTCAATGAAAGCTGGGACATTGGATTGAGACAATTTGTTGAGTGAAGACACAAGGAACTGTAGATGCAGGAATCTTGAGCAAAGCGCAAAGTGCTGGAGTAACTCGGCGGGTCAGACAGCATCAGTGGAGGGGATGGATAGGGTCAATAACCTTCTTTCCTGCTTCCATCTACAGATATTTTCACTCCAGACATTTCCAGCTTTTGGTCTTTTCCAGCTTTCTTCCCCCTACTACAATCAGTCTGAAGAAGGGTCCTGACCTGAAATTGCACCCATCCATTCCCTCCACAGATGCTGCCTAACCCTTAGGATTAGGATTGTGCAGGCCAGTTCAAGAGTGGCACAGCTGGTAGAGCTACTGCCTCTCAGCGCCAGAGACCTGACCTTGATCCTGCCCTCGGGTGCTATCTATGTGGAGTTTACACATTCTCCCTGTGACCGTGTGGGATTACCTCTGGGTGCTCTGCTTTCCTCCCACATCTCAAAGACGTGCAGCTTTGTAGGTTAATTGGCCTCTGTAATTTGTCCCTAGTGTGGGTGATCGATGGTTGGCGTGGACTCGCAGGGCCGAAGGGCTTGTTTCCATGCTGTATCTCCAAACTAAGCTAAATTCCCTCTGTACTTGGGTGGCCGCTGGTAAATTGCTCCTGGTGTGAAAATAGTGGATATAAAGTGCGATAACATAGTAGGGTGAGTGGGTGGTCAGCGTGGGCTGAAGGGTCTCATTCCATGCTGAATCACTAAACTGCTCCAGCACTTTGTGTGTTGAATGAAGCTCCTTTGACGCCTTGAACTGCAAGCTTCAACCATGCAGTGTTGTCTCTTGCCTCTGATGCCCCTGGACTGTATAATTGACACATTTCACGCCCTTGACTATTTTGTCAGTGTGTGGACATTCTCTAAGTTCCAAGGGATAAAGAAAAAAAAATGGCCACAGGCTATTGGATTCCAAGACTAAGTATCTGCGACATCTCCTCTCCCCATTTTACTATTTCATCACTTTTCCTCTTGGCATTAAATCATTTTGCAGAGTCAGGCTGATCTGCCCGATGGTGCAATTACAAATTAACCTAACAGGAGTTGTGAAGACTTGGTTGGTTGTTTGCATTCCCCTGAGGTTGTGTTTGCATTTTGGATGAGAATCTTCTCTGAGAAGTAGCGCAGCGGCAATGTTGCTGCCTCACCGCATTCCTGACAACGGATGCTGTCTGTACAGAGTTTGCACGTTCTCCCCATGACCACGTGGGTATTCTCTGGTTTCCTCCCACATTCCAAAGACATGCAGGTTTGTCGGTTAATTAGCATTGGTAAAATTATCACTCGTGTGTGTGTGTGTTAGTGTATGGGGTGGTCACTGGTCATTGCAGATTTGGTGGGCTGAAGGGCCTGGTTCCATGCTGTATCTCCAAACTAAAATAATTTTATAAATTTGATGGTTATGGCTCGGTTCAAGGTATCCTTCTACAGATGGAATGATGGGTAGAGACTTTTATGGGAATGTAAGCAAGCAGCATTCTACCCACAGTAAGCTAAGTCTTTGAAATGCTTCGAGTTTTGATGCACCATCGGGTCCAGAAAACGCGATAGAAGGCTACGTTCCCCAGTGAATTGGATTCCACTCCATTTGAAGGCAATACATCAACTGAAGACAAATATCCAAATTCTCCAGGAAAGACAATTCCAGCCGTTAATAGTTGGGTTTATTAATAGAAGATGTGTACAGCTTGTGCTTTTAAAAAGTGTTGAATTACTTACGACCTTCAAGAGGATCACGGAAGCACTTTGCATGGCTGACGAGTAGTAGTTGGTGCTAAATCTGTGCTCCATCTATTGATTTGTTTTTATTTATTCATATGCATGGCATCTGGCATCACCGGCCAAGCCACCAATTATTGTTCATCCTTGAGATGGTGGTGGAACCAATGAGCATACGAGCCTGCACATCTTTGGTTGTGGGTGGAAACCGTAGCATCTGGAGAAAATGCGCACATTCACGGGGAAAATGTATAGACAGCACCTGTAGTCGAGATCGAATCTGGGTCTCTTCATGAAGGGAGTGATTGTTAGTTTGAGGATTTCCAGCATTGTGGCCTCGGCAAGTAACTGCGTTATTGCGTTTCCAGCATTGTGGCCTTGGTGCGTTTTACTGAAGGTGTGTTCTGTGGCCTCTGTGGTAAAGGGAATGATTACTTGTGGCTGTTGATGAAGTGTTCTGGGTAGTGTCTCACTCAAGCCTATTCTCACATGCACAATTTCGAAGAGATACAGGTATAATGAAAATCTTGCTTGTAGCAGCAACAAAGGCACATAGACTGGAGAAAACACACCAAAACATAAAATGTTTGAATATTATTGGTAAGTAGTGCAAATTCTTTAAGAGTAAAACTGTTTAGATTAGTTTGGAAATAAAGAATGAAAACAGACCCTTCGGCCCACACCGAGCACTGATCACCCCGTATACTAGCACTGTCCTACACACAATTTTACCAAAGCCACGTCTTTGGAGTGTGCAAGGAAACTGGTGCACTCGGATAAAACCCACGCGGTTCTCCAATCTTCAAATATTTACATCAGTGCATTGCCAAGAAGAACTAACATCCTGGCTGTTGTCTGAAGAAAGTGTTGAACAACTAGGAAGATCAAAAGCAGATTCCCACGAGACACTCACTAAATCACAAACATGCAATGCTGTGAGAGGAAATATAATCGTGTCATAAATTCTCCCAACTTTTCTTGGACAACTTTAAGATTTGCTTTTAATAAAATTTTCAGAAAAATTGGCTTGATTTAATTTTGTAACATAAAGGCTTGAAGAAGGTGTAAAATAGATTTTGTACAACGTTGCTGCAATTCAATTATTTTAATTTGGCTCACTCCAGAGACTTAAAGGCAAGATTGGCGGCTGCCACTTCAACAGAATTGTGGGCTGGTAATACAATTCCAATGCTGTGGAAGAGGGTGGCGCAGTGGTAGAGTTACAGTGTCAGACACCCGGGTTTGATGCTGACTACGGGTGCTGTCTGTATGGTGTTTTTGCATTCTCTCTGTGACCGCGTGGGTTTCCTCCTACACTTCAAAGGCGTACAGGTTTGTAGGTTAATTGGCTTTAGTAAAGATTGTAAATTGTCCTTGGTGTGTGGGATAGTGCTAGTGTACGGGGTACCCTGGTTGGCATGGACTCAACAGGCCGAAGGGCCTGTTTCCACACTGTATCTCTCTACAGTCTAAAGATGCATGGGTAGAGATGTTAAAATAAAGCTCCTATCTGGCATCAAAGATGCTATACACCATTTCAAAGGAGACCAGTGTCCTCACTAACATTTACCCTTTAAACAACATGGCAATAGGCAATGTTATCATCATTACATTGTCATTTGTGGAACCTTGCTCTGACTGCTGTCTCCAATGCTTAGTTTTAGAGATGCAGCGTGAAAATTTGGCCTTTGACTTATCGAATGCATACTGACCTCTGACTATTGATCAGCAATTCACACACTAGTTCTGCACATTCTCTACACACCAGGTCAACACAGCGGTAGACTTGCTTGCCTTACAGCACCAGAGATCCAGACTGCAGGTGCTGTTTGTACTTTCTCCCTGTGACTGCATGGATTTTCACCTGGTGCTCTGGATTCCTCCTATATTCCAAAGACATTCAGGTTTGTTGGTTAATTGGGTTTTAATGAAGTTGTAAATTGCCCCCAGTGTGTAGGATAGTGTTAGTGTATGAAGTAGTAGGAATGGACTTGGTGGGCAGAAGGGCCTTTCCATGCTTTACATCTCTAAAGTCTCTCTAAAATCACTAATTTACAGAACTTGATTAACCTAAAAAGCCTCATGACCCTGAGAGGGGTTGAGCAGGTATGAGATGTTAAATGGTCTACCATTGCTTTATCTGAGATTACTGAGAGGGTCATAGTACAGTCCTTCCTGAGGTACAATTATCATGTTGGGTTGGGAGTTCCAGGATTTTTATTTTTAATTCCATTCTGCGATACAGCGTGGAAACGGGCCATGCGGCCCAACGAGTCCACGCTGACCATTGATCACCTGTTCACGCTAGTTTGATGTTATCCACCTTCTCAATCACTCCCTATGCAAGAGGGGAAATTTACGGAAGCCAATTAACCTACAAAGCCTTATGACTCTGAGAGGGGTTGAGCAGTTATGAAAGGTTGGATGGTCTACAATGGCATGTCTTTTGGGAAACCGGAGCACCCGGAGGAAATCCATGAGGTATTGAGGGCGGCGCAGTGGTAGGGTTGCTGCCTTACAGCGCCAGAAACTTGTGTTCAATCCTGACTACGGGTGCTGTCTGTACGGACTTTGTATGTGCTCCTTGTGACTGCGTGGGTTTCCTCCGGGTGCTCCAGTTTCCTCCCACACTCCAAAGAGTAGGTTGTAGGTTAATTGGCTTGAGTAAAAAATGCACTGAGATAAGCAATATGCTTGAAAGGCAATCTGGGGATGCAAGTCATTTGTTCTTAGGGGCCCACAGGTTATCTTTAAACAGATGACTTTGAAGTCAGCCTTGTGTTTCCTTTAAAAAATAAATTAAATTAATTGGAAATTATGAAAATCTGACATTAAAGAAAAAAGAACGTCCATGCTGCACATGCTCAGTGGTATTGACATCAGTTTATCATTGTGATGTGCTCTGAAATATCTCAGGGAGATCACACCATACAAGCATGTATGATATTATTGTATTTGTATATCAGGTAGTGCAAAAGAAAAACAATTAGCAGAGTGGAGACGCTGCTTATTCTCTTCTCAATTCCAGAGAGTGCAGATAAAAAAATTGCAAGGACTGCAACAACGTAGATTGGAAGATCATAAATTTATCCGTAGAGTATGAGAAGTCTGATAATAGCAGGGTAGAAGATGGTCTTCAGCAGCTGCTTTTGTTAGCCATAGGTGGAGTCAGCCATAGGTGGAGTCAGAGGGGGGAGGCTGGTGATCGTGATGGACTGAACTGCTTTCACAACTCTCTGCAATTCTCTGCAATTCTTGGGCAGAGCTATTGCCATATCAAGCTCTGTTGCATCCGGATAGGATGCTTTCCATGGTGCAACTGTAAACGTAGACATTGGTAGTGTAGAAACGAAGAACTGCAGATGCTGGTTTCGACCAAAGATAGACACAAAGTGCTGGAGTAACTCAGTGGGTCAGGTAGAATCTCTGGAGAAAAAGGATTGGTAATATTTTGGGTTGGGACCCTTCGTCAGTCTGATAACAACAAGATGATGATCTTCAATCTGGTGGTACGGTTTTTCTCCAGAGAGGCTGCCTTCCAGCACTTTGTGCCTATAATTGGGAACATACCAAACATGTGAGGAATGCCTTCTGAGTAAGTGGATGCATCAGTGTGCTTTCTTGGGTGTAGCAATGTGGTTGGACTAGGATAAATTGTTGGTGATATTTAAACCTAGAAACCTGAAGCACTCGACCATCTCTGTTTCAGCACTGATTTATGAAGAAGTGCTTTAGTAGTCTGACACGTGATGGTCAAATGTGTTGCTGCTGCTGCACCGTTTGTTTACTAAAATTAAGCAATTTCAATTAAATCAAATGCAAATTTTTTTCTTTTTTTTTCTTTTAAACAAAAATCTAAAACCATGGAAAGTACAGAACAATCCACAATTATCAAATTTATTTTTGTGTCTTTAGAAACAAAAAAACTGCAGATGCTAGTTTATACCAAAGATAGACAACATAGTGCTAGAGTGACTCAGTGGGTCCGACAGCATCTCTGGAGATAAAGGATGGGTAACCTTTCGGATCAGGACCTTGCTTCGGAAGAAGGGTTCTGACCCGAAACGTCACTCATTATTCTTCTCTGGAGATGCTACCCGACCCACTGAGTTAATCCATCACTGGGTCTATCTTTTTTTGTGTGTCTGTCTGATTGAAAGAGATTGATATAAATGTATTAATTATATTTCTATCTGGAAGTGACTATAATTAGAAAAATTAGGAGCTCACTAAAATATTGCACTAAATGTTGTTATATTTAGCAATGCACCATGGATTCCAGGATGAGTTGACCATAATGACTTTAAATTTGTAGCATTTTGGTTTTGCAATAAGCGGAAGTTCACTTCAATGATTAAGTCCTGTGGTAGCAAGTGTATAAATGAGAGTTAAAACATGGATGCCCTCTGATCTAATGTCGTAAGGATGTTGTTTAGCTGGAAAATAGTGCAGGGAAGATTTTTGGATATTGCCAGGACTTGATAGACTGAGCTATGGGGAAAGACTTTACTCTTTGGAGTGCAGGAAGCTGAGGATTGATCTTATAGAGGTGTATAAAATCATGAGGTGGATAGATGGGGTGAATAAACATTATTTAACTCGGGGGAGGGGAATCAAGAAATAGAGGATATGGATTTAAAGTGAGAGGGGAAAGATTTCATAGGAACCTGAGGGGCAACTGTTCTGCTCAAGTTTGGTGTAGATATGGAACGAGCTGTCAGAGAAGCCTTAGATGAGACTGGTACTGGACTGGTCAGCATTTAAAAGACACTTTGACAGGTACATAGATAGGACAGATTTAAATGATATGGGCCAAGCATGATGGGACTAGCTTAGATGGGGAACTTTGGTCCACAAGGACATGTTGGGCCATAAGGCCTATTACTCCACTGTATGATTCAATGTCTCTAATGCCTTCAGGCTTGTACTCGCTAGAATTTAGAAGATTGAGGGGGGATCTTGTAGACTTACAAAATTCTTACGGGGTTGGACAGGCTAGATGCAGGAAGATTGTTCCTGATGTTGGGGAAGTCCAGAACAAGGGGTCACAGTTTAAGGATAAGGGGGAAGTCTTTTAGGACGGAGATGAGAACAATATTTTTCACACGGAGAGTGGTGAATCTGTGAAATTCTCTGCCACAGAAGGTAGTTGAGGCCAGTTCATTGGCTATATTTAAGAGGGAGTTAGATGTGGCCCTTGTGGCTAAAGGGATCAGGGGGTATGGAGAGAAGGCAGGTACAGGATACTGAGTTGGATGATCAGCCATGATCATATTGAATGGGTGCAGGCTCGAAGGGTGGAATGGCCTGCACCTATTTTCTATGTTTCTATGTTTCAGATGTATGATAGAACTCTTGTATTGTGGCTGTTATAAAAAAGAGCAGTGCAAATAGATTCTTGGTCAATCCAATGTCCCGGGAATTCCAGTTCTGGGGATAATAAAATAGGAATTTTCAACATACCGTAGGAAAAATATGAACTCTGCCTGCCAATGTTTTTCATTATCGCATGAGGCTGCGAAGTGCGTTATAGCTAATGTAGTCTTTGAGCAGACACTGTTGTAATGTAGAAAAAGCAATAGCCAATTTGTGCACATCAAGTGTTCTTGCTAACCTTTTCACATTATATCATCTCATGCTAATGAAGGTTTACTGATTCTCATCTTTTCATACATATGTTAGAATGTTATGTCAATAAGAACAACCACTTCCATCTTTTTGTGCATTTAATATTGTGAAATAACCCACTCTGTTTCACAGGTGTATTATCAATCAAAATAAATCGCTTGGCATGAATGTCTCACCTCATTAAATGTAGGAATGTTTCTTTTCAACTTTATCATTCTAAGGTACAGAAGCTTGAAAGTGCACACCACCAGTTTTATGAACGGTCTCTCCCCCTCTGTTATCGAGCATCTGAATGGTCCTTCCATAAGCTAGGTTATTGTCGAATTCACCTCCACCCCATTGCGGACATTGGACTTTGTCTCTGTAACTGTTGCACTCCAATGTTGAGAACTGTATTCTGCACTTTGCATCTTCCCCTTTGCTCAACCTATTGTACTTGAGTTTGGGATTGTATTTAGGCGGCACAGTGGGGCAGCTGGTAAAGCTGCTGCCTCGCCGTGCCAGAGACTTAAGGGCTTGTCCCACTTGGTGATTTTTTTTCGGCGACTACCGACATAATTGACTGACGTACCAGGGTTGCTGAAAGATTTTGAACATTTCAAAATGCTACGACACCCGAGGAAACACCGCGCGTCAATCTTCATCACACCACGACTTTTTTGGTGACCTGATACGTCAGTCAATGATGCCGGCAGTTGCCGAAAAAAATCGCCTAGTGGGACGGGCCCATTAGTTTCAATTCTGACCTTGGCTACTCTTTGTGTGGAGTTTACATTTTCTCTCTGTGATGCGCATGGGATTCCTCTGGGTGCTCCTGTTTCATAACTAGAGGAGTTGAGTATAGGAGCAAAGAGGTCCTTCTGCAGTTGTACAGGTCCCTAGTGAGACGACACCTGGAGTATTGTGTGCAGTTTTGGTCTCCAAATTTGAGGAAGGACATTCTTGCTATTGAGGGAGTGCAGCGTAGGTTCACAGGGTTAATTCCTGGGATGGTGGGAATGTCATATGATAGAATGGAGCGGCTGGGCTTGTGTACTCTGGAATTTAGAACGATGAGAGGGGATTTTATTGAAACATGTAAGATTATTAAAGGGTTGGACACACAAGAGGCAGGAAACATGTTTCCGATGTTGGGGGAGTCCAGAACCCGGGGCCACAGTTTAAGAAAAAGGGGTAAGCCATTTAAAATGGAGATGAGGAAACACTTTTTCACACAGTTGTGAGTGTGGAATTCTCTGCCTCAGAGGGTGGTGGAGGCCGGTTCTCTGGATGCTTTCAAGAGAGAGATAGATAGAGCTCTTAAAGATAGCGGAGCAAACGGGGTTTATACCCAAGAGATACTCATGTAATAATCTGAGACGTCTGTTTAATATAATGCATTCGTATAAAACCGAAGAACAACACTTATCAATTATTACATTGGACGCAGAAAAAGCATTCGATCAAGTGGAATGGGACTACCTTGTTAAAGTATTGCCAAAATTTCAAATGGGAGAGAATTTTATCTCATGGGTAAAACTATTATATGACAGGCCCACAGCTAGAATATTAACTAATAACGTGTTGTCCCCGAAATTTCAATTATCAAGGGGCAACAGACAGGGATGTTCAATATCACCTCTGCTATTTGCTCTTGTAATAGAACCTTTAGCTGAAAGCATTAGAACTCATCCGAATATCCATGGTTATAATACAAAATACTCAAATAATAAAATATCATTATACGCAGATGATGTACTACTATACATCACAAAATCACAAATCAGTATACCAAATATATTAAATCTAATAGAGGAATTTGGATCCTTTTCAGGATATAGAATAAATTGGAATAAAAGTGAAATTATGATGATAAAACCTCGACTCAACACACCTGTTAAAATTCCCTTTTAAAATTGCTTCAGAAAAATTTAAATATTTGTGAATTGAAATTACTAGAAAATATAAATCTTTATTTAATGCAAACTATATGCCCCTACAATAAATTAAATGCCTTGATTAAATTTTGGAAAACTCTTGCGATGTCTTTAATAGGTCGAATAAATGCGATAAAAATGATCTTTCTACCACAAATGTTATATCTATTCCAATCAATACCAATACCAATATACTTGCCAAAAAAGTTTTTTGTTTTAACTGGATGCCGATATCACAAATTTTATATGGGTCTATAAATCCCATAGAATTCAAAGAAGACATTTGTGCAAACCTAAAGAATTTGGTGGATTAACACTCCCTATTTTTTTGTATTATTATTGGGCAGCAAATGTCAAAAATGTGATTCACCTGTCGGATAACTCTGTCCAGCAGGTGGATTGGATAGTAATGGAGAGAGAGGATTGCTCCCCTTTTAATATAGGAGCGATCCTTCTCTCACCAACAAAATTGAATAATACAATATACAGTAAAAATCCAATTATTCATAGTACAATTAGAATTTGGAAACAAATAAAATTAACCTTAAAATTAAGAAACCTATCGCTTCTCTCACCAATAGTTAACAATCCGTTGTTTAAACCATCTATTATAGATAAATCATTTACATACTGGGATAGAATAGGAATTAAAATGTTTGGAGACATGTATGATAATGGAATTTTTTTATCATTTCACCAACTACAACTTAAATACAATCTGAGAAGTAATCAATATTTTAAATATATTCAAATCCGTGACTATTTGAAAAAATATACAAGAATATCAAAATTTGTCTCCAGACCTATTAGACGATGCAATGAATATAAAGGCGGAATCAACTAATTTAATATCATACTTGTATAATACCATCCTAAATATAGAAATACCATCATCCGATAGAATTAGAAGAGATTGGGAACAAGAACTGGCTATAAAAATCTCGAAAGAGAGTTGGGATAAACACTTGCTATATGTGCACAAATGCTCGATTAATGTAAGACATATTCTAATCCAATTGAAAACTTTACATTGACTATACTACTCAAAAACTAAAATAAGTAAATTTTATTCAAATGTCTCCTCCATCTGTGATAAATGTCTATCCCAAGAAGCAACTATAGCACATTCTTTTGTTTTTTGTATAAAAATCCAAAAATTTTGGAATGAAATCTTTGAAATTTTTACAAAATTATTTAAAATAAAACTGAAACCGAACGCATAACTGATTATTTTTGGAACAATGGAAGACAGCTTTGAGCTGACTTAGTTCCAAAAGAGCTTCCTTAATTACAGCTTAATAATGGCAAAAAAACGTATACTTAAATTCTGGAAAAACGCTCCCACACCAACAATAAAAATGTGGATTTCAAATATGTCTGAACTGTTACACCTGGAAGACATGAGATTCCTCTTAGCAGGCAAATCAGACAATTTCCAAAAGATTTGGTCTCCATTTATCGACTTATTACAAGCATAGGGTGCAACATAACTTTGAAAATAAATGGTTTCAGGACCTGGTGAGGGGTGTGTAAAGATACGAAGTAGGTACATCCCTTTTATCTTATCTTATTTTAGTTTCTTCTGTTCTCTATTTTTTTCTTTCTTTTTCTTTGGTTTTCTTTTTAGCTTTTTCTTGTGGTTTATGTTCCTGCAGTTTTCTCTGGACCAGTCTTTCACTCACTCACTATCTTATCTAACTCTTTCTATTTCTCTTCTTTTTAAAGTTTAAAATAAGAAGTGGTACAAGAAATGTATTATGTTATTTTTGGTTGATATCACTGCAATGTACAATACTTTTAATAAATAAAAATATTTTTAAAAATTTAAAAATATAGCATAGCCAAAGGATATGGGGAGAAGGCAGGAACGAGGTACTGATTGTGGATGATCAGCCATGATCATATAGAATGGCAGTGCTGGCTCGAAGGGCCGAATGGCCTACTCCTGCACCTATTGTCTATCCCACGTCCAGACGTATGGGTTTGTAGGTTAACTGGCCTCTGTAAATTGCCCCTAGTGTATATCGGATCATGGTTGGCATGAAAGCATTGGGCTGAAGGGCCTGTTTCTGTGCTATATTATTCAGTGCTATATTACTCTATATACAAATCCTGTGCCATGTGATATTCTTGCAGTTGCTGCCAGTATCCCTATCTTTTAACAATTTGCGATGAGCTTCAGTAAATTCAGTTTATTAACTAAAAATTGCAACAATACTTTTGGGCATTGTGTTCATGTGTAAGTTCATAAGTTATGTGAACAGAGCAGAATTAGCCATTTGGTCCATCAATCTACTCTTAAATTCAATCATGACTGATCTATGTTTTTCTCAACCCCATTCTCCTGCCTTCGCCCATAACCCCTAACACCCATACAAATCAAGAATCTGTCAATTTCCACCTTAAAAATATCCATTTACGGCTTCCACAGCCTTCTGTGACAATGAATTTCATAGATTCACCACCCTCTAAAGAAATACATCCTCGTCTCCCTTCATATGGTACGTCCTTTAATTCTGAGACTGTGGCGTCTGGTCCTAGACTCTCCCACTAGTGGAAACGTCTTCTCCACATCCAGTAAGCTTTGAACGAGATTTTTGTAAGAACCATAACAACATTTAAAAGACAGTAGGGAATCAAGAACCAGAGGACAAAGGCTTAAGGTGAAGGGGGAAAGATTGAATAGGAATCTGAGGAGTAACTCTGTCTCACACAATGAGGTGGGTGTATGGAATGAGCTGCCAGAGGAGGTAGTTGAGTCGGGGACTATTACAAAGTTTATGGAACATTTAGATAGGTACATGGATAGAACAGGTTTAGAGGGATATGGGCCAAATGAGGGCATGTGAGACCATGGTAGATGGGGCATTTGATTTGATTTGATTTAATTTATTGTCATTGTCTTCAATGAAGAGACAACAAAATTCTTTTTCCCTTACTGTCATACAAAAAATAAAAATAAATTAAATAAAACACAAACCACAGAACACAGTAGTCCACAACACAAACATCCCCACAGCAGCACCAAAGTTCCCCACTGTGAGGGAAGGAACCAAAGTCCAGTCAACCTCCTCGCCGATGTTCCCCAATGTTCACCCGTGGTTGGGGCCTCCCGAGCACCCCGTAGTCGCCGCTACGGGCGGCCCGATGTTCAGGTCCTCTCGCCGGGAACCTCTCATCGGGTACCTTCCACCGGAGTCCGCGGCTCCCGATGTCCACAGGCCGCGCTGGGTGGAGATTCGCGCCGGCGACCCCCGGCAAAGGGTCCCAGGACTCTGCGATGTTAAAGTCAGCGCCGCCCGTGTTGGAAACTCCGCACCCACAGCTCCGCGATGTTGGCCCAGCAAACCGGAGCTCAAAGCGGCGATTCCAGGAATGCCTCGCCCGCTCTGCGATGTTCCCAGCGCCTCGCTGCCACTGCTGAAGCTCTGGTCCGGTCCCGGCAGGAAAGGCCGGCATATTGGTTAGCATGGGTAAGTTGGGCCGAAGGACCTGTTTGGGTGCTGTTTGTCTGATTCCAGTCAATAATAGCTCAACGTTCAAGCTGCATTCCTGCCTTATTACTGAAGTTCATCTGTGGCTGATAGGCATAAGATCATATGTGAAAGGAGTATAATTAGGTCATTCAGCCCATCAAGTCTACTCTAACATTCAATCATGGCTGATCTATCTCTCCCTCTGAACCCCATTCTCGTGCCTTCTCCCCATAACTGACCCCATTGTGAAATGAAATATGAAATAACTACAGATCTTAATCCTACATGAGTTAAACACATGCAAACAAGCTTCGTGAAGTTTCTGATGACATTTGGATGCAGTTTCATTAACGAAATATTAAAATTCATCTTTGTGTCTAGCTGACTCGACATTGTGAAAAGGATTAATTGCTTCTTTATAAAACCTGATTTCCAGTCTAACTCCTTCCAGTGAGTTCTTTATGTAATCAATGTCCAAATTGAATGATACATTATCTGTTCCAGAAAATAAGATGGATATTTAATATTCATTTTCTCAGCTGAATCAATTTTAGGTATTGTATATGTTGTCTTTGTTGCAATGTTGATTGATGTTTAATTAATTGATGAAAACAAATCTATTCTATAACTGTTCAAGCTTTGCTTGCAACATTTTCCATTGATGTTGGCTACAAAAGGTCATATTACATACCAGATCTATAACTTCTGCCCGAATGAATGAACAAAATGCCATCCTGAAATCTATTAATTGCCTTTTTAGGAAGATCTTTTGCATTGGAAACAATGAACAGACTGTCATGATTTATTTTATATTTCGGTGTAATAAATGCAACATTTCCATATTGTATATTTCAGGCTGCACAACACTGGAATATGTTTTCAATTGCTCACTGTAATAAGTAATTACACTGCTCATTGTAATTAGTTTAGAGATACAGCACAGAAATGGGCCCTTCAGCCCACCAAGTCTGCACCGACCAACTATTCCCGTATACTAGCACTATCGTACATACTAAGGACAAGTTACAGTTTTGACAAACCAATTAATCTACAAACTCTTGGGAGTGTGGGAGGAAACCGGGGAAAACATGGAGAGAATGTACAAACTCCATACAGACGGCACCCGTAGTTAGGATTGAACCCGGGTCTCTGGCGCTGGAAGGCAGCAACCCAACCACTGCACCAGTGTGCTGAAATTATACAGTAAGAAATTAAAACTGATATATTTGGCTTGCCTTGTATACAAATAACTTAAAACATCAACCCATGTAATTTTTAGAAATGTCCTTAAATTTTAGAGCGAGTTAAATTTCTGTGCGGAAGAAATGAGAATCTGTCTCTGATGCTCAAGACTTGTGCAAGGAGGTTGTGAGAGGGAAAATTGTGCAGCTGGTAGAGCTGCTGCCTCACAGCGCCAGAGACTCTGGTTCGATCCTGACTACAGGTGCTGTCGTGTGGAGTTTGCACATTTCCCCCTATGACCGTGTGGGTTTTCTCCAGCTGCTCTGCTGCGCCACCCTGTCGTCTCAGATTTATTTTATGGAAGATATTAATGACAGAAAAGAAATGTAGATACAAAGTAGAAAGCAGACATTTTATGTCTGAATAAAGGAATGTTAATCATTAAAGATGACAAATCACTTGTTACAAAATGAACAAGTTGATGGTCATCACAAGAAAAGTTTCAACAACACTTTATCTTTATCTGAATATCTTACAGGATCAGGTCTCATGGCAAAACAATGTCACTGGTTTGAAATTATTTCTAAACGACTAACGGTGCTGTGTTGAAAAGG
This sequence comes from Malacoraja senta, assembly GCA_038087875.1. Taxonomy (NCBI): domain Eukaryota; kingdom Metazoa; phylum Chordata; class Chondrichthyes; order Rajiformes; family Rajidae; genus Malacoraja; species Malacoraja senta. The sequence goes on from CM075983.1 coordinate 45,259,032, forward strand.
AACTGGAGAGAAACTGTTTTTATTATGCCACGAAAAATTGTTTGTAAAATATTTGTATTCTGATGGAGGATTTTTGGAATAATAGCTTCACTATTCAAGCCAAATAAATGGAAACTCCAGTGTGTTAAAACGCATTCCAATTTCCAATTGATTTATCCAAAATGGGGACCCATTGCCTCCAGCACCAGTCATCAGTAAGTATGAGTTTAATGTTTTTTGTTTGGTTTAGTGATGCAGCAAGGAAAAAAAATTACTGAAGCCAATTAACCTACAAACCTGCATGTCTTTGTAGTGCAGGAGGAAACCAGAGCACCCGGAGAAAACCCACGAAGACACAGGGAGAACTTGCAAATTCTGTACAGTCAGGATTGAACCCGGGTCTCTGGCACTAAGACAGCAACCCCTCTGTGCATTTTTGTACATTTGGTGGTGGAGTATAAGCCATAAGTATCATACATGAAAACAATGCCTCTGTCGTGGCTCCTTGAGCATTTGACTAGCATTTCATATGATGCCAAAGACATGCCTCTAATACCACATGTAATATTTAGTGCAACTGATACATAGACGGATTTCGTGGCTGATAATAAAATAGAAAGGAGATGAGCGATTTATTTCATCAGAGGGTGGTGAATTTGTGGAATTCATTGCCACAATGGCAATGGAGACGAAATCATTGGGTATTTTTAAAGTGGAGATTGACAGGTTCTTGATTAGTAAAGCGGTTGTCCCACTGCGGCGACCTAATTAGCGAGTTTAGGAGAGTTTGAAAAAGTGTCATGTTGAAGACCTCCTTCGACTATGTGATACGATTACCTTCGACTACCTACGAATAACATGCCGACCTACTATGACTTACCTCGACTAAACCTCCGAATAAAAAAAATATCGTTTTTTTTTTTTTTTTTTTTCCATGGCGACCTTTTTTTACTCGCGGGCATTTTTCAGGATGTTGAAAAATACGCCGCGACCTAGCTGAGGCCTCGAGTATGCGGGGACTACTCTCGAGCATGAAGGAGAGTTACAAAGACCTCCTAGGACCTCGTGTCGACCATGCTGCGAGTACGTCGAGAGCAAACTCTTCTAAACTGGAGGATTAGGTCGCCGCAGTGGGACAGCCCCATTAGGGTGTCGAAGTTTACAAGGAGAAGGCAGGAGAATGGGGTTAAGAGAGAAAGATAACAGCCATGATTGCACGGCGGAGCAGACTCGATGGGCCGAATGGCCTATTTCTGCTATAACTTATGAACATGTACTTATAAGCATGTACCTGACCGCCATAGGAACCCATGTAGGATAGAAGTAGCTTTGGACCAATTCTGGAGCTATGCTCAAGCAATTCTTTCAATAGAGATTGATAGGTTAATACCAGCAGCTTTGTATCGACGTGACTATCAGAATGGTGACCTAGCAAAATGTTCATCCTTCGACATCTCACAATGTTTATTCTGTTACGTTGTGACCTATCGAAAGGGAACATGAGCTCCTGTTTCTCG
>CM075983.1:45946228-46061245 GCA_038087875.1 Malacoraja senta
TGAGCAACATTCACAACTATATGTACGCATATATGTTACCATGGTCCAGGATTTATTGTTTAGAAGTGGAAAGAACTAATAGAAATTGCATTAATTGCAACGTGTAAAAAGAGTTGAGATACTGTCTTATAATTTTGCTGCATGTCATTGTGGGATATATCATGTCTTGATTGGTGAATATGTTTAGTTTGTGACTTTATTTGAAGCAGAAATAATATGTGAATGCTTCATTGAGTATAATTCCAACTGGTAACTACGCACTTCGTCCGAGCACATTATCACACGCGTCATGCAAGCCATCTTAAATGACCACCTAAACTGTCATTTGGCAACCTAAAAAGCTGCCTAGGTTGCCCGGCTGGCAACAGGGAAAAAAAGTTAAGCGAGAGCCCTGTTAATTGTTTCTCTTTCCACCCTGTTTACTCCACTGCACAGTGGCGCAGCGGTAGAGTTGTTGCTTTACAGCACTAGAGAGTCAAACATTTCTATCAGAGAAATTTGGACATTTTTTCATCAAGCCCTAGCAATATCCTCCCTTGTGTTACTGTGTGCAGGGGCGGAAAACCCGGGGGGGGGGGCAGAGGGGACAAGTCCCCTCCATGTTTTGAGAGGTGGGGGACACAAGTTTTTGTAATCTGAATTTTAAAACCCGGTGAAATCTCCACTTTCCGCGAGACAGTGGGGGTGGGACTGCTGATCGAGGGCACCGATTGGACGAGAGAGTCGTCAGTCAGCAGGCAATGGGGGCGGGACATGATAATTCAGCGCGATGATTGGAGGAGGGAGGAGTGGGGGGGGGTGTGGGCCTGAGGATAGAGTGCGATGATTGGAGGAGGGAGACGTGGCACAGACCTGCGCTTCATCCGCAGGCAGGATCGATCCGGCCGGCTCTCCGGCGCTGTCCTGTCCCCTCCCGAGTGCCCCCCCCCCGCGGTTGGCCAGAGAGGTCGGCAGGAAAGATCCTCTGATATAGGATCTTTGGTCGGTAGTCAGACCGGCGCGGTGCCCCCCAGGCCCACAGCCAGCGCACAGAAGCAGCGCTAAGCCAGGTCAACTCTGCCTGTCCCGCCAGGTGAGCCTATAGCCTTCCTGGACTTGCGGGAAATATGGCCTGCACGGAGACGCAGCGCTGGTATCCCGTCAGTCCAGACAGGGCTGTAGTTAACCCGGTGAGACAGGCAGAGTTGAGCTGCATTTAGCGCTGGATTGAGCCTCCGAAGCAAAGATACTACCTCGCGCGTGTGTGTGTGAGTGTGCGCACGCGCGCGGCCGCCTAAAAATTGTGTCCCCCGTACCCTCCATGTTTTGATAGCGAGTTCCGCTCTTGACTGTGTGGACTGGGATCCATCTCATCAGGCCCTTGCGTTTATCCACCTTCAAGCCCACCACACATCGAACATCTTCCTTTTTGAGTGGTAGTTTGTTCCAGAATTCCACCACCCTTTGAAGGAGTCTGAAGAAGGGTCTCGACCCGAAACGTCGCCTATTCCCTTCGCTCCATAGATGCTGCCTCACCCGCTGAGTTTCTCCAGCATTTATGTCTACCTTAAATGTCGTTCTCCACAATGAATACAGATAACACAGTGGCGCACTGGTGGAGCTGCTGCCTCACAGCGCCAGAGACCCGCGTTTGATCCTGACATCGAGTGTTGGCTTTGTGCGTGGTTTTGCATTTTTCACATGGGTGCTCCAGGTGCTCCAGCATCCTCCCATATCCCAAAGACATGTGGATTAGCGGGTTAATTGGCCTCTGTAAATTGCCCCAAGTTTGTAGGGAGTGGATACGAAAGTGGGATAACATAGAACTAGTGTGTGAATGGTGATCGATGTTCAGCATGGACTGGGGGGGGGGGGGGGATTGCTGTATCAATCAAACAATCAATTCAATTCAATTCAATGAGAAGTGTTCATTTACAACCTCACCTGATTTGAAGAACCAAGGTTGTGAAACCTTGAAGGTACACAAAAATGCTGGAGAAACTCAGCGGGTGCAGCAGCATCTATGGAGCGAAGGAAATAGGCAGCGTTTCGGGCCGAAACCCTTCTTCAGACCTTGTGAAACCTTGAGATCAAAAGCAAAACCTAAAAGTGCTGGAACACTGAATTTAAGGCAGAAAATGCAAGAAAAAACTAATAGGTTCTGCATCACCTGGAGAGTTAGCATTTCAGGTCAAGAACCTTTTAGCAGATTTGCGAGCCATAATTTATACCTTATAATTTCAAGAGGTGTAGCTGAGCAGTGCTCTCCATCAATAATATTTCCCTTTCCCTCCTGGCTTTACCTTTTCTCCAAGAGTGGAAACTAATATTCCTTCAGAGAATGAATTATTAGTGTTTGGGTGAATTTGTAAAATGCAGACACATTCACTCCATTTAAAATGTAAGTGATTAATCTTGATGCCTTTGACTTTCTCAAATAGCTCTTTCTACTTTGTTGGCACAGAGTTTTCATGCATTTTTCCCTGAAAAGAAAATGTTGTACAGGTCCACCACCGATCTTCCGGCAACTGGTGGTTCGGCACCAGTTTGATCCAGACAAAATTAGAAGAGTGCACTTGAAATCCCCCCGAAATTGTGGCGCCGAGGCCGGGTGAGGCGGCCGATCTCGACCTCATCGGGACTTCCACGTCAGATCGGCGGGTAGAATTTGCCCTCTGTGCCGGGGCTCTGGAGCTCCAGCCCGGCCGGAGCTGGCGTATCCGTTCCATTAGCTGACTTCCGTGGCCGAATTTGTGGGCCGGTTTCTCGGCCCCTCCAGTAACGTTCGACTCCTGTGACCTCTGTTGGTCCGGCAAAATGGATAACCCACACAGAATCTGGAACCAAGGGTGCCAGAAAATCGGTGGTGGACCTGTATAAGTAATTAACATCCCCAAATTCCTACTTATAGGTATGTTACAAAACTTACCTTCAGCGGCGCTGCAGTTCTGTCACTGCCCGTGTGCGCGACTTTGGCGCCTTTGAGGGGGGCGGGTTTAAAATGCGGTATTTCTCCAGACTATTCAAATCAATTTTGAAAAGGCTGTTTAGAAGCTGAAGAAAAATCGCTTCGACAACGGTTTTATTAAATTTATTTAAAACTGGACTGGATAATTTCATAACAGGAGTAAATTAAAAAGCATCTTCTAAAGCCGTCAAAGCCGACAACGGGGACGGATTTCACACACGGGACAGGTAAAAAAACAGTGTTTATTTTTTCATATAAACTAGCTTCTTAGGATGCCTTTAATAAAAATTTCAAGTTGCGAAAATGTCATTATGTAAATATACCAACCGGCAGTATTTTTCCTGCCGATATTGGGGTTTAATTCAGTGCAAATGCAACGTTCCAAACCAGCGCGTTCCACAAAATTCCACTCGCAAGGTGATTTAAATGGCCATTAATTTACAGGAATTAAACACTAAATTCCTTCCATTTGGCCTATAAATTCATGACAATGAGATTTAAAAATCATGTTATATTGTGAATTCTTGTGTGAATGTTATTTGGACACTTAGGCTTTTTAAAAATGTTAACCTTTTCTTAAGAAATTGATAGATGTTTAGATCTAGTAATTGAATTTTGTAATTAGCTACAATTGGGTAACTAACTAATTATATGCTTTAATTTCAGGTCATCCAAGTAACATTGTTTCATATTTGTTCAGAATGCTTCAATCTATAATAACTGAAAATTTCTTTCAGTTATCTTAATTTTTAAGAAAGTTATGGGCTTTTGACTGTCCTTGATCACAGCTTTTTTGTTAAGTCAATGGAAAAGCAATAGGGAACAAGATGTTAATTTCCGAGTATGAAAATGGCCATAACTGTTTTAATACTGAAGATATGAAAGTGAATTAGGTGTCAAATTAAACTTCTTTTTATGCTTTATCTGATGGGATAAATTGCAGACTAGATTTTTTAAATCTCAAAATTTTGTAACATTGCTACTACTTAGTCCTGGTATTGGAGGGAGTTGCTGTTTACACTTGTTGTGTGAAGTGGCTGCAGTTATATTTGCCGCACTTGGTTCCAATTTTTCCAGCCAGTACTTAACTCTCAACCAATTTCATTAGAATGGAGAGTAAAAACAAGGCACTGCAGCTGCTGGTTTACAAAAAAGGACCCAAAGTACCGGAATAACAGCAGGCCAGACAGCATCTCTGGTTATTCTATGTTCTCCCGAGATGCTGCCTGACCTGCTGTGATACTCCAGCACTTTGTGCCCTTTTATTTATCATCAGGATAGACCTGTTTCTTGTTTCATCATGTTTGCAGAGCTTAATGAACTGCAATCGCTGCCCGATGCAGCTGGTAAAGCTGCTGCCTTACCGCACCAGAGACGCAGGTCCGGACATCGGGTGCTGTCTGTGTGGAGTTTGCACGTTCTCATTGTGACCTCGTGGGCTTCCTCCGGGTGCTCCAGATTCTTCGCACATCCCAAAGACATATGGGTTTGTAAGTTAATTGGCTGTAAATTGCCTCCAGCGAATGTAGGGAGTGGATGCAAAAGTGGGATAAAATAGAATTCGTGTGAACTGGTGATCTATGGTCAGAATCTACTCAGTGGGTGGAAGGGGCTGTTTCCATGCTGTATCCCTAAACCAAAACCAAGTCACTGCCTCATAGTTCCAGAGATCAGAGTTCAATCCTGACCTTGGGTGCTGTTTGTGTGGAGTCTGCATGTTCACCCTGTGACTGCATGGCTGGCATGGACTCAATGAGCTGAATGGTCTTTTTCTATTCTGTATCATTCAATCAATCGACAACAATAACCATACTTCAGAAAGTCTTCATTGGGTATAAACTGCTTTGAAACAGTTGAATTCATAATAAGCACTCTCTAGATGTTTCAATTGGGTTTGTGAATAGCCACACAAGGAAGTTTGCAGAGACTTTCTGTTACGACAGACAATAAAGTTTTCTGAATAGACTATGGCAAGATCTTTGCTGCTCTATTCAAAGGCTCGGGTTAATTCACACTGATGCATTTTTCCAATGAAACAGGGTGAAGAAGAGGAAATTAAACTGGAGATTAATATGCTGAAGAAATATTCTCATCACAGGAATATTGCAACTTATTATGGGGCTTTCATCAGAACAAATCCTTCAAACCATGAAGATCAGCTGTGGGTAAGTGTTTTGTAGAGAAAAGAACTGCAGAATCTGGCAATGGGGATGGCCAGAGGAGGTTTATGCGAATGATTGGGTTAATGAATGAATGATGGGCATTTGACGCCTTGGGTGGGGTCAAGGAAAGAGCGTTCACGTCACGGCCCTGTTTCCACTAATCTGTCCTCCATCACGCACAAGAAGCGACAAGACAGACACCATTGTATGCAGATGCCGAGAAGTGTGTTCAGCTCTGGCTGAACAACTTCTAATCTTGTGTGTGGACTCGATAAGAAGAAGAAGACGGCTTGGGTCTGTAATCGCTGGGGTTTAGAAGGATGAGGGTAGTGGGATCTCATTGAAACTTCCCGAATAGTGAAAAGCCGGGATAAGGTGGATGTGGAGAGGATGTTTCCACTAGTGGGAGAGTCTAGGGCCAGAGGGCACAGCCTCAGAATATAAAGGGGGAACCTTTAGAAAGGAGATTAGGAGGAATTTATTCAGCCATAGGGTGGTGAATCTGTGGAATTAATTGCCAAGGACGGTTGTGGAGGCCAAATCTTTGGGCATTTTCAATGGGAAAATTGGCTTGATAGCTTACTTGATATTAAGGGTGTCAAAGGTTACGAGGAGAATGGGGTTGAGAGGGAAATAGGCCATGATGAAACTGCAGAGTACACTCGATGGGCTGAATGGCTTAATTCTGTTCCACTGACATAAACTTTTGAAACAGCAGAGAAATAAAACAAAGAACCAAATCGGAACTGAAATATCGAGCTACATTTGTGGGGAGAAAAGAAACTGCTGATTTCCTGAAACTGTGGACTCAATATTATCGCTGGGGCTGTACCTACCACATGGAAGATGGGAAGAAATTTGTTGAGTGTACATTGGGCATTATATTTTTGTGTTAACCCTGTGACCACATGGGGTTCCCCTAGTGTTCCGCTTTCCTAACACGCTCCAAGCTATATTACTTGGTTACTGTAAATTCCCCCTGGTGTAGTTGGAGAATTGGGGAAGATGGTTAGCATGCGAGAGAGAAAAGGGAAACATAGGGCAGCACAGTCGTATAGCGGTAGAGTTGCTGCCTTACAGCGCCAGAGACCCGGTTCCATCCTAACTACTAGGTGCTGCCTGTATGGAGTTTATACGTTCTCCCTGTGACCATGTGGGTTTTCTCCAGGTGCTTCAATTTACTCCCACACTCCAAAGATGCGCAGGTTTGTAGGTTAATTGGCTTTGGTAAAATTGTAAACTATCCGTGTGTGTGTGTGTGTGCGTGCATTCGTGTTAATGCTAGTGTATGGGAAGATTGCTGGTCGGTGCGGACTCGGTAGGCCGAAGGGCCTGTTTCCGCACCGTGTGTCTAAAGTCTACATGGGTTTCCTCCGGATGCTCCAGTTTCCTACCACATCCCAATTAACTTGCTTGTAGGTTAATTGCCATCTGTAAATCACCCCTAGTATGTAGAGAGTGAACGTGAAAGTGGGATAACATGGAACTAGTGTGAATGGTGTGTATCAATTCTCTAGCTTTTCCTTCACCACCTGTCTCCAAGAATTCTTGATCATGAGTTTAACCCAATTTCCTCGACTCCAATCTCCTGCCTCTCTGAAATGTGACCATTTGACTTTGTGTCTGAGGTTTCTAAGACCAAATAAACAGTTTTCAAAATTTAGTTCTGGTTCAGTGCCCTGAATCCTGATGCATGAATATCATCAGACCAGTGAAGGAAATTTCTGCAAGGTAACTTAAATCAGACCGTATTTTCCTTCATCCAACCAGCATTCACAAAATATTTACACTCGATGGTCTGATTGTATATTTCTTACACAGAATGTTAGTTGTTGTACAACCTGTTTTACATATAAGGCTCTATTGCACCATTTCTTCCATTCATTAGGGAGTTACAGTCGACTGGATTGATGGATTGTTTGTTCGAAAAAAGACTAGGCAATGGAAGTTTCTAAGCTCCACTATTGCCCTTCTCAACTTGTCGTACAACTCCAGTCGGATTATTTACAAATCAGGGTGATTTCTGCCTCAAAGTTTCAAAATATCAGATTTGCTTAACAAGAACAATTTTTACTTTAGACTTTAGAGCTATAGCATGGAAACAGGCCCTTCGGCCCACCAAGTTCACGTCAACCAGCGATCACCCTTCTAAATGGCGGATGTGCAGGAGTGGGGCGCCATTGTGTATGGCTGCTCTGCCTGCAGTCCGTCTTTTCACCATTTTTAGTGTCTAAAATCTTTTTATTTTGGTGGTCTAATCTTTTTATGTGGGGTGGGGAAGGGGGAAACTGTATTTTCTCCTGGTCGGAAATGCGGTTTTCCTCCGAGCCGCTTCTTCGCCCCTTCCTCGCGGCCTACCTCTGGGACTGGAGCGGCGTTTCCTGCCGGGATCGGCCGGGACAACAGCTTCGGCGGTGGCACAGCGCTTGGGACACCATCACGGAGCGGGCGATGCCCTACCCGGTCGCCGTGCAGTAAGCTCCGGAGTGCTGTGACCGCCGACTCCAACATCCGAGGAGCTGTGGCTGCGGGCATCCAGCCGCAGGCGGTGCTGGATTTAAAACACCGCGGAGCCTGGGATCCGAGATCGCCAGAGTCGGAGCTCCAACCAGCGCGGCCTGTGGACTTCGGGAGCCGCGGTCTCCGGGGAGGAAGCGGCCGCTCCAGACACTCCAAGCCGCTGAGGAGTGTTCACCCGACGCCGGAGTTCCATCTTCCCGGCAAGAGGGCCTATAACATCGGGCCGCCATTGCGGCCACTGGATGCGCAGGCCTCAAATAGGCCCCGACCTCGGGTAGACTAGGAGGAGGAGGAGGACTGGACTTTTTGGTGCCTTCCCTCACAGTGGAAAGTGTTGATTCTGCTGTTGGGGGGACGTTCATGTTGAATCCTATAGTGTATTATGTCTTTTTTCTTTTTTTCTTTTATATGGATGTATGGTAATCTATTTTATTTCTCTCTGTAAAGCACTTTGGCTTCAACGTGGTTTGATTTAAATGTGCTATATAAATAAAAATTACTTACTTACTTATTTACTAACACTATACTACATACTAGAAACAATTTACAGAAGCCAATTAACCTGCAAACCCGTAAGTCTTTGGAGTGTGGGAGAAAACCGGAACACTTGGAGAAACCCACACGGTCACATGGAGAACGTACTAACTCCGTACAGACAGCACCCGTAGCCTGGATCAAACCCGGGTATTTGGCATCGTAAGGCAGCAACTCTACTGCTGTGCCACTGTGCTGCCCTAAAAAGTTTATACTTTGCCAAAGTTTATAGTTCTGAAATTTTCCTGCCTTCTGTCACAATGATTGCAAGCTCTTTGGCACTCCAAACCATTTGCTTTTGCAGATTTGGCTCTCCCAGTTTTCTCAGGAACTGGGTTTGTCCAAAGATTACAAGGTGACAAAGCCTCTTTACAGAAGTAGACACAGTCCCTCACAACTTCTTAACTGGATATCGTGTTACTGTGGCAGGCTGGATCACATCAGAGGGTTGGAAAATCTTGAATAGTTACCTTGTCTTCTTGCAAACTCCTATGTAGCAATTACACACATTGCTTGTGCTTACATAGCAGTCTAAGACCAAGGGTTAGACTTAGGCAAAAATATGATATGAGGTAACTCTTCCAAGTCCCTGAAGTCCTTGCAACCAACTGAATACATCTGTCCCTACCTTATGTCAAAGACAATCCAATCCGCATCATAAAAGATAGAAACAAGGAACTGCAGATTTAGTCTTTAGACTTTAGAGATACAGAGTGGAAACAGGCCCTTCGGCCTACCGGGTCCATGCCGACCAATGATCACCCCATACACTAGCACTAACCTACACACGAGGGCCAATTTACAATTTACAGAAGCCAATTAACCTATGTATGTTTTTGGAGTGTAGGGAACTGGAGCACACATAGAAAACCCATGCAATCACAGGGAGAACGTACAAATCCCGTACAGATGCACCTTTAGTCAGGATCGAACCCAATCTCTGGCACTGTAAGGCAGTAACTCTATCGCTGAGCCACTGTGCTGCCCAAATGGTTAATAATCAAAAGGGCACAAAGTGCTGGAGTAACACAGCAGGTCAGGCAGCATCTCTGGAGAAAATGGATAGGGGACTTTTCAGGTTGAGACCCTTCTTCAGACTGAAAAAGTCCCAACCTGAAACATCACCTATCTATGTTCTCCAGAGATTCAGCCTGACATGTTGAGATACTCCTGCACTTTGTGACCTTTAACTTCTTAAAAGAGTTACTCTGCGACTGATTATAGTCATTGTCATAGAGACACAACATGGAAAAATTCCTTTCATCCCACTGAGTCTGAAACACCCATCAAACTCCCATTTACACCAATCCTACCCAAACCCCTTTTATCCACCACTATTCCACTCAACTCCCCCCAGGTCCAACCACTCCCCTGCACACAGGGGGAAGTTGATGTCTTTGAAATGTGGAAGCAAACTGGAGCACATGCACGCAGGCACAGGGAGGACATGCAAACTCTGCACAGATAGCTCCAAGGGTCAGTATTGAACCTGGATCACTGGAGTTGTGAAGCAGCAGAGAGGGAAACTGCACCGCATACTGCCCCAAATTATGCTCCAGATCCCCCTTCCTTTCTCAAACCTCAATCTTATGGACAACAAATGTTCAGTGGAATAGTTCCCTGTACGAAGGAGCGACTAAAAAGTCTCAATGCCAAAGAGTAGCACCATGAAGACACTGTAACTCCTTTGTAGAAATTTGCTTGATAAACAAATGGTCAAATTTATCACTCACTTACCCTACCAGACCAATCTCAAACTTCAGCAACAGTGGTTGTTGACAGAGTTATCACCTGATTTTACTAATCAATTAGCTGCTCGATAAATCACAGATTAGATTCTCCCACTAGCAATTGACTCCAGAGTTCATGAAAGCAGGGTCCAAAGATGGACAGGGGCTGATATCTAGAGATGTGGAGAAAGTGACGTGTAATTGGTAACAAAACGTAGCACAACAGGCCCTTGGGCCAACAATGAGGCAAGATTACAGACACAAAGTGCAGGAGTAACTCAGCGGGTCAGGCAGCATCTCTGGAGAAAAAGGTTGAGTGACGTTTCATGTTGAGAACCTTCTTCAGTCTCAGTCGGAAGAAGAGTCCTGACCTGAAACGTCCCCCATCCCTTTTCTTCAGAGATGCTGCCTGACCTGCTGAGTAACTGCTGCACTTTGTGCCTATCTTTGGTTCCTTTCTACACATTGAGGCAAGATTATCTGAGTTACATTGTTGACAATAATTAGGAAGACCCAAATCAATTTAAATTGGAAGGATATATTGGCACACTGGAAAATTTGCTAATGTGAGGCTCAGTCACTGTTGTAGACTGGTTAGGCAAAACAGCCTATTCCCTATTTTATGGTCATGGTCATACATCCCTCAATCCAACTTGCCCACTCCGAGCAACATACCCCAACTACATTAGTCCCATATCCCTCTAAACCTGTCCAAATGTTTTTTAAACATTGTGATAGTACCTGCCTCCTCCGACAGTTCACTCCATATACCTGCCATCCGTTGTAAACAAAAATTGTCCCTCAGGTTCCTATCTTTTCCCCCCCACCACCCACCACCTCACCTTAAACCTATGTCCTCTGCTTTTATGATTCCCCTACTCTGGGTAAAAGACTCTGTGCATTTAACCTATTTATTGCTCTCATGATCTTACACAGTGTTTACATAACACCGGAACTCCACTTCCGTATCATAAAGGGTTTGGATATGATAGATATGTCAGGGACATTTCTGCTAGTGGAGAAATCGAAAACCAGGAAATCCATAATTATAAAGACACCCAAAAAGGAATATACAGGTAAAACTTGTGCCTTGATAGGAAGTAGAACTTGATCCAATTGAGCAGTGAGGTAAGATTAATAGGACAGGTGCGTTAAAGAGTAGCTGGTTAACTCAACGAAGGCCAATTGAATAGAAGGATGGAGTAAGGCTCAATGGAGTTGTTCGAGGCTCTTGCAGAAACTGGATACATTCTGTGGTGCAAACTCGACAAGGTTGTAACTTTGACATCCAGTTGCACAATGGAAACTCACCATATCTTTCTGCTTTTCTTTTGACCTTTAATTGCAGCTGGTAATGGAGTTCTGTGGAGCAGGTTCTGTCACTGACTTGGTCAAGAAAACCAAAGGCAACTGCTTGAAGGAAGATTGGATCGGGTACATCTGTCGGGAAGTCCTGCGGGTAAGTTGGAACAACCATTAACAACCTCATTCTATCAAGTTGCTGCTTTAGTAATAGGAAATAATATTTCTCTCAAATAGAAAGAGATTTACGAGGATGTTGCCAGAACTCGAGAGCTGAGCTATAGGGAGAGCTTGAGCAGGCTAGGACTTTATTCCTTGGGATGCAGGAGGATAAGGGGTGATGTGGGGGGGCCCCTACATTCTTGGCACCCCCCTATTGTGTCCCCCTTTATTCTTTGCGGCCCCCACATTGGGCCCCCTTATATTCGCGGTGGCCTACTTTAATGAGACCCTGTTAAATGATGGAGCAGCCTATATCTGCCTTTGTGTTTATCCTGTTATTGCATTCCTTGCTAACTAAGTAGAATTTGCATATCAAGTGCAGTCTATTGTTTACAATCCTCAGAATCTTAATTTAATCAGTCTTCGTTTTTATCAGCTAATGAAATCCTGGAGATGTTAATTACTTTTGAAACAATTCCACAAAATTGTTCTGCCACTTCACATTGAAACTCTGGCAATATTTTCTTGATATAAATGATGTGATAAGTAAGTTTTGAAAAAAACAACAAATAGTTCTCATTAAAATACTGGCACAAGAGACTGCAGAGAGGCAGCGCAGTTCGCAGAATTGCTGCCTGACAGCACCAGAGACCCCAGTTCTATCCTGCGCTACGGTGCTGTCTGCATGGAGTTTGCACGTTCTCCCTCCGACCGTGTGGGTTTCCTCCTGGTGCTCCGGTTTCCACCCACATTCCAAAGACATGCAGATTTGTAGGTTAATTGGCCTCTTTAAATTGCCCCTGGTGTGCAGGGAGTGGATGTGAACGTGGGATAATGTAGAACTCGTGTAAACAGGTGATCGATGGTCAGCGTTGACTCCGTGGGCCTGTTGCCATGCTGAATCTCTGAACTAAACTAAGATGCTAGAACCTTGAACAAAGGACTCAGTGGCTCAAAGGACAAAGGACATTTATTGTCACATACACCAATTGGTGCAGTGAAATTTGAGTTACCATGCAGCACACAAATAAGATAAACACATTAACATTAACATTAAACATAAAAACATCCCCCACAGCAAAATCAACGTTTCCCACTGTGAGGGAAGACAACAAAGTTCAGTCCTCTTCCTCTTTGTTCACCCGTGGTCGGGGGCCTATTGAAGCCTCCGCAGTCCGATGTTTCAGACCCTCTCGCCGGATGATGGAACTCCGGAAGAACACTCGCAGCGGCTTGGAGTTCCGAATCGGCCGCTTCCTACCGGAGACCGTGGCTCCCGAAGTCCACAGGCCGAGCTGGGCGGAGCTCCAACACTGGCGAGCTTGGCGAGAGATCCCAGGACTCCGCGATGTTAAAGTCAGCGCCGCCCGTGCCGGAAGCTCCGCAAACCACAGCTCCACGGTGTTAAAGTCGGCAGTCCCAGCACTCCGGAGCTCCAGCATGGCGACCCTGGTAAGGCATCGCCCGCTCCGCGATGGTACTTCAGTGCTGCGCCGCCGCTGAAGCTCTGGCCGGTCTCCGGCAGGAAAGGGGGCGCCAATCCAGATGGTAGGCCGCGAGGAGGGGGCGAAGATGCGGCTCGGAGGAAAGACGAATCCTCGACCAGGTAGTGACTGAGAAAAACAGTTTCCCCCTTTCCCCCCCCCCCCATCCCGCACATAAAAAGACTAAAAGACCTCCAAAACAAAACTTTTGACAGACTAAAAATGTAAAAAAGGATGAAAGGACGAACAGCTGCAGGCGAGGCTGCCACACTCGATGGCCCCACCACTCGACAGTACAAAACAGTCAGGCAGCATCTTTGGAACATTCTTTCATCTGAAGAAGTGTTCTGTCTCGAAACGTCACCTGCTTATTTCCATCCACAGATGTTGCCTGACCCATTGAGGTCTTCCAGCTGCTTGCTTTTTAACTCTGTAAAATTATCTTCTATCCCTTGTAAAACAATGATGATTTTTTTCTGTCAGGAATGCACGTGACTTTGAAGAACTGGTGAACCTGCAATCTCATTGAATGGGATAGCATGGGAAAAGGCCCTTTGGCCCACCAGATCTATGTTGACTGTTTTGTCCATCTACACTGTCAATACCTTAGTCTCACACAGGTTAAAGCACAAGCATCTTTATTGTCTAGTTCATCATCATATAAGCAGTACATCACACGTTCAGTCTACTGCAGCTACTGAAGTCAGCAGGCGAGTTCTTACACCATAAATCATATATTTAGGCGGAGTTATAATTACTAAGCATTCTGATTGGGTAACATGCAATAGCAAATCTACATCTCTTCTTGTAGAAATGAAAAAAGCAACTTAGGCATTTTAAACGTTAAGCCGGGTGAATAATAATGGGGTTAAACGAAATCGCCGTATCTAATGGGTGGCCTGCTAACCCGCCCGGTCCTCGTGCGGTATGGGGCTGCCTCATCACCTTTTTCCTCCGAAAAGATGAGGGCTGGGGTAGGTACAACCGCGGGAGACCCAATGGGCCTGTGGGGGGAGACTGCCGCGGGGGAACTGGGGGTGCTGGTTACAACAGGGGACGCGGGGACAGACCGACGCCGGGAGTGGGCGGACCCGGTCACGGCAGGTGCTGGAACGGCTGCAACAGGCGTCGGTTTAAACTCGAGCGGTGGGGCATCAGGACCCTCAGGCGCCGGACGACGTTCCTTCACAGGAAGGAGATGTTGATGGTTGCGTCTGTAGCGGACACCATCGACTTCGAGCGTGGTTCCTTAGAGGGGCCATGAATGTGTCCCAGTTTAGTATGTCCTTTATCTGTTTGCAGTCGCACCACTTGTCCTTGTATAAGTGGTTTAAGTGGCTTGCTGGTCTTTGGTTGTACCTGTTGCTGTGAGACAGGCAGTGGTGGACACGTCTGGCGAGACATTAGCCGCTGGGCTTGGGAGCCGAGAACGTTGTCCCTTGCAATATTTCGCAGAGTTAGCAGGTCCAGGTAGACGTCAGATTTAGCTAGATACGAGCGCTCCATGAGTTGTTTTGCGCTCCGAACAGCACGCTCGGCAAGTCCATTGAACTGTGGGTATTCTGGACTGCTGGTGACGTGTTGGAAGTTCCACCGTTTAGCAAAGTCCTTAAACTTTTGGCTGGTGAATTGAGTTCCGTTGTCAGTCTGAAGGCAAACGGGTACCCCATGCACAGAAAGGTGTATTTTCAGCTTTTGGATCTGTTTCAGAAGTGATCGTTGGCAGGAAGTCGTTCGAACCAGTTAGAATATGAGTCCACTGAAACAAGGTAGTGTTTCCGGTGCCATTCGAAGATTGTCGGCAGCCAGTGATGACCATGGTAGAGAGGGAGCTGGCTGGGATAGGAGGGGCTGCTTCTGCTGATAGGGTGATTGACTGTTGCAGATCGCGCACGATTCTGTTTTTTCACGTATGTACCTGGTCATCCCGGGCCAATAGATCATATTCTGGGCTCGCTTTAGAGTGGCCTCCGTGCCAGGGTGGCCTCCATGGATTTCCTCGTAGTACTCGCTCTGCAAAGTAGGGGGGATGACGGCCTTGTGACCGTTGACGATTATTCCGTCCTGCAGCACCAGCTCATCACGAACCAGGAAGTAGGGTTGTATTTCAAACGTGGTGCTTGACTGCTTGTTTGGCCACCCACCTCTTATGACGGAGGTCAGCAGCTGTGAGGTTTTGTCTGCAGCTGTGTGTTCGGCAAGGCGGCGTAGGCGATCGGTGGGCACGAACGAAACCTTCAGGACTGAGAATTCGTCCTGTTCAAAGGGGTGTCATCCGCTGGTGGTGTGCGGGGCTCTGGAGAGCGTATCTGCAATGTGCATGTCTTTACCTATCTTGTAGACGATGCGGAAGTCAAACCGTTGTAGCTGCATCATCATTCGCTGTAGTCGAGCAGGGCCAGCATGGATAGGCTTGCTCAGGATGGTGACCAGTGGCTGGTGGTCAGTTTCGACCGTGAAGGTTTTGCCAAAGATAAAGTCCTTAAATTTTGAGCAGGCAAAAACAACGGTGAGCAGTTCCTTCTCCATCTGGGCATAGCGTTGTCCAGTCTCTGTCAAGGTGCGTGATGCTTAGGAGATAGGCATCACGTCGCCGTCGGTGGCTATCTGTAGGCAGGCCGCGCCCAGCCCATACTGGGATGCATCGCAGGTGACAGTGACCGGCAGGCCAAGACTGAAGTATGCCAATGCAGGTGCGCTGGCCAGCTGGAGCTCCAAAGTCTCGAACGCTCCTTGGCGCCGCGGGCACCAAGACCATGCATTGTCCCTGTGGGTCAACTGTCGTAAAGGAGCAGAAAGTTCACTGAGGTTGGGAATGAACTTACCCAGGTAGTTGACCATGCTGAGGAATCACTGCAATCTGGTGACGTCGGTTGGGACCGGCAGTTCGTTGATGGCTGCAGTCTTCAACGGACCAGGCTTCAATCCGTTACTTCAATGTGAACACGTGACCGACGTAGGCGACCTCGGGAACTCTGAACTTGCATTTCAAAGGGTTGAGTTTCAGATTAATGTCTCTGGCACGGTCTAGCATTTTCTTCAGGCCGGCACCATGCTCGGCCACGTCACGGCCGCATACTAAGATGTCGTCAACAATGACGGCATATGGATATTCTGCGAATAGTTGTTCCATTGCGCGCTGAAAGACTTCGCTGGCAGAGTTGATGCCAAAGGGCATCCTTAAAAACCTGTAGCGGCCGAATGGTGTGGCAAAAGTTGTTAGGGCAGACGATGCTCGGTCCAGTGATATGTTCCAGAAAGAGCTTTTGGCATCGAGGACTGAGAACACCGTTGCATTGCCGATCTGTGCCGCTACGTCCTCAGTGGTTATCATCGGATAGTGTTGGCCTTTAATTGCTGTATTTAAATCTTTAGGATTGATGCAGATCCGTAATTCTTTCTTATCTTCCTTGGTGATAACGACCATGGTGCAGACCCAGTCTGAGGGTTCGCTGACCTTGGCAATGACTCCAATGGAGATCATTCGCTTGAGTACGGCATGTATTCTCTCCCGCATGCCATGGGGGACGCAGTGAGGTGTGCGAACTATTGGGGTGACTGCATGATCCACAGTGATCTTGTATATCGTAGACAACTTGCCAAGTTTGTCGTCGAACAAGTCTTTATAATTGGATAACATCTGCTGTGTTGGTTCCTCTGTCAAACAGAGTTTGTTGACAGCACTCCCGAAATAAACCAGACCTAGGTCATGGCATGCATTGATGCCAAGCAGGGTTTCTGAATTTGGTTGGACAATGTAAAAAATCAGGTTTTTAGTCTGCTCATTGACAGTGCATTTTAAATCAGCTTTACCTAATGGGTGAAGAACCTCCCCCCGTAAGCATGTAGGGTAGAGGAGTCTTTTTTCATGAGTTCAGTGGTTCTTACCTTGTTGAACTCTTTGAGTGACATTACGTTCACTCTGGCACCGGTGTCGACTTTGGCATTCAAAGCCTTGTTGTTTATTATCATGGTCACAGCAGGATCCATCAGCTTGACTGGGGAGCGCAGGTTGAGGAAAAGTACAGTTGAGTCGGTGTCTGTGTTATCGGAATTAATCCCGTAGGAAACATCGTCTTGTTCTTGGGAATCAGAATCAGACGGCTCTTGTTGAACCATTAAAAGTCATCCATGATCATTATCTCACAATCCTTCAGGTGTTTTTGCCACTCATTTCTCATCGAGTCATGGGTTCAAACAACGGTTGTTTAATTATCAGTTCTGAACCATTGTTGCATTGGGGCACAGTTGTTATTGCTTGTTGTAGAAATGCCCAGGGGTACTTTGTCATGAAATTCGTTGTCTTTGCTTCCTGACGCCTTGGTTGATTCCCATTTTTCATCCCCAAACGAAGATGACTTTCCTTTGCATAGGAACATCAGACGCTGGTTTAAACGGACGATAGACGCAAAAAGCTGGAGTAACTCAGTGGGTCAGGCAGCATCTCTGGAGAAAAGGAATAGGTGACGTTTCGGGGTCGAGACCCTTCTTCAGACTGAGAGTCAGGGGAAAGAGAAATGAGATATAGACAGTGATATAGAGAGATATAGAACAAATGAATGAAAGATATGCATAAAAGTAACGATGATAAAGGAAACAGGCCATTGGTAGCGGTGTGTTAGGTGAGAACGAGTTACAGACAATGAGACTCAACAAGACGACTTTGAAGCTGGTACGACTTGGGTGGGGGAGGGATGGAGAGAGAGAGAGGAGGTGCAAGGGTTGCATGAAGTTAGACGCTATCCTTTTTTTCAGTCGCACGCACCAAACCTTGTTTCAAATAAGTTCCCACTTCGGACCCAAACTCATTGTGTCATACGGCCTTCCCCCCGTATTAATGGAATTGTAAAACAAGTATAAATAATTGTATTACGAAATAGGACATACGGGGTGAATTCAGTAGATCAGGCAGCGTATGGAGAAAGAGGAATAGTCAGGGTTTCGGCTCTTCGGCTTCCTCGTCAAATTGGGAAACGACTGTGTAGGAAGGAACTGCAGAGGCTGGATTATGCCAAAGATAAACACAAAATGTTGGAGTCACTCAGCAGGCCAGGCAGGCAGGCCTGGAGAGAAGGAATGGTTGAATTTTCGGGTAGGAACTCTTCAGTTTGAAAAAAGGGTTCGGACCCGAAAAGGAAAAGGTCGCCTATTCCTTTTCTCCAGAGATGCTGGGAAACTAATCTAGATTTGAATCATCACCCGAATCTTTTTATTAAACTAACAAATGGATGTTCAATCTTATGCATTGATAGTGAATGACCACGTTTCACGTACGGGTGAGATAAACGCTATATTAGTTGTTACCCGCGCAGTCCGCATTAGTTTGCAGAGCCTCTTGTCACCATGTTCGCTCTGTGGGCCCCTACAAATTCGTTCATCTGGAAAACCCAGAGACAAAAAAATGGTGTTAAGAATGGTATTAGATTAAGGAGGGGCGGGATTACTTAAACAAACCCACAACAAAGGGGGCGGAATGTGACCTGTCACAACGAAAGAAAAAGAGGACCTTTTTTTACTGCGTGGCAAAAGCAAGATTTGCGAGTAGTCACTCAATGGACAGGACATAGGCACTTTGTACTGGGGCAGAAGGGGAGTATCAGGAACTTCTAGAGGGGATATTCTATTTGATCCAACATTAAAGGTTATTATCAGATGCTTTATATTAATATCAGAGGGCCCATTCGACAAATATGATGAGGATTATATCAATAGTCTGCGCTGTAAATGCTTTGAATTTAATGCGATTACCCGCTCTATTCCAAAGGCCAAGGTGAGATTCCCACAGGTGTCTCCAGCATCAGGGGATCATTCCTGACAGGCAGACTTTGCTAACCTTTTTTTACTCTCCTTTTTTTCCTCTGTCCAGCTGTAAGAGTACCCACGGTAAACTCACAAGTCACTACGGTAAACTCACGGGCCACTACGGTATTACAACGAGTTTAAAAGTTTCAAAATTTTCCTTCAAGAGTATATTTGACTCGTGGAAATCTTTCAACATGTTGACAATTTTTCACGAGTTTACACGTTTCCCGAGTACCTGCCGTTAGCGTTACGAGTCGCTAAGTTACGTCCACGAGCTCCGACGTTCCCGCTATGTTCATTCTACCTGATTACCACGAGTTTGATTTGTTTTTAATTCGGGATCACTCGTGGGTGGACTCGCACCGTGGGACAGGGGTTTAACTCTACCGCTGTGCCACTGTGCCGCCCACCCTTGATCTAAGTGAAAGGTGGGATCATTACGTGGACGGGAATGATTATCCCTGCCTCTGTTTCGTATGTTTTTATGCAGTTCCCACTTATCTATCTTGATGAAATAGATGTGTGATCTGAAGCTCATCTCTTTGTAGCCAATATGTGAACATCATACCAATGGATAGTGTTTTCCACTGGGTAACCTGTACTGTTTCATTTCATTGAATTGCACCGCAGGGATTGTCCCATCTACACTCTCACCACGTCATTCATCGAGATATCAAAGGACAAAATGTGCTGCTGACTGAGAATGCAGACGTAAAGCTTGGTAAGCAGTCCTTCAAAATATTTAATATTTTATAAAATATTCATCAAAACGATGATCCAAATCAGGAACCCCACGTGTCTTTCAGCAAGAGTTTGATAAATTGCAATTTCAACTGGCTCTTAGTCATTATGTTTGGTTCATATTTAGTTTAGTTTATTGTCACTGTCATGTATTGCCCAGAACAATAACCATAAGGGAGTAGGTAATGTAACTGTACTTTAATTAATTTCTAACTTTAAGCATCATTGCAACTTACAAAAGATGGCAGCAGCCATTCAGACTTTGCCCCGACTGAGTCCCGCGTAAGTACAGTCACGTTGCATCTTATCCAGTCAGCGGAAAGACTATAAGTGACTGCAAATGCGCCGTTTACTGTGTACAGATACATGATGAAGGGAATAATGATTAGTGCAAGATAAAGTCCAGTAATGACCGATTAAAGATAGTCTGAGGGTCTTCAATGAGGTAGATAGTAGCTCAGGACCACTCTCTAACAGTTGCCTGAAAACAGTTGTGAAGAAACTGTCACAAAATCTGGATGTATATGTTTTCACACTTTTTTAGTTAGTTTAGTTTATTGTCACGTGTACCGAGGTACAGTGAAAAGCTTTTGTTGAGTGCTAACCAGTCAGCAGAAAGACAATACATGATTACAATCGAGCCATCCACAGTATACATATACATGATGAAGGGAATAATGTTTAATACAAGAGAAAATCTAGTAAAGTCCGATTAAAGATAGTCTCCAATGAGGTAGATGGTAGGTCATGACTGCTTTTTAGAAAAGGAATTGGTGAGGTATTGGGTCGTGAACCTTCTTCAATGTTTCGGGTCGAGACTCAAATCGTCAACTATCCCTTTTCTCCAGAGATGTTGCCTGACCCGCTGAGTTACTCGAGCACTTTGTGTCTATCTACAGAAATAGTCTACTGAGTCCTTATTCAAGAGGCGCCCTGTTTTGGCACAATTTTCAAAGTGCAGTATTCACTCTAATTCATGTGAGTAGTGGCGGATCTACGCAAGCCCCAGGCAGCTGTGGGCCTCAAGCCAGTTATTAAAGAACTGCTGAGCTTTGGAGCTTCTCGACTGTCTGACTTTCTGGTGTTTAGACTGAGAGGTGAGGTTTTAAGATGATACCATCTGACCCTTTTACGGTTCCTTTGCAGTTGATTTTGGAGTCAGCGCCCAACTGGACAGGACCATGGAGAAGCGGAATACTTTCATTGGGACTCCTTACTGGATGGCACCTGAAGTGATAGCGTGTGACGAGAATGCAGATTCCACATACGATTACAGGGTAAGCAACGCACGGTGCAAGGGCACATAACAAAGGGCTGCTAGTGTAAACGTATCGCAATGATGGTGAGGCCACGTTTGGAGTATTGTGTTCACTTTTGATCACCGTGTTATAGGAACGATGCTGTTCTCTATGCAAATTGGCAACCACATTGACTACAGTGCATTGAGAAAGTATTCAGACCCCTTCACTTTTTTCACATTTTGTGATGTTACGGCCTTATTTTAAAATGGATTAATTTATTTTCTTTTTTAATCATCAATCTACACAATACCCCAGAATGAAGAAGCGAAAACAGATGTTCAGAAATTTTTGCAAAGTAATTAAAAATAAATAACTGAAATATCACATTTACATAAGTATTCAGACCCTTTGCTATGACACTCAAAATTGAGCTTAGGTTCATCCTGTTCCCATTGATTATTCTTGAGATGTTTCTACAACTTGATTGGAGTCCACCAGTGGTAAATTTAATTGATTGGACATGATTTGGAAAGGCACTCACCTGCCTATATAAGGTCCCACAGTTGACAGTGCATGTCAGAGCAAAAAACAAGCCATGAAGACGAAGGAATTGTCCATAGACCTCCGAGACAGGATTGTGTCGAGACACAGATCTGGGGAAGGGTATAAAACAATTTCTGCAGCATTGCAGGTCCCGAAGAGCATACTGGCCTCCGTCATTCTTAAATGGAAGAACTTTGGAACCACCAGGACTCTTCATAGAGTTGGCCGTCCGGCCAAACTGAGTAATCGGGGGAGAAGGGCCTTCGTCAGGGAGGTGACCAAGAACCCGATGGTCACTCTGACAGAGCTCCAGAGTTCCTCTGTGGAGATGGGAGAACCTTCTGGAAGGACAACTATATCTGCGGCACTCCACCAATCTGCTCTTTATCGTAGAGTGGCCAGACGGAAGCCACTCCTCAGTAAAAGGAACATGACAGCCCGCTTTGAGTTTGCCAAAAGGTTTGTTTTCTCTGGTGCTCTGGTCTGATGAAACCAAGATTGAACTCTTTGGCCTGAATACCAAGCATCATGTCTGGAGGAAACCAGGCACCACTCATCACCTGCCAATACCATACCTACGGTGAAGCATGGTGGTGGCAGCATCATGCTGTGGAGATGTTTATCAGCGGCAGAAACTGAGAGACTAGTCGGGATCGAGGGAAAGATAAATGGAACAAAGTACAGAGAGATCCTTGATGAAAATCTGCTCCAGTGTGTTCTGAACCTCAGACTGGGGCAGAGGTTCACCTTTCAACAGGACAATGACCCTAAGCACACAGCCAAGACAACGCAGGAGTAGCTTTGTGATAAGTCTGTGGGGCATGTCCTTGAGTGGCCCAGCCAGAGCCCGGACTTGAACCCGATCGAACATCTCTGGAGGGACCAGAAAATAGCTGTGCATCGACGCTCCCCATCCAACCTGACAGAGCTTGAGAGGATCTGCAGAGAAGAATGGGAGAAATTACCCAAATACAGGTGTGCCAAGCTTGTAGCGTCATACCCAAGAAGACAAAGTACTGAGTAAATGGTCTGAATACTTATGTAAATGTGATATCTATATTACTAAAAGTCTGATCTTGACCACTTCCTGTTGTTTTGTATATTGATTTTAGAAAAACGCTGCCATTTATGGCTGTGATTTTTGGCTATCTTACTCAGTCCCCCTCCGCGGTGCAGGACAAGAGGATTTTTCCCATCGATGAAAAATAAAAGAGTTATTAGTGTTTTAAAAATGTTGAGATTCTCTCTCCTGAAGGCCACGCCCCTTCCGGAGGGACTATAAAACCCGGAAGTGTTGAGTGCCTCAGTCAGTCTCTGCAAGATGGGGGAGCAAGAGGGTCACGTCTCTCAGTCTGAGCTGTGAATAACACTGAACACATGTCTAATAAACTGTGTGTGGTTTTACTGACCTTGAGTGCCCTTAATGTGGTTTGAAAATGAAAATGTGGTTGGTTTGAAATATGCACAGCAAATGGTTGGTGGTGGTTGGTTTGAAATAAGGCACAGCAAATGGTTGGTGGTGGTTGGTTTGAAATAAAGCACAGCACATGGTTGGTGTTGGTTGGTTTGAAATGGCAAATGATTAAAAGTCTAAACTTGACAACTTTCTGTTTGCACTGTATATTGATTTTAGATAAAACGCTACCACTTACAGCTGTGATTTTTGGCCATCTTACTCGAGTCCCCCTCCGCTCATCAGGTGCCGAGGATTTTTCCCATCAATGATAAAAGTGTCTTTAGTGTTTAAAAAATGTTGAGTATCTCTCTCCTGTCAATCACGCCATGAAGGCCACGCCCCTTCCGGTGGGAGGGGGGAGGGATTATAAAACCCGGAAGTGTGGGTGTGGCTCAGTCTCTGCAAGATGAGGGAGGGAGAGGTCACGACTCTGTCTGAGCTGTGAATCAACTGAACACACTGAATTTCTACTGAACCGTGAGTGTTGTGTTTTGTGTGGTTTTATGGTGGTTTCACCGTGCTTGACATGATATTAAACTGCATTTGAATTTGGTGGCCTTGCACCCTGCATGAAATGGTAGGAAACTGCATTTGAATTTGGTGGCCTTGCACCCTGCTTGAAATGGTATGAAACTGCACTTGAATTTGTTGGCCTTGCAACCTGCTTGAAGTGGTATGAAACTGCACTTGAATTTGGTGGCCTTGCACCCTGCCTGAAATGGCATGAAACTGCACTTGAATTTGGTGGCCTTGCACCCTGCTTGAAATGGCATGAACTGCATTTGCATTTGGTAGCCTTGCACCCTGCTTGAAGTGGCATGAAACTGCACTTGAATTTGGTGGCCTTGCACCCTGCTTGAAGTGGTAGGAAACTGCACTTGAATTTGGTGGCCTTGCACCCTGCTTGAAGTGGTAGGAAACTGCACTTGAATTTGGTGGCCTTGCACCCTGCTTGAAGTGGTAAGAAATTGCACTTGAATTTGGTGGCCTTGCACCCTGCTTGAAATGGTAGGAAACTGCATTTGAATTTGGTGGCCTTGCACCCTGCTTGAAATGGAATTTCAATGAATAGCCGTGAGTCAACTGCCAGCCCACCACCCGTGAGTGAGCTGCCAGCACATCAGGCTTGAGTGACTGAGCTGCCACCCCAAGAATCCATTTGGCCCACAATGTCCATACTAGCCCTCTGGAAACCAGTCCCTTCAGCCCACAACACCCATCCAGAAAGCCCCCCCCCCCCCCCACTGGCCACCAATATTGGAATTGGTGGAGAGGTGGAATATTGCGTTGGGGGACCAGCCCTCCCGTGTGAACATGGGACCCAACGGGTCGCACTTAGTCTAGTATCAGTTATTTCTTTATAATTATTTTGCAAAAAATTCTAAACACCTGTTTTTTATTTTTTATTATGGGGTATTGTGTGTAGATTGATGATTTAAAAAAAAATAATTTCATCTATTTTAGAATACGGCTGTAACGTAACAAAATTAGGAAAACGTGAAAGGGTGTGAATACTTTCTGAATGCACTGTACACTTCAGGAGTAGCTCTTAACCTTAAATAGAAAATAGACACAAAAAGCTGGAGTAACTCAGCGGATCAGACAGCATCTCTGGAGAAAAGGAATAGGTGACGTTTCAGGTCGAGATCATTCTTCAGTCCTTAAACTGCTTTCAGACATCTGAGGGTCACCAGGTCACAGGTCCTCCACTGATTTTCCAGCAACTGGTTGTCCTTGAAACCAGACAAAATTACAAGAGTGCACTTGAAATCCCTCCCGAAAGTCGCCCCGAAAATGTGGCGCCTAGTCCAGGTGAAGTGGCCGATCTCAACCTCATCGGGACTTCGGTGGCCAATCAGCGGATCGAATGTGCACCCTACGGCCGCGGCTCTGGTACTCCAGCCCGTAGTCGACTTCCGAGGCCGACTTTGCGGGCCGGCATCTCGGCCTCCGGTCCGGCAAAACAGAGAATACGGCATGGCTCTGGAACCAGGATTATGGACCTGTATTATGGAAATGAAATACTGTAACAAAAATTTGGCAGACTCTTTTAAGTATTGGATGTAATTCCAATTCACAACCCGTACATATTTTAAATTCCCTTCTTTTAGATGTTACACGGAATTATCATAAATATTCCCGTGAAATCATTAGATTTAATCGGATTGAGAGAAACAGGGTAATGGTCAGTCTGAAGAGACACTGGAAATGGATCCCAGTGAGTCGGAAGCGAACATGGGGAAACAATAGCCCAACAAAGTGAGGTGTGAGCATGGGAATTAGGGCTATAGTTAGTTTTATTCTATCCACTCATTTATCATATTACAGTGTGCAAATTAACCGCTTCATGTCCTACAATGTAACAGTGACTATCTCAAAAACTTTGGACTCAAAAACATTGACTCCGCCCAGACCAGCGATCACCCCGTACACTAGCACTATCCTACACCCTAGGGACAATTTACAATTTCACCGAAACCAATTAACGTACAAACCTGTACACCTTTGGAGTGTGGGAGGGAACCAGAGTACCCGGAGAAAACCCACGTGGTCAGAGGGACAGTGTACAAACTCCATACAGACAGCACCCGTAGTCAGGATCAAACCCGTGTTTATTGCGATGTAAGGCCGCAACTCTGTTGCAGCACCACTGTGCCGCCCCACCCTCCGCGAGTAAGCCCATCACTAGTTTCTCAGGAAAAGCATCAATAAATACCAGAAACAAGGAGCTGTGGATGCTGATTTACAAAGAAATTGCCGGTTAAAATAACAACTCGGCAATGAACCCAATGCAAACTCATGCAGTGTTATTTCCTGTCTGAGAGCTCTGATCCGACCACTGATCCTGGGAACAATGGAAAATGGTGAGCCAATTTTACCGAGGTTTGCTTTGCCAGCTGGAACCATTGCCATGAATGTGGGGAATGCTGCTCCTGATTTCCTGCCAGCAGATTCCCTATCAAGACACGGCAACACATTCTCCGTGTTCATTATTCCCGCTGTTTCCAGCCCATTTTCCAATAATGTAATAAAAAAGGAACTGCAGATGGTAGTTTATACTAAAGACGGACACAAAGTGCTGGAGTAACTCAGCGGGTCAGGCAACATCTCTGGAGAAAATTATTTGGTGACGTTTCGGGTCGAGACTTGTACATATATCTAAGTGACTTCTATAGTTCGACGCCAGTGGTTGATTTGCTGCCTTACAGCGCCAAATACCCGGGTTCGATCCTGACCTTGGATGCTGGCTGCATGGTGTTTGTACGTTCTCCCCATGTCCACGTGGGTTTTCGCTGGGTGCGCCGGTTTCCTCCTACATACCAAAGACGTATAGTTTGTAGGTTAATTGGCTTTGATAAAAATTGTAAATCATCCCTAGTTTGTAGGATACTGCTATTGTATGGGGAACGCGGTCAGTGTGGCCTCGGTGGATCGTAGGGCCTGTATCTCTAAACTACAAACACTTCCCTCCCCCCCCCCCCCCGTCCTGTCGTTTCCCCCCCCCCCCTACTTCCTCCAGTAAAAGTGTTAACCAGTTCTGAATTTCGCTACGATGTATAATGCCCCTGTCCCACTTAGGAAACCTGAACGGAAACCTCTGGAGACTTTGCGCCCCACTCAAGGTTTCCGTGCGGTTCCCGTAGGTTTTTGTCAGTCTCCCTAATGATCGAAAGTGGTTTCTGCTTCTTCTATGTTCCGGCGATTATTTCAAAAAATTAAAAACCGGCCGCGACTAAAAATAGGTTGCCGTTTTAAAAATCTGTAATTTTTTAGTCGAAGCCAATTGCGATGCTAGTTGAAGGTGGTTGCCGGAGGTTGCAGGTAGTGGAAGGTCTACCTGCAACCTCCGGCAAAAACCTCAGTACGCATGTCGATAATAAACCTAAACCATCTTCAATCCCGGTCCCAATCCAAAATGTCACCTACCCATGTCCTGCAGAGATACTGCCTGATCCGTTGAGTTCCTCCAGCACTTTGTGTTTTGCTCAAGATTCCATCATCTGCAGTTTCTTGTGCCTCTAGTATCTTGTTTGAGAGATAAATAGAGATCAGAGCATTCCCATCTTTAACACAATGCACTGAGAATTTTGTTTGCAAGAAGCAGACAAGGCCTCAGTTTAATGTTTCACGAGAAGGTTGGCAGTATTATCATTTCAGATTCCAGTGTTTGCAGTTTCATGTGTCACTACTCATGCAGTAACTTTGCAATTTAAAACATAGAATCGTGTGCCTTATTGAACAATTTAACAGCCTCAGATTCACAACGTTGTTCTTCAGGGGAAAATGGCAAATGATAAAATGTAATTCATCTGTAATCCAGGTAGACATTCACAGTTTGACAGAGATATCTTTGATGAGATAAACACAAGATAAAATATGGATGCTTCTTGGTATAATTGGGTTAGAGCAAGATGTGATTTTTTTTTTTACGCATCAGAAAGGCAATGGATTGAATGAAGTTTGCAGATGAACTATTTGATTAAATCTGGGAGAAAAAATTATTTCAGTCAAAGCTAAGTTATGAGTGGCCCAAAAAATTATTATCGTGAGCTGTTCGCCTGCATTTATCTTGCAAAATGTACTATTTTATAGATGCCATAGTTTTCTAATGGATTCTAAACTCTGAAATAGATTCAGAGCCTTACATTCAGGCAGTGGTGGCCTTACAGTGAATAGATGGCTCTTCTTAGATGGGAATTGTTTGGGTTCTGCCTATGGTTTTTGGCAATGTTTAATCTGCAGAAAGACTTTAAAAATGTAAGATATTGAGGAACGCACAGCACACCCTGATCCTCAAATGTCGTTTAACTGACTAACATAGCAGCTGGAGACACAATGGTTCATAAGGTTCAGGGGCATAATTAGGCCATTTGCCCTATTAATTCATTCGATTATGGCTGATCTATCTTTCCCTCTCAACCCCATTCTCCTGCCATCTCCCCACAACCCCTGACACCCATACTAATCAAGAATCTATCAATCTCCTCCTTGAAGATATCCATTGACTTGGCTTCCACAGCCATCTGTGGCAATGAATTCCAAAGATTCACCATCCTCTGGCTCAAGACACGGGGAACTGCAGGCTGGAAACTGGAGTGTCTATTCCCTCTTCAGATGCTGCCTGACCCATTCAGTTCCTCGAGCACTTTGTCTTTTTCTCATTTAGCAATTATTCTTTCTTATCAATCTTATGTACCTCAGTGCCATCTATCTATCTCTATACTTATAAAATTCTGATCTTGGATATGTGCGTATATGTGCGATGTTCGTGTGCGTTTCACATCTCCTCGAAAACACGACGCGCTAGCGGTGACATTTTTACATATTCCGATAGAGATTTACGCCAAGTATGAAAATGTTCACAAATGTGCAGAAACTTGGGGGAAAAAACCCTGCTTTTTCCCTGTGCTTACTGCTGTGACATCACAATGGGATTGTAGCCCTGCTCGCAACATTGTCGCTATCCAAGTACACTGAGTTCTGCTAGCAAGCGAGTGCAAATGCATTTTTTTAAAGTCACATTATACTGAGTTCTGCTGGCCTTAAAGGCCTGTCTCACGAGTCTGCGGTCATTGGCGGTGATACAGGAAGTATCTACCGCTCGTGGAATGCCAGAGACCGCGGGTTCGGTCAAACGCACACTGCCGAGGCCGTGCAGCGTTGGTCCCAACACCGCACGGTGCTCACAAAAAGTCAACAATGTCTAAAAATAATTTCTTACCGCACAGCCGCCGCCAGTGAGGCACGAGTGCGGCACGGTCACCGCCACAGCCGCCGCCAGTGCGGCACGAGCGCCGTGAGTCAAACTTTCACCGCCACAGCCGCCGCCAGTGAGGCACGTGTGCGGCACGGCCGCCGCCAGTGAGGCACGTGTGTGGCACGGCCGCCGCCACAGCCCCGCGATCCAAAAGACGTCATCGCGTAGCGCGTCGCATTGCGCGATGACGTCATCACCCAACGCCGCAAGCTCGTGGAACCGGCCGTACGGAGATCACTCGGCCCCCGCGCAGCATCCGTGTGGCGCTCTCGTGGTTGCCGTGCGGTCCCCTCTTCCGGCAACGCTGCGCTTCACCGCCAATGACCGCAGCACCGTGAGACAGAGCCTTTAGCAAGTGCAAATGCATTTTTTTTAAAGTTTAAAAATGAGGGATGGTGCATAAGGCGAAATGAACAGCCCCTGCGCAGTTGTGGGCTATGGGTAAGTGGTGGAATATTGCGTTGGGGAACGGGTTGCGTTAGGGGACCAGGCCTCCCATGTGTCAGGGACCCAATGGGTCCCACTTGGTCTAGTTCATTATAATACTGTGGAGGTATGGTTTGCATATGGAGTATTTTTTTGTGAATTTCCCAACATCTGTAAAACAGAGCTTGGTTGTCAGCCAGGGCCGACCTGTATCACTTCTCACCCCCAATAAATATTAATTGGTCTGAAACATCAGGGATGGCAACGGTGGTATAACTGCCTTATAGCGCCAGAGACCTGGGTTTAATCCTGACTATGGGTGCTTCTCTATGTTCTCTCTCTGCCTGCGTGGGTTTTCTCCAGGTGCACCAGTTTCCTAGCACATTCT
This sequence comes from Malacoraja senta, assembly GCA_038087875.1. NCBI lineage: Eukaryota > Metazoa > Chordata > Chondrichthyes > Rajiformes > Rajidae > Malacoraja > Malacoraja senta. Next base: position 45,975,425 of record CM075983.1, read on the forward strand.
AAAGACATGCAGGTTGTAGATTAATTGGCTCCTGTAAATTATCGTTTTGGATCGAGACCCTCTTCAGTCTGTAGAAGGGTCTCAAACCGAAACATCATCTATACCTTTCCTCCAGAGATGCCGCCTGACCCCCTGAGTTACTCCAGCATTTTGTGTCTATCTTCGGTGTAAACCAGCATCTGTAGTTACTTCCAGCACTAGTGGATTGTTGGTCGGCGCAGACTTGCTGGGCTGAAGGGCCTGTTTCCACATTGTATCTCTAAACTAAATTAACTAATTCTGTCTCTCTCTTTCCATCTGGCATCTGACTTGCTAAGTATGTCCAGTACTTGTATTCCTATTCAATATTTTGACTGCAAGTTTGTTCGATACTTAATAGCTACCACACATGTTAACGACAGTTTGAAAGTTAGGAAGTCAGGTGTAAGAATGAAACTTATGCACCAACTGTCTATAGGCCAGTAGTACTTGTGGTTTGATTTTATGACCAAATCAGTGATGCACACACACACTTTTTCTTGTAATGAGGTAGCAACTGTGTTGGTTCATTTAAATTGTTACTGGAATTATGTTCTATTGTAATTTGCAATTGTAACTGCCTCTGAAATAGATTTAGTTTAGTTGAGAAATACAGTGTGGAAATAGGCCCTTCGGCCCACCGAATCTGCGATCACCCATAGACTAGTTCTATTCTACACACTTGGGTCAATTTATAGAAGCCTACTAATCTGCAAACCTGCATGTCTCAGGTGTGTGGGATGAAACCGGAGCACCCGGAGATAAACCACCTGGTCACAGGGAGAATGTACAAACTCCATACAGACAGCATCAGTGGTCAGGGTCAAACCGGGATCTCTGGCGCTGTAAAGGGCCTGTCCCACCTAGGCAACTTTTTAGGCGAGTGCAGGAGACTCTGCGCACGCCACATGTTCGCCACATGGTGGCTACATGTTCGCTGGTGGTCTCTGGTGAGTCTCATTCATGGTCGCGAGGAGTTCCCGCATTCTGGGAACTAGTCGCGGCCTCAGTATGGTCGCCGCAAATTTTTCAACATGTTGGTCACCATGGAGAAAATCGATACTTTTGTAGTCGTAGGTGCAGTTGTAGTGGGGTTGCCATATAGTTATAGATAGTAGAGCTAGATGTAGGTAGTTTTAGTTAATCGCATTTTCATTGGCTCATTGGGGAAAAGAAAATGTTAGCACGAGTTTTCAGAACCAAGGAGAACCGACCAGTAATGTTAAATGCATGCTTAACTTCACAGCCGTGTATCTCTGGCTTATTAAAAGTCTGACTTCTTAAAAGTGTCTCCACTCCTTCTCCCCCCTTCTCCCCCTTCTTCCCCCTTCTCCCCTCCTCCCCCCTCCCCCTCTTTTAAAGGACTTACCGTACACAGCCATCTTAACCTTCCTGTTCATCGCGGTGCGTGCCTGTATCACCTTGCACCGTGTGAAATTCAGACAGCGTTCCCCCGCTTTCCCTGGCCTGCGCCTTTGCGATGTATTTGTGTGTGTGTGTGTGTTCCACTCTGACAGTCGCCGTTCCAGTTCCCGTTTTTCAGGTGAGTGCCGCGAACTTGACAGTCGCCGCCAGTCCGCTGAAAAATCGCCTAAGTGGAACAGGCCTTTGTAAGGCAGTAACTCTACCGCTGCGTCACTGTGGTTGTTATTATGTTTGGCACAGATATCGTGGGCCAATGGGACTGTTCCTGTATAACATATAACATATAACAATTACAGCACGGAAACAGGCCATCTCGACCCTTCTAGTCCGTGCCGAACACATATTCTCCCCTAGTCCCATATACCTGCGCTCAGACCATAACCCTCCATTCCTTTCCCGTCCATATAACTATCCAATTTATTTTTAAATGATAAAAACGAACCTGCCTCCACCACCTTCACTGGAAGCTCATTCCACACAGCCACCACTCTCTGAGTAAAGAAGTTCCCCCTAATGTTACCCCTAAACTTCTGTCCCTTAATTCTCAAGTCATGTCCCCTTGTTTGAATCTTCCCTACTCTCAGTGGGAAAAGCTTATCCACGTCAACTCTGTCTATCCCTCTCATCATTTTAAAGACCTCTATCAAGTCCCCCCTTAACCTTCTGCGCTCCAAAGAATAAAGCCCTAACTTGTTCAACCTTTGTTGCTGTGCTTTGTTTCTTTTATGTTCTATGTTCTAATATATCCAAACATATTTGGAAATAAATATTATGTATGCTTCTGCCATCCTTTCAAGCGGGTATAGTTTACTGCACGAAAAATGACCTCTGTATTGCCCTTCTGACCCATTTCTCAATTATTGTTAATCTGTTTGCAAATAGCTTTTTCTATCTGCGTCATCGAAACTCTCTAACATTTTAAAAATTTCCAAAACTAATGTAAGGAAACAGAAAAAAAGGAGTGTGGTTTTAATTTTGTCATTACCACTTGAACATGTTTTGTAAAAGCAACAGGGTTATTGTACTGGGTGACTTTAACTTCCCCCATATTTACTAGAATTCTGTAGATTTCAACCTTACTTTGGAGACACAGCATGGAAATAGGCCCTTTGGCCCACGAGTCCACGCCAACCAGCGATAATCCCGTATACTAGCAGTATCCTACACAAGGGACAATTTACAATTAACAGAAGCCAATTAACCCACAAACCTGTACGTCTTTGGAGTGTGGGAGGAAACCAGGAGCACCCGGAGAAAACCCACATGGTCACAGGGATCAGTCAGATTACAAAAAGTCGCAAGGCTTTCTATAAATTCATTAAAATAAGACGTTGACTAGGGCGGCACAGTGGCACAACGGTAGAGTTGCTGCCTTACAATGCGAGAGACCCGGGTTTGATCCTGACTACGGGTGCAGTCTGCAAATGTTGTACGTTCTCTCTTGTGACCACGTGGGTGTTCTCTGGGTGCTCCGCTTTCCTCCCACACTCCAAAGACGAAGACGTAAAATTGTTCCTGGTGTGAAGGATGGTGTTAGTGTTTGGGGTGATTGCAGGTCGGCGCAGATTTGGTGGGCCAAAGGGCTTGTTTCTGTGCTAACGTCTAAAACTAGGGAGAAAGTGGGACTCGAGGATAAAGAAGAAAATTTATGCTTGGAGTCGGCAAGATACTAAATGTGAACTTTGCATCTGTATTCACCGAGGACACGGACATAGGACACTGAGATCAGTGCCGTTTACAATAATGGGCTAAGGCAGTTTGTGATCAAGGAGGAGGTGATGTCGGATCTCTTGAAAAGCAGTAAGGTGGATAAAAACTCGGGCCCGGCGGGAACTATCCCAGCAAGAGAGGAGATTGCAAGGGCTTTAATATAAATCTCTGAATCCTCTCTTGCCGCAGGCAAGGTCCTAGAGGACTGGAGAGTAGCCAATGTTGTTCCTTTGATTAAGGGAAGTAGTTGTACTCCAGGAAATTTATAGGGCAGTAAACTTCACATCAGTGGTAGGGAAGCTATTGGACGAGTCTTCGCGATAAGATACACTCACAGTAGAACGGTTGGAAGAGCAAAAGATAATTAGGGCCAGTCAGCATGGCTTTGTCCATGGCAGGCCATGTCTTACTAAGTTGATTACGTTTTTTGAGGACATGATGAAGGTGATCGATGAGGCTGGGGCAGTCCATGTTGATTTTAATAAGGTATTTGATAAAGTCTCACAAAGTAGACTGATCCAGAAAATGTATGGGATCCACAGTAACTTGGCAGTTTGGATTCAGCACTGGCTTACTCGGAGAATACAGAGTTTAGTTTAGAAATACAGCATGGAAACAGGCCCTTTGGCCCACCAAGTCTGAGCCGACCAGCGATCCCCGTACACTAGCACTATCCTACACACTAGGGATAATTTACAATCTTTATTGAAGCCAATTAACATACAAACCTGCATGTCTTTTGAGTGTGGGAGGAAACCGGAGCAACCGGGGGAAACCCACAGAGTCATGGGGAGAACGTACAAACTGTGTGCAGACCGCACCCGTAGTCAGGATCAAACCCGGGTCTCTGGCGCTGTAAGGCAACAACGCTACCACTGCGCCACCGTGCCACCGTACCGCACCATAACAGAGGGTTATGGTGGAAGGGTGTTATGCGGCTGGAGGTCCGTGACCTGCGGAGTTCCACAGGGATCTGTGCTGGGACCTCTGGTGCTTGTGATACAGATAAATAATTTGGATGGGAATGTCCATGGGTCGGTTGGCAAGTTTGCAGATGACACCATGATTGCTGGAATTACGCAGAGTCAGGAAGGCTGTCGAAGAATACAATGGGATAAAGATGAGCAAGAGTTGAGAATGGAAAAATGCCCCATTGAGCTAAATCTGAACAAATGTCAGGTTTGAACTTTGGGAGGTCATGTGCAAGGTGAAAGTATACAGTTAATAGCCAGTCCTTTAGTGTTGATGCACAGAAGGTTCTTGGGGTTCATTCATAGTTCCCTGAACATGGAGTAGATAGCGAGGGTAAAAAAGGCATATGGTATGCTTGCCTTCATCTGTCGGGGCATTGAGTACAAGAACCGAGAAGTCATGTTACAGTTTTATAAAATGACTAGTATTGCGTGCAGTTCTGGACGCCCATTTCAGGAAGGATATGGAGGCTTTGGAGAGGGTACAGAGAAGGTTTGTCAGAATGCTGCCTGGATTAGAGTGTGTTAGCTATAAGGAGAAGTTGTACAATTTGTAATTGTTTTCACTGAAGCATCAGAAGTTGAGGAGAGATCTCGTAGAAGTTTCTGAAATGATGACAGGCATAGATAGGGTAGACCTTTTCTTCATGGGTGGAAATGTCAAAGACTTGAGCCATAGCTTTAAAGTCAGAAAGGGGAAAAGTTTAAAAGAGATGTGTGAGGCAAGTTTTTTGCACAGAGGGTGGTGGGTGCCTGAGGGGCGCATCCAGGGGTGGTGGTGGAGACAGGTACGACAGTGGTGTTTAAGAGCCTTATAGATAGGCACATGGATATGCAGAGAACGGAGGGATATGGATCACATGCAGGCAGAGGAGATTAGTTTAACTTGGCATCATATTCGGCATGGACACTGGGCCAAAGGGCCTGTCCCTGTGCTGCACTGTTCTAGGTTCTGAGTGGCATCATATCTACATTTTCATTTGGACGCGGCACTTCATTTGCAGTTTCTTCGCCAAGGAACTACACGAGGATCTTTAGATAATTGAGTGCCCCCTTTTTGATTGCCATGATCTTCTGTGTTAACACCAAAGCTCGACTGACCTCCAGGTGTCCACACTTTGGACTACTCTGTCTGCCTGATGAAGGGACGTTATAGCTGATGCTCTCTCATCCAGACGGCATCCTAATGATCCTCTTCTGGAAAATGGTGCCAGAACCTGGCGACTCTTACATAGATCTTAATGTACTGTTCCAATACATTTGCACTGAATCTAAGATGTGCCCACATAGAGTCATGGTTTTACTGAATTGTATGCAACAAAAAAAAAGCATTTCACTATCGCGAGGTACGCGTGACAATATAGTACCATCAAACCGAAGCCTCAACATCCCTTTTATAATGGGGCAACCAGAACTGAACACAATACTCCAAATGTGTGTAGAAAGGAACTGCAGATACTGGTTTAGACCGAAGATAGACACAAAGTGCTGGAGTAATTCAGCAGGTCAAGCAGCATCTCTGGAGAAAAAGGGATTTCTCCAGAGATGCTGACTGAGTTACTCCAGCACTTTGTGTCAATACTCCAAATGTGTGAAGGTGGTTTTAAAAGAGCCTCAGTTAGTCATATACTTGCCATTAATGAAGATGTTTGATTTACAATTTACAGTTGACTTACAATTCGTTCTGTTATCTTATTCCTCACAGAGTGACCTGTGGTCATTGGGAATCACGGCAATTGAGATGGCAGAAGGAGCTCCTCGTAAGTAGTTTTGTTAATTTTTCAATGAAGGGCTTCAGGGAAATTAAAGGCTGATGTGGGTTTTCAAGAGATTGATGGATTACTTGAAGTACATGGAACTTACAGTGCAAAGTAAGAGAGTGTTAAACTTTAGCCTTAAGCGATACAGTGCAGAAACATGCCCTACGGCCCACATAGTCCGCGCTGACCAGAGATCATCCTGTACAATAACACTATCCTACACACTAGGGACAATTTACCAAAGCCAATTAACCTACAAACCTCTATGTCTTCAGAGTGTGAGAGGAAACTGGAGCACCCGGAGAAAACCCAAGCGGTCACGGAAAAAGTCCAAACTCCGTACAGACAGCACCTGTAGTCAGGATCGAACCTAGGTCTCTGGCGCTGTAAGGCAGCAATGCTACTGCTACGCCACTGTGCCCCCGTTTGTTGGCTCCTCAGACTTTTACAACATAAGCATAGTCCCAATGATATTTGCTTTGCTCCATCAAACTACCTCTTTGCTGTGTTCTCCCTTGAGTGCTGTGTACCCAAGAACAAAGGAGATTACAAACTGTGGTGGACACTGCCCGGTCCATCACGGGCACTGTCTTCCCCAGCATCATCGGAAGCACTGCCTCAAAAAGACAGCCAGCATCATGAAGAACCTACACCACCCTAGCCACGCTCTCATTTCACTCCTGCCATTGGGAATCTGGTGTGTAGGAAAGAACTGCAGATGCTGGTTTGAATCGAAGGTAGACACAAAATGCTGGAGTAACTCAGCGGGACAGGTTAGCATCGCTGGAGAGAAGGAATGGGTGACGTTTTGGGTCGAAACCCTTCGTCGGACTGATGTCAGTGGAGTGGGCGGGACAGAGATAGAATGTAGTCGGAGACAGTAAGAATCACAGAGGGCGACCAGTGAGAGATGATGATGCTGAACTCTCGTCGGAGAGAGGAGGAGAACTTCTTCAAAGTAGACATACCTTGAGGAGATTTTGCAGTGGAGCAGACAAAATGTGTAGGAAAGAAATCGGGAATACGGTCCAGGCTTCTGAAGACTGTGACCACGAGTTTCAGGAACAGCATCTTCCAAACAACCATCCGGTTATTGAACACTCTAAACACCAACTAAACAACATATTACGAATTGTCTAGGTTCCCCCAGGGACTTTGGGATATTGTTTAGGTTTGCACTAATATTGCGGGTTTTATTGAACAGTTTTTTGTTTGTTTTACTACATTATTTATTGAGTAATGTGTTTTACTGGCCTATTATCTCTTAAGTGAGAATTTCATTGTTCTGTTTCGGTACATATGATAATTAAACATTCTTGAGTCTTCACTTGCTTTTATATACATCTTGCAATAAATTGCATTAAATTCCAATAAATAAAACATTTGGCAATAAATGCATCATTTATGTTCAACTTCACTGCAACACTTTCCAGGACCTCTCTTGAGTAAAGATTTTCTACTAAAATTCCCTGTTCGAATTTTTGGTAATTTATCTGTCAGTTCGATCTTTCCTTCTCGAAGTTTCTTTCTTTCATTTCAGACTTTATCACAGTAATGCAGCTTCCATGTATTTATATCCACTGTTACAAGCACCAGAAGTGGTCCCTAGTTTTGTGTACAAATCTGTCCAGTTTATGTGTAGTCTAATTTAGAGATGCAGCATGAATACAGGCCGTTCGGCACACCGAGTCCACACCGACCATCGATCACCCATTCACACTCGTTCTATGATATCACACTTTCTCATCCACTCCCTACACACTAGGGGCAATTTACAGAGGCCAATTTACCTACAAACCCACGGAATATGAGAGGAAACCGGAGCACCCAACCGAAACCCATGCAGTCTCAGTGAGAACATGCAAACTCCACCCAAACAACACCCAAGGTCAGGATTGAACCCGGGTCTCTGGCATTGTGAGGCAGCAGCTCTGCCTGCTGCGCCACTGTGTTGCCCACGAATAAGTTTTATTTTTTGGCGGTATTGACAGATACATGCATGTCGGTGTACTTGGGTGACAATTATAGGATTATTTGTCAATGAATAATGTTTGTTTTTAACTTCATTCATTAAATCCACTGACTCTGTGTTTATCTTCCAGCTCTCTGTGATATGCATCCCATGAGGGCCCTCTTTCTCATCCCACGAAACTCTCCCCCCAAACTGAAGTCAAGGAAATGGTAAGACTCCGTGTTGGGGAATAAATATTACGCCGGAATGGAAGTGAACCCATGTCATTGTTGGCTGCAACAATAATCGAGCTAGGAGTTTGGTGAAGAAGTGTAAAGCGCACATTCAGTGACGGGTAATAGCCTGTGGGTGGGGGAAGGAGATTCTACCAGCTTGGACCAAATACGCTTTGAAATTCCAAGGGTGAATGTCCAGCCAATTCTCCTGTTGTTCCAATGTTCTTCAAGGAGGGGGATATGCTTTCTATGTCCAGTCTGGTCCATATAAGTTCATGTTATAGGAGCAGAATTAGGCCATTTAGCCCATCAAATCAATCATGGCTGATCTATCTTTCCCTCTCAACCCCATTCGCATGCCATCTCCTCATAACCCTGACACCCTTACTCATCAAGAGTCTGTAATCTCCACCTTAAAAATATCAATTGACTTGGTCTCCACAGCCGTCATGAATTCTATATATGGTTCTAGGACTATAGGGACATGGTTGACTCAAGGAACTGCAGATGCTGGAATCGTGCATAGAACACAAAGTGCTGGAGAAACTCAGAGGGTCAGGCAGCATCCCTGAAGGACACGGACAGGTGATGTTTCGGGTCAGGACCGATCGTCAGACTGACTGCAATGAGGGAGAGAAATCTGCAAAAGCGGTGGCGGGAAGGACATAGCCTGACAAGTGATAGTTGGACACAGCCTGGCAGATAGTTGGACAAAGGCCAGTGATGAAAAGAAGATGAAAGGATGACAAAAAGGGGAGTAAGGGAGAGAAATGAGACAAAGGGGTGTTGATAAGGAGAAAAGAGGAGTGAATTGTGAAGCCAGAGGGAGGGATATTGGTGGACGGGGACAGCTGGGGGAGTGAGGGGTGGGGGAATAGGGAAAGGGGGTGGGACAGGGAAAGGGGGTGGGATGGCAGAAGAATGGGTATACATCAGGGTCAGAAAAGAGAGGGAGAGGAGATGAAGAGAGAAAAGAATGGAGTGGGGTGTTATCTAAAGCAGGAATCACAGACATGGAAACACATGAGAGCGTTCTCAGGGCGAGATATAATTGACACATTTTGAAATTGGGAAGTAAACTCCCCAGATGAGGTCAAGGCCCTATCTATCTATCTATCCAATGGGTGGTATAAATAAATCATTATAGGGTAATCTTCAGCTCTCTGCATCTTATTCCACATCCAGCCAACACCATCAGCGGGAAAAAAACAGATGTATCTTATTTTCTGAACTTTTTGCCATGTATAATTAGATACTCCTTGTCTGACAATGTTGGGTGCACTTCAGAACCTTTACAGTGGATTTAAAGTGGATGTAGCATCAAGGAACTGCAGATGCTGGTTTACAAAAAAAGACACAGTGAACGGTAGGGGCCTAGGGAGTGTTGTACAGCAGAGGGATCTAGGGATGCAGGCACATAGTTCCCTGAAAGTGGTGTCACAGGTTGATAGGGTGGTCAAGAAGGATTTTGGTATATTGACCATTATGAGTCGGGGTATTGATCATTATAAGTCAGGGTATTGATCAGCGGGTCAGGCAGCATCTTTGGAGATAAACGATGGGTGACATTTTGGGTCGGTACCCTTCTGCAAATGGTCTGAAGAAGGGTCCCCGTCCCGAAACATCACCCATCCTTTTTCTCCAGAGATGCTGCCTGATCCGCTGAGTTACTCCAGCACTGTTTCTATTTTGGTACATTCCAACATCTGCAGTTCTTTGTTTCTATGCTGAATATAGAAGTTGGATTGTTACAGTTGTACAAGACGTTTGGTGAGACCACACTTGGAGTATTGTGTTCTGTTTTGTTCACTCTGCTACAGCAAGAATGGCATTAAACTGGAAAGAGTGCAGAGAAGATTTACAAGGGCGTTGCCAAGACTTGAGGTGCTGAGCTACAGGGAGAAGTGTAGGCTAAGACTTTGTTCCTTGGAGCACAGGAGGCTGAGGGATGATGTTCTAGAGGTGTATAAGATTATAAGGGGAATAAATAGGTTGACTGCACAGAGTCTTTTACCTAGGGTAGGGGATCAAAAACAAGAGGTCATAGGTTTCAGGTGAGGGGGCAAGATTTAATAGGAATCTGAGGGGCAACGTTTTCACTCGGGGTGAAGAGAATATGGAACGAGCTGCCAGAGGAGGTAGGTGAGGCAGGTACTATAACTGCATTTAAATGTTACTTGGACAGGCACATGAATAGGAAAGGTTAAGAGGAATATGGTCCAAACGCAGGTAAATGGGACTAGCTTAGATGGGGCATATAGGTTGGCACGGACATGTTGGGCCAAAGGGCCTGTTTCTGTGCTGTAGGACTCTATGACAGTATGTGCTGGAGTAACTGAGCGGGTCAGGCGGCACCTCTGGAGAACATGAATAGGTGACGTTTCGGGTTGGGACCCTCCTTCAGACTGATTGCAGTAGGGAGGAGAAAGCTGGAAGTGCGGTGAGGAGTTAAAGTGGATGTTATCTAAGTGCAATTCTGTCATTTTAATCCCTTCTGCAATTCATCATCCAAACCTGACTATCACCGTGATGTATTATATTTCTCAGAACGATTCTGGAAGAGTTTCCTTAAATTGATGGTCCCTTTGAGCAATTACTTACCTTAAAGAAGGGCCATTGCCACTGAATGTGAAGGGGGGAATTTGTTTGGGGATGTGCTATTTGTTCTGGCTGTTATGGGTAGCTGAAACTATCTCAGCGTCTTCAACAGTAAAGCATACGTCAGTGACACAAAGAAATTGCAGTGAGATTAGTCACTGCTCAGCACTCACCTTTGATGCCAGCACTCTATTTGACGTGTCGCAGGCTGGTGCCACATCTGTTGACAAGCCCAAATTCATTATAAGCAAGAAGACGTTAAAGGATATTGGTTGAGGCGTAGAGCTGCTTCATGATTTAAGAAGTGCACTTGAACTGAGATGTGAGGAATAAACTATGCTTATCTCTGATGTACAGTGTCACAACCCAACTGAGAACCATCTAAGATTCCCAAACACACTGAAACCATTTATTTCTCCCACCTGATGCACCGCTTATGACAAGAAACATCGTCGTTGCATCACAATTAAAGTTTTTTCCTTGTAGACGCAAAGTGCTGGAGTAACTAAGCAGGTCAGGCTGCATCTCTGGAGAAAATGGATAGGCAACATTTCAGGTCAGGATGCTGATTTGTATGATGAAGGGTCGGGACCAGAAACGTCACCTATCCATGACTTCCAGAGCTGCTGCCTGACCCGCTGAGTTATGCCTGCCCTTAGTGTCTTTTTTTGTAATCCCAGCATCTGCAGTTCCTTGTGTTTACATTTTAAGCAGTAATGCATCCTTCCATTGATAATGTGATCATGGCTCCTTATAATGCAGATTGTGCCAATGCAGCTGGTACTGGATATACACCCTGAGAGCCAAGCAAGGTACCGCAGTATATACGGGTCAGTTCCATAACTACTATAATCTATCTTAAGTTTGAAGAAGGGTCCTGACCTGAAATGTCACCTTCCTATGTCTTCCAGAGATGCTGTATGATTCAGCACTTTGTGTCATTTTTTGTAAATCCACATCTGCAGTTCCTTCTGTCTACATCTTATTTCCTTGAAGTCCAGCTTTGTTTTTTTTTACACCATCAGTAAATCTACAAGTCTTGTTAAATCAGTTTGCTGTCAGTATGGCTCTGTAGGTAGTGCATCACACATCAGGGTATACATCAATCTGAAGTAGGGTCTTGACCCGAAACGTCGCCTATTCCTTCGCTCCATAGATGCTGCCTCACCGCTGAGTTTCTCCAGCATTTTTGTCTACCTTCGATTTTTCCAGCATCTGCAGTTCTTTCTTAAACACACATCAGGGTAGGAAGGTTGTTGATTCAAATCTCACTCTGGAAACTAAAATAAGCTGATAACCTAGTATAGCACTACTTTAGAAACATAGAAAATAGCAGGAGTAGGCCATTCATCCCTTCGAGCCAACAATGCCATTCAATGTGATCATGGCTGATCATCCAAAATCAGTACTCCGTTCCTGCTTTCTCCCCATATCCCTTGATTCCGTTAGCCCTAAGAGCTATATCTGATTCTCTCTTGAAAACATCCAGTGAATTGGCCTCCACTGCCTTCTGTGGCAGAGAATTCCACAGATTTGCAACTCTCTGGATGAAAAAGTTTTTTCTCATCTCAGTCCTAAATGGCCTATCCCTTATTCTTAAACCGTGACCCCTGTTTCTGGACTCCCCCAACATCGGGAACATTTTTCCTGCATCTAGCCTGTCCAATCCCTTAAGAATTATGTTTCTATAAGATCCTCTCTCATCCTTCTATATTCCAGTGAATATAAGCCTAGTCTTTTCAATCTTTCCTCATATGACAGTCCCGCCATCCCGGGAATTAACCTGGAGAATCTACACTGCACTCCGTCAATAGCAATAATGTCCTTCCTCAAATTAGGGGACCAAAATTGCACACAATACTCCAGGTGTGGTCTCACCTGGCCCTGTACAATTGCAGTAGGACCTCCTTGCTCCTATACTCAAATCCTCTCTCTATGAAAATTTAGTTTAGAGATACAGCGAGAGAAAAAGGTTCTTCAGCCCACCGAGCCCACCGCGACCAATGATCATCCATACACTAGTTCTAACCTACACACGAGGATATAGTGTTGGATGGCCCAGAACTTCCTCCAACTAAACGAGAGTAAGTCTGAGGTCATCCTTCTCGGCCCGTCGGACTCAATCAAAATGATAGCAGGCAGCCTTGGAAGCCTTACCCCACTACTCAAACCTCACGTCAAAAACCTTGGCGTGATATTTGACTCAGCACTGAAATTTGACAAACAAGTCAATGCCGTGGTAAAAGCTACCTTCTTTTAGCTTCGGACGATAGCTAAAATAAAACAATTCCTCCACTTTGATGACCTCGAAAAGATCATCCACACATTTATCTCCTCCCGCCTAGATTACTGCAACTCCCTTTACTCTGGCATCAGCCAATCTTCCCTGTCCCGCCTGCAACTGGTCCAAAACGCCGCAGCGAGACTCCTGACGGGCACCCGAAAAAGGGACCACATCACCCCGATCCTGGCCTCTCTCCACTGGCTCCCTGTGCAGTTCCGTATACATTTCAAGATCCTCCTCTATGTCTACAAAGCTATCAATGGGCTTGCCCCCACCTACATTAAAAGTCTTCTCACCCACCACTCCACCTCCAGGTCCCTCAGATCGTCAGACTTGGGGTTACTGAATATCCCGCGGTCTAGGCATAAGCTCAGGGGCGACCGCGCCTTTGCGGTTGCAGCTCCTAGACTGTGGAACAGCATGCCCTTTCCCATCAGAACTGCCCCCTCCATCCACTCCTTTAAGTCAAGACTAAAAACTTATCTATACTCCCAAGCCTTTCTTGACGTCCTCTGAGCGAGGGCTATATGTATATATGTATGTAGTTTGTTTGGTTATATTATTCTGATAACAAATGTAAAGCACTTTGGCCAACGAGAGTTGTTTTTTAAATGTGCTATATAAATAAATGTGACTTGACTTGACTTGACACTAGGGACAATTTACAGAAGTCAATTAACCTACAAACCTGTACGTCTTACGGATGTGGGGGGGGGGGGGGACTGGGGAACCCGGAGGAACATGAAAACTTCAAACAGACAGCACCTGTAGTCAGGACTGAACCCAGGTCTCTGGCACTCTTAGACACCAACTCTACTGCTGCACCACCATGCTGCCCGAGATCCTCCACTGCTGGAGATGCTGTCTGTTGGATGAGACATTAAAATGGCTCTCAAAGATTCCATGATGCAGGGAAAAGTAGGAGATTCCTCCCTGGAATTCTGGATGTGATATTTGACACACAACCAACATCGCTAACACAAATTGGGGGTGGTATATTGGGGGCGCAGCTTGTGGTGCCTCACAGCACCAAAGATCTGGGTACAATCCCCATGTAGAACTTGCACAATCTCCCAGTGACCACACTGGTTAACTACCACATCCCAAAGGGCCACTCTACATCATTCCTAGTGCTGGGATGAGAGATAGAATCTGGGACCAAGCTGATGAGGATGTGGAGAGGATAAATAATGAGATTAATGTTGGATGAGGCATGTGGTTGATGGTCAGCGAAGACTCGATGGGCTGAATAGCTGGTTTCTGCGGAGTGTATCATTTTTTTTCTTATATGTGCCGACATGTTCAGTTTGAATTTGCATTATTAAACATTGATGACAATAAGCTCATGACCAATGCTATATGGTAATAAAAAGGAACTGCGGATGCTGGTTTATACCAAAGATAGACACAGAATGGTGGAGTAACTCAGTGGGTCAGGCAGCATCTCTGGAGAAAATGGATAGGTGACGTTTTGGATCAGAACCTTCTTCAGACTGATTGTAGGTGGGGGGGTGAACTGGATGCAGGAAAAGACCAGGACAAATCAGGGCCAACTTTTAGTGGAGCGGGGGGGGGGGGGGGGTTTGAGGAGAGTGAGAGGAGGGGAGATGGGAGTATAGGTACAAGTTACCTAAAATTGTAGAATTCTGAGATCATACCGCTAATTTGGAAGCTACCCAAGCGAAATCTGAGGTAATCTCATATTTGGACATCTTGAAGGATGCTTTCTAAATGCACATTTTTCTTCTGTGAACTGATGGACATTGCAGATTTAAGGCTGATTAAGTCACAATTCCATTTCTAAGTGTGTGTGTGTGTTCCACTTTTACTGAAATCACCAGCCTCTGTAGAGATGTTGAAGCAGAAAGCTGGGCCACGCTTCCTCTTTTGAGTGCCATTTTGTATTGTCATCTCTGGGAGTTAGTTTGCCTTGGGGAAATGTTTTAACACAAATCTCTTTCTTCATGATATTTTTAAATTACTGTAGCATTATGAATACTAAACTTCAGAGCAAGCCCTAACCAAATTTTAGAGTTTATGATGATATGGAGATTTATTGTATTAATTATGTAGTGTTGTTCTTTGTGGCACAGTGTTTCTTTGTGACTTTAATAACAAACGTGAATTGAATCATGGTGTTTTTTTGTGCTTTAGACTTGCATTCTCAAAGACTAAAGGGCCTGTCCCACTTGGGCGTCATTTGCGCGTCATTTATGCGACATAATTTACGCGTCACAATGCACGACGCGCATGTGATGCGGGCATGGTGCGCTTTACGCGCGCATGGTGTGTGGTGACATAGGCAGTGACGCGCGGTCGCGCGACGCCCTAGGATTTTGGGATGTACAAAATCTTCGTGCACCATCTGCGTGACGCGCAAAATGACGTCCAAGTGGGACAGGCCCTTAAGTTATTCTGTAGCAACCCTTGTTCGATAACTTAATAATAAAATCTGCAAGATTATGTGATTAGTTTTATCACTTTAATTCTTTTCGAGATCATAACAAATCTCAATTTTAACAAAGAGTTTCGTTTGTTTCAAGTCAAAAGTCTCAATTAGAGTAAAATTAGAGTAACTCAGTAGATCTACCAGCATCTGCAGTTCCCTGTGTCTCCATTAGAATAACAGGGTGAATTGACGCAGATATGTGCAGAGTATCATAGTACCTTTTGTATAGCGACAGGACCATTGGAACAGTGTTTAGTTCAGAGACACAACGTGGAAACAGCTCATTGCCCCACCAAGTCCACGCCATGCTATGTTATTCCCCTTTACAATCCTACACACTAGGGGCAATTTACAAAAGCCAATTAACCCACAAACCTGCACGTCGTTTGAATGTAGGAGGAAACCGGAGCACCAGGAGAAAGCCCACATGGTCACAGGGAGAATGTGCAAACTCAACAAGGTCAAAAACCGAACCCGGGTCTCTGGTGCGATAAGGCAGCAACTCTACCGCTGCGCCACTGTGCCATCCCGATAGAGGTGTATAAGATCATGAGAGGAATAGATAGGGTAAATGCACAGTCTGTTACTCAGAGCAGGGGAATCAAGAACCAGAGGACATAGGTTTAAGGTGAGGGGGGAAAGATTTAATAGAAACCTGAGAGGCCACTTTTTTACACAATGGGTGGTGGGTGTATGGAACGAGCTGCCGGAGGAGGTAGTTGAGGCAGGGACTATCACAACATTTAAGAAACATTTAAACAGGTCCAGGGATAGGATAGGTATAGGCAAAATGCAGATGGGTGGGACTAGAGTAGATGGGTCACGTTGGTCAGCGTGGACATGCTGGGCCGAAGGGTCTGTTTCCATGCTTTATGACTTTATGACTCATACTGCAGGCTTGGTTGCAATATTGGACAGATCGTACAAGCTATGCCTGGTACAATGTTATCCCCCTCCCTGTCCCCCTCTCCCCTTCCCATTCCCACTGACCTTTCTGTCCTGGGCCTCCTCCACCGTCAGAGTGAGGCCACATGCAAATTGGAGGAACAGCACCTCATCTTTTGCCTGGGCGGCTTCCAACCCAGCGGTATGAATATTGATTTCTCTAATTTCAACTCCCTCCTACATTCCCTCCCCTCCCCTCCCCTCTCTCCCCCCTCCTCCGCCACCCTAGTCGTCCTACCAGTTCCATTGTTTGCAGTCCTGTTGTTATCACACCTACCCCAGCCAACAATGGCCCATTATGGGCTCCACCCTCCCCGAGGTCATCAATTGCCGGCCCTAATTTGATCTGGCCTTTTCTCACCTCCCGTTTATTCCCAGCCCCCCTCCCCCACCCATTTCTACTTTCAGTCTGAAGAAGAATTCCAACCCAAAAAGTCAGTTATTAGGTGGCAGCACGGTGGCGCTGTGGTAGAGTTATTACCTTACAGAGCCAGGTTTGATCCTGACTACAGGTGCTGTCTACACAGTTTGTACGTTCTTTCCGTGACTGCATGGGCTTTCTCCGGGTGCTCCAGTTTCCTCCCAAGCTACAAAGATGTACTGGTTTGTAGGTTAATTGGCTTTGGTAAGATATTGTCTCTAGTGTGTGATGTGTGCTCATGTAATGGGGATCGCAGGTCGGTGCGGACTCGGTGGGCCGAAGAGCCGGTTCCCGTGCTGTATCTCCATCTGTATTTCTTTTCTCCACAATTGCTGCCTGACCTGCTGAGTTACACCAGCATTTTGTATCTATCTTCAGTGTGGTCTTGCCTGTTTTATAGATGGTCTCGCCACTGTTAGGCATCCATGGCTTCTCATTTCCTGCCGACGTTAATGCCTGGGACATTGCACCAGGTGGGGTCGGCTGCGGGTATCAATTAGACCACAGGCGATAGAAGCCAAGGCCCTGCCCATGGATCACCCCATTTATGTCCTGACAGCTCCCATGGCCAAAATACCTTGTGCACCAAGATATTGTGAAATGTACTGGAAATTATTCAAAGATAATTAAATAATTATCAAATTATTAATAAAACATCCATCATGAAGTAGCTATGTTTAGATATACAGCATGAAAACGGGTCCTTCCCCGTCTACGTCCACACTGACCAATGATCACCCATTCACACTTGTTCGATGTTATCCCAGAGACAATTTTACAGAAGTCAATTAACCTACAAACCTGCACATCTTTGGGATGTGGGAGGAAACCAGAGCAGTCAGAGGAAGCCCATGTAGTCACAGGGAAATCGTGCAAGTACCCGAGGTCAGGATCGAATCCGTGTCTCTGGCGCTGTGAGGCAGCAGGTCTACCCGCTGCCCCACTGTGCCGCCTAGTGATGAATATTAACATCAAAGAAAATAATATGACTTTCACTTAACTTTTAAATGAAGTGTGCCAAATCCTATTCACATGTGGTGGAACTAAATGCAGCAGTGGCAGCTATTTAGTTTAGTTTAGAGATACAATGCAGAAACAGGCCCTTTGACCCACTGAGTCTGCGATGACCAGCGATCTCCGTTACACTCGCACACACTGCACACTAGGGACAATTTTTAATTTTTACCCAAGCCAATTAACCTATAAACCTGTATGCCTGTGGATTGTGGGTGGAAACTGGAGCACGCGGGAAAAAAGTACAAACTCCATACAGACAGCACCTGTAGTCAGGGTCTCTGGCATTGCAAGGCAGCAACTCTACCGCTGTGCCACCGTGCAATCCTGTAGAAACAATGTGTATCCAGGCCTTCGCCTTATGGAGAGGCTGCCTGACTCAGTACGAAATGCAGGGTGGAGATAGATGTCAGATGTGCCTGCACCTGATCTCTAGTGGGGCTCCCTACTTCTACACAACAGTACATAACAGCAGAATCCCTGACTATACTGTCGGTACATTCCTGCCAGTTATTTGCCAGGGTGTCTAAAATATGGTTGCATCACATTGATAACAATGACATTTCTATAACAATGTAGGAGAAAAAAAACACAATAAAACATACATCTGGAGCTATTTATCTCCTAGCATTGATTGCTCTTTCAAGCAACAACAATTTACATTTAAATAGCACATCGAACAGAGCAAACATCCCACGACCCTTCACAGGCACGTTGCCAGACAAAACCTGCCACTGAGGCAAATCAGGTATTAAAACCGGCAACCTAAAGCTTAAACGTTATGGCGACAGAGTGCTTTAAAGTAGGAGAGAGGGAAGGACGGGTCATATAAAGTCTTACAGCGTGGAAACAGGCCCTTCATCCCAACTTCCCTACACTGCTCAACATATCCCATCTACACTGGTCCCATCTACTGGCATTTGGTCTATATCCCTCTATACCAGTTCTATTCATGCACCTGCCCAGATGCTTGTTAAGTGTCTATTCCTCTCTACCCTGATCTCTTCCTCTCATGATTGTGTACACCCCTCATCCTCCTGCACTCTGAGGAATAGTTCCAGCCTGATCAACCTCTCTCTTTAGCTTTTCCCTGTAACCCTATAGGTTTTGAGGAAGAATTCGAGAGCTTGGTTGTACCCACTGAAGGCACCATTTCCAATGGGCCAAGCGGAAAATGATGGGCACGGAGATCGTGGAGATTAAAATATTATGATCCTATGGTGTTAGTAATTGTGACGAGTATGTCTTCTGTCTTGAGAGAATAATCAAGAAAATACAAATTCCCGAAGAACGTCATCAGTCCAATTCCCCCACAAATGTTGCCTGTACGTTGTTGCAGCAGTAGAGTTGCTGCCTCGCAACCCCAGAGATTGGGGTTCGATCCTGACTACGGGTGCTGTCTGTGCGGCGTTTGTATGTTCTCCCTGTGAACGTGTAGGTTTTCTCCGGATGCTCCGGTTTCCTTCCACATTCCAAAGACGTACAGGTTTGCCGGGTTAATTGGCTACGGTAAAAATTCTAAGTTGTACCTGTTGTGTAGGATAGTGCTAGTGTACGGGGCGATCGCCAGTCAGCGTGGACTCGGTGGGCTGAAGGGCCCGCTTCCACACTGTATCTCTAAAGATGCAATTTATACAGAATGGGTGCCCACAGGTCAGCATGGAAGTAATGGGCCGATCGTCCCGTTTCTACGCTAAATGACTCTATGATCAATCTCACCATCAGCCGTCAAAACGACTGATGGTGTGAATCGAAGATTGGATTTCTTTACCCAAAATGTATTGTTGGCATATCTATTGCGGTTCATTCCATTGAAAAGATGAATCATATTCTGGTCATGAAGAGAACTTTCAGTTCAACATAAATAATAAGCATTATTCAAAATTTACATGGGGAAAAAAAGCCATTTGACATTTCCTCAAAGGTTCTTTGGGGAATTTCTGTTTTCTGATGGAAATTGAATGAACAAGGCAGAAAGAGAGAACCCAGAACATCAATACCACCCCAACCATCAATCACCCTGATTTACTCATCGCTTTTCCCCCCCTCTTTATTCCTGGTCACTTCTTCTCACACACTGGCAGGCAATTTACAATGGCCGATTAACCTACCTACCCACACGTCCTTAGGATGTGGGAGGAAACCAGAGCACTTGGGGAAACCCACACAATCGCAGTGAGAACATGCAAACTCCACGCAGCACCAGGTCAGGCTTGATTCCGGATTGCTGGAGGCTTTAGCAGCTGCACCACTGTGAAGCCCCATGAGGTTATTCCATTTCATCATTGTGCTTAGAACATAGAACAATACATCACAAGAACAGGCCTTCGGCCCACACTGTCAACATCGAACCAAATGCCAAGTTAAACTCCTCTACCTGCATGTGATCCACATCCCACCATTCCCTGCATATCCAAAAGCCTCTTATCTGCCATCGTATCTGTGCTGAAATTGCCATTATTCATTCAGCACTCCATGTTAGCTTTCCCATTGCCTTCTCCAGAGTTACATCAAATGATAGGACCTTATCTTTTTAATTTAGTTTAGAGATACTGCTCAGAAACAGGTGATCACCCTCTACACTTGCACTGCCTGACACACTAGGGACAATTTACAATCTTTACCGAATCCAATTAACCTACAAGCCTGTACGTCTTTGGAGTGGGGGAGGAAACCGGAGCACCCGGGGAAAACCCATGCAGTCACGGGGAAAATGTACAAACTCTGCAATTCCTCTCGACATAAAAGAGATGTTGTAGATCAACCATGGCAGGGTATCTACAGTTACAAACAGACCAGCCCAGAAAAGGACGGGAGATTCCCTTCCCTAAAGCACATTAATGAACCAGATGAGATTTTGTAACAATCCAATAGTTCCAATCCAATAGGTTAATGTTGTGTTTAAGAAGGAACTGCAGATGCTGGAAAATTGAAGGTACACAAAAATGCTGGAGAAACTCAGCGGGTGCAGCAGCATCTATGGAGCCAAGGAAATAGGCAACGTTTCGGGCCGAAACCCTTCTTCAGACTGATGTTAATGTTAATGTTCTGACTGACTTTTGAAAAAATAAAGTTCCTGGTTTTATTTAATCACTTGAATTTACTTCCCCATTTGCCATGTTTGAAATTAAACCAGTATCTTTTGATTACTACCATAATTACTTAACCACTTAACTTAATTAGGGTGGCACGGTGGCGCAGAGGTGGAGTTGCTGCCTGACAGCATCAGAGACCCGGATCGATCCTGACTATGGGTGCTGTCTGTACGGAGTTTGTATGTTCTCCCTGTGACAGCATGGGTTTTCTCTGGGTGATCCAGTTTCCTCACACACTCCAGACATATTAATTCGTAGGTTAATTGGCTTTAGTTAAAAAAAAAATTGCCCTTAATGTGTAGGATAGTGCTAGTGTATTGGGTGATCGCTGGTTGGCGCGGAGTCAGTAGGTCGAAGGGCCTGTTTCCGCGCCGTATCTCTAAAGTCTAAAGTAAAGTCAATATACTAACGTGCCCTGTAATCATCAATGTGACTAGCGTCTTACAGGTTGTAGGGACGTTCATCAACGCTGGTGCATTTTGCCCTTTGATTGATATAACTTACTAGGTGAGACTACGGGAACATGTCTTGGCCTGTTGTCTTTTTATTCAGTAGCCACCAGGTTGTCTCACTTTAAGGACTAAAAGAAGACTTGTCCCTGAGCAGCTAGTGTCTACCATGTTGGTGGGTCTGGAGTCATGTTTAGGCCTAAACTGAGTAAGCATAGTTTATTTGCTTCCTAGAAAAGACCATAATACCTGGGAGCAGAATTAGGACATTCAATCCATTGAATCTACTCTGGCATTCAATCATGGTTGATCTCCAGGGTTGTTATCTCCGGTTTGCTTCCAGTTCCTCGTGCTGGCGAGAGCAGGAACACGGAGACACGGGACCTGAATGTGTGGCTGAGCAACTGGTGCACAGGGCAGGGATTTAGATTCTTAGATCACTGGGATCTGTTTTGGAGTAAGGGGGAACTGTACAAAAGGGACGGATTGCATGGCAGGCAGGTTTGCCACTGCTACACGGGTGGTTTTAAACTGAATAAGGGGGGGTGGGGTGTCAAATGGGATAGTCGAGGATGGAGTTAAAGGGAAAGGGTTTCTTAAATGTGTAAGCAGAGAGACAGAGGGGTGTAAAATGAGGGTAGAAGCAATAGGTAGCGAGGTGAAAAGTAAAAGTGGCAGGCAGACAAATCCAGGGCAAAAATCAAAAAGGGCCACTTTTCAACATAATTGTATAAGGGGTAAGTAAGAGTGTTGTAAAAACAAGCATGAAGGCTTTGTGTCTCAATGCAAGGAGCATTCGTAATAAGGTGGATGAGTTGAATGTGCAGATAGCTATTAATGACTATGATATTGTTGGGATCACGGAGACATGGCTACAGGGTGACCAAGGCTGGGAGCTGAACATCCAGGGATATTCAATATTCAGGAGGGATAGACAGAAAGGAAAAGGAGGTGGGGTAACGTTGCTGGTTAGAGAGGAGATTAACGCAATAGAAAGGAAGGACATTAGCTTGGAGGATGTGGAATCGATATGGGCCAGATAGGCTGCATCCCAGAGCTGCGAAACACTAAGGGGCAGAAAACGCTAGTGGGAGTTGTGTACTGGCCACCTAACAGTAGTAGTGGAGTTGGGGATGGCATCAAACAGGAAATTAGAAATGCGTGCAACAAAGGTAAAACAGTTATAATGGGTGACTTCAATCTAAATATAGATTGGGTGAATCAAATTGGCAGGAGTGCTGAGGAAGAGGATTTCTTGGAATGTATGCGGGATAGTTTTCTAAACCAACATGTAGAGGAACCAACGAGAGAGCAGGCTATTCTAGACTGGGTATTGAGTAATGAGGAAGGGCTAGTTAGCAGTCTTGTTGTGCGTGGCCCCTTGGGTAAGAGTGACCATAATATGGTTGAGTTCTTCATTAGGATGGAGTGTGACATAATTAATTCAGAAACAAGGGTTCTGAACTTAAAGAAAGGTAACTTTGAGGGTATGAGACGTGAATTGGCCAAGATAGACTGGCAATTGATTCTTAACGGGTTGACGGTGGATATGCAATGGAAGGCTGCATGGATGAACTACAACAATTGTTCATCCCAGTTTGGCAAAAGAATAAATCAGGGAAGGTAGTGCATCCGTGGATAACAAGGGAAATCAGGGATAGTATCAAAACAAAAGATGAAGCATACAAATTAGCCAGAAAAAGCAGCCTACCAGAGGACTGGGAGAAATTCAGAATCCAGCAGAGGAGGACAAAGGGCTTAATTAGAAAAGGGAAAATAGATTATGAAAGAAAACTGGCAGGGAACATAAAAACTGACTGCAAACGTTTTTATAGATATGTGAATAGAAAAAGATTAGTTAAAACAAACGTAGGTCCCTTGCAGTCAGAAACAGGCGAATTGATCATGGGGAACAAGGACATGGCAGACCAATTGAATAACTACTTTGGTTCTGTCTTCACTAAGGAAGACATAAATAATCTGCTGGAAATAGCAGGGGACCAGGGGTCAAATGAGATGGAGGAACTGAGTGAAATACAGGTTAGCCGGGAAGTGGTGTGAGGTCAATTGAATGGATTAAAGGCCGATAAATCCCCAGGGCCAGATAGGCTGCATCCCAGTGTACTTAAGGAAGAAGCCCCGGAAATAGTGGATGCATTAGTGATAATTTTTCAAAACTCTTTAGATTCTGGAGTAGTTCCTGAGGATTGGAGGGTAGCTAATGTAACCCCACTTTTTAAAAAGGGAGGGAGAGAGAAAACGGGGAATTACAGACCAGTTAGTCTAACATCGGTAGTGGGGAAACTGCTAGCGAATGGTATGTTAGCATTCATAGCAAAAGGATTTGAGTATAGGAGCAGGGAGGTTCTACTGCAGTTGTACAGGGTCTTGGTGAGACCACACCTGGAGTATTGCGTACAGTTTTGGTCTCCTAATCTGAGGAAAGACATTCTTGCCATAGAGGGAGTACAGAGAAGGTTCACCAGACTGATTCCTGGGATGTCAGGACTTTCATATGAAGAAAGACTGGATAGACTCGGCTTGCACTCACTAGAATTTAGAAGATTGAGGGGGGATCTTATAGAAACTTACAAAATTCTTAAGGGGTTGGACAGGCTAGATGCAGGAAGATTGTTCCCGATGTTGGGGAAGTCCAGAACAAGGGGTCACAGTTTAAGGATAAGGGGGAAATCTTTTAGGACCGAGATGAGAAAAACATTTTTCACACAGAGAGTGGTGAATCTCTGGAATTCTTTGCCACAGAAGGTAGTTGAGGCCAGTTCATTGGCTATATTTAAGAGGGAATTAGATGTGGCCCTTGTGGCTAAAGGTATCAGGGGGTATGGAGAGAAGGCAGGTACAGGATACTGAGTTGGATGATCAGCCATGATCATATTGAATGGCGGTGCAGGCTCGAAGGGCCGAATGGCCTACTCCTGCACCTATTTTCTATGTTTCTATGTTTCTATCTATTTTTCCCTCTCAACCCCATTCTCCTGCCTTCTCCCTGTAACCTTTGACGCCCTTACTCATCAAGAAAAGGGCATCTCTGAAGGATGACAGTGAACCAAATTTCTTATGACCTGTCCGTTTCACTTTTTCTGTTACTGAAACTGACTTTATTTAATTATAGGTTTAGAGTCAGAGAGAGACACAGTAAGGAAACAGGACTTTCGGCCCATCATGTCTGTGCTGACCATCAACCACCAATCCAGCATTAATCCCATTTTTTAAAATTCCCATCAACTTCCCAAAGATTCTACCACCCCCCCCTTCATACTAGCAGTGGTCAGATAACCTACCAACCTGTACCTTTTGGGAAGTGGGAGGAAGCCGGAGGAAACACCTCACGGGATCACGGGGAGAACATGGGAACTCCACACAGTATCCAGAGTCAGGAATGAACGCAGGTTTCCAGCGCTGCAGGGCAATGCCTCAACTAGCTGCACTTCCGTATTCAATAGGGATTACAGGGAACTTTAGTGTAGAGTATAAGTAATTAGGGAGCAACAAAACCTACTGGGTCAAATTCCACCATGGCAATTGGGGAAGTAAAATTCAAGTGGTTAAATAAAACCAGGAACTTTATTTTTAAATGTCTGTGAATTTATTTGAATCTCAATTTCCCAGTGTCGACACTATGCTACAAAGTCACGTCAAATTTGTGTGTTGCATTTGACATAATCATGTAATGTTCACTGAACCCGTTTTAAATAATCTGTTGTAGGTCAAAGAGGTTCATGAACTTTGTGGAAACCTGCCTGGCAAAGAACTACTTGCAACGACCCTCCACTGAAACGCTGTTGAAGCATTCATTCATCCGTGACCAGCAACATGAGCGACAGGTTCGCATATTGCTGAAGGATCACATCGACAGGACCAGGAAAAAGAGGAATGAGAAAGGTAAGTTCAAGCTTAATCAAGGACCAGTCTCACCCCGGACACTCCCTCTTCCCCCCTCCCCCATCAGGCAAGAGGTACAGAAGTTTGAAAGCGCATCCCTCCAGATTCATGGACAGTTTCTTCCCAGCTGTTTTTTAGTTTTAGTATTTAGTTTTGTTTTTTAGAGATACAGCTTGGAAACAGGCCCTTCGGACCACGGAGCCCGCACTGACCAGCGATCCCCAAACATGGAGGGAAAGATAAATCAGCCATGATTGAATGGCGGAGTAGACTTGATGGGCCATCAAACTTATGAACTTACGCAATCCTGCAGACACCAGGGACAATTTATAATTTTTACCGAAATCAATTATCCTAAAAAACGGTACTTTTTTGGAGTGTGGGAGGAAACTGGAGCACCCGGGGAAAACCCACACGGTCATGGGGAGAACATACTCTGAACTCTGTATGGAGAGCACCTGTAGTCAGGATCGAACCCGAGTCTCTGGCGCTGTAAGGCAGCAACTCTACCACTGCGCCACACTACCGCCCTGTTATCAGGAAACTGAACCATCTTATCAACAACTAACCTCCCATCTATCTCATTGGAGACTTTACACTGTCTTTAATCGGACTTTATCTTGTACTAAACGCTATACCCTTTATACTTTGTGTACACTGTAGACGGCTTGATTGTAATCATGTATTGTCTTTCCGCTGACTGGATAGCATGCAACAAATTTCATTTCAATGTACCTCAGTACATATGACAATGATAAACTAAACTAAGACTAAACTAAGCTAAACTTAAACCAACTGTTATAATACTCATGCAAAAACAGAGAGAGCAGCTTGAAGAACTCAGTAGGTCAAGCAGCATCTGTGGAGGAAAATGAACAGTCAACATTTTGTCTAGACGAAAAGAGGAGAGGGAAGTAGCCAAATTAAAGAGGTGGGGCAGGACCTGGCAAATGATAAAGGTGAGGGGTTGATTGGGAGATAACATTCAGATGGAGGAAGGAGGGGTTGAGATAGCGAGAGAGGCTGGGAGGTGATAAGTGGCGAACAATGACTTCTTCAGGACCATTTGAAGAAGACTGCAAGCCTTCTGCAGCCTGAAGAAGGGTTCCAACCCGAACATCACCTATTCCTTTTCTCCGGAGATGCTGCCTGACCCACTGAGTTACTCCCAACATTTTGTGTCTACATTCTGGAATCTGACGGGAAAGGAAGGTGAAAAAAGGAACTGAATGAGGAGGGGTAGCATGGTGGGAACAAGAAACGAAGAGGAATGGGAGGGAAAAGGGTGTCCAGTGGGGGCAGTGTGTAGAGGACAGGGGAGGTAAATGAAACAGAGTGATTGGGGTAATGTGGGAAGGGATGGAATGGTGGGGGGGGGGAGGGAGAACCTGGGTAGCTAGAAGAAAAGAGAAAGGTGCAGGATACCTGAAATTGAAGAATTCTATGTTCATGCCATTGGGTTGTAGATTACGCAGGAGGAATACGAGATGCCGTTCCTCTCATTTGCATGTGGCTTCACTCACTTCACTGTGGCAGTGGAGGAGGCCCAGGACAGACAAGTGGGAATGGGAAGGTGAAATTGGAGTATCTGTTCCAAGGGTGGGCGGCACAGTGGTGCAGCGGTGGAGTTGCTGCTTTGCAGCTCCAGAGATCCGGGTTCGATCCTGACTGTGAATGCTGTCTGTACGGAGTTTGTACGTTCTCCCTGTGACTGCGTGGGTTTTCTCCGGGTGCTCCAGTTCTCTTCTACATTCCAAACACGTGCAGGTATGTCGGTGAATTGGCTTCTGTAAATTGTCCCTAGTGTGTAGGATCAAACTAGTGTATGGGGGGATCGCCGGTCGGCGTGAACTCAGTGGTGCCGAAGTGCCTGGTTCCACGCTGTCTCTCTAAACTAAACTACACTAAACTAAAATTCAAAGCATGAGAGAATAAAGATTGTGGAAAACTGCCTGCAATATCCCAAAAGTTGTTCTTGTCAAAGCATTTCCCCTCCCCATCCTGGGTCCTCTCTGACTGCCTCTTCGTTGCGCCGATTGTTAATTTCTTGACACCAGCTTTGGTTAGGTTGCAGCTGGAGTATTGCATGCAGTTCATGTTGCCCCGTTACAGGAAGGAAGTGGAGGCTTTGCTGAGGGTGTGGAAGAGGTTTACCAAAATGGTGCTTGGATTTGGTAGGTTAATTAGCTATAACGAGAGGTTGGACAAACTTAGATTGTTTTCTCTGGAGCGTCAGAGGTTGAGGGAAGACCTGATGGAAGTTTATAAAATAACAAGAGAGGCCTAGATAGAGTAGACAGTCAGAACCTTTTTTCTCGGGTGGAATTTGCAAAGACGAGAGGGCACAGGTTTAATGTGAAAGGGGAACATTTTAAAGATGTGTGGGGGGTGTTTTGTCACACAGAATTTGTAGGGGCCTGGAATGCACTGCCAGGAGTGGTGGTAGAGGCAGATACGATAGTGGTGTTTGATGCAATTAGATTGGTACATGGACATGCAGGGAAAGAAGGAATATGGATCACGTGCAGGCAGAGGAGATTCGTTTAACTTCACATCATGTTCAGCACAGACATTGTGGGCCAAAGGGCCGGTACCTGTGCTGCACTGTTCTCTGGAGAGACTGGACACGTGAAGAACAGGTTTCTGGGAAATAAGTAGAGGAATGGAACTGGTGGGCTTTCTCCAGAAATGGCAGAAGTTCAATGGACTGAACAACATCCTATGAAAACCACAATTGCTAAGTGCCCTGCTGCTCTTTTGAAATTCTCAGAAGTTAGCCTGTTTCCAGTCTTTTGCCCTGAGCAAGTGACAGGCAGTATATCAGGGCTGAATGGCATAGGATGTTGGAATCTCTGCTGGGAACTCATTATGCTTATAGACACAAAGTGCTGGAATAACTCAGCGGGTCAGGCAACATCTCTGGAGAAAAAGGATGGATGGCGTTTCAGGTCTGGATCCTTCTTCAGACCTTCATTCTCTTCACTTTTCATTCCTCTGATGTTGAATTTAGCCACTTGCCTCTTCGTTGCAATGGGTCAGCATTGAATGGGTCCCCAGTGCTGTGTTGGTAAAAACAGATGGATCACTCAGACGGAACAGAACACAAACAAATCTAATCTTCATATCTTTCAGCTGTTATTCTATTGCTTACTGTTGGTCTGCACTGAGCTTGTTTATTAAGTGCCCAATCTATTAATTCCCCATTTCTCTTTCACTGTCCCCTTACACTGTGCCTGCAGCAATTGCAAAGTCTGTATTCAGATCTTGTTTTCATCCACTGAACAACACTGCAGGAATCCTCACAAAATTTAATTTACACACTGGTATTCCTTTGCAATGTTAACTTCAGGTCATTGAATAGCCTTCTTGTCTTTGGACCAGGATTTAAACCCAATCCCCTCCAACTCTTTAGTTTAGAGATACAATGCAGAAAAAGGCCCTTCAGCCCACTGAGTCCACGCTGACCAGCGATCCCCATTACACAAGCACACACTGCACACAAGGGACAATTTACAATTTTTACCAAAGTCAATTAACCTACAAACCTGTACGAATTTGGAGTGTGGGAGGAAACTGGAGCACCCGGGGAAAAACCACGCGGTCACAGGGAGAACGTACAAACTCTGTAGAGACAGTGCCCGTAGTCAGGATTGAATCTGCAACTCCAAAGGCAGCAACTCTACTGATGCGCCACCATGTCGACCAAACTCAGTTGTAATCCAAGCGTTTAGACCAAATACCATACTGAGGGAGTGCAGCATTGCCTTTCAGATGAGATGCCAGAGTGAGATCCATCTGCTCAAGTGCGCAAAGTCCACAAGACACTGTTCAGAAGAACAGAAGGATCTTAATTATCCCATGCGATCTTAATTTAGACAATAGACAATAGACAATAGGTGCAGGAGTAGGCCATTTGGCCCTTCAAGCCAGCACTGCCATTCAATGTGATCATCCCCAATCAGTACCCCGTTCCTGCCTTTTCCCCATATCCCCTGACTCCGCTATCTTTAAGAGCCCTATCTAGCTCTCTCTTGAAAGCATCCAGAGAACCTGCCTCCACCACCCTCTGAGGCAGAGAATTCCACAGACTCACCACTCTCTGTGAGAAAAAGTGTCTCCTAGTCTCCGTTCTAAATGGCTTACTCCTTATTCTTAAACTGTAGTCCCTGGTTCTGGACTCCCCCAACATCGGGAACATGTTTCCTGCCTCTAGTGTGTCCAATTCCTTAACAATCTTATATGTTTCAATGAGATTGCCTCTCATCCTTCTAAACTCCAGAGTGTACAAGCCCAGCTGCTCCATTCTCTCAGCATATGACAGTCCCGCCATCCCGGGAATTTACACTCGTCTCTCGATCTGCTACGATTGTACTTGTCGATTTCCAATCTACCTAATGGCATCCCTAACACTTTTTTATTCTGCATTTTCTCTGTTGCTGTAACATTAAATTCTGCACTCTGCTATGTTCTCCATTGCACTATAATGGCTTGGGGGAGGGGAAGTGTCACAGCAGTGCAACTGGTAGAATGACTGCCTCACGGCATTGGAGACCCGGGTTCGATCCTGACCTCGGGTGTTGTCTGTATGGAGTTTGCACGTTCTTCCTGTGACCGTATGGGTTTCCTCCGGGTGCTCTGGTTTCCTCCTACACCCCAAGGACGTGTGTTTATACGTTAATTGCCCACTGTAAATAGCCCCCCAGTGTGTAGGGAGTGGATGCAAAAGTGGGATGAGATAGAACCAGTGTGAACGGGTGATTGATGGTCTGCCTGGGCCTGTTTCCATGCTGCATCTCTTAAACTAAAACGAAAAAAATAAAACTACATGTTGGACTCATCCATAGTATGATCTGCCTGCACAGCATGCAAAACAATATTTTTCACTATATCCAATAACTTGGCTGCCACTGTTGTCAGTGGCAATGAATTTCGCAAATTCACCACCATCTGGCAAAATAAATTCATCCACATCTCCATTCTACAGGTACGCCCTTTTAATCAAAGGCTATGCCCTCTGGTCCTAGACTCTCCCACTACTGGAAACATCCTCTCCACATCCACCCATGGTCTCCAAAGATTCTGCCTAACCCACCGAGTTACTCCAACACTTTGTATATTTTTTCACAAACCAGCATCTGCAGTTCCTTGTGTTTAGTATTATTTGTTGTGATTGGATAGCACGCAGACAAAAGCTTTTCACTGTCCACATGACCTCTGAACCTAAACAACTGATTAAAACCCCAGCTTAATTAAAACAATAGTTAGTTCTTGCTCTCACTCAATGGTTTTCACACTGAGCATAAGCTTCACTGCCATCCCTTCTCATCGCTAGATGAAACGGAATATGAATACAGTGGAAGTGAGGAAGATGAAGATGGATTGAATGAAGATGAAGGAGAGCCAAGGTAGATGGTTTATTCACTTATAATGTTCAAATACATATCCAGTTCTTTTATGCCTGTTATTATTAAATCTACTTCCAGCCAATGTTTCCTTGAGTCAATTCATAAATGGAGAAATTTCCCAAAATTCAAGAACATTATATTCACATGAGAGTTTATACAAAATCATTCAATGCTTGGGGATTGATGGAGGAAAATATAGCGCCCAGGATGCTATGTTATGTGGAAAGGGGCTTGCACTGGCATTAAGGTTAGGTACTGGACTAGCTTTCTGAGTCTGAGACTTGCTCTGGAAACTGGAGTCCAAATCCCACCATCCCAGCTAAGGATCAGCATTCCAGTACGGTGGTTTGTTTGGGAGCCAGCTGGCTGCAAGCACTGAGTACAGGGTCAATGGGCCAAACAGCCTGCTCCTGCTCTCTGGATGGCTTCAATAATGCACCTTATAAATTTACTCTTGTTTTGCTACAACAGGGAAAAAAAAAAACTGCTGGAGGAACTCAAAGGGTCAGGCAGCATCTGTGGATTGAAAGGGACAAACAACGTTTCTGCAGAAGGGTACTGACTCGAAATGCCGTCCATGTCCATTTTGCAATGTCGTTGCTGCCTGACCCGCTGAGTTCCTTCAGCAGTTTGTTTTTGGCTCAGGATTCCAGCATCTGCAGCCTCTTGTGTCGCAACTTTCCACAGGTCAGGTGTCGAAACAGTGATCTTGTCTGTTTGGTTCAGGCATTCTGTTTGGTTCTGACACTGTTAGAGTGAGGCCTCATGCAAATTGGAAGAACAGCACCTCATATTTTGCTTGGGTAGCTTATACCCCAGCGGTATGAATATTGATTTCTCTAATTTCAAGTAACCCTTGCACTCCCTCTCTCTCCGTCCCTCCCCAACCCTCGTCCTCCTGCGAGTTTCACTCTTCATATCCCTTTGTTACCACCTCCTCCACTGCCAACAATGGACCATTGTGGGCTCCTTGGCCATCGGTGCCGGCAGTGATTTGTTCTGTACCTTTTCAAACCTCTAGTTTTCCTCTCCCCTGACAGTCTGAAGAAGTGCCTCGAACTGAAATGTCACCTATACCTTTCTCCAGCGATGCTGCCTGACCACTGAGTTACTCCAGCTTTGTGTCTATATTCATTTGCCTCGTGCTCAGCAAGAACCGAAAACAAGAGTAAATTGATAAGGTGCATTATTAAACCCATCCAGCGAACACACACTCACAGCACAGGAGCAGGCCGTTTGGCCCATTAACCCTGTACTGGCTCTTTTGAAAGTTCTCCAATTGATTCCCTGCACTAAATTTTGTGCATTTTAATTCCCTTTCTAAATTAATCTGATGCTACAGGCTTGGGGGAAAGCTGGGAAAGAATACCCAATAAACAGATTGAGCCTCACATACATTAACAGCTAGGATTTCCACTGATGTGAACAAGCATCTCTCCTGCACTTTGTGCAAGTGTTGTTGTGGGTGAAATACTTCATTTCGCTTCTGCTTGAAGTGCTGATACCCTTCTGATGTCCAAATAAAATAAAATATATTGAATCGTATAATTGAACCAAACGAGGAGGCATGGTGGCGCAGCGGTGTAGTTGCTGCCTTACAGCGTCAGAGACACAGGTTCGATCCTGACTATGGGTGCTGTCTGTACGGAGTTTGCACGTTCTCCCCGTGATCACGTGGGTTTACTCCCCCCACACTCCAAAGACGTGCAGGTTTGTAGGTTAATTGGCTTCGGTAAAATTGTAAATTGTCCCTAGTGTGTAGGATAGTGCAAGTGTACAGGGTGATCGCTAGTCGGCGTGGATTCAGTGGGCCGAAGGGCTTGTTTCTGCATTGAATCTCAAAAGCCTAAAGCCAAAACCTGGAGCTAACATTAGTAGTATTTAGCATTGCTACCAACCACCACCCCGACCCTCGAGCTCCTCATTATATCCATGATGTTGCCCGCTTTGTTCAATGACCATTTGGTTAATGTGTTCCCTGTGTGTCCGCCCAGCTCCATTGTAAACCAGCCAGGGGAGTCCACCCTGCGGCGGGAGTTTCTGCGGCTCCAGCAGGAGAGCGCCAGCCGCCCAGCGTCCCAACAGCAGCAGCAGATACACCAGCAGCAACTGCGGGATCAGGAGCAGTACAAGAAGCAACTCCTGGCCGAGCGGCAGAAGCGTATCGAGCAGCAGAAGGAGCAGAGGAGGTGGTTGGAAGATGTAAGCATTTAACCTCTGCTCAGTAACTTATCATTGGTGTTCGGCTTAGCGTGTGTCCCCCCCCCCCCCACCCCCACCCCCACCCCCCCGAGTTCTTATCTCACGTTCTCGCTGCATTGCAGTTGGAGATGCTACACGTTGCATTATCACCTCCAGCTCTGTGCCTTCTCTTCCCCAATGTGACTCATTGGACGGTCATTAGACAGGAAATTGGAGAGGTCTCTGCCCGGTGTCCCATCCAGTTATGGACTCCACCCTTCCTGAGGTCATCCTTTGCCGGCCCTGTTTCATTGCGGATCTTCTCAATCTTTCAGTTTTGACCAGAAATGTCACCTATTCCTTTTTTCTCTTGAGATGATGCCTGGCCCACTGAGTTACTCCAGCATTTTGTGTCCATCTTCGGTGTAAACCAGCATCTGCAGTTCCTTCCTACCCAACTCACAGTAACCCTTTCTGCCGATGTGTGTCATCAGTCACCATTGGATGTTAAACCAAATCTCAGTACCTCAGCGGGTCAGGCAGCAACAGAGGAAGTAATGGACAGATGACGTTTCAGATCGGGACCCTTCTTGGAGCATCGGATACATGTGCAAATTAGGGGCATGCTCAAATTTCTGACCATTGCAATCCAAAACAAAAAATAAGTTTCAGAAAAAGATTTGCAATTGGGCCCTTGACTAGTATTTTTTCACATGAGTGAGCAATTGAGAGGTGGTTTTCCTCGAAGGTGTTTAAGTAGGGAACATATTGGACGTACTTCACTTTAAGTCATATTGTTCGCACTGTCATATTGTTCGCATTCATCTGCTTTGCTTCAGTGTCTGCTTTGCCAAAAGTATTGCTTGCCTGTACAGCTTTCCGACACAATGAGCTTCTTTCCCCTGGGCTCCTGTCCCACTTTCACAACCTAATTGGCGACCTCTGCCGAGTTTGCCCTTGACTCATACTCACAGCATGGTCGCCACAAGGTCGTAGGAGGTCTTCGTAGAGGTCGTAGAGGTCTCCGCGTACTCGTGGCCTCAAGTAGGACGCGGCATTTTTTCTAGCCTGATAAAAAATGTCCACGAGTTAAAAAAAGGTCGGCATGGAAAAAATTGATACTTTTTACTCGTAGGTAGGTCGTAGTAGATTATGATGGTAGTCGTAGGTAGTCGTAGGTCGGTAACTGGCCCAAGAAAAAATTGCAACCATGACATCATTTTATCATGTGATAATTTACACTCGTAGCTAGTCGTAGTTGGTCATAGGTGTGGAAGACTGAGGTCGTGGGAGGTCGTA
The DNA here is from genome assembly GCA_038087875.1 of Malacoraja senta. Taxonomy (NCBI): domain Eukaryota; kingdom Metazoa; phylum Chordata; class Chondrichthyes; order Rajiformes; family Rajidae; genus Malacoraja; species Malacoraja senta. The sequence goes on from CM075983.1 coordinate 46,009,539, forward strand.
GACATAGTCGTAGGAGGTCGTAGGAGGTCTTTTACTTCGGCGAGTCAACACGACCTTGACATTTTTTTCAACTCGTCTAGGGTCTTCTAAACTCGTGGATTAGGTCGTCCAAGTGGGACAGGCCCTTTAACGCCCTTCCCTTTTCTAACACAGAGCTAACACTCATTGAGATCAAGCCCTTCATCCCATCGAGTCCATGCTGACCATCAACTGCCCATTTAAACTAATCCTACATTAATCCCACTTTTGATTCTTCCTACACTTCAATGGTTCAATGGTCCTTTATTGTCACGTGTACCGAGGTACAGTGAAATCTGATTTACCGTACAGTCATACCAAAAAAGCAACAAGATACACAACTACATAAAGATTAAACATAAACAGCCACCACAGCGGTGTGTGAGAATCCCCAGGGCACACAGCATAAGCGGAGACCCACAGCCAACAGTTCAATGTCCGGGCCACACACACACGCTCCTTCAACGTGATGTGACCAGAGTTGTACCGACTGCTGTCACTCTCTCTTCAGTCCCTGTCCACAATCAAAAAGTTGTCCACACTCGCACTAGACTCCAGATTGTCCTCATGGCGCGATGTCCCCGCAAACACCGAGATCACTGCACTCACGACACTCCGTCCGAGTCCTCACCAGTGCAGGCAGCATGTCCATCTTGTATTTCGGCAACCTCACATTTCCCACTGTGATGGAAGGCAAATAACTTTTACCTTCCTCATCCTTTTTTCCCGCGGTCGGAGCGATCGAACCATCCACAGTCGGGGCGATCGAAGCTCCCGCAGTCCACGATCGGGTTGGTCAAAGCTCCTGCAGTTTGAGCTCCTGACGTTGATCCCTAACAACGGGACCACCAGCTCCACGATGTTAGGCTGCTGTGCGGACGGAGATATGATACGGAAAAAGTCGCATCTCCGTCGAGGGAAGAGATAAAAAAAGTTTCCCCCAACCCTCACCTCCCACCCCCACATAATACAAAAGCTAAAGATAAACTAAAACATACAAATAAAACGGGCTAAAAACAACAAAAGAAGAAAGGCATGAGAGAGGCTGTTGGCGAGGCTGTCACTTACGGCGCCACCCAGTGGTCAAACATTTATTGACTCTCCTAGATTCTACAACTCATCTTCTCACAAGGGGCCATTGCCAACGATTCCAGAGATTCTGAGTGAGGGTGGACTGTCTCAAGAGAGATGCATGTTATACATCTTTCCTGGCCATCACTTCTGTCAATGGAGTGTATGTGGAGAGGATATTTCCACTAGTGGGAGAGTCTAGGACCAGAGGGAACAGCCTCAGAATAAAAGGACGTAGCCTTAGAAAGGAGATAATGAGGAATTTCTTTAGTCAGAGAGTGGTGAATCTATGGAACACATTGTCACAGACAGCTGTAGAGTACGTCATTGGATATTTTTAAAGTGGACATTGACAATTTCTTACGGATATCAAAGGCTATGGGGAGAAGGCAGGAGAATGGGGTTGAGAGGGAAAGATAGATCAGCATGATCGAATGGCGACTACTCGATGGGCTGAATGATCTAATTTTGCTCCATGACTTATGAACTTAACTCAACAGGGGGAATTTTTAAAGACGGGCACCTGAACCAAAGTTGGCTCGTGTCAAAGCGACCCACGTTCCACTGGCCATTGTGTTGGCCTGCTGGTTTGTCAGTCTTTGTTCGCACTGAAGCTAAACGGACCTGTCAAATAAGTGACGCTGACCTCATCTTCTCGGACTATTGTCATTTGTCCATTGACTCCCGGCAGCACCACAAGATGGAGGAGAAGCAGCGAAAACAGCAGGAGGGTGCGAAGAAGCCCGAGCTTAAAGAAAGGCACAGGAAGGAAGAGAGGAGTCGGGAAGAGGAGGAACGGAGATGGGCGGAGGAGGAAAGGTGGAAGATAGTGGAAGGCAAAAGGAAAGCTGAGAAAAAACAGGTAAGCATTTAAGCATTTTCCCATCATTTTAGTTTTTAGTTTTAGAGATACAGCATGGAAACAGGCCCTTCTGCCCACCGAGTCTGCGTCAACCAGGGATCACTCCGTACACTAGCACAATCCGACCACATTGGGGGGAATTTGCAGAGGCCAATTAACCTCTAAACCTGCACGTCTTTGGAATGTGAGAGGACACCAGAGCACTCAGAGAAAACCCACGCGCTTACTGGGAGAACGTACAAACTCCGTACAGACAGCACCCATAGTCAGGATCAAACCCAGGTCTCTGATGCTGTACGGCAGCAACTCTACCGCTGCACAGCTGTGCCGCCCAGAAGTCTGAATCATTGATGTCTGATCTCCTTAATCTGCCCTTTGGCCCAAATTGCCAATATCAGCTAAGATGCCCCATCTACTCTAGTCCCACATGCCTGCATTTAACCCGCATCCCTCTAAACCTTTCCTATCCATGTACTTGTCCAAATGTATTTTAAATATTGTTATAGTACATGGCTCAACTTCTTCCTCTGGCAGCTAATTCCATGTACCCACCACCAATTATGTGAAAAGGTTGCCCTATTAATACTTTCCCTTCTCACCTTAAACTTTAGTCCTCTGGTTCTAGATTCCCCTACTCTAGGTAAAAGACAATGCATTCACCCTATCTATCCCCCTCATGATTTTGTACACTTCTCTGTAAAATCACCCCCTCTGTCTCCTGCACTCCAGGGAATAATGTCCTTGCCTGCCCAACCTCTCCTTATAGCTCAGGAACTGAAGTCCTGGCAACATTCTCGTAAATCTTCTCAGCACTCTTTCCAGTTTAACGCCATCCTTCTTATAGCAGGGTGACTGAAACTGAACGCAGTACATAAAATGTGGCCTCACCAATGTTTTGTACAACATAACATCCCAACTTCTATACTCAAGACCCTGACTGATGAAGGTCAATGTACCAAAAGCCTTCTTGATCACCCGATCTACCTGTGAAGCCATTTTTCTGTCGCTGCACTCCTAGATCTATCTGCTCTCTAACACTCCCCACAGGGCTCTGTCGTTCACTGTGAAGAAAGAATGCTTCCCCCGGAAGTTCCCTCTCAAATGTGGTGCCTAGGCTGGGTGAGGCGGACGATCTCGACCTGATCGAAACTTCCACGGCCGATCAGCGGGTCCAATTTGCTCCATGCGGCCGGGGCTCTGGAACTCAGGCCCGGCCGGAGCCGGCAGATTCGTTCTCATAGTCGACTTCCGCAGCCGACTTTGCTGGCCGGTATCTCGGCCCCCCCCCCCCCAAGGCTGTGACCTCTGTTGGGTCATCCACATTAGTCCCACCTGTTTACGTTTGACCCATACCTCTCCAAAGCTTTCCTATCCATATACCTGACCACACATCTTTTAGTTGTTGGTATGGTACCCGCTTCAACTACCTCCTCTGGCAGCTCGTTCCACTTACTGGGAACAGCTCGGAAAAACCACCAAGCACGTGTAAAATCACCGCAACAACAAAAAACAGCAACGGTCCGCAAGTTAGATATAATTCCTTTAAATAACCCAGTGGTGTATGGAGGGAGGTTCAGATAGGGTAGGTGTTCCCAATCTCTTTCGTCCCTGCCAACTTTAATAGCACTTAACAATGTTATTTCACTTATTTATGAACAACTAATGATGAACAGATATCGGTATACCAGAACCAAACAGTCAGTCAATGAGAAAAAATGTACAAATCCAGAATCAACCAATTTACCCCCTGGGTGGCGAAATTTACCCGCTGGGGGTAAATATACCCCAGGTTGGGATAGGGATACATGATTAGGCCTCTCCTGAGCTTGATTGAGTTGTAGGATCAGATCGGCATTGTGCACTGTTCACGTCCTACTAAACTGTATTCTTCCTGTGTGCATTTAATGGGCATGCAAAATAACACAGCTCTTTACCAGCGAATCTCTTACAGTAAGTGTCCACCTTCTCTGGATGTCATTTTGTTGCCTCAGTAGCTTCCCTGAGTGCCTCAAAATGGCCACGTGAAATCAAAATGTAATGCCAAACATGTCATTTGGGCTGAACAGCAGTAGATTTGCTGCCCTACAGTGCCAGGGACCCGGGTTTGATCCTGACTGCGGGTGCTGCCTGAACGGAGTTTGTACATTCTACATGTGCCTGCATGGGTTTTCCCTGGGTGCTCTGGTTGCCTTCCATATTCCAAAGACGTAGAGGTTTGTAGGTTAAGTGGCTTTGATAAAAATTGTAAATTGTTCCAGGTGTGTAGGATAGTGCTAGTGTACGGGGTGATCGCTGGTCGGCGCAGACTCGGTGGGCCGAAGGGCCTGTTCCTCACTTCATCTTCAAACTAAACTAGCCAAATACTTTGTATAAACAAGGAACTGCAGATACAAAGTACTGCAATAGTTCAACGGGTCAGGCAGCTTCTCTTGACATCATAGACAGGTTACGTTTCGGGTTTGGACCTCTTCAGACCGACCTGAAACGTCACCTATCCATGTTCTCCAGAGATGCTGCCTGACCCGCTGAGTTACTCCAGCACTTTGTGCCCATTTAGGTCAAACCTTCCCCTTACAAAGCATTTATTAATTCATCCATTCACTCTGAAGTTGACATTGTCTAACTGTTGCCTATCCACAGGTCGATGGTCTTTCTGAATCTCGGATGAATGAAACCTCTAAAGTAATGGATGTTCCTCAACGGCAGGTACATGAGCTCAGATGGCTGATCTTCCCATTGTATCCTCGTGCTGTTTGTTTCTGGCCAAGAATGGCCATTCAATGCATGGGGGGAAATCCCTTCATCTATGGGCAGCACAGTGGCGCAGCTGGTAGAGCTGCTGCCTCATAGCTCCAGTCTCCCTGGTTCGATCCTGACCTCGGGCGCTGTCTGTGTGGAGTTTGTACACTGTCCCATCTAATCATGTGGGTGTTTGTTCTCTGGCTGCCTCGGTTTCTTCGCACATCCCAAAGACATTAAAGTTGGTACTTTAGTTGGCCCTAGTGATGAACTGAGGGGCAGAATCTGGGGGAAATTAGTGGGAATGAGGAGAGGAGAGAATGGAATGGGGGGAGAGTAGGATCAGTTGCAACCTTTCTCCCAGAGTGGGCAGATCAAACACTAGATAGCATTGCTTGAAGGTGAGAGGGGCAAAGTTTAAAGGAGATGTGCAGGGCAAGTTTTTTAACTCAGTGTTGAAAGTGCCTTTGACACGCGGCCAGGGGTGGTGGTGGTGGTGGAGGCAGATATTATAGTGTGTAAGAAAGAACTGCAGATGCTGGTTTGAATCGAAGGTAGACACAAAATGCTGGAGTAGCTCAGCGAGTGAATTAAGAATTAAGAAGGGTCTCGACCCGAAACGTCACCCATTCCTTCTCTCCAGAGATGCTGCCTCACCTGCTGAGGTACTCCAGCATTTTGTATCTACTAGATATTATAGGGGCATTTAAGAGGCTTTTAGATGGGCATGTGAATATGCAGGGAATGAATGGATGTGGATCACATGCAGGCTGGGGAGATTAGATTAACTTGGCATCATGTTCAACACGGACATTGTTGGCCAAAGGGCCTCTTCCGATGCTGTACTGTTCACTATTCTATGAAGATAAAAAAGACTGTTGCAAAGAATTTGGCTTTAGAGAGTGGTTCAGATTTCCCGCCTACCGTAGCACAAATGGTGAATAAAGGTATATAGGAATTAGGTGTATACCTCCAATCAAGTATGAATTAAGCATGAAAGAAATACAGGATTGGCAGCTACATTAACTTAATGGAGATTTAAAAAACTGTTGATATTGGAGATCTGAACACAAAATAGAAACAACATTCTTTTAGGAAGGAGATGAGGAGTAATTTCTTTAGTCAGATGGTGGTGAATCTATGGAATTATTTGCCACAGAAGGCTGTAGAGGCCGTCACTGGATATTTTTAAGGCAGAAATAGATAGTAGCTTGATTAGTACAGGTGTCAGAGGTTATGGGGAGAAGGCAGGAGAATGGGGTTAGGAGGGAGAGATAGATCAGCCATGATTGAAGGGTGGAGTAGACGATGGGCCGAATGGCCTAATTCTACTCCTTTTCATGACCTTATGACTACAGAAAACATTCAGAAGGTCAGGCAGCATCTGTGGGAAGAGAAAGATAACAAGTCTGACATATTGGATAAAATTGAGATGAAGGATCTTCAATCTGACACATTAAATCTATTTCTCTCACCAAAGATGCTACCTGACCAGCTGAGTTTCCAGCATTTTCAGTGTTAATACTAGTGTTAAGTCAATAACTTAAAAATCCAACAAAAAATCCAACTCATTTGTTGATTAATTAGTCAGCCAAATAATTAACGTTTGAGTTTAGTTTATTGTCACGTGCACTGAGGTGCAGTGAAAAGCTTTTGTTGCATGCTAACCAGTCAGTGAAAGACAATACCCGATTACAATCAAGCCATCCGCTGTGTACAGATACATGATAAAGGGAATAATGTGAATAATGTTTAGTGCAAGATAAAGTCCAGTTAAGTCTGATCAAAGATAGTCCAAGGGTCTCCAATGTGGTAGATAGTAGCTCAGGACTGCTCTCTAGTTGTTGATGGGATGTTAAATGATTATTTGGTTGATTATTAATTATTTGATTCATCAATTCACATAATTGAGAATAGCTTGAGATAAAACTAGATTCAGAGAAAGAGGCAAGGGAAGGAGAGAACAAAAGGGAACATCAGTGAAATGATAGAATGGAAGGAATGGGAGAAGGATTGGCATGGACTTGGATGCTATCTGTGTGAAGTTTGCATTTTCTGCTTGTCACTGCATGGATTTCCTCCGGGTGCTCTGGCATCCTCCCACATCCCAGAGGACGTGCGGGTTATAGGTTAACTGGTCTCTGTAAAATTACCCCTGGTGTGCAGGGAGTGGATGAGAAAGTGGGATAGCATAGAACTATGATTGATGGTCGGTGGGATGAAGGACCTGTTTCCATGCTGTATCTTTTAATTAATCAGTCAGAGCAAAATGGAACCAAGTAAAGAAATACAGTGAATCCAACAGGATTCACGTAGCAACTGCAGAATCATTATCCAAAATGCTAAATATAATAACGAATCCAAATGTTGTTCGAATATTTTTGTAAGGGATTTGCACGTTGCAAGAGGAGAATAGTCAAAGCAGCAGGTGGGGAAATAAATAGAATTGGAGAGGGAGAAAGTGAGTGTGGTGTAAAGGCAGTGCTTTTTTTGTACACAAGGTGCCGGTGGGCATGATTACTAAACATACGTGTCACGTGGCTGTCCGCAAGTGCTGAGCAGGAAATTTCAGAGCAGCAGCAGGAGATGTAAATGAAAAGGAGTCATTTTACGTAACTTTTTAGAGGTGCCAGAACCATCACAAAAAGACACTGAGTAAAGAGAACCAAAGAAAAGGAAGATAGGGACAAGGGACACACATGATTACAATCGAGCCATCCACAGTGTACAGACGGTGCATGATACAGAGAATAACATGAATAACGTTTAGTGCAAGGTAAAGTACTGCAAAGAAGGGACGTGAGACAAAAGGGAAGATAGCATGGAAGAATGGAATGGACCAGAGTTATGCATGCTTCAGGCAAGAGGAAATGATTTCCAATCCATTCTAAGCACACCGACTAGGTTGGCGCCTTGAGAGGACCCGAAGGCTCAGTGGGTCGTGGAACTGGGAGGGAGCCGCTGGAGATGTCAGACGCGAGGAGCAAGGGAGCTGGTAGGAGGGTGAACTGTGGGTATTTCCACCACCGCCTTCAAGGTCGATTGCAGGAGGCGCCCCCGGAACACAAAGATGGGCGAGGAGAGGGGCGTCGGAACGTGGTCCGATCTGTTCGAAGGCCATGGAGTAAGCAGACTGAGGCTTACCTGGATCCGGAGCCACTCTAGTAGACCAAGTACGCAGGCGGACCGGACCTTGGATCTTTGGAAATGGCGCCAAAACATGGCGGCGCCCGCACGTGTAAACATGCAAGAAGAACTTCACTGTGCAGTTGCACACGTAACAAATAAGGCACTATTGAACCATTTAATGTGGAGTTTTGAATGCAGTGCTGCACATCGCATTAGGCAAAGCTACCAGAAGTTAGATGAGGATTTTTTATTCAGCGGGTTGTTCCGATCTGGAATGAAGTGCCTGGAAGGGATATGGAGACAGCCACAATAGGAGTTTTCAGAAGATAATTTGATTTAAAAACTTGAAGGGGAAGGATTTACAGTTACAAGGAAATTTATATGCATAGAAAGATAGAAAATAGAAGCCATTCATCCCTTCAACATGTTCTAGCCATTGAATATAATCATGGCTGAAATGCATTATCCTTTTTTTCGAAAGAAGAACATGTCAAATGGATCATGCATTTCCTTCCAAGCAGCATAACTCTATGATTCACTGTCCAAGCTTTCAATATCTCATAAGTGTTACGAAGCATGCCTTGAGGAGTTGAGCTCCCAAAAAACATCCCAATGTCAAGCTTTCTTGAAGTGTCCGTTTCTGTGCTGATTGACTCTAACCTTAAATGCGATGGTGACCAAGCTCATCCTGTTCTTGCCTAATCCTTTGTCTGTCTTCTACTTAGGGAGCAGAAAGACTGAAGCAGATGGATGATGGTTTTGTCCCATCACGCACTAAGCTGGGCAAGTTGGTTCCTGGGGCATCAGTACCTGCAGATGGCGACCCAACCAATGGAGAAAGGACAAGTCACATCAACTCTGCTCTGAAAAGGCCCACAGACCTACTGGTAATTACATTCTCAGAGGGCAGACATCACAAGTGGGATACTCTATTATTTAATTTCCCTTTCGAAGATCAGAGACTCTCGGAATGGTTCGCTGCAGAGGCAGGCCATTCAGCCCACTGACCCTTTGGTGCTTCTGGAATGGGTGACTATAATCTAGTCCAAGTGCAGGCAAATAGGACTAGCTCAGGATGACAACTTGGTCGGCATGCACGGTTGGGCCAAAGAGTCTGTTTCCTTGCTGTTTCCCAATCCCTTACACCAAGGATTCCCAATTTGTTCGTTCCGTTTACCCATGGCAACTTTAATAGCGCATAACAATGTTATTTCATTTATTTATGAACAACTAATGATGAATCAGATACCAGTATACCAGAAGCAAACACAGTCCAGTCAATGAGAAATAATTTGTACAAAACCAAGAATCAACAAATTTACTCCCTGGGTAAGCAAACTTTACCCCCTGGGGTAAATTCACCCCAGGTTGGGAACCCTTGCCTTACACCCTCCCTTCGCCCAGCAAACTATTCTCTCTCGTACCTCCACTAATTTTATTCACAAAGTCCAGATCCTGATTTAATGAAGCCATTCATTTCGAAGGGCGCAGAAGAGATTCATAAGAATGTTGGCTGGACTCGCGGGCTTGAGATAAAGGAAAAGGTTGGATAGGCTGGGACTCTTTTTGTTTGGAGAGTAGGAGGCTGAGGAATTACCTCATTGAGGTGTACCAGATCATGAGGGGCATGGAAAAAGTGAACACGCAGTCTTTTCCCCATGGTAGAGGATTCTAAGCCAGAGGGTGTTGGCTTACAGTGAGAATCACAACATTTCAGAAGGGCCTCAGGAGTGACCTTCTCACTCGGAGGGTAGTGCATACCTGGAATGAGTTGCCGGAAGAAGCTATAGAAGCAGATGTAGTCACGACTCTTAAAAAAACATTTGGACAGATATATGGATTGGAAGAGGGATAGGTGCTAAATGCAGGCAAATGGGACTCACCCAATATATAGCACTCACCCATGGATAAGGTGGGCTGAAAGGCCTGTTTTCATGCTGTACACCTCTATGATTCTCTATGACTGTTCACCACCCCCTACAATCAATGAGTTCCAGACTCTGACCATTCACTATATCAAAATATTTCTCCTTGCATATCACTCGGGTCTTTTGCACAACGTTTTAAATCTGCTCTGGTCATTGAACGAATGGAATTAACTTCCATTTCCACTGCCTTTTTGAAACGCATGAGTCTTGCTGTCTGTCAGGTATAAAAGGCAACCCAACCAGGACTAGTAGCCAAGGAATCATAATATTTAACTTACTCAACCCATCCTGACCATCACTGTAGATACAAGAGTCACAAACAGGCTGCCTCTCGTGTGGAGTCATGTTGATGAGTGCAGAAGTGTTTGCATAAAGCAGGAGGGGGATTTTCTGTTGCTACAATGCATTAATAAAGAACTGAGTTGGTTCACGTTGACCTAACCCAACCTGGATTGGGCGGCACAGTGGCGCAGCGGTAGAGCTGCCACCTTACAGCGCCAGAACCCCGGGTTCTATCCTGACTGTTGGTCCTATATGGAGTTTGCATGCTCTTCCTGTGGCCACGTGGGTTTGCTCCAGGTGCTCTGGTTTCCTCCCATACTCCAAAGATGTGCAGGTTTGTAGGTTAATTGGCCTTTGTGAATTGTTCCTAGTGTGTAGGATATAACTAGACGGCATGGAATCGGTGGGCCGAAGGGCCTATATCTACACATAATCTCTCAACTGAACAAAACTAAATTAAACTGGAACTAAGTGCAAGATGAGAACGTTGATTCCTTTCCCGAGGCAGCATGAAGTTTAGATGGTGTCGAGGAGGGGTAGGAAGACTGGTTTATGTGATGATGTAGCTGAGAGGAGGAGCAGAGCAGGAGAATTAAAAAGAAGCCACTAGTTTCTGGGAGTGACTGCCTCATGTGTTGTAACAAACAAAGGCAGGGACTAATGAGGGGGGGGGGGGTGGGGGCATCTTTTGTGTCTGGGCCTGAGGTGAAGTCATGTGATTGAGAGTAAGTGCTGAAACTTTAGCTCGAGAGGCTTTGGCCAAGAGGTTGAGTGGAGTAAATGTAAGATAAGGCAAGATCTGTGCTGTCTGTACAGAGTTTGCACGTTTCCGGCTGCTCTGGTTTCCTCCCACATTCCAAAGGCGTGCAGGTTTGCATTGTACAAACTCTGCACAGGCAGCACCCATAGTCAGGATCGAACCCGGGTCTCTGGCATTGTAAGGCAGCAACTCTACCACTGCGCCACCGTGTCGCCTTTGGCGTCGAACTATAGAAGTTACTTAAGTGTATGTAAACGTCCCGACCCTGTACCCATGCTATATGACCTCTATGACTGGGCTGCATTCAGAACTCTGTAATTTCTTGCCGCCTTGGACAGAGCAATTGGCATGCCAAACTGTGATGCATCCGGATCGGATGCTTTCTATGGTATCCCTGGAGAAATTGGTAAGATGCGATGGAGACCTGTGGACTTTCCTCAGCCTTCAACGGAAGTCGAGCTGTTGGTGTGCTTGCTTGGGTGTAGCGGCACAGTCCTCTCTTAACTTCCCCTCATTAGAATCGCATTTCCCACTCAAATTGTCAGCTCTCTCAAGCAGACAAAATCTCCTGGTGAGGACAGAGGAAGGTAATTTTTCATTGAAGGAATATTGTCAATAGCTGACATATGGAAATGCCAGCACTGACTAATTAGGAGACTGTGAGTAGCAGTTCCGTTTTGGGAGCCAAGCATAGAATTCAGCTACATAAAGTGCAGTTTACTCCGCTACTGAAATACAGAACAGCATTTCAAATGGACACAAAAAGCTTGAGTAGCTCAGCGGGTCAGACAGTCTCTCTGGAGAAAAGGAATAGGTGACGTTTCGGTTCGAGATCCTTCATCAGACTGAAGAAAGGTCTTGACCTGAAACGCCACCTATTCCTTTTCTCCAGAGACGTCTGACCCGCTGAGTTACTCAAGCTTTTTGTGTCTATCTTCGATTTAAACCAGCATCAGCAGTTCCTTCCTGCACAGATTTTGGAAGCAGAGTTTGACATGCTTATTTTTTTTGGCTCAGGTTTATTATTGTCGCCTGTACCCAGAGCCAGTGAAAAACTTTGTATTGCATGTTTTACAATCTGATCAGTTAGACAACACATAGATACAATCAAATCAAACTCAAGTACAATAGATAGAGCAAAGGGGAAGATACAGAATGCAGAATATAGTTCTCAGCATTGTAGCACAACAGTTCCATAGACAAAGTCTAATGTCTGCAATGGGGTGAGAAGTGAATCAAACCGTACCGAGTTTAGTTTATTGTCATGTGTCCTGGGGTACAGTGAATTTTTTTTGTTAACCTAGCTTACGGAAAGACCATTTGGAAGCCTGTTAACAGAGGGGGAGAAGGTGTTCCTGAGCCTGACGGTTCGTGCTTTCAAGCTTCTGTATCTTCAGCCCGATGAGAGCGTGGGGAAGAAGGAATGACCGGGGTGGGAAAAGTCTTTGATGATGTTGAATGCTGTTCTGAGGCAGCTTGAAGTGCCAATGGAATCAATGGTGGGGAGTCAGGTCTGTGTGATCTAAATGGTGGCCGATTAGGAAATGGGGAGATGCAGCGAGACCTAGGTGTCATGGTACACCAGTCATTGAAAGTAGGCATGCAGGTGCAGCAGGCAGTGAAGAAAGCGAATGGTATGTTAGCTTTCATAGCAAAAGGATTTGAGTATAGGAGCAGGGAGGTTCTACTGCAGTTGTACAGGGTCTTGGTGAGACCACACCTGGAGTATTGCGTACAGTTTTGGTCTCCAAATCTGAGGAAGGACATTATAGCCATAGAGGGAGTGCAGAGAAGGTTCACCAGACTGATCCCTGGGATGTCAGGACTTTCATATGAAGAAAGACTGGATAGACTTGGCTTATACTCGCTAGAATTTACGAGGTTGAGAGGGGATCTTATAGAAACGTACAAAATTCTTATGGGGTTGGACAGGCTAGATGCAGGAAGATTGTTCCCGATGTTGGGGAAGTCCAGGACAAGGGGTCACAGCTTAAGGATAAGGGGGAAATCCTTTAAGACCGAGATGAGGAAAAACTTTTTCACACAGAGAGTGGTGAATCTCTGGAACTCTTTGCCACAGAGGGTAGTTGAGGCCAGTTCATTGGCTATATTTAAGAGGGAGTTAGATGTGGCCCTTGTGGCTAAGGGGATCAGGGGGTATGGAGAGAAGGCAGGTATGGGATACTGAGTTGGATGATCAGCCATGATCATATTGAATGGCGGTGCAGGCTCGAAGGGCCGAATGGCCTACTCCTGCACCTATTTTCTATGTATCTATGATGGACTAGGCTACATGTACAGCTCCCTACATGTTCTTGGGGTCTTGGGCAGAGCTATTCCCAAACATATGTTAAAAAACATGCATCAGTTCAGATTAAATGTTGTCCTCAGGTGTTCAGTTGATTGCAAAACCTGCCAAGGATGTAGAGGCTTTGGAATGGATAGGGAAGAGGCTCTGGTTAAATTGTAAATTGTCCCTAGTGTGTAGGATAGTGTTAGTGCCTCCCAGGAGGCTGCGGAGAAGCCGGGTGGCGAGGCCTGCCTGGGTCGGTGGAGCCTCGCGGCGGCCGGCAGAGCCTGGCGACGGTGGAGCCTCGCGGGTCCAACCGTGGTCGATGAGGGTGTGGGGGGACCGCCGTGAGGGGGAAGAACAATGGAGCACCTGGCAGGGGTACGTTGTAACTTTGTCAGCACCATTTATGTGTCGACTATTGCATATAATTTCACAGGTGACAATAAAGCATTCCATTCCACTGATTGCTGCTCGGCACGGACTAGGTGGGCCGAAGGGCCTATTTCCACGCTGTATCTCTAAAGTCTAAAAGGTGTCTTTTATCAGCTGAAACATTAAAGCTAAGCCTTACCCGCCCTAAGCTACAAATCAAGATCTCAATACAGCAATACAGAGGGTGACTACGAGGTTGCAGCTGAGGGAGTGGCCGGGGATGGTGTCGGTAGCCTGGCCTGGCGGTGAAGTTGAGCAGGTCCATCCCCTATAACTGGAATACGCCATAAAGAGGTCCATAAATATGAGGGTTTACTGTACTGATATTTTCACTGCTTTGTGAAACAGCTTTGGAAGAAAAGTCAGTAACATATCGAGTGTAATAACTTTCATTCAGGTCATCATCCTCAATAATTGCAACCCATATTACTCAGAGAACTTTGCTTATTTCTTGGCCGGTATTCTTTGTATTAACTGGCAGGATTTGTGGAAAAAGAAACAGAGTTAATGCTTCAGGATCAGAAATGAGTGGTAGAGTTGCTGCCTTCCTGCGCCAGAGACGTGGGTTCAATCCTGACTACGAACGCTCTCTGTACAGAGTTTGTACGTTCTCCCTGTGACCGCATGTGTTTTCTCCAGGTGCTCCAGTTATCTCCCACATTCCAAAGATATGCAGGTTTGTAGGTTAATTGGCTTCTGTAAATTGTCTTTAGTGTGTCGGATAGAACTAGTGTACGGGTGATCAACGGCACAGATTTGCGTTTAGTTTATTGTCACGCGTACAGTGAAAAGCTATTGTTTGGTGCTAACCAGTCAATATATGATTACAATTGATCCAACTACAGTGTACAGATACATGGTAACGGGAATACGTTTAGTGCAAGATATAGCCAGTAAAGCCTTATCAAAGATTGTCCGATAACTTGGTGGGCTGAAGGGCCTGTTTCCATGCTGTCTCTAAACTAAACTAAAAAGGAGATGGTAAAGGATGTTGTAAGTTGTCGTGAGGGTGCGAGAGGAAGGGATAGGATAAAGTGACCGTTTGTGACTAGGTGAGTCTGGGCTAGATGGGTTAATGCTAGCAGTTACACAGCTTTGGCTGCGTCATGTTTTGCTAATCGCAGGGCTGGTGAGACATACTCAGCAGATCATACTGCACTAATGGAAAGAAACACTGAGCAAATGTCACCAATGATTTACTGCCAGAAGTGGTGGGTTCTCTTACAGACGGAGATAAAAGGTTCCCTCACGTTGCGAAATTTGATAATGAGTTTGGAAAGCTGCAGCCTGCCCAGCTTCATGTGTTGTTTGTTTGAGCTTCTGCTGGGCTACATTATGGTGGTGTAACAGGCCATGAACAGATAGCCCAGAGTCGGGTGGGAAAGGAAAGCGCCCCCCACACTTTGTCCCACTGTGTGTGTCCTCTGCATCGCACTCGTCAGACACTCTGTGCTCAATACAATCTCCCTTACCGTGCTGTGAAAGACTGAATGAACGAAGTCGTTATCAGTGTTGGAGAGTCGGGCTGCTCTTGCACAGTATCGATCTAATTATCCATCGTGAGCAATGGACAGACAGGTAGTGCAAGTTAACAAGCAAAACCATGGTAGGACATTGCCCCAATAATCTCTACACTCAGATAATCACCAGCCCTTGTTGACAGTAAGTGTCAGAACATTATCCAAATATCCAATTTGCTGTAATACCAAAACAGATAATGACCTGGAAACCCTTCACTGCTGGAATAGAAGTCAGAAAATACACCTTGACT
Organism: Malacoraja senta; assembly: GCA_038087875.1. Lineage (NCBI taxonomy): Eukaryota > Metazoa > Chordata > Chondrichthyes > Rajiformes > Rajidae > Malacoraja > Malacoraja senta. The sequence continues at coordinate 46,024,824 of CM075983.1, forward strand.
TCTTGAATGATGGGGGTGAATCTGAACTGTAAATTCCTACGACTTTAGTGGATGGTCCTACTGTACTTCACCGCCAGGCAGGGCTGCCGCCATCATCCCCGGCCCACATCGCCTCCCCGGCCACTTCCAGGCTGGGCTGCCACCAACATAACCAGCCCACACTATCTCCTGGCCACTTCCAGGCTGGGCTGCCACCAACATAACCAGCCCAGCCCGCGGCCGTTTCCAGGCTGGGCTCCCGTCACCACCCATCGGCTGCTCCCTTGGTCGTGCTTCCTGATAATTATGGAGATACCACAGACTGCAGTATCATGAGCAAAGCACAAAGAGCTGGAGGAACTCAATGAGTCAGGCAGCATCTGTAGAGGGAATGGATAGGCGACATTTTGGGTCAGGACCCTTCTTCGCACTGAAGTCTGAAATGTCATCACCAACAGTCTAAAAAAAAAACGACCCGAAACATCACTGTACCTCGGCTTTTCATTGTACCTTGGTACACATGACAATAAATTGCCCGCCACAGCTGCTGCCTGACCTGGTGAGCTCTTCCAGTACATTATATTTTACTTAAATAATTAGAAATGTTTCAGTCATAATTCAGATTGTGTGCATAGTATCTTTACATGTAATAATGGTGGCTGTATTATTTATTTTTATTTGTTCATCTCTTTGCTTTGAATTTATGATCCCAAGTAATATTAAACTGTAACCTCCACAGGATCTGAACCCAAATTTGTTTAGGAGCCAACTATTCAGCTCCGCTTCCATTCCCGATATGGGCATGATTCCAACGTCGCCTGAACAGGATGATGTGTTTTGGGAAAATGCTGCTCCACCTCCCAAGGTAGGTTAATTGACCCTATGGCTCTGCGAATTTCATTTAATTTAGTTTAGAGATACTGCGTAGAAACAGGCCCTTCGGGTCCCCACCGACCAGCGATCCCCGCACACTAACACTATCCTGCACACACTAGGGACAATTTACAATTATACCAAGCTAATTAACCTACAAACCTGTACGTCTTAGGAGTGTGGGAGGAAACCGAAGATCCTGGAGAAAACCCACGCAGGTCATGCGAAGAACGTACAAACACCATATAGACAGCACCATCAGGATCAAACCCGGGTCTCTGGCACTGTAAAGGGCCTGTCCCAATTGGGCGTCATTTACGCGACATCATTTACGCGTCACGACGCACGACGAGCATGGTGCGCATTACGCGCGCACGGTGCGTGGTGACGTGGGCAGTGACACGCGGTCGCGCGCGGCGCCCCAGGATTTTGGGATTCACAAAATCTTCGTGCAGCACCTGCTTGACGCGCAAATGACGCCCAAGACAGGCCCTTAAGACAGCAACTCTACCGCTGCGCCACCGTGCCGCCATAATTAACTTTGACTGCCATGGTGAAGCTTCCCTTACGCGACGGGATAGATCGGTTTATTTTGGGATCACTTAGACTCTCGTCCCTTCAAGGTTTGACCGTGTGGAGAACTGCTTGATGAATGTGCACATTTACTACATTCACAATCCTCTCACCGATGGCTCATTTGACAAATTATAGGAACAGCTGTCGATGATTTAATGAAGCAGATTGTACATTGCATTGATTTGGAAACAAGGAGCTTTCTTGCTCCTAATTATTTATTTTTAGGTAACTTAACTGTCCTCTCACTAACTGGAGAGTGGTCTTCACCTCCCATCTACCTCGTCTACCTCTTTGAACTATGTTCAATCGGACTTTACCGGACTTTCTTGCACTAAACGTTATACCCCTTATCCAGTATCTCTACACTGTGGACGGCTTGATTGTGATCATGTTTTGTTATTTCGCTGACTAGATAGCGGGCAACAAAAAGCTTTTCACTGTACCTCGGTACATGTGACAATAATATACTAAACTATCTCTTGGAAGAGACCTTGGCAAAAACCTTGCACCACTTTCTGGATCAGTTAGGACAGTTCTAGGCACCTCAACGCTCTGAGGCTGCTCACCTCAAAGGGTGCAGAAGAGATTTCTCGGGATGTTGCCTGGGCTTGCGGCTTGAGATATTGGCAGAGGTTAGATAAACTGAGGCTTTTTTCTTTAGACTAGGAGGCTGGAGGGGTGACCTTATTGAGGTGTACAAATCATGAGGGGCATGGATAAAGTGAACACTCACAATCTTTTTTTTCCTGGTTAGAGGATTCTAAAACTATAGGGCATAGACTTTGAGATGAGAGGGGGGAGATTTAGAAGGCACCTCAAGGAAGACCTTTTCACTCAGAGTAGCTAGTATCTGGAACGAGCTGCCAGAGGAATCTATAGAAAAGCCAAAAAAGTATTGAGTTGTCATATGATTGAATAAAGGTTTAGAGTTATTGTTTTCAAACTCAATGGTGTATTCTTGCTTGGAATTGGGCTAAAATTGTTTCTGGGTTGCACATTAATGAGGAGACTAGTGACTGCAGATACTGGATTCAGTGGGTCATGCAGCATCTGTGGGAGGCTGTTTTCTGTCGGGACCCTTCTTCAGGCCGATACAGTTGCCCCAAATATCACCAGTCCATTCCTTCCCAAGATGCAGCCTGACCTGCTGAGTTCCTCCAACACTTTGTTGATACACAGTAATGATATCTTCCAACAAAAAAAATCTATTTTTTTAATTGTTATTTCTCACTCTTAAGGTTCCTGAAAGAACTGTGTCCAAATCCTACAGCAAAGACCAAATAAACAGTCATGCCAGCCGTAAAAGTACTTCCAGGTGAGTGAGCTCCGGCAACTAGATTCAACTATAATCTATTTCCTGATTCAACCCATGAAGGATCAATGGCCAAATGATACATGAGTTGAATGTGTCCAACTGAGACAATTGGTGACCCAAAATCTGGTGCTATGAATGCTGTGCAATGTGGGCAGCAAGGTGGCGCAGTGGTAGGGTTGCTGCCCTACAGCGCCAGAGTCCCGAGTTTGATCCTGATCCAAGTTCGATCCTGTACGGCGTTTGTACATTCTCCCCGTGACCTCGTGGGTTTTCTCCGGTTTCTTCCCACACTCCAAAGATGTACAGGTTTGTAGGTTATTTGGTTTGATAAAATTGTAAATTGTCCCTAGTGTGTGTAGAATAGTGCTAGTGTGGGGGGATCGCTGGTCGGCGCAGACTCAGTGAGCTGAAGGGCCTGTTTCCGCATTGTATCTTAAAACTGAAATTAAATTAAAGCCTTGTTTTTGAGCTTCCCATATGGGCAAACTTGGAACTTTTGCCCAGGGGGTTAAAAAATTGCACTGGTAATTTACATTTCTGGTTTCACATAAATTTAATTTGTACGATCACAAACCTACAATTGCCATAACAGAGCACAAACAGGCAGTGCAATGGAAGGAATTGTTTCCTTTTTGTCCAATATTTATAGGGGCTTATACACAGTGCTGGCACAGTGGTGCAGCTGGTAGAGCTGCTGCCTCACAGAGCCAGAGACCTGGGTTTGATCCTGACCTTGAGTGCTGTCTGTGTGTGGAGTTTGCAAGTTCTCCTTGTGACCATGTGAGTTTTCTCCAGGTGCCCCCATGCCTCAAAGACGTGCAGGTTTGTAGGTTAATTGGCCTCTGTAAATAGCCTCTAGTGTGTGCGAAAGTAGGGTCACATAGAACTAGTGTGAACGGGTGATCTATTGTTGGTGTGGACTTGGACGGCCCAAGGGCATGCTTCCATTCTGTATCTTTCAATCAATTTAATTCAATCAATCATTATGTAGACCCTGAAATGGTTGATTTGGTGTAGGTTTTACTAATATACTTTAAAATGAGCCTTTCACCAATAAGATTAAGAAGGAACTGCAGATGCTGGAAAATCGAATGTAGACAAAAATGCTGGAGAAACTCAGCGGGTGAGGCAGCATCTATGGAGCGAAGGAAATAGGTGACGTTTTGGGTCGAGACCCGTCTTCAGACTGATGTGAGGGTGGGGGAGGCAGGAAGAAGAAAGGAAGAGACAGAGACAGTGGGCTGAGGGAGAGCTGTGAAGGGGAGGAGAAAGCAGGGACTGCCTGAAATTGGAGAAGTCAATGTTCATACCGCTGGGGTGCAGACGGCCCAAGCGAAATATGAGGTGCTGCTCCTCCAATTTACGGTGGTCCTCACTCTGGCCATGGAGGAAGCCCAGGACAAAAAGGTCAATAGACAATAGGTGCAGGAGTAGGCCATTCGGCCCTTCGAGCCAGCACCGCCATTCAATGTGATCATGGCTGATCATCCCCAATCACTACCCCGTTCCTGCCTTCTCCCCATATCCCCTGACTGCTATTTTTAAGAGCCCTATCTAGCTCTCTCTTGAAAGCATCCAGAGAACCTGCCTCCACCGCCCTCTGAGGCAGAGAATTCCACAGACTCACCACTCTCTGTGAGAAAAAGTGTTTCCTCGTCTCCGTTCTAAATGGCTTACTCCTTATTCTTAAACTGTGGCCCCTGGTTCTGGACTCCCCCAACATCGGGAACATGTTTCCTGCCTCTAGCGTGTCCAAGGTCGGATTCGGAATGGGAGGGGGAGTTGAAGTGCTGAGCCACCGGGAGATCAGGTTGGTTATTGCGAACCGAGCGGAGGTGTTGGGCGAAGCGATCGCCAAGCCTACGCTTGGTCTCACCGATGTAGAGCAGCTGACACCTAGAGCAGAAGTGAAACATAAAGTGTAAACTTTACTTTTCAATTTTTTCTTTGAAAAATACTGCTTCATATTTTTCAGAATGATAATCTGGTGCATTGTGCTTAACACAGTTGAAAGGAAAAAATACTTTTGAATCACAACTCCACAATCTTCCACGCTGCTTTTAAAATCACCACCCAGAACCACAACCTCATTCTCAAAACAGGCTTCAACACCAGGTTAACTGTGAACATTTGCAAGCCCTTTAAGGTGATTGCAAGAAATTGGAATGGTCCTGGTAACCTATTCAGTCCCATGAGGTGGCCCGGCCATTTTCAAAGATCTTCCTCATCCAGAGCCTCAACTCCTTGTCTCATGCTTTGATGTCCTAACTGCCCTAAAAATTATTGATACCCTCAGAAGATATCCTTCGTAGCTCCGGTGGCCCAAGTTCAATCCTGACACTTGGTACTGCTTGTGTGGAGGCTGCATGTTTTCTCCGTGACTGCTTGGATTTCCCGGGGGAACCTAGAACAGTATGCACTGGAACAGGCCCTTATACCCAAAATACCTGTGCAAAACATAATGCCAAGATCATCTCTTATCTATCCGCACATAATCCATGTCCCTCCATTTCCTGCATATCTTAAATGCCACTTCAACCACCAGAAGTAGAAAAATGAACTTGCTTTCACAGATGCTTCTAACCACAGTGGAACAACCTGTTGCTGTGAAAATCCATGTTTCTACTGATGGATTGGTGATTTCATAGAACATCGAACAGTAGGGCACATAAACAGGTGCTTTGGCCCACGAAATCTGCGCCAAAAATGATCCCAAGTTACACTAACCTCAGTTGCATGCACATGATCCATATCCCTCACCACACTGGGTGTAAAAATAATTTACCCCACACATCTCTTGAACTTGGCCCCGCTCACCTTAAAGCTCTGCCCTCTAGTATTTCAATCTTCATCAGTGGGGAAAGGCCTTAGATTGTCTACCCTATCTATGCCTTTCATTATTGTATATAATTCTATTAGGTATCCCCGTAGCTCTACCATGTGCTCCGGTTTCCTCCCATTTCCCACGAACATTGGGGTTGGTAGGTTTCCTGGCCCCTGTGAATTGTGCTTTGTGTGTAAGTGAGTGATAAAATTCTGAAGGAGTTGATTGAAATGTAAGGAGAATAAAATATAATGGATGATTGATGGTCGGTATAGTATCAATGGGCTGAAGGGCCTGTTTCTGTGCCCTTTCTCTGTGCCAAGTAAGCATTGTCATCATTGAGCACAAATCCTAAAAGTTTGAGTTTTTTTAATATATTTTCAATCAATCTCACTTGTCCACCCCAACATAGCATGAGCAGAATTTGAATATATATTTAGTATATATCTAATGTTCTCAGTCATTTTAAATGGTGTCAGTTAGAAGTGACAGATTAATTCAAAATGTTTTGTTGTATTTTTTCCTTTCAACTGTGTTAAACACAATGCACCAGATTATCATTCTGAAAAAATATGAAGCAGTATTTTTCAAAGAAAAAATTGAAAAGTAAAGGCCTAGATAGAGTGGATGCGGAGAGGATGTCTCCACCTGTGGGAGAGTCTCGGGCTAGAAGTCACAGCCTCAGAATAAAAGGATGTACCTTTAGAAAGGAGATGATGAATTTCTTTAGTCAGAGGGTTGGGAATCTGTGGAATTCATTGCCACAGACGGCTGTGGAGGCCAATTCATTGGGTATTTTTAATGGGGAGATTGACAGGTTCTTGATTAGTAAGGGTGTCAAAGGTTATGGGGAGAAGGCAGGAGAATGGGGTTGAGCGGGAAAGATACATCAGCCATAACTGAATGACAGAGCAGACTTGATGGGTTGAATGGCCTAATTCTGCTCCAATTACATGAATTCATAGAAACTGTACCAACAAATTGTGATCCTCCGAGCTTTGTCTTCTTGTGAATATGTTCAGTTAATTTCAGACTGCCGTGAGATGTTGGTTTATCTCCATGAATGTGAGTGAAGTATTCATGAATGAAGTATTTATGGTTGCCATGACTACACGAGTGCTTGAGTATTATCGCCTCTGTGTGGTCTATCCCATGGATACAAGTGGACACATTAGTCACATCAGCTTTAGCTCTGGTGACCTAGGCAACATTTTTCCACCATTAAGTTCTGTGTTTGAACTGCAGTTAGTTAATATCCGACCATAAGACATCAGGCAAAATTTGGGGCAGCACGGTGGCACAGCTCTAGGGACTCGGGTTCAATCCTGATTACAGAGTTTGTACATTCTCCCTGGTACTGCATGGGTTTTCCCTGGGTGCTCCGATTTCCTCCCACACTACAAAGATTTGTACAGGTTTGTAGGTTAATTGGCTTCTGTAAATTGTAGGGTAATATCAGTGTATTCAATCATGACTGATTTGTTTTTCCCCCTCAACCCCATACTACTGCCTTGTCCCCATAACCTTTGACGTCCTTGTTAATCAAGAACCTGTCAATCTACGCTTTGAAATACCTATCCATAAATCTCTTAAATGCCACATCTGTCTCCACCACTGGACATGAAGGGTACAAGATGTTGCCTAAAATGTGGTGACTCTTGTGTACTGATTCAGTGTGGTCTATTATCTTATACTTAAGGGCCTGTCCCACTTGGGCGCACTAAGCTGCGAGTTTAGACGAGTTTGCCCCGGACTAAAACTCGCAGCATGGTTGACACGAGGTCCTAGGAGGTCGTATGAGGTGGCTGGAACTCTCCTTCATGCTCGAGGGAGGTTCCCGCCTACTCGCGGCCTCAGCTAGGTCGCAATTTTTAAAAAAGATATTGAAAAATTTCCGCGAGTAAAATTTGGTCGGCATGGGTCTTTTTCACTCGTAGTGCAGTGGAGTGAGGTCGCTATTTACTTACAGGCAGTCGAGGACAGCTGTAGGCAATCTCCTTCGCTGACCGGGCATTTTGATTGGCTCATTGGAGTTTCACGACCTAGGTAAAATGCCCGCTAAAGCTTATTATACTTCTTAAAAGTGTCTCTCCCCTTCTCTCCCCCTTCTCTCTCCTTCTCTCCACTTCTCTCTCCCCCCCCCCCCCCCCCTCTGCGCTCTCTAAAGGATTTACCGTACTCTGTGGCAGCCGTTTTCCTTCTTCTTCATCGCTCCTCCGCTTTCCCTGGCCCCCACTTTCGCGATGTGTTTGTGTGTTTGTGTATGTGTGCGGTAGGTCGATGCAGCTCGCGGTTTGGTCGATCCAGCTCGCGGTTTCAAACCGGCCGGTCGATCCAGCTCGAGGCTTTCCAAGAGAGTGCCCTCGAGCTTGAAGGTCGAAGGCACTCTTCTGGACTCGCGGATTAGGTCGCGCAAGTGGGATAGGCCCTTTAGTGTGATTGTGCCATAACGTATTATAGGATTGACATTGAACTGTATGCAAAAAAAATACTTTCACTGTACTTATAAAGTACCATTGAAAAAATACCAAATGATTTGGCCTCCATCGCCATCTGTGGCAATGAATTCCACAGATTCAATTGTAGGATAATACTTGTAGGATAATTACTTAAAAGTAGGTCAGTCAATAGTCTATATCTCCTGTGACGGAGACGGTGAGATCAAGAAAGCTGGCTCTCGTTGCCAAAAGAAACACTTCCCCATCGGTGATGAGAAATTGCTGTAACATGGTTCACGGATTGCAGATTATTTGTGTTTCTATTGAGCAGCTTTGAACTACAGCCCCTGTGGGAGAGGGTGGAGAGCCCACTAGCCAAGCACGTTACAGGCAATTCCCCCAGCAACACTTCGCAAACAGGAGGTCAAACTGGTTCCCGCACTGCATCGGGTGAGTCTACAACTTTGGCATTAAATTGTTCCTGTGAACTTTTTGACGAGAACAAGCACACGGCTTCAGTGTGTCTTGCCCATTTGCATTTGGAAATATGGAGCAAGTCGGAGTGTTCTGTCTGCCAGTTATTTTTTGTGACATTTTTCTTCAAGATTTCTTGGTCCCACTCTCAAAAAGTGAAGTATTTTGGAAAGGGAAGTTACCGGGTGTGCCACCAAGTTTCCAGGCGTTTGGTTGTGCTTTTCTTCCAATTAACATCTTGAGTTTATCTCCACATCAAAACACAAGGAGCTTGTGACGCAAAAGCAGGAAGTTTGATGTGATGGTGTTTAGTTCCGTGCCGCCCATTCCCAATGCCCTTCCTTTCCCATCTCTGCACCAACCTATCTAAACTAATCTACAATTGTTGACATTGCTTTTGCCTCAACCGTTAACAATGATTTTCGCTGCTCTTAGAATGTAAGATGCCAAATGTCCCAAAACTCCTGCAGTTAATTTTGTGTCTCTGGCCATTTGCGGTAGATCTCGCGATCTCTAGACTGGTTAAAAACGTAGTTTAATTTTCTAACCAATCAAAATGTCATGGATAGGATAGGTTAGGTTTAGAGGGATATGGGCCAAACGCAGGCAAGTGGGACTAGTGTAGATCGGGCCTGTTGCACGGCATGGGCAATTTAGGCCAAAGGGCCTGTTTCCTTGCTGTATGACTATAACTCTCTGACTATTAAGTAAACCTATTGACATCTGCATTGTTTTTGTTTATATTTCAAAAGTCATATTTATATTTTCTTATGTAAGAGAGTATTATTGTGAACCAGCATCAAATCTCCTCTAAGACCTTAATGTTTTTCAATACAACATGGAACCCAGGTCTGCAGACTGTGCATCAACTGAAGTTTTATTATATAGCATCAAGTTTATCATCTATCTTTTCAGAAAATTATACAGCATGCACCAAAACAGATTTTTCACCACTACCAATTCCATTTACCAGTGCTTGGTCCATAGCCCATTATATCTGGGCCTACCTGATCTCCCGGTTGCCAAACACTTTAATTCCCCTTCCCATTCCACACTGACCTTTCTGTCCTGGGCCTCCACTGTCAGAGTGAGGTCAAACGCAAATAGGAGGAACATCACCTCATATTTTGGTTGGGCAGCTTACAACCCAGTGGAATGAATGTTGATTACTTTAACATCAAGTAACCCTTACATCCCCTCTCCCTTCGTCCTTCCCCACCAAAATAATTGCACTAGATTCAAAGCTGCCTTGTTGAGTCTCATTGTCTGTAACTCGTTTTCAACTAGGCTTCAGTGAACAATGGCCTGTTTCCTTTATCATTGTAACTTTTTTACATATCTTTCATTCATTTGTTCTATATTTCTCTATATCACTGTCTATATCTCTCATCTCCCTTTCCCCGACTCTCAATCTGAAGAAGGGTCTCGACCCGAAACGTCTCCCGTTCCTTCTCTCCAGGAACTGCAGATGAAACGTGTAGGAAGGATCTGCAGATGCTGGTTTACACCGAAAATAGACACAAAATGCTGGAGTAACTCAGCGGGTCAGGCAGCATCTCTGGAGAAAAAGGATAGGTGATGTTTTGGGTGGAGACTTTCCCGTAAATATCTCTGTACCAGCAGAACCTGCATTTCTGTTATCCTCATGATTATTAAGTTGCTCTTGGCGGGGAACATAAAATAACAAGCAAAGCCCTGGGAACCTGAAAAGTTTTGTTCAACACTGGCTATGCTTACTGTGTGTCACTGTTTTAAATGTTATTGTTGAAGATCCAGTAGATCTCAAATGTGACCTTCATGTTGCTGATCCAGAATTAATTCCAAGGTAGATTTACAGCTCACTCATGACCCAGCCTGCATGCCCCATGGTCAAGTTATTTACAATTGCTGCGCCTTAGATTAATGCAAAATTTCCTCACTGCTTTAGGAGCAAGGCATAGACCTCCCAATGATATTGCAAATCAATGTACATTTGTCTGTATTTGGTGAATAGTTTTGGCCTTCTTATATCAGTCATGCTTGTGAGCTTGCGAAGAAATAAATCAAGGATCCAACTGAGAAGCTTCATATAAAAGGCTCAATCCTGCTGTGCCCAATGTTCCTTACAATTCCTTTCTCAAACAAACATATGCCTTTGCGGGTAGACACAAAATGCTAGAGTAACTCAGCGGGTGAGGCAGCATCTCTGGAGAGAAGGAATGGGATGTTTCGGGTCGAGACCCTTCTTCAGATTGAGAGTCGGGGAAAGGGAGATGAATATGGACAAGATGTATGGAATGAGCTGTCCATATTCTTGTCCATATTCATTTTGTCCATATGCCTTTGCGATCTTGTTCACCCCTTATGTTCTCCCCTATGGAATTGTATTGATACAGAGACCCACTTATAGCAAAATGTGAGGTATTCAGCAACACATAATTCTATAAAATGTAATATCGGTTTAACTCCACGGTGCAAAATGACCATGTCCCATTTACAGAGCTTTGAATGTGAACATTAACTGAAGCTATGAAGGCCGCATCCATCATTCAGGGCATATTCAGTCTTTGAGGATCAAAGTATATAGCGTTGCTAAACCGAGCAAGCAAAGCATAAAGGAATGAAATAAGTTGACATTAAGACTAGGAACTGCAGATGCTGGTTTTCAAAAAAAGTCACAGTGCTGGAGTAACTCAGCAGGTCTGGCAGCATCTCTGGAGAGTATGGATCGGTGACATTTTGGATCGAAGCCCTTCGTCTGAAGAAGGGCCCTGACCCGAAACATCACCTGTCCATGTTCTCCAGAGATGCTGCCTGACCCACTATGTTACTCGTGCATTTTTTGTCTTAAGTTGTCATTAAGGCAGATTCCAACTGGCTGTTTCTACCACAACATAGGCTGTCTGCTTACTCTTCTTTTAATCTAGGACCAAGAAATTGGAATTATAATGGTAAAATTGTTCATGTTCCATACCATGACTCTGTAATGAGACAACTTCTGGTCTCAACATGCACACTGCCCACCCACAGGTTACACTGACTGAGACTTCAGCCACACCAATCGTCTTTAAAGGACTCAAGGTGTTTACCCTGAAGGAGTATAGACAAACTCCAGCTCTCTTCCGCCACATCAGGGTGGCACAGTGGCGCAGCGGTAGGGTTACTGCCTGACAGCTCCAGAGAACCAGGTTTAATCCTGATTGGGGGTGCTGTCTGTACGGAGTTTGTACGTTACACCCTGTGACCGCGTGGGTTTTCTCCGGGTGCTCCGGTTTCCTCCCACATCCCAAAGGCGTGCAGGTTTGTAGGTTAATTGGCTTCTGTAAATTGTCCCCAGTATGTAGGATAGAACTAGTGTACGGGTGATCATGGTCGGTGCGGACGCGGTGGGCCGGAAGGCCTGTTTTCAAACTGTATCACTAAAACTAAAACTATGAATGAGAACATCCAAGGCTGTTTCCTTACCAACCCTGCCTGCTCTCCTTTATACCCTCGCCCTTTCTTGTGAACACCTCCCCAGTTTGCACATCCATTTCTGCCACTATCCTACCTTCTTCCACCGCCTCCCCTTTCCACCCACATCCCTCCCTCTGGCTCCACATTTCACTCCTCAAGCAGAAACCCTGCTCACCTGTATCTGCCTATCACTTGCCAGGCCTTGTCCCGCCTCCACCACTTGTCCAGCTTTCTCCCCCCTACTACAGTCAGTCCAAAGAACGATCCTAACCCAAAACATCGTCTATCCATTTCCACCAGAGATGGTGCCTGACCCGCTGAGTTCCTCCAGCATTTAGATTCAGAAGGCTACAGAATGCCGTGGAGGCCAAGTCAATGGATATTTGTAAAGCAGAGATAGATAGATTCTGAAGAAGGGTCTCGACCTGAAACGTCGTCCATTCCTTCTTTCCAGAGATGCTGCCTCACCCGCTGAGTTACTCCAGCATTTTGTGTCTACCTTAGATAGATTCTTGATTAGTATGGGTGGCGGGGGTTATAGGGAGAAGGCCGGAGAATGGGGTGAGGAGGGAGAGATAGATCAGCCATGATTGAATGGTGGAGTAGACTTAATGGGCCAAATGGCCTAATTCTGCTCCTGTCACGTGATCTTATGACCTTATTCCACATTTGCAGTTTCTTGTGTCGCTAGTCAGATAGTTTCCTGCCTTCTCAACTCATGTTGTGTTGGGACATGTTTGGTCTGGCTTCATGCACACTCCATATATATTCACTGCCGAAGCATGGCTATTAAATCTGTGCCGAGTTGCATTCAGCTTCATTGCAGGAATGTTGCATTAAAGCTGAACAAGTAAATAATTTTTTTACATGTCCAAATCTTATTTTTATTAAATCCCTTCCACTGATTCCATTGAATTCCAGGTTTTCTTAAACTTTTTCTGGTCAAGAGTTGGAGTTAAGAGTGATGGAGTCTTACATCACAGAAACAGACAATTTCACCCATCTAGTCCATGCCAACCATTTGCCATCCAAGCTGGGCAATAGTTACAATAGCATTATCATTTCAATAGTAACACGCACTCCAAGCCTGAATCAGAAACGTGAGTTCAGATCTTACCTCAACAACGAAAGTACTTTAACTCATTAACTAAAAATCTAGTCTCTATGGTGACTTTGGATTCTCATCAAAATCATTAGGTCGATGAATGATGTTGAACCAGGAAATCTGCCATTTCTTTACCGAGGTCCATCCCAGTCTCACAGCCTATTTCCTTCGCTCCATAGATGCTGCTGCACCCGCTGAGTTTCTCCAGCATTTTTGTGTACCTCACAGCAACAAGGCTGGCTCTCCAATGCCTTCTGAATTAGCTGGACAAGTCACTTAGTGGTCATGGAGTCATGGCCATAACAGTGTGGAAACAGCCCCTTCTGCCCACACTGACCAACATACCCCATCTACACTAGTCCCATCTGCCTGCGTTTGGCCCATGTCCCTCTAAACCTGTCCTATCCATGTACCTGTATAAATGGTTCTTAAACATTGCCATAGTAGCTGCCTCAACTACCTCCTCTGGCAGCTCATTCCATACACCCACCACCCTTTGTGTAAAAAAGTTATCCCTCAGGTACTATTAAATCTTCCGCCCCCCCACCCCATGTCCTCTGGTTCTCAATTCCTTGTCTTCTGGGGTCTCTATTCTACATCACCTTTTCAAGAGTACCTCAAGATAGGGAATAAATGTTGACCCTACCTTCTTGATCTTAATCCCACAACTAAATTAAAAATAACAAAGTCTATCATGAAGGGACTCCAGGCTTGCAAGTTGTTTTTAACAGATTTGGGTGAACCTTTTGCACTTCAAAGGTGAATGCAGCTTTATAACATTTATTGGGCAAGTGCATCAGCGGAGATGCCAAAGAAGAAAGTTACAGATGAATGATGATGAAACATTTATTCTTTTGCATCTTAAGTTTCAAAGGTCCAGTTGTTCGTCCAATTTGCCTCAGCTAGATAATTAATGAAATCACTAACAAACCCAATTTGAAGACTATTCTCCCAATTATGTTCCATCTCCAAATGTCGAGGCAAAATATTCCAAAGACTAAATAGATGAACTGTCGGGGGAATCAAAAGTTGATCTTAATTGTTCTTAGCTGATTATAAAAGGAACCCAGATGATGAAACACCCCCTATTAGCCTTGTTTCCATAGTTACACATTTTATGTCATGCAGTTACTTGGCGCAAGGTCTTTACAATGTTGCCATTGTGTTCAGATTCTCCTGCCACCTGCACAGCAGCAAGGGCTGTCATCTGAACAAGATACAGCAGACTGGCTGCCTCACAGCGCCAGAGTTTAGCTCTTGGGGCTAGCGAAATCAAGGTATATGGGGAAAAAATAGGAAAGAGGTTCTGATTTTAGATGAACAGCCATGATCATATTGAATGGCAGTGCTGGCTCGAAGGGCCGAATGGCCTATTCCTGCAACTATTTTCTATGTTTCTATGTCTGAAGTCTGAAGAAGGGTTTCGGCCCGAAACGTTGCCTATCTCCTTCGCTCCATAGATGCTGCTGCACCCGCTGAGTTTCTCCAGCATTTTTGTGTACCTTCTATGTTTCTATGCTTGAGTACATGGCAATAAAACTCGACCACCTGATTTTGAAGCATTCGTGCATGATGGAGGTATAATGTAGTCATAGAGTGATACAGTGTGAAAACAGGCCCTTCGGCGCAACTTGCCCACACCCGCCAACATGCCCCAGCTACGCTATCTGCTTTTGGTCCATATCCTTCCAAACCTGTCCTATCCATGTATCAGTCTAACTGTTTCTTAAATGTTGGGATAGTCCCTGCCTCAACTACCTCCTCTGGCAGCTTGTTCCATACACCCACCACCCTTTGTGTGGAAAAAGTTACCCCTTACAAAGTTAACTCTTAAAAATAAATAAAAACATTGAAATCAGACTTCTACAATGCACTAAAACATGATTTTAATACATCAAATTTCAACCCCCTCCCACACTCTCCCCCCACTCGGTTGCTCCACTCCCTTGCCAAGGTCAGTGATCAGTGATCGCTCAGCCTCCTCACTTTCAAAAATGCTCCGTGGCCCCTGGTTCAGACAGAGAGCACTGCCAAATGTGAGCGAGGAACTGAGGCCAGTTGTCCATGATGTCTGGATCCCAATGCTCAGCGCTTCGTTTTTTGGAGTTGGCTAATGTAATTGATTTGTAATTAGCCTGATTTGTAATTAGTTGACAAAACCTTAATTTATTAATCCGGAATATCCAGGCGGATGGGGAATGGAATATTAAAATGACATGCAGGTGTCAATCTGTCTGTCACAATATACAGCCCTGATAACCCATTATTTCCTTCAGTTAAATATTGGGAAGGTAGCACTTTTGTCATTTGCCACTCAACTATTATGTTTGTTTACCTCACTGACTATTCTAACTCCCACCCCTCAAATTCCTTTGACAGGTTGAATAGAAATGTCCCCCATCTCGTTGTTTTATTAATTGAACACGTAGATGAACATCCTCAAGGAGTGTAATCAGAAGGAAACTGATTCAGATGTGATGTTTAAGAGCTTGTTCAAAGAAGGGGCATATTTTAAAGGAGTGACAGAGATACTTGCAGGGGAATGTGTGAGGAGGTTATTATTTGTCTTTAGTTTTAGCTTGAACCAGGACATCTGAAGATTCAAAGTTTAATATAGTAACTGTGCTGATACTGACTCCAACCAACCACATAATGAATATCATCCATTCCGGAGGTTTTATTTTTCTGATGCTATTTAAACTTCACTTGGATTTCAATCACTTCAATGTAAAAGTAATTGGGAATGGGGAGCATTGGAACAAAAATTAGCCCTCGGTACATATTAACTGTAATATAATAATGTATGCATGCTGGTAGGTGCAATCAAAGCAAAGATCTTTTTATCATTGTTGTGTTATGAATACCACAGAAAATATTATGTACTCTCAAGATCACATTTAATAGAATAATATTGCTTAAATATATAGTTATTGGACTTTGCATTTCGGAAAAGTCCCAGCTGAGAGGAAGACAGCAAAATACTGAAAATATTGGGGGGTGAAAATGACTTCAGGACAGTTTGTTAGGAAATTGAAGGAAATGGTAACAGAGTACTTATACAGCTGAGTGCGTATAATTTTATGAGTAAGAAATTGTGTTCAACCAATTGATGACTTCTTTGACAAAGTAACTAGCATGTTAGATAACAAAGAAGCCAATGGATGTAGCAAATTTTGTTATACAAAATTTGGTCTGTGAAGTGCCCCATAAAAGATTAACACATTAGATAAGCACCTGTGAAGTTAAACGTAATAGGTTAAGTCCAGGGGGTCAGATATGGGGCTTTATGTGTGGGCCAGATATATTGTCAGTGCAGAGGGGCTAGGAGCGAGGCCAGTGTGCATCCAGAGTCAAGGTCTGGAATAGTACTAGGTGTGCAGTCAAAGCTGGGACAATGGGAGTGTTCAGCACTGGGAACCTAAGCAGGTAAGCAGCTATGATCAGGGTAGAATAGGGGGCCAGGTGTAAGGCTGGACTCGGGGACAGGAATGAGAGAAGGTATGCAACTGGAGTCAGGATCAGGAGTAGTACCAGGTGTGCATTGAGACCCAGGTTGGTCAACATGGGCCAAGTGTTTGATTATAAACTGATTTCCATACATGAATATACTAAGATCATTCATGTGCTGCACCTATTGATTAGAGCCTGGCTCTATTGTGGAATGTAATTAGGAATGTAATTCAGCCTAACCTTATTCATAGCTAATCCAATATAAAGCATAAATATTGCATTCAAGTGTAAGTTAAAAGACTCGCTACAGTATGCACCAGATTGCACAATTTCAAGCTGAAAAATGCAAAAGCTCTGTACCAATGGGAGGGGGGAACACCCTCCTCCCACACCCTCCCCCCCCCCCCCCCCGTTCCCTCGATCACTACGCTCCCTTGGGTTTGGTCTCTCACAACTTCTCAGGGGAAATCAAGAACCAGAGGACGTAAGGTTTAAGGTTGGTTTAGTTTATTGTTACGTGTACCGAGGTACAGCGCAAAACTTCCAGGGGTGCCTGCTAACTAGTCAGCAGAAAACACAATACATGATTACAATCAAACCATCCACTGGTACAGCCACAGGTACAGATATAGTGTAAAGGAAATAACGTCTGGTGCAATATAAAGTCCAGTAAAGTTTGATTCAAGATAGTCTGACGTAGATAGTAACTCAGGGCCGCCCAATAGTTATTGATAGGATGGTTCAGTTGCCTGATACCAACTGGAAGGAAACTGTCCCTGAATCTGGGGGTGTGCGTTTTCATGCATGTACCTCTTGCCTTACGGGAGAGGGGAAATGAGGGAGTGACCGGGGTGAGACACCTCCTGGATTATGCTGGGGAGAAACCTGAGGGCAACATTTTTTTTAAACAAAGGGTGGTAGGTATAGGTCTGAAGAAGTGTCCTGAGCCAAAGCGTCACACATCCTTTTTCCCCTGAGATGCTGCGTGAACCCTCTTGAGTTACTCCAGCACTTTGTGTCTATCTTTGATATATGGAACGAGTTGCCAGAGAAGGTAGTTGAGGCAGGTAATATCACAACGTTAAAAAAACATTTGGACAGGTACGTGGATAGGGCATGTTTAGAAGGATAGGGGCTGAATGCGGCCAGGTGGGACTAGTGTAGAAGTGGCATGTTGGTTTTTTTTAGAGATACAACGCCGAACCAGCGATTCCCGCACGCTAGCATTATCCTACACACACCAGGGACAATTTTGCAATTTTCCAAGCCAAGTAACCTACAAACCCGTGCATCATTGGAGTGTGGGAGGAAACCAGAGCTCCTGGAGTAACTCACACAGTTTACAGGGAGAACATACAAACTCCTTACAGACAGCACCCGTAGTCAGGATCGAACTCGGGTCTCTGGCGCTGTAAGGCAGCAGCTCTACCACTGTGCAACTGTGCTGCCCCTCTTTCGGGGCTTACGGCTCAGACCTATGTAGATGGAGCATGTTGGTTGACGTGGGTATGTTGGGCCAAATGGCATCTTTCCATGCTGTACGACTCTATGACACTATACAAATCTCGACATTGACTGTGTTCCCTTTTGACTTCCAGCTCCTCTTCTGACTTCATCCACCCCAAGTCACAACCAACTGCGCAGGAGATGTGAAGAGAAAAGGAGTTTTCCCATTACTCAACATCGTACGGTGAGTCATCTTCTCTATGGCATTTTGCCCAGAGATGGGCATTTTCCTCCCGATCTTATCAGTTCTTGAGTGTGATTCGAAGAACAGCCTAACAACCTAGCAGTATGAATATTGAATTCTCTAACTTCAAGTAAACCTTGCATCCCCTCTCTCTCCATTCCACCCCCACCCCAGTCATCGTACTAGTTTCACTGTTGTCCTGCTGAGTTTCACTGTTTGTATCACTTGTTATCTTTCACAGCCAACAATGGACCATTGTGGGCTCCACCTTTCCTTGATCATCCCTGGCTTTGATTTGTCCTTTTGCATACCTTTCATTCATTTGTTCAATGTACCTTTTCATATCTGTCATTTCCCTCTCACCTGACTCTCAGTCTGAAGCAGGGTGTCGACCCGAAACGTCACCTATTCTTTTTCTCCAGAGATGCTTCCTGACCCGCTGAGTTACTCCAGCTCTTTGTCTATCGGAAACTTAGCATTTGTTGAAAGTCAATGTCATGAATCCTTTCCTAACAGTTCTTCTTCTGGATCTTTATGTTTGAGCTTCAAAGTATAATGTTGGCATTGAGACACGTGAAAGTTAGTTAACTCCTCAACTTTGTGAAAAATTTAATTATTCACTTGAATAATTGAAAAGAAGAAATCATCTGGTAATGTGACTTGGAGAAACAAAGAACTATAGATGATGGTTTAAAAATAGGCACAAAGTGCTGGAGTACCTCAACAGGTCAGGCAGCGACTCTGGACAACATGGATAGGTGACATTTTGGGTTGGGACCCTTCTTCAGACTGAGCAGCAAGAAGCACAGAGGGAGAGCAATGGTACAGGGTCTCACGGACTCCCATCGGAGAGAGTACGACAACCTCTTCATAGTAGGCATACCTTGAGGAGATTTTTCAGTGAAGCAGTAAAATGGAGAAACACACTTTCACACTGGTGGGTGTATGGAACAAGCTGTCAGAGGAGGTAGTTGAGGCTGGGACTATCCCATTGTTTAAGAAACAGTTAGACAGGTACATGGACAGGGTAGGTTTGGAGGGATATGGGGCAAGTGGGACTAGTGTAGCTGGGACTTTGTTGGCCGGTGTGGGCGAGTTGGGCCGAAGGGCCTATTTCCACACAGTATGACTCTAAGAAACTGTGATAGACACAAAAGGGTGGAGTAACTCAGCGGGACAGGCAGCATCTCTGGAGGTAAGGAATGGGTGACGTTTCGGGTCGAGACCCTTCTTCAGACTGATGTCAGGGGAGTGGGCGGGACTGTACTCGGGGAAGGGGTGGTTTGGGTGGGAAGGGACGAGTTGACCAGGGAGTTTTGGAGGGAACGGTCTCTGCGGAAAGCAGAAAGGGGTGGAGATTGATTGATTGATTGATTTTATTGTCATTTGAACCTCAAAGAGGCTCAAACGAAATTCCATTTCCACAGCCATACAAACAAAACAATTCCTACACGACACACAAACAATTCAATTTACAGAAAAACATCCATGATGATGTGGCCAGAAGTGGGATCCCATCGGAGGTGGCGAAAATGTTGGAGGATTATATGCTGTATGCGATGGCTGATGGGGTGGAAGGTGAGGACAAGGGGGACTCTGCCCTTGTTACGAATGGGGGGAGGAGGAGCAAGAGCAGAGCTACGGGATATCGAGGAGACCCGAGTGGGCTGATTTTCCAGTCTGAAGAAGCTGTCCCAACCCGAAACACCATCTATCCATATGCAGAAACAAAGAAATGCAGATGCAAAAGGGGACAAAGCAACAGCAGGTCAGGCAGCATCTCTTGAGAACATGGATAGGTGACATTTCAGGTTGTGACCCTTCATCAGGCAGTCCATGTTCTCCAGAGATGCTGCCTGACCTGCTGAGTTACTCCAAAACTTTGTGTCCTTTCATCACCAATCCATGTTCTCCAGAGATGCTGACTGACTCACTGAGTTACTCCAGCACTTTGATGGCATTACGACTTTATTGTTTGTGAGAACTCACCGTGCATTGATTGGTACACTGTGTATCATACATTTTCATATCAAAAGTACTCTATTGACTAAACCATTGTGGGATATCTTGAAAAATACAGAAATGATGCAAGTTATTTCTTTTAAGGTTGACATGTTATTGAAGAAACTTTCCTCCTCTAAAAACCGACTACGTCTCTTTCCCTGATGCAATGATTCAATGAAACTTTATTGTCACGTGCCTAGGTACAGTGAAGTACTTTGTTTTGCGCACAATACACAGAGTCGCCACGTTTCTGGTACCGACAAGGTTACAAAAGTGCTCATCGGAGTCATGTTGGTCCCTCTTTGATGTCAGTGGCATCGCCTCCTCCCCCCCACCATGTCGCCCTTTCTTCTCGGCAGTGCGGCCCAACAGTCTCTCCGCGGCACTTTCTCGGCCCAACCGCCCGGTCCACTCTTGCACGGCACAGCAGTGTTCGCCAGGAGCTTTCCTTCTGCCTATCTTCTGATGGTGGCAGATACTCAGCAAATGCATTTGTTG
This sequence comes from Malacoraja senta, assembly GCA_038087875.1. NCBI lineage: Eukaryota > Metazoa > Chordata > Chondrichthyes > Rajiformes > Rajidae > Malacoraja > Malacoraja senta. The sequence goes on from CM075983.1 coordinate 46,045,485, forward strand.
AAGCATGAAATGTGTCACCATTCTTTCAAATCGGTTGCCATGGACTATCAGGTTGTGGCACATGGCTAGCCAATCTCAGAAGTGGCTAAATGAGAACACAAGGAACTGCAGATGCTGGAATTGTGTGCAAAACACAGGTGTTGGAGGAAGTCAACCGGCCATCCAGCATCGATGGAGGAGATGAACGGTCTGAAGAATCGTTCCCATCAAAATGTCATGTCCATTCCTTCCACAGATGCAGCCTGACCCATCGGGTTACTCCAGCAATTTGCATTTTCTAGTAGTTAAATGGAACTTGATCGGTTGACTGGTTAGAATGTCAGGATTAACCTGCATGAAATGTTGGAATCACAATGTTCATGGAGAAGGTTGATCAACTTCATCGGGATTTTAAAAACCAACAGTCTCTAACCAATTATGGAGTCAAGGCAAAAGATAGGGTATCCTTATATATCCTTATATGTATATGGGGATAGGGTATAGTGAGAAAGAATGAGAGGAATGTGGTTGGATGAATTGGGCAGAAGAAGTTAAATATCATCAAGGAAAATGATGCAGAGATGAAGGGATTGGGGATAGAAATTCAGAAACTAAAGAAGGAATGAGATGAGGTGTATATGGGAATAGCTGGACAAAAGAGGGAGGGAAGTTCAGAATGTTTGGCAAACAGAAAGCTTCCATAACACAGGAATGTATGAAGTTAATGAGATGCCGGAGTTGCAGAGTTCCATGGAAACACAAGGAACTGCAGATGCTGGAATACCGAATAAAACGCAAAGTGCTGGAATTACTCTGCGGATCAGGCAGCATCTGTGGAGGGATTGGACAGATGACATTTTGCATTGGAATCCTTCTTCAGAGTATGAAGTGTCTGGACCTGAAACGTTGCCCATCTATTCCCTTCACAGATGCTGCCTGACCCACTGAGTTCCACCAGCATTTTGTGTTCTGTGTATAGAGAATCTTACCAATTATGTCTTATTAATAAGGAGTGACAATGGATTGTTATGTAAACAGGAGCTGCGTTGTGGGGAGATAGGTTTCCAAGTGGAATGACATTGAGAATGAACTGATAGACACGAGATGCTGGAGTAACTCAGCAGGTCATGCAGCATCTCTGGAGAAAAGGAATAGGTGACCTTTCAGGTCGAGACCCTTCTTCAGACTGAGAGTTAAAGGAGAGGGAAACTAGAGGTATGAAAAGGTACAGAACAAATCACAGCCGGTACTGATGACTCAGCAATGAATGAGCTGGTCAGCTGAAGCAGCAGAGGTTTCATGAGTATCTCGGAGTTGAGCTGATGTGTAATGTATCTGTGAACCAGCAGGAGATGATTACATCAGGCAGAGGAAAGTCTGCATCCACTCCCTTTTTCAAGGCCACAGATTACTCCTCTTCAAGTGATGAAATTGGCAGTACGGATGAAGATGACGAACTAAGCCACAACAAAATAGAACCTCTGCACGGCAGATCCAGGTAGGCAGCTTCATTGTGGTAACAGTTTAGTTCTTGGGCTTGAAGGAATGTGGGTGTAAGCCTAACTACAGCCCTGGAGAGCTCTATCTGGGCAGTAGCTGTCATTGAGAGTTGACTGTGTACCAGTTTTTCTCCACATCTTCAAGTGAGGCACTCTTTGGAGATCCAACCTGATGTATTCAAGAGAGAGTTAGATATAGCTCTTAGGCCTAACAGAATCAAGGGATATGGGGAGAAAGCAGAAACACAGTACTGATTTTGGATGACCTGTCATGGTCTTATTGAATGGTGGTGCTGGCTTGATGGTGCGAATGGCCTACTTCTGCATTTATTTTCGATGTTTCTAACCCGGCAGAAACATTTATCCATTGAATTCTTGTGTCCTTATGTTTAGTTTAGTTTAGTTTGGAGACACAGAGTGGAAATGAGCCTTTCGGCCCATCGAGTCCATGCCAACAAGCAATTCGTAACCCCCGTCCTCTGTCCTTGAAAAGGACTAGGTGCACGTATTGGTTTGGTTTATGAGTGCCAACATATAGTGAAAAACATTGTTTTCCGTGCTATTCACTCAAATCAAAACATACATGAGTACCATCAAACCGTTCACAATTAGTGCAAAGACATAAATAATAGTTGCAGAATATAATTTAGTTTAGAGATACAGTGCGGAGACAGGCCCTTCGCCCCACTGGGTCCGTGCCGACCAGAGATCCTCGCACATTAGCACTATCCTATACATGAGGGACAATTTACAATTTTTACCAAAGCCAATTAACCTACAAACGTATTTGGAGCGTGGAAGGAAACCGGAGAAAACCCAGGCAGTCACAGGAACAACATACATAGAAACATATAAAATAGGTGCAGGAGGAGGCCATTCGGCCCTTCGAGCCAGCGCCGCCATTCATTGTGATCATGGCTGACCGTCCCCAATCAATAACCCGTGCCTGCCTTCCCATGTACAGACAGCACCCATAGGCAGGATCAAACCCAGATCTCTGGCACTGTAAGGCAGCAACTCCACCGCCACGCAATGTGCTGCCCCCTGTGTGGACTTTGCACATTCTCCATTTGCCTACTTCGGTTTCCTTCGGGTGCTCTGGTTTCCTCCCACATCCCAAAAGACGTGCGGGTTTGTAGGCTAATTGATCTCCCTGGTGTGTAGGAAGTGGAAGAGAAAGTGGGATAACATGGAACTAGCGTAAATGGGTGATCGATGGTCGGCATGGGCTCTGTGGGCCGAACGGCCTGCTTCCACGCTGTATCTTTCAATCAATTTAATCAATCAGTCAATCCAAATGTAGACATATTATCAATCCTTCACAATCGCTGAATCTTGCTTTAAGATTGGATGAGATAGTTGGTGGAGGGAATGGTCCTCAACCCCATCAATTTCCCTCATAAAATCTTCGCATAAATTTAAAGACCTCTCTTCAGACTTGAGATCCAGCTGCTGTGAAGAGAACACCCTGTCTAACCACACGGTGGGAGGTCAGTCACCAGAGGTCTGTAGCTCCCCACACCACCTTCTCAAGGCCTTGTCGGGTTGAGCACCAAGTGTTGTTCATGTCTGTGATGCCCAAATGCCCAGCTATCAGTGTGAAACTCTGGTTCTTGTATTACAGGCAACCTGTCAGTTTAAGCATCAGTGACATGCAGTGCAGCAACGCAAAGGGTCAGGATGGAATCGAGTTGCAGCCACACAGCACCTTGAATGAAGTCCAGGTATGAATTACTTTGTCACCTGCAAGTCAAGTGGGGAGAAAAAGAACTTGCTGACTTAGTCTCTGGTCTAATTACATCTAAACTGTGATCATAATAGCGTAACTGCTATAAGGCTATAATAGCGTAACTGCTAACTGCACAAAGTGGGTGGCACAGTGGCGCAGCGGTAGAGTTGCTCCCTTACAGCGACAGAGACTCGGGTTCACTCCTGACTATGGGTGCTGCCAGTACAGAGTTTGTAGGGAGGAAGTTGTTCCTTAACCTGGACGTTACAGTTTTCAGACTCCCAAAACTTCTTCCTGATGGAATGAGAGCGTGGCCAGGGTGGAGTGGGTCTCTGATGATGCTGGCTGCCTTTTTTGGTTTCTGGTGGTCAATAGCTGATCTGGTGAAAGGTCGCTAACCTGAAACGTTAACTTTATTTCTCACTTTGTGGATGCAGCCTGACGTGCCGAGTTTTCCCAGCATTTTTTATTTGGTCAGAGGTCTGAGCAGTAAATCCTGATAGAGGGGTGGCGCAACGGTAGAGTTTCTGCCTTATGGGCCTGTCCCACTTTCACGACCTAATTCACGACCTCTGCCGAGTTTGCCCTTGACTCATACTCGCAGCATGGTCGTAGGAGGTCGTAGGTAGGTCGTAGCAGGCCGTGATGCTAGTCGTAGGTACTCGTGGCATCAAGTAGGTCGGGGCGTTTTTTTCTAGCATGATGAAAAATGTCCATGAGTAAAAAAGGTCGTGAATTAGGTTGTGAAAGTGGGACAGGCCCTTTACAGCGCCAGAGATCCTACAGACTCTAAACTAAACTAACTTTCCAACGTCTGCCATTCTTTGCCTTTGAATTCCTTTCAATGGGGAAAATTGAGTCTTGTGCCACTGACACACAGCATAACAATGTGCAGGGGCACAGGTATACTACAACCTCACCCTGTACTTTTTGCCAATTTGTCAATTGGTTTGTCGCCATTGTGACATTAACTACAGTGTTCTTTGCATTGATCTTCAATTCTCTTCATCCCTCAGCCCGCATTGCGTGCACCAGGAGGGGGAGAGTCACAAAGAATGAGAGAATTAAATATCCTCCACATAAACTCGGAATTACAGGGATGCAACAGTTTTAATGCTAATGGCAGTTCAGGACAGTACCGTAATGAAATATTTTATGACGTGAAACATTTAAAAAGACTTCAAAAGGAAGTCATGAAAGAAACTTTGACACAAAGTCGCAGAAGGAGGTATTCAGACAGGCAGCAACAAGATTGATCAAAGAGTTTGCTTCTCAGGAGGGAAGGGAGATGGCGGGGCACAGCTTTGGATAGGAAGATTCCACAGATCACAACTGTTGTGTTGCTGGGTCCCAATGAGTCCGTCTCTTGAAGTTCACTCCCGATCTCAGCCACGGTGCAGCAACAGAGAAGACTGCAGTGAAGCTGAGGGGAGATGGGGAAGAGAGGGTGAGCAGAGAGTTTCCCTCTGTGCCTGGGCAGTCTCTAGGCAATTGTTTTTTGCCATCGATGGTTCAACGGTATTTTATTGTCACATATACCTCGGCACAGTAAAATTCCTTTTATTTTGGCACAGCCATACTTTAGTTCAGAGATACAGCGTGGAAACAGGTCCTTCAGCCCACCGAGTACACGCCAACCAGCGATCGCCCAGCACACCAGCCCTATCCTGCACACTGGGAACAATTTATAATTTTTACCTGAATCAATTATCCTACAAACCTGTACTTCTTTGGAGTGTGGGAGGAAACTCATGCAGCACTTTATGTCTATCTAATGAACTGCAGGTGCTGATTTATACTGAAGATAGACACAAAGTGCTGGAGAAACTGAGCGGGTCAGGCAAACGGGGCCTGACCCATTGAGTTACTCCAGCATTTTGTGTCTATCTTCGTTATAAACGGGCATCTGCAGTTCTATCTTGCACAAGGTTTAGAGGGATATGGATCAGATGGTGGTGCCACGCCTGGAACACCTGCCGCAGATCTGGGAGACCCGTCCCTTTGAGGCGAGCCGCCGAGCCCTGCCCTGCTCATCCCCGAGAGCCAGAGAGGAGGTGAAGAGATTCAAGATGGCGGCGGTGGCAAGAGTGAGGAACAGAGCTGGCGAGTAAGCAGACGGCCCGCAGGAGACAGCGCAGTGCCTGACGTGGAGTGGGCCGCTGGAGATCCTACAGCAGCGGGGCGACTGGAGCACACAGGCCGGACGTGGCCTGCAGCAGCGGCATGGAGCGGTGGAGGACACTAATGCTACATGTGGCCAGGCGATGGTTCAACGCCACTAGGTCAATGGCCTTCATGGTCATGTTAAGAACTCTGCACTTACAGCAACAGGGATTTGCAAAATGGCGCCAAACTGCCGACTCTTGAATACTGTCTCACTGTACCATTTGTAGATACTCATACTGAATCTCAGATGTGCTTGTGTACACTAATACCTTTACTGTATTGTATGCAAAAAGAATTTCACTGTACCTCAGTACATGTGACAATATCGTACCATTGAACCAATGAAATACGTGCAAGTGGGTCTAGCTTATATGGGCAGCTTGGTCAGCATGGGCAAGTTGGGCCACAAGGGCCTGTTTCCATGTTGTGTGACTGATACGCCTGTAAATATGGAAAAGTAGGGATGAGACTGATGGAATTGTCTCCTGAGTCCCAGCATGGACGCAATTAATTGAATCATCTAGCTCATGTTGTACTAAATTCATTTACAAAGTGCACTTTCTCTGCCACAGAAAGTAGATGAGGCCAGTTCATTGGCTATATTTAAGAGTTAGATGTGGCCCTTGGCTAGAGGGATCAGGGGGTATGGAGAGAAGGCAGGTACAGGATATTGAGTTGGATGGTCAGCCATGATCATATTGAATGGCGGTGCAGGCTCGAAGGGCCGAATGGCCTACTCCTGCACCTATTTTCTATGTTTCTATGTTTCTAAAGGCTTGAAACTAAAGAAATCTTGATTGCAACAGCTAGACATGTAGACTGGTTTATGCAGCACACATGGGTTGACAGAGAATGTATAAGAAGGAACTATAGATGCTGGTTTAAAACCGAAGATAGACACAAAAGCTGGAGTAACTCAACGGACAGGCAGCATCTCTGGAGAAAAGGAATGGGTGACGTTTCGGGTCTGAGACCCTTCTTCAGATGGTTAGGGAAAAGGAAACGAGAGATATAGACGGTGATGTGGAGAGATAAAGAACGATGAATAGAGATATGCAAAAAAAGTAATGATGATAAAGGAAACAGACCATTGTAAGCTGTTTATAGTGTGAAAATGAGAAGCTAGTGTGACTTGGGTGGGGAGGGATAGAGAGAGAGGGAATGCCGGGCTACCTGAAGTGAGAGAAATCAATATTCATACACTGGGCTGTAAGCTGCCCAAGTGCAAATTGGAGGAGCAGCATCTCATATTTCGCTTGGGCAGCTTCCATTATGTTGACAACATAAAATTTAAAAATCCACATTCAAAAAAGGGGACAGGAGTTTTTACCAAACGTCAAAATAAATATTTATCCCTCGACATATTGTAAGAGACTATCATGTCACTATCACCTTGTCTTTAGACTTTTCTTTAGACTTTAGAGAGCTGCTGGGAAACAGGCCCTCGGCCATTAGCGATCACCCCGTACAATTATCCTACACACTAGGGACGACTTTTCTTTTTTTAAACATCTTACCAAAGCCAATTAATCTACAAACCCGCACGTCTTTGGAATCTGAGAGGGACCAGAGTACCCAGAGGAAACCCACGCAGTCACAGAGAGAAAGTACAAACTCTGTACAGACAGCACTGTAGTCAGGATTGAACTTGGGTCTCTGGTGCTGTAAGGCAGCAACTCTACCACAGTGCCACTGCGCCGCCGCTATTTTGTATTCCTGTTGTTTTGTGCGAGCATACAGTGCGCATATTGGCTGCTTTGTTACATCCATTGGAAGTGGGCAGCGGTAGAGTTTCTGCACTAGAGATCCAGGTTCAATCCTGACTATGGATGCTGCCCGTGTGGCTTTGCACGTTCTCCCTGAGACCGCAGGGTTTTCTCCAGGTGCTCCAGTTTCCTCCTACATTCAAAGAGGTGCAGGTTGCAGGTTAATTGGCTTCTGTAAACTGTCCCTCGTGTCTCTAAGTTAGTGATAACTGGTCGGCATGGACTCAGTGGCTGAAGGCCTGTTTCCACGCTGTATCTCGAAACTAAACTAAATGTAGGATAGAACTAATGTATGTGTGATCGCTGGTCAGCATGAACTCGGTGGGCCAAAGGGCTGTTCCATGCGTATCTCTAACACTAAAACTAAACAAAATTGCAACCATGACTAAGTTCAGATGCCGTTTATTGGCTGAAAAGCACTATACAACGTGAGAAAGGATTATAAATAAATGCAAGTTTTTTTCCCCCAATGTCGGCTGATAGTAAAGCGGAGCATGTCAGAAAGATAGAACTCACAACTAAAGAAACTGCTGCTGAAACCGATGCTCCCGAGTAATTAGCCATATTTCTTGTGGATTTTTGGGGAAATGTCTAAAAGTGACAGGTTCCGGCAATTTGAGGTTAAGAGTAGAAGCTGTGAAAGTTAAGATAGGAAGTGCATGTGCTGCTAATCTTCTTACATTTAAATAGCTGGTATTAAAAAGTTAAGGGTCTGACAGGAAGTAGAGATATTTTATTTAAAGACTTCTATTTATACAACTTCTCTTCTGATCTCAGAATCTCCCAAGTTATTTCGAGCAAGATTCAAATTCAACCATGGCTTAGTTAAAGTAAAAAATGTAAGAAGCAATTAGCCTTCCACAACGTTCCTCAAACAGACCTGTGATGACAACATAATTTATTTTGTTTTTACATTGAGAAGTAAATACTTCGGCCAAGAATTCGAGAGAACTTTTCTCTCTCCATCACATCTTCCGCTCAGTTAAGAGAGTATCTCTGGCCAAGGGCCAGCTCGCAGACACCTCCACGTGCCTGCCCATTGACCATGACCTCCACAGACAAACACCAAGCCATCATCTCCCAAACTGTTACTGATCTCATCACCTCTGGTCATCTCTCTTCTACAGCCTCCAACCTTATAGTTCCCCAAGCGCATAGTACCCATTAACAAAATCCTACTCATTCTCTCCTGACTGGACATTACAACAATAGATGCAGCCCAAAATATTTTAAATATTTCAGGATGTTTGTGTTTGTGAAAGACCTTAACCTGTTCAGTACCACCCCCGAGTATACTCGAGTCCTGACCAATAGTGGAAAACAAAACTTGTCCGTGAACAGGTTAATACTCCAACCAGCTTGTGTGATTTACAAAGGAATCCTTGATACATTGTATGTATCAAGCTCAAAGGAGGCTAGTTCTCCCTTGAGTCCAACTGAAAAGAAAGAATAAATGGATGAAAACCACAAGTTGTACCTAGTTTATGTAGATATCAGTCTAGATTATGTTTAGTTTAGTTTCGAGGTACAGCATGAAAACAGGCTCTTCGGCCCACCCAGTTCATGCCAACCGTTGATCATCCATTCACACCAGTCCTATGTTATCCCACTTTCTCATCCACTGCTACAAACTAGCGACAACTTACAGAGGCCAATTAACCTACAAACCCGCACTTCTTTGAGATGTGGACAAAACCAGAGCATCCGGAGGAATCCCACGCGGTCACAGGGAGAACGTGCAAACTCCACATGGACAGAACCCGAGGTCGGGATCGACCCGGGTCTCTGCACTGTGAGGCAGCAGATCTACCAGCCGCCTCAGCTCATGCCTGGCATGCTGAACAAAGTTTTTTCATGGTGTCCGAAACACGTGACAATAATACAGCGCTAAGTTAACTTGAATGCTTGGAACATCCCCAGGAGGATGGGGGTTAGGAGATAGAGATAGATCAGCCATGATTGAATGGTGGAGTAGACTTGATGGGCCGAATACCTAATTCTACTCCTGTTCCTTATGACCTTATGACTTCAGTTGGGACTAACGTTGTCCTTCCTCCTGTGACGTGTGTGTGTGTGTTGTTTCTGCACAGAGCCTAACAGGGCAGGAGGGTGGCAGAAGACACGACTGTCCAGGCTTCCTCCATCCGGTACACCACCTCCCGGACCTTCTCCAGCAAAGCCACCCCGCCAACACCTCGGCTGACCACCAAGAACCCGGGCAGACCCACCTCAACGAGATCACAGCTGACCAGGCAGGTGTTACAAAGAGGGATGCAGGCGGCCCGTGGAGTGGAAATTAAAAACGGTCCTGAGCTCGAAATATAAACATGCATATTTAAAACGGCAAAATGTAGCTCCTCTATAGTTACTCTTTGCTTGTGTGACCTTGGATGAATGTTAGCTGCATTTTAAGTAGCTTTGAGTTGCTCTGGTCTTTGGTTATTGATCCCAACGTGACTTGCTTTGCTGTGTTCATTCAGACAAGGAGCCAAGTAAAAGGCAGCACAGTGGTGCAGGTGGTAGACCTGCTGCCTCACAGCGCCAGAGTCCCGTGTTCGATAATGACCTCGGGAGCTGTCTATGTGGTGTTTGCACGTTCTCCCTGTGACCACACGGGTTTCCTTCAGGTACTCTGGTTCCCTCCCGAATCTCTAAGATTCTGACCCGAAGCTGACTGACCCACTGAGCTCCTCCTGCACTTATTGTTTTCCTCAATATTCCAGCATCTGCAGTTCCTTATGTCTCCAACTTATCAAAATATTGATTATGAGAAAATAAAGAGGCATTTAGGCAATTTGACATGCAGGGAATAGAGAGATATGGATCATGTTCATTCCGGTGAGATCAGTTTAAATAGGCATCATGTTCCACACAAACATAGTGGGCTGAAGGACCAGTTCCTGTGCTGTACTGTTCTATTTTCTATGTCTATGCTCTACATATGAATACAGACAAGTAAAGCTCAAGTACAATAGATGGAGGATAGTGCAGAATATAGTTCTCAGCATTGTAGCACATCAGTTCCATAGACAAAGAGCAGTGTCTGCAATGGGGTAGAGGTGAGAAACTTCAGCTCCTGCTCATTGAAGGTCAAATGCCTCTGCATCTGACATCTTCCTCTATCACCAGACACAGCATTGAATCAACAAGTTTTTCGATATCTTACCAAGCAGAATGGCTGCATGCACTTCGTACAGTCTTAGTCATAGAGTTATACAGTGCAAAAACAGGCCCTTTCACCCAATTTGCCCACACCGACCAACATTTCCCATCTACACATGTCCCACCTGCCTGCATTTGGCCCATATCCTTCTAAACTTGTCCTAGCCATGTGCCTGTCTCAATGTTTCTTAAACATTGCGATAGTCTCTGCCTCAACTACCTCCTCTGGCAGCTCGTTCCCATACTCCCACCACCCTATTTGTGTGGAAAAAGTTACCCCTTAGATTTCTATGAAATCTTTCCCACCTTACCTTCAACCTATGTCCTCTGGTTCTTGATTCCCCTACTCTGGGCGAGGACACTTTGTGCATCTACCCGATCTATTCCTCTCATGATTTTGTACACCTCTATAGGATCACCCCTCATCCTCCTGCGCTCCAAGGAATACCTAGCCTGCTCAACCTCTCCCTATAGCTCAAGCCGTCAGGTCCTGACAACATCCTCGTAGATTTTCGCTGTACCCTTTCCAGCTAGGATCTGGCCCCTCAGTTTTACAACAGCAATGCTGATGAATCAAGTGTGACCCTGGTGCATTAGATGCAGTCATTAACCTTATTTAAAATGGCAATGAGCGTATTGAGTTTACTTTATTTAAACTGACTTTTTAAACATTTGATGTAGTCTAATCTACATTTGAACTAACTTGAGAAGAGATATATCCAATGCCTGTACGGAGTTTATATGTTCTCCCTGTGACCGTGTGGTTTTCTCCGGGTGCTCCGGTTTTCTCCCACACTATAAAGACGTACAGGTTTGTAGGATAATTGGGGTCTCTAAAATTGCCCCTAGTGTGTAGGATGCAAAACCGGGATTGATTGATTGATTGATTATTTAATTAATGACCACACAGTCAAGCTGGTGGAATTCATGTTCAGTACAGGATGTTACACAATAGGCTGATTCCCGTCAAAACATAACATAAAACACAACAACATACAGTGTACAGTACATGCACGAGGTGGCTATGTGATGTTGTCATAGAGTGTTCAGAGTTCGAATTGCATATGGGTAGAAACTGTTTTTAAATCGAGATGTTTTGGCGGGCAGTGAGCTGTAGCGCCTTCCTGACGGCAGCAGGTGGAAGATGTGGTGAGCTGGGTGGGAGGATCAGAAATGATTTTCTTCACCCTTGACACGGACTGTTTGAGATTGAGTGATAACGTAGAACTAGTGTATGGGTGACTGATGGTCAGTGTGGATTTGGTGGGCTGAAGGGCCTGTTTGCATGTTGTATCTCAAAACTAAAACCAAATATCTTCTCACATCCCCTTTGAGTGTATTCAACTATTTGTCAATTCTAACTTTGATGGAGAGTAACGAGCATTGCTTAGTTCTTTAAACAAATCAGAAGGTTGTAGGTTCAAATCCTATATTAGGAACTTGAGCCCAAAATGACTTGGGAGTCATTCTCAGTGGAGAAGAGTAGTGAGGCCCACTGCAAACTCTCCTCCCCTTCCCAGCTCTCCCTCAGCCCACTGGCTCCACCTCTTCCTTTCTTCTTCCCCACCCCCACCCTAACATCAGTTTGAAGAAGGGTTTCGACCCAAAACGTTGCCTATTTCCTTCGCTCCATAGATGCTGCCTCACCCGCTGAGTTTCTCCAGCATTTTTGTCTACATTCGATTTTCCCGCATCTGCAGTTCCTTCTTAAGGGCCTGTCCCACTATACGAGTTTACCCAAGAGCTCTCCCGAGTTTTAAAAAAATCAAACTCGTGGTAAGTACGTAGCGGGTACGTCGGAGCTCGGGACGTCTCTTAGTGGCTCGTAACACTAACGGCAGGTACTCAGGAAACACGGTATGCTCGTGAATTTTTTTCAACATGTTGAAAAATGTCCACGAGAGCCCCGAGTACCTACGAGCGGCTATTACCGTAATTCTCCGAGTTCGAATCAGGGGAAACTCGGGAGAACTCTTGAATTACCTCGTACAGTGGGACAGCCCCTTTAAACAATGAGTCTTCACTACTGAGCATTTCAAAAAATACGCCATCCTCTCTTGGAAGTATATCACTAAACATGATGAATTCCTAAAGTACTTTTAGTTCAGCAAAATTTTATAAATGACAAAGCTGGTCAAAATGTACCATGGCAATTTTAAAACAATATCATACACAAAGAGTGAGGCGTTATTCATTATAGTAAGACATAGTTTAATAAATGAAAAAAATATAGCACAGAAATTCAGTGGTGTTACAGCCAAAATTTGAAAATTGAACATTTTAAGTCGTACAATAGGAGGAGTTTATGGTCACTGGATCTAAATCTTGGAACTCCCTATTTGTAAATCCCATCAAAGAACAAGCATCCATAAAAATGTTGTGAAGAAACCTTTATCGGTAGCTAAACCGTAACATGAGCTTTGCCAGCTGTTAGTCATCAAAACATTTTGGAAGTTTGAAACTTCAAGAAGATTCAATAAAATTTTCAGAAGTTAATCAAACAATTAAAAATAAAGCACAAGGTGCTGGAGCAACTCAACAGGTAAGGCAGCATATGTGGAGGGAATGGTCAGATGATGTTTCAGGTCACAACCCTTCTGCTTTTTGAAGAGGGTCCCGACTGAAACGTCATCCATCCAGTTCCTCCACAGATGTTAACTGACCGCTGAGCTCCTCCAGTACTTTGTGTTTTACTCAGAATTCTAGCATCTGCAGTTTCTTGTGTCTCCAAATTATTAAAAGATTGATTCTTAGAAATTTAAATAACCAAAGCATCAAGGGGGTAGCGGCAGGGTTGCTGCCTTACAGTGCCAGAGACCCAGGTTCGATCGTGACTACGGCTGCTGTCTGTCCTTTGTACGTTCTCTCATGGGTTTTCCCCGGCTCCAGTTTCCTCCCACACGCCAAAGACATATAGGTTTGTAGGTTGATTTGGCGTCAGTAAAAAATTGTAAATTGTCCCTAGTATGTAGGATAATGCTAGTGTTACAGGGATCGCTGGCTATCGCTGCCTCGGTGAGCTAAACTGCATGACTAAATTAAACTAAAAATTTGATTTACAACTTCTAAATGTGCTCAATTAAAAAGATCTAAAGAACACCAATTTTTATTTTTATTATTTGCAGTTATTTTAGTTCATATCCAAGCTAAGGGGATATGGGTCTTCAACCGAAATCATTAACTAATGATGGTGGACAGACTCGGCCCAACTTGCTGAGTCTTTTCATAATGTTTATTGCGACTATTTTGAATTTTTGCAACGTTTACTGCTGTTATTTTGAATTTCCTGCATCTGCCGTTTAGTTTTATATTCATTTGCAGTGTAAGTTGTGGCTATGTGTGAAATATATCATTGGGGAGGGATCTCTAGATCTGAACAGTTGAACTCCATTCTAAGAAGTTGGTTCAGCTTTAATTTCCTCTGACTTTCAGGATCAATTGGTGGAAAGTCCACAACCAAAAGGTAGTTCTTCATCTTCCTCGTCGTTCACAACATTCATTGACCCCAGACTCCTGCAGGTATCTCCATCCAGTCCTACAGGAACTCCAGGTACATATATTTGTTAGGCTGCATATGGAGTATTGCATGCAGTTCTGGTCACCATATTACAGAAAGGATGTACAGGCTCTCATTGATTTATGGTGAAAGGGAAAGATTTAACAAGAATCTGAGGGTAACTTTTTCACACAAAGGGTGGTGGATGTATGGAACGAGCTGCCAGAGGAGGTAGTTGAGGCAGGGACTATCCCAATGTTTAGGAAACAGTTAGACAGGTACATGGATAGGACAGGATTAGAGGGATATGGGCCAAACACAGGCAGGTGGGACTAGTTGGCCAGTGATGGACAAGTTGAGCCGAAGGGCCTGTTTCCATGCTACATCGCTCTATGACTAGAGGTTTACCAAAATGCTGCCTCGATTAGATAAGGAGAGGGCCTGAGCTATAGGGAGAGTTTGAGCAGGCGAGGACTATTCCTTGGAGCACAGGAGAATAAGGGTGATCTTATAGAGGTGTACAAAATCATGAGAGGAGTAGATCGGGTAGATGTCTCATGCCCAGATTAGGGGAATCAGGAGTCAGAGAACATTCATTTAAGGTGAGGGGGGAAAGATTTAATAGGAACCTGAGGGGTAACATTTTCACACAACGAGTGGTGGGCGTTTGGAGCGAGCTGCCGGAGGAGGTAGTTGAGGCAAGTACCATTGCGATGTTTAAGAAACATTTAAACAGGTACATGGATAGGGATATGGGCAAAACACAGGCACGTGGGACTAGTGCAGATGGGACATGTTGGCTGGTTTGGGCAAGTTGGCTGAAGGGCCAGTTTCTACGCTCTCAAACGATGACTCTGTGACTATGAGTGCTTGGACAAATTTGGATCGTTTTCTCTGGAATCTTGGAAGCTGAGGAGCGACCTGATGGAAAGATATAAAATTATGAGAGGCTAAGATAGGGTAGACAGTCAGAACCTTTTTCCCAGGGTGGAAATGTCAAAGACTAGAGGGCATAGGTTAAGGGAGTTTAAAGGAGATGTACAGGGCTGGTATTCTACACAGAGGGTGGTGAGTGCATGGAATGTACTGTCAGGGGTGGTGGTGGAGGCAGACACTATACTGGTATTAAGAGGTTTTTGAATAAGCACATGGGTATGCAGGGAATAGAGGGATGCAGGTGACATGCAGGCAGAGGAGACTGGTTTAACGGCACCAAATTAAACTAATCTCCGAAGGGCTTGTTTCTGTATCGTTCTTTGGGAGAAATAGCAAAGATTAGGGGGCATAGCTTGTGCAAAGGTTAAAGAAGATGTGGGCAGGTATTTTATACAGAGAGTGGTGGTGCCTGAAATGTGTAGCCAAGGGTGGGTGGTGGAGGCAGATATGACAGTGGCGTTTAAGAGGCCTTTGGATAGGCACATGAGTGTCAGGTGTCTGGAATACACTTGCCAGGTGTGGTGATAGAAGTAGTGGTGTTAATCCTGGCTAAAACAGAGCAGCCATAGCACCAAAATTTAGTAAGGACTCCTGTATTGTTAGGCCATTTTGGTCAAGTCTGATGTGCTCTGCAGAAATAAAGACAAGCTTCTGAATGGTGCCAGTAAGTCTAGGCCCCAGATCAGTGTTGCAGCTTCAATTGACAGAATGAATGTGATTTCTCCAGAGGACCTCCAAGGAAGTGTACAATGCATTAATGTGATTGGATTACTGCAAACAGCATTGTATATATTGTAAATAATGTTGCCAGACAGTTACCCTGTTGTTTGTTGACTGGCAGGTTTGTTTGGATTCCAGGGTAAATGTTGCATTATTCAAGTTAAGTTAGCTTCCTCTAGAAGCTTCTCCTGCAACAATGTAAGGGAGACTATGTTATTGGATTGGGGAACTGTCAATAATGTACTGTTGTTAATTAATGTGTTTTAATTGGATTGTAAAAAGACCACCCCTATGTAGTTCGGCCCCTC
>CM075983.1:46061445-46518945 GCA_038087875.1 Malacoraja senta
AGCCAAGTAAAAGGCGGCACAGTGGTGCAGGTGGTAGACCTGCTGCCTCACAGCGCCAGAGTCCCGTGTTCGATAATGACCTCGGGAGCTGTCTATGTGGTGTTTGCACGTTCTCCCTGTGACCACACGGGTTTCCTTCAGGTACTCTGGTACCCTCCCGAATCTCTAAGATTCTGACCCGAAGCTGACTGACCCATTGAGCTCCTCCTGCACTTATTGTTTTCCTCAATATTCCAGCATCTGCAGTTCCTTATGTCTCCAACTTATCAAAATATTGATTATAAGAAAATAAAGAGGCATTTAGGCAATTTGACATGCAGGGAATAGAGAGATATGGATCATGTTCCACACAAACAATGTTCATTCCGGTGAGATCAGTTTAAATAGGCATCATGTTCCACACAAACATAGTGGGCTGAAGGACCAGTTCCTGTGCTGTACTGTTCTATTTTCTATGTCTATGCTCTACATATGAATACAGACAAGTAAAGCTCAAGTACAATAGATGGAGGATAGTGCAGAATATAGTTCTCAGCATTGTAGCACATCAGTTCCATAGACAAAGAGCAGTGTCTGCAATGGGGTAGAGGTGAGAAACTTCAGCTCCTGCTCATTGAAGGTCAAATGCCTCTGCATCTGACATCTTCCTCTATCACCAGACACAGCATTGAATCAACAAGTTTTTCGATATCTTACCAAGCAGAATGGCTGCATGCACTTCGTACAGTCTTAGTCATAGAGTTATACAGTGCAAAAACAGGCCCTTTCGCCCAATTTGCCCACACCGACCAACATTTCCCATCTACACATGTCCCACCTGCCTGCATTTGGCCCATATCCTTCTAAACTTGTCCTAGCCATGTGCCTGTCTCAATGTTTCTTAAACATTGCGATAGTCTCTGCCTCAACTACCTCCTCTGGCAGCTCGTTCCATACTCCCACCACCCTATTTGTGTGGAAAAAGTTACCCCTTAGATTTCTATGAAATCTTTCCCACCTTACCTTCAACCTATGTCCTCTGGTTCTTGATTCCCCTACTCTGGGCGAGACACTTTGTGCATCTACCCGATCTATTCCTCTCATGATTTTGTACACCTCTATAGGATCACCCCTCATCCTCCTGCGCTCCAAGGAATACCTAGCCTGCTCAACCTCTCCCTATAGCTCAAGCCGTCAGGTCCTGACAACATCCTCGTAGATTTTCGCTGTACCCTTTCCAGCTAGGATCTGGCCCCTCAGTTTTACAACAGCAATGCTGATGAATCAAGTGTGACCCTGGTGCATTTAGATGCAGTCATTAACCTTATTTAAAATGGCAATGAGCGTATTGAGTTTACTTTATTTAAACTGACTTTTTAAACATTTGATGTAGTCTAATCTACATTTGAACTAACTTGAGAAGAGATATATCCAATGCCTGTACGGAGTTTATATGTTCTCCCTGTGACCGTGTGGGTTTTCTCCGGGTGCTCCGGTTTTCTCCCACACTATAAAGACGTACAGGTTTGTAGGATAATTGGGGTCTCTAAAATTGCCCCTAGTGTGTAGGATGCAAAACCGGGATTGATTGATTGATTGATTATTTAATTAATGACCACACAGTCAAGCTGGTGGAATTCATGTTCAGTACAGGATGTTACACAATAGGCTGATTCCCGTCAAACATAACATAAAACACAACAACATACAGTGTACAGTACATGCACGAGGTGGCTATGTGATGTTGTCATAGAGTGTTCAGAGTTCGAATTGCATATGGGTAGAAACTGTTTTTAAATCGAGATGTTTTGGCGGGCAGTGAGCTGTAGCGCCTTCCTGACGGCAGCAGGTGGAAGATGTGGTGAGCTGGGTGGGAGGGATCAGAAATGATTTTCTTCACCCTTGACACGGACTGTTTGAGATTGAGTGATAACGTAGAGCTAGTGTATGGGTGACTGATGGTCAGTGTGGATTTGGTGGGCTGAAGGGCCTGTTTGCATGTTGTATCTCAAAACTAAAACCAAATATCTTCTCACATCCCCTTTGAGTGTATTCAACTATTTGTCAATTCTAACTTTGATGGAGAGTAACGAGCATTGCTTAGTTCTTTAAACAAATCAGAAGGTTGTAGGTTCAAATCCTATATTAGGAACTTGAGCCCAAAATGACTTGGGAGTCATTCTCAGTGGAGAAGAGTAGTGAGGCCCACTGCAAACTCTCCTCCCCTTCCCAGCTCTCCCTCAGCCCACTGGCTCCACCTCTTCCTTTCTTCTTCCCACCCCCACCCTAACATCAGTTTGAAGAAGGGTTTCGACCCAAAACGTTGCCTATTTCCTTCGCTCCATAGATGCTGCCTCACCCGCTGAGTTTCTCCAGCATTTTTGTCTACATTCGATTTTCCCGCATCTGCAGTTCCTTCTTAAGGGCCTGTCCCACTATACGAGTTTACCCAAGAGCTCTCCCGAGTTTTAAAAAAAATCAAACTCGTGGTAAGTACGTAGCGGGTACGTCGGAGCTCGGGACGTCTCTTAGTGGCTCGTAACACTAACGGCAGGTACTCAGGAAACACGGTATGCTCGTGAATTTTTTTCAACATGTTGAAAAATGTCCACGAGAGCCCCGAGTACCTACGAGCGGCTATTACCGTAATTCTCCGAGTTCGAATCAGGGGAAACTCGGGAGAACTCTTGAATTACCTCGTACAGTGGGACAGCCCCTTTAAACAATGAGTCTTCACTACTGAGCATTTCAAAAAATACGCCATCCTCTCTTGGAAGTATATCACTAAACATGATGAATTCCTAAAGTACTTTTAGTTCAGCAAAATTTTATAAATGGACAAAGCTGGTCAAAATGTACCATGGCAATTTTAAAACAATATCATACACAAAGAGTGAGGCGTTATTCATTATAGTAAGACATAGTTTAATAAAATGAAAAAATATAGCACAAAAATTCAGTGGTGTTACAGCCAAAATTTGAAAATTGAACATTTTAAGTCGTACAATAGGAGGAGTTTATGGTCACTGGATCTAAATCTTGGAACTCCCTATTTGTAAATCCCATCAAAGAACAAGCATCCATAAAAATGTTGTGAAGAAACCTTTATCGGTAGCTAAACCGTAACATGAGCTTTGCCAGCTGTTAGTCATCAAAACATTTTGGAAGTTTGAAACTTCAAGAAGATTCAATAAAATTTTCAGAAGTTAATCAAACAATTAAAAATAAAGCACAAGGTGCTGGAGCAACTCAACAGGTAAGGCAGCATATGTGGAGGGAATGGTCAGATGATGTTTCAGGTCACAACCCTTCTGCTTTTTGAAGAAGGGTCCCGACCTGAAACGTCATCCATCCAGTTCCTCCACAGATGTTAACTGACCCGCTGAGCTCCTCCAGTACTTTGTGTTTTACTCAGAATTCTAGCATCTGCAGTTTTCTTGTGTCTCCAAATTATTAAAAGATTGATTCTTAGAAATTTAAATAACCAAAGCATCAAGGGGGGTAGCGGCAGGGCTGCTGCCTTACAGTGCCAGAGACCCAGGTTCGATCGTGACTACGGCTGCTGTCTGTCCTTTGTACGTTCTCTCATGGGTTTTCCCCGGCTCCAGTTTCCTCCCACACGCCAAAGACATATAGGTTTGTAGGTTGATTTGGCGTCAGTAAAAAATTGTAAATTGTCCCTAGTATGTAGGATAATGCTAGTGTACAGGGATCGCTGGCTATCGCTGCCTCGGTGAGCTAAACTGCATGACTAAATTAAACTAAAAATTTGATTTACAACTTCTAAATGTGCTCAATTAAAAAGATCTAAAGAACACCAATTTTTATTTTTATTATTTGCAGTTATTTTAGTTCATATCCAAGCTAAGGGGATATGGGTCTTCAACCGAAATCATTAACTAATGATGGTGGACAGACTCGGCCCAACTTGCTGAGTCTTTTCATAATGTTTATTGCGACTATTTTGAATTTTTTGCAACGTTTACTGCTGTTATTTTGAATTTCCTGCATCTGCCGTTTAGTTTTATATTCATTTGCAGTGTAAGTTGTGGCTATGTGTGAAATATATCATTGGGGAGGGATCTCTAGATCTGAACAGTTGAACTCCATTCTAAGAAGTTGGTTCAGCTTTAATTTCCTCTGACTTTCAGGATCAATTGGTGGAAAGTCCACAACCAAAAGGTAGTTCTTCATCTTCCTCGTCGTTCACAACATTCATTGACCCCAGACTCCTGCAGGTATCTCCATCCAGTCCTACAGGAACTCCAGGTACATATATTTGTTAGGCTGCATATGGAGTATTGCATGCAGTTCTGGTCACCATATTACAGAAAGGATGTACAGGCTCTCATTGATTTATGGTGAAAGGGGAAGATTTAACAAGAATCTGAGGGGTAACTTTTTCACACAAAGGGTGGTGGATGTATGGAACGAGCTGCCAGAGGAGGTAGTTGAGGCAGGGACTATCCCAATGTTTAGGAAACAGTTAGACAGGTACATGGATAGGACAGGATTAGAGGGATATGGGCCAAACACAGGCAGGTGGGACTAGTTGGCCAGTGATGGACAAGTTGAGCCGAAGGGCCTGTTTCCATGCTACATCGCTCTATGACTAGAGGTTTACCAAAATGCTGCCTCGATTAGATAAGGAGAGGGCCTGAGCTATAGGGAGAGTTTGAGCAGGCGAGGACTATTCCTTGGAGCGCAGGAGAATAAGGGGTGATCTTATAGAGGTGTACAAAATCATGAGAGGAGTAGATCGGGTAGATGTCTCATGCCCAGATTAGGGGAATCAGGAGTCAGAGAACATTCATTTAAGGTGAGGGGGGAAAGATTTAATAGGAACCTGAGGGGTAACATTTTCACACAACGAGTGGTGGGCGTTTGGAGCGAGCTGCCGGAGGAGGTAGTTGAGGCAAGTACCATTGCGATGTTTAAGAAACATTTAAACAGGTACATGGATAGGGATATGGGCCAAAACACAGGCACGTGGGACTAGTGCAGATGGGACATGTTGGCTGGTTTGGGCAAGTTGGGCTGAAGGGCCAGTTTCTACGCTCTCAAACGATGACTCTGTGACTATGAGTGCTTGGACAAATTTGGATCGTTTTCTCTGGAATCTTGGAAGCTGAGGAGCGACCTGATGGAAAGATATAAAATTATGAGAGGCTAAGATAGGGTAGACAGTCAGAACCTTTTTCCCAGGGTGGAAATGTCAAAGACTAGAGGGCATAGGTTAAGGGAGTTTAAAGGAGATGTACAGGGCTGGTATTCTACACAGAGGGTGGTGAGTGCATGGAATGTACTGTCAGGGGTGGTGGTGGAGGCAGACACTATACTGGTATTAAGAGGTTTTTGAATAAGCACATGGGTATGCAGGGAATAGAGGGATGCAGGTGACATGCAGGCAGAGGAGACTGGTTTAACGGCACCAAATTAAACTAATCTCCGAAGGGCTTGTTTCTGTATCGTTCTTTGGGGAGAAATAGCAAAGATTAGGGGGCATAGCTTGTGCAAAGGTTAAAGAAGATGTGGGCAGGTATTTTATACAGAGAGTGGTGGGTGCCTGAAATGTGTAGCCAAGGGTGGGTGGTGGAGGCAGATATGACAGTGGCGTTTAAGAGGCCTTTGGATAGGCACATGAGTGTCAGGTGTCTGGAATACACTTGCCAGGTGTGGTGATAGAAGTAGTGGTGTTAATCCTGGCTAAAACAGAGCAGCCATAGCACCAAAATTTAGTAAGGACTCCTGTATTGTTAGGCCATTTTGGTCAAGTCTGATGTGCTCTGCAGAAATAAGACAAGCTTCTGAATGGTGCCAGTAAGTCTAGGCCCCAGATCAGTGTTGCAGCTTCAATTGACAGAATGAATGTGATTTCTCCAGAGGACCTCCAAGGAAGTGTACAATGCATTAATGTGATTGGATTACTGCAAACAGCATTGTATATATTGTAAATAATGTTGCCAGACAGTTACCCTGTTGTTTGTTGACTGGCAGGTTTGTTTGGATTCCAGGGTAAATGTTGCATTATTCAAGTTAAGTTAGCTTCCTCTAGAAGCTTCTCCTGCAACAATGTAAGGGAGACTATGTTATTGGATTGGGGAACTGTCAATAATGTACTGTTGTTAATTAATGTGTTTTATTGGATTGTAAAAAGACCACCCCTATGTAGTTCGGCCCCTCAAGGTTCGGGGACCTATAAAAGGCAGCCCCCACGAGGTCCTTTGTCGATCTTCTGGAAGAGCGCTTGGGACTGCGTGACTTTTTGGAGTGTTTCTGCTTGCACGAGGCTGAAGGGCTTGGCCAGGCAGATACAAGGATCGAACCCGCGGTGGTTTAGGTATCGTATAGGGGAATTTGTTGTGCTATCCAAAAATAAAGATTAGTTGTTCCAGTGCTTGACTCAGTGGTTTATTGACTGAACTGGGGGGGGGGGGGGGGTGGGGGGAAGCTTAGAAGAGCTTGTTTACAGTGGTGTTGAGGGGATTTGTATATGGTCCCATGGATATACGGAGAATGGAGGTATAGAGATCACATGCAGGCAGAGGAGATGAGTAACTTGGCAATATCCGGAGGGCTTGTTTCTGTGTTGTACTGTTTTTTAATCTATGTTATATATCAGCAAACCTGAAGTGGTCTGACAAACGCAATATCAATGAATAAAACTCTCCCCTGCTCTGTCCTCTATTCAGCAGGTAGTAAATCTGAGTCTCATCAAAGCAACTGTGCAAGAAAAGGATCAGTCGTAAATGTCAATCCGACAAATATACGGCCGCAGAGCGACTCGCCAGAAATCCGCAAATACAAGAAGAAATTTAATGCTGAGATACTTTGTGCGGCTTTATGGGGTAAGACATTGATGATACTCTTCGAGACGTAACAACTGATTAAGAGAAGACTACTTCTTACTGAGGGTGGCGAACCCCTGGAATTCTCTGTCCTTTAAGGTTCTGGAAGTAGGCTTGTGAGGGGTGTTTAAAGAGAAGTCGTCGTTTTTTGGAAGACCAGCACATTTCACGTGATGGGGAACTGGCACAAGAGAGGAGATATACACAAAAAGCTGGAGTGACTCAGCGGGGCAGGCAGCATCTGTGGAGAGAAGGAATGGGTGATGTTTCAGGTTGAGACCCAAAACATCACCCATTCCTTCCTTTGTTCTTTCCAGAGATGCTGCCTGTCCCGCTGAGTTACTCCAGCTTTTATTGTCTATCTTCAGTTTAAAGCAGCATCTGCAGTTCCTTCTTACAAAAGAGAGGGGATGATCATCTGTGATTATAATGACCACCTGAGGAGTTTGAGAAGCCAGCTGACCTACTCCTGCACCTAATTTCTTATGGTCTCAACAAACAGAAGCAGTAGAAGG
The DNA here is from genome assembly GCA_038087875.1 of Malacoraja senta. NCBI lineage: Eukaryota > Metazoa > Chordata > Chondrichthyes > Rajiformes > Rajidae > Malacoraja > Malacoraja senta. The sequence continues at coordinate 46,068,788 of CM075983.1, forward strand.
CATAGATTCATGCAGCTGGAAACAAGGCCTTCGGCCCAACTTGCCCATGCCGACTATCTGCACTGGACCCACCTGCCTGCATTTGGCCCATATCCCTCTAAACCTTTCCTATCCATGTATCCATCTAAATATCTTTTAAATGTTGTTATAGTGATTGCCTCAACTAACTCCTCTGGCAGCTCGTTCCATATATTCACCACCCTCTGTGTGAAAAAGTTGCCTCTCAGGTTCCTGTTAAATCTTTGCCCCTCACCTAGAACCTATATCCTCTGGTTCTTGAGCCAGTTGGTGCTTTATTATGCTCCACCCTTCAGTAAGGGTATGGTTGTCCATGTCCCAGCTGAACGCCTATTTTTTGGGGTCTCAAATATCCAGCAATCTCAGACTTGAACACCTTCAACGTCTCGGCGTTCACTGCTCTCTGGGATACACATGTCCAAAGATTCATAATTCCCTCAGTAGAGAAGGTTTCTTCCCACCCCAGTTCTAAATTAATTACTGCCTCCTCGCCCCGAAGTTCATAAATTGTTGGAGCAGAATTAGGCCATTCGGCCCATCAAGCCTGTCATTCAATCATGGCTGATCTATCGTTCCCTCTCAACCCCATTCTTCTGACTTCTTTTCATAACCCCTGGCACCCTTACTAATCAAGAATCTGTCAATCTGTGGGATGGGGGGGCGAGATACAGGTCGGCAAAGTCAGCGGGTCAGGCAGTATCTCTGGAGAAAAGGAATGGGTGAAGCTTTGGGTCGAGACCCTTCTTCAGACCGGTGCCGTCAACTCACCTGAGTTCCAGGCTCGGCTCCAGACCCGCAGCCTCCACCACTGAGGCCATTTCCACCAACCCGTACCTTTATAACAGCCCTCGCGGGCCTCCACTAGCGATTCTACCGACCCTCGCCTCTCCACCGCCCACCAGTAAGCCAGAGCCATCGCCTCACCTGAGCTCCTTCTTCAGACTGGAGCCGTCACCTCACCTGAGTTCCAGTCTCAGCACCGGGCCCACAGCCTCCTCCCGCTGAGTTACTCCTAATTTTGTGTCTACGGTGTAAACCAGCATCTGCAGTTCCTTCCTACACTTTAAACTATGAGTTTTACTTTTAATTCCTCAGGGAAAGAGATTCTTCTGACCCCTCTATTTACTTTATCCAGCCCCCCTCCCCCACCCCCTCCGAATAACTACTGATTCATTATTAAGAACACAGGAAACTGCAGATACTGGAATCCTGAGCAAAACACAAAGTGATTTAGTAACTAGGCGGGTCAGGCAGCATTTCATTGAAAGGTACAGCATGGAAATAGGCCCTTTGGCCCACCGATTCCTTGCTGACTATCGTTCACCCATTCACACGTGTTCAATGTTATCCCACTTTCTCATCTACTCCGTACACATTTGGGCCAATTAACCCACCAACCTGCACATCTTTGGGATTTGGGCGGGAATGGGAAGGCAATGTTTGGGTCGGAACCTTCTCAAACTCTGGTCTCGACCCGAAACGTCGCCTATTTCTTTACTCCAGAGATGCTGCCTAGACTGCTGAATTACTCCAGTTTTTTGTGTCTATCTTTGATTCATTATTAATATGACTTTGACAGTCTGGTTGTTTTTACACTTATTTACTGGGCAGAATGGGAAGGATGGAGTTAAGAATAAAAGAGAAAAAAAGGAGATAAAAGGGGAACCATTTATTTTGTCAGCATTCATCTGCTCAGGAAGTGGTTGCTGTTATAATGCAGGAAATGGTGCTGCAAGCAGCAGTTGCTGAAAATAGATCATGTTTTTAGTGTGGGATAAATACAGTGAGCAGGACCCTCTCAGCATCAGCTCAAGGGTGTGCAGGGGACATCAATGGGGGATGCCATAGAGTCATATAGCACAGGCCCTTCAGCACATCCAGCCTGTGCCAACCATCAACAACCCAAATTACACTAATAAAGCGTTACAGAGTCATACAGCACAGAAGCAGGCCCTTCGGTCCAACTTGTCAATGCCAACCAAGATATCCCATCTGACATAATGTGCTCTCATTTTCTTACATGTTCTCATGAAGGCCATTTGGCCCACTGGGTCTATGCCAGCTCTCAAGGCATTTCTTTCAGTCCCATTCCGCTGCCTGTTTTCCCTTCACCTACTCCCTCTCTCTGCTTGGTATCAGATTATACTTGTTCTGTGGGATGCCTTCCATACTTTTAAAGCTCAATATAAATTCGAGGTGCTCCTGTAAGAGAGACTCATCAAAGTAATTTGGTACTTAATTTCAGTTGCAAAGAAATAGATGTGGTGAAATCAGTGCGGAAGAATCGTCACATTATGCTGGCATTGCCTGGAGGCCTCCAATTAGATTATGGTTTGTTAATGTGATCCTCCGTAAATGTGATTAGCGACTCCTTGTTTCTGCTCTCCATGGATTGATGCTCTCTGCGTTCCATGAGCACCCCACCGTGACAGGCAGATCAATGATGGAGTCATTTGGTGAATAAGCTTCCAGGAGAGTTTCTGCAGCAGGGAAGAAATTGTTCATATATAACGCTGTGGTGCAGCTGGTAGAGCTGCCACCTCACAGCGCCAGAGCCCCGGGTTCGATCCTGACCACGAATGCTGTCTATGTGTGGAGTTTGCACGTTCACACTATGACCGGGACGGTTTCCTCCGGGTGCTCCAGTTTCCTCCCACATCCCAAAGATGTGCGGGTTTGTAGGTTAATTGGCCTGTTCCTGTGCTGTACTCTCCTATGTTCGATGGTGTTGACAAATATTAGAAGCAGAGTCCAGCAATCATGATATGATATGATAGAACTTTATTTATCCCAGGAGGGAAATTGATCTGCCAACAGTCATAAAACACAGGATACATGAAACTTGAAATTAAAGTGATGAGTGGAAAGGATTGGGGATGTGCAAAGATTGGGGAGGGGGTTGGGTTGGGGGGGGGGGGGAGGGGAGGGGAGGGGAGGAGAGGAGAGTCAGTCTACCCCACAACAGAAGGGGGAGGAGTTGTAGTTTGATAGCCATAGGGAAGAAAGATCTCCTGTAGCGTTCTGTGCTGCATCTTGGAGGAACCAGTCTGTTGCTGAAGGTACTCCTCAGGTTGACCAGTGTGTCATGGAGGGGGTGAGCTGTATTGTCCAGGATGCTCTGCAGTTTGAGGAGCATCCTCCCCTCACTACATCATGAGCGTAACCAAGACAGCAGAGAAAATTTATACCAACTCACAAAATTGGAAATTGCATCGTCTTTTTTAATAATTTTTACTTGGATCCCAAATAAAGTAGGTCTGCGTAAAGAGCCTGTCCCACTTGGGCGTAATTTGTGCGTCATTTATGCAACATCATTTACGCATCACGATGCACGACGCCGCGCACGTGATGCACGCGTGGTGTGGTGGTGGTGGCGTAGGCAGTGACGCGCAGTCGCGCGCGCGCCCCAGGATTTTGTGATTCACAAAATCTTCGCGCGCCACCTGCGTGACGCGCAAATGACATCCAAGTGAGACAGGCCCTTAAGTTTCTAGATTTGTGGACCATATATGTTATAAATATTACATATTTAGATTAATCTATCAAATGCATTAAAAATTGATTATTTCCATATACCAAGGTCTAATAAATAAATACATACAAACACATACTGTATAATCCAATACACACATTATAAGCTAAAAGGAGGTAAAGAGGGTTTACAAGAATGTTACCAGGGCCTGAGCATCAGGAGAGTTAGTAAGACTCGGACTTTGTTCCTTGGAGTGCAGGAGGCTGAGGGGTGTACAAAATCATGAGGGGAATAGATAGGGTGAAAGCACTTAATCTTTTACCAGGGGAAAGGGAATCAAAAGCTAGAGGACATAGGTTTAAGGTGAGAGCTGCAAGATTTCACAGGAACCTGAGGGGAAACTTGTTCACTCAGAGGATGTTGGGAATATGGTGAGCTGCCAGAGGAGGTGGTCGAGGCTAGTATTATAACAACATTTAAGAGACATGTGTACAGGTACATGGATCAGAAAGGTATTGAAGGATGTGGGCCAAATGTGGGTAAATGGGACTAGCTTAGGTAGGGCATCTTGGTTGGCATGGGTCAATGAGACTGGTTCCGTGTTGACAAACCAGCAGAAAGCAAATGTCATTCTGAGTCATTGATTTGGAGAAATATATAAAACATTGTAGGAAGAGTTGATTGGGAGAAGTTGGAGAGGTTGACCTGATAATCCAGCACTTTGTGTCCATCAAGTACCTATTTGCATTAATCTTACACTATTCACATTTATTTTCTTTGCAATTTTATAAAATATTGGCTAGGCCACAGCTGGAGTATTGTGAACAGTTCTGTTCTTAATGCTTTAGTAAAGAGGTGATTTAATTGGAAAAAGTGCAGAGGAGATTGACCAGGTTGGACACAGTGCTGGAGTAAATCAGCTGGTCAGGCAGTGTCTCTACAGAACCTGGATAGGTGACGTTTTGGGTCAATATCCTTCCTCAGAAGATCCTTCCTGAATCTGAAGAAGGGTCATGACCTTAAATGTCATCTATCCATGTTCTCCAGAGATAGACACAAAATGTTGGGGGATCAGGCAGCATCTCTGGAGAAAAGGAATAAGTGATGTTTCGGGTCAAGACCCATCTTCAGATTCTCCTGATATGCTGCATGACTTGCTGAGTTATTCCAGCTTTTTGTGACTAACATCCCATTAAACCTTTGCTGGGTTTCAAATTGATAACAGTTACTCCATCACTTTAAGTCATTTTTTTGTATTGACCAGCATCTGCAGTTCCCTGTTTCTAGATTCACCAGGTTGTGTGTGTTGGAATGTTTCTATTCTGATATAAGACTGGATAGATTGGGTTTGCTTTCCTTGAAACAGGAGAGGCTGAGGGGCAACCTTATAGCGGGATGGAAATCTATGTGGTGCATAGATAGGGTAGATAGCAGCAAACTGTTCTCCAGACCAGAGGTGTGTAAATCTGTGCCACACTTTTGTTCCCTGGACACAATTCTCAACCAGAATCCTATCTGCCTGCTCAGAGTGATGTAGCAAACACCGTTGCAGAATCTGCAGAGGCATAGGATCTTAGACATTCTTGATCAGTCATTTATATAATATGTTGTTTGCAAGATTTAGTGTGCAGGTTAGCAGCCTTTTACAATTACTTAATATTCCTTTGAAATAGAAAATGAAGGATAGTTGATGAAATACCTTAACAAGATAAAATATAACTCCTTGTTTATTTTTTAGTTTAGTTCAGAGATACAGCGCGGAAAACAGGCCCTTCGGCCCACCAAGTTTGCACCGACCAGCCATACCCACGCATTAACACTACCCTACACACACTAGGGACAATTTACACTTATACCAAGCCAATTAACCTACAAACCTGTACGTCTTTGGAGTGTGGGAGGAAACTGAAGATCTCGGAAAAAACCCCACGCAGGTCACGGGGAGAACATTCAAATTCCGTACAGACAGCACCTGTAGTCGGGATTGAACCCGGGTCTCCGGTGCTGCAAGCGCTGTAAGGCAGCGACTCTACCACTGCGCTACTGTGCCGCCCATGCAAAAATGTTATTTTTTATTTTTCAACCATTCAAGAGAAGAAGGATGTTATTTTCCATTACTCGTTCATTGAATTGTGTATCTTTTTCTACGCAAGCAGTGGTGTATTCCTCAGAGAATCCACAGAATGGTGGCACAGTGGTGCAGCGGTAGAGTTGCTGTCTTACAGCACCAAAGATTTGGGTTTGATCCTTACCTTAGGTGCTGTCTGTTCAGAGTGCGCACGTTCTCCCTGTGGCCGCATGGGTTCACTCCGGGTGCTCCGGTTTCCTCCTGCATTCCAAGGACGTGAGAGTCTGTAGGTTAATTGGCCATTGTAAATTTTCCCGAGTATAAAGGGTGGACAGGTACCTGGATAGGAAAGGTTTAAAGGGATGTGGGCCAAACGCAGGCAGGCAGGACTCGTGTAGATGGGACATACTGGTCGGTGTGGGCAGGTTGGGCCAAGTGGCCTGTTTCCACATTGTATGACCCTATGACTCAAAGATAGAACTGGTGTACGGGTGATTGCTGGTCGACGTTCACTAAATGGGCTGAAGGGCCTGTTTCCAGGTTGTATCTGTAAACTAAACTAAAGTGAAAGTAACAAATATAATGGTGCAGTAAACTACTTTTGATCTTTACAGGTGTTAATCTGCTGGTGGGCACGGAAAATGGACTCTGGTTACTGGACAGAAGTGGACAGGGCAAAGTGTATTCCCTCATCACCCGAAGACGCTTCCAACAAATGGATGTGTTGGAGGGACTGAATGTACTCATCACCATATCAGGTCGGGAATATTTTCGAGTTTATTAATTGTTTTACAAATAGAATTGAAACAGAGCTAGTGATGTTGTTGCTTAAACCCGTGAACTAGTTCAGCTCACCATGATGGGGGCACAGTGGTGCAGCTGTTGAAGCTGCTGCCCCACAGCCCCAGAGACCCGGGCTCGATCCAGACCTCGGGTACTGTCTGTGTGTGAAGTCTGTACCTTCTCCCTGTGACCACGTGGGTTTTCTCCGGGTGCTCCAGTTTCCTCCCCCCTCCCCAAGACGTGTGGGTTTGCAGGTTAATTGGCTTCTGTAAATTGCCCCCAGTGTGTGTGGATGGAACTAGCGTATGGGTGATCACTGCTTGACGTGCACTCGTTGTGCCAAAGTGGATGAGAAAGTGGGATAACACAGAACTGGTGTGAACGGGTGATCGATGGTCAATGTGGTGTGCCAAAGGGTCTGTTTCCATGCTGTATCATTCAATCAATCGCTGTTAAGATGGGAACCGTGTCACATACAGTTTTGTCTTTGAGTATGATGATCATAATTTAGCTAAACAATGAACTAGAGAATATTCTGGTGATTGGATAGTCTCTGTGAAGACAGGGAAAGACATTGACAGCTGGACAGACAGAGAGAGATAGAGACAGTGACAGAGCGAGAGAGAGAGAGAGAGAGAGAGATAACGCAAGGCAGAGAGAGAGAGATTGGTGGAGACAGACAGAATCAATATTTCAAGTCAATGTCCATTCATCCTGAAAGTTAACATTGCCGCTTGGTCAAAGCTGCATTAAGTTCTGTTTTCAGATTTACACACTCCATAGCATTTTACATTCGTGCCTCACTTTAAAGAACTTACAGATTTTCGCAATAAAAGGCAGCCTTTACACTTTAGCCAAGAAGTAATGTACATTTTAATTCCTTTGTCCTTCATTCCTCTGTCAGCTCTTGCTAACAAGTTCTCCTGCCATCTCTCTACAATATCATCTACACGCAAGGTGCCGATCTCTAGTCTCTCGGCCCTGTGGGGCAGTACGGTAGCGCAGGGACAGAGTTGCTGCCTTACAGCTCCAGAGACCCGGGTTCGATCCTGACTATGGGTGCTGAGTGTGTGGAGTTTGTATGTTCTCGACATGACCGCGCGGGTTTTCTTTGTGTGCTCAGGTTTCAATAGACAATAGGTGCAGGAGTAGGCCAGTCAATGTGATCACAGCTGATCATCCCCAATCAGTACCCCGTTCCTGCCTTCTCCCCATATCCCCTGACTCCACTATTTTTAAGAGCCCGATCCAGCTCTCTCTTGAAAGCATCCAGAGAACCTGCCTCCACCTGAGGCAGAGAATTCCACAGACTCACCACTCTCTGTGAGAAAAAGTGTTTCCTCGTCTCCGTTCTAAATGGCTTACTCCTTATTCTTAAACTGTGGCCCCTGGCTATGGACTCCCCCAACATCGGGAACATGTTTCCTGCCTCTAGTGTGTTCAAACCCTTAACAATCTTATATGTTTCCTCCCACACTCCAAAGATGTACAGGTTTTTAGGTTAATAGGCTTTGGTAAAATTGCTAAAATGTCCCTAGTGTGTGGGATAGTGTTAGCGTTTAGGGTGATCGCTGGTCAGCACGGGCCGATGGGTCTCTTTCCGCACTGTATCTCTAAAGTTAAATCCAAAGTAAAGGCCCCTGTCAGATTCCAAATTGATCCTTATCCATTTCCAAGCCATTCACTAAAAATATCAACTTTTCTGCTTGTTATATTTAACTTTACAATGGTCTGTGTTGAATTGCATCTGCCAGTCCATTGTCGCAATAATCCATTTAGGGTCAGGTATTTGAATCTATGCAAGCGGACTTTTTCTGTGCAGTAGCAACTGAGATGGACATACATAATTTCCCATGGTCTGTTTTTTGCTCTCTCCTCGTTCCCTCGGAGTTTGCCTGCTTACAACATTGGCTCCACAAATGTAGCTCATCCCTAATCATTCTACCACTTTATCATGCTGTAAGAACAATTACCCAAGTGTGTCAGAGGTTGTATTTTCTCCAGGCTCGCCGCTTGCCTTCTATTGTCAAGTTGAGTAAAGAACCTGGTGGCGCAGCAGTAGAATTGCTGTCTTACAGCGCCAGAGACCCAGGTTCGATCCTGACTACGGGTGCTGTCTGTGCGGAGTTTGTTCATTCCCCCGCGACCTGCGTAGGTTTTCTCCGAGACCTGCAGATTTGTAGGGTAATTGGCTTGGTATAAATGTAAAATTGTCCCTCGTATGGAGGATAATGTTCTTCAGTCTGAAGAATGGTCCTGACATGAAACATCACCCATTCTTTTTCTCCAGAGATGCTGCCTGACCTGCTGAGTTACTCCAGCACTTTGTGTCTATCTTGCAGTTTGTATGTAGTTGGCTGCAATCCAGCTCTGCTCTAATCCTATCTCTTCATCTCCACCTGACCAGTGGGTTAAGTGTAACGGTCCTTTTATTTTGAGCTTGCAAAGCCTCTCTGTGTTGGTGGCTGTTTTTGTTCTGGGCACTTTAGTACTCTCAGTCTACTTCTTTCACCTTTCAAGTTCCCTCAGGCATGTACAATAACACTCTGTTTTAGTATTAGTTTAGTTTATTGGTGTCATGTGTACTGAGGTACAGTGAAAAGGTTTTGTTCGCGCTATTCAGTCAGAGAAAAGACTATACTTGAATACAAACAAACTGTCCACAGTGTACAGATAAAAAATAACGGGTGCTTTTAGAAAGGAGATGAGGAGGAATTTATTTAGTCAGAGGGTGGTGAACCTGTGGAATTCATTGATACAGACGGCTGTGGAGGCCAAGTCAATGGATATTTTTAAGGCAGAGATTGACAGATTCTTGAATAGTGCAGGTGTCAGCGGTTATGGGGAGAAGGCAGGAGAATAGGTTTAAGAAGGAAAGATAGATCAGCGATGATTAAATGGTAGAGTAGATTTGATGGGCCAAATGGCTCAATTCTGCTTCTGTAACTTATTAACTTATGACTGCACGCTAGCTGATGAGAGGACCATTCAGTTGCCTGATAACAGCTGGGAAGAAACTGTCCCTGAATCTGGAGATGTGCATGTTCACACTTCTGTACCTCTTGCCTGATCGGCGAAGAGTGAGAGACTGGTCCTTGATTATGCTGGTGGCCTTGCTGAAGCAGCTTGAGGTGTATGAAATCAATGAAATGGAGGCTGCTATGTGTGAGGGTCAGGACTACATCCACAGCTCTCTGCAATTTCTTGAATTTTGGTTCCCTCCGAACGAGTTTCCACTCTGTTGTATTTGTCTCCATCTACTGGGGAAATCCTGCTTCTATTCTCCGTACCATTTCATTTCCCAATCATCCCATGTATTCTCAAGTTGAGAAATCCCTCCTTTCCATTCCCATACTGACCTTTCTATCCTGAGCCTCCTCCATTGCCAGAGTGAGGCCACACAGAAACTGGACGAACAGCACCTCATATTCCGCTTGGGTATCTTGCAACCCAATGGTATGAACATTGAATTCTCCAATTTTAGGTAATTAACCTAGAAGCACCTTTTATTCCCCCCCCCTCTTCCTTGTGCCCCATCTGGATGTGAACCCATTTCTCCCTTTCCCCTCCTCCCCATCCCTTCCACCTATATTCCTTCCTCTGGCATCACATCTCAACTATCTCCTCTCCTTACTCTTTATCTCACTTGTCATTTCATTTTATGCCTTTAGCCAACCATCTGTCAATCAAGATGTCACCTTATCTGTATCCACCCATCAGTCACCAGGCGTTGACCTGCCCCCTCCTCCTTCTCTCTTCCAACTTTCTTTCCTCTAATATAATCAACCTGATGAAGGATCCCGACCCAAAATGGCACCTATCCATACTCTTCAGAGATTATGCCAGACCAGCTGAGTTACTCCAGCACGTTGTGTCTTCATTTGTATGCCAGCATGTGCAGTTCCTTGTGTCTAGACTGAATGTATGTCTTACCCACTACCTTATTTATAAACTTCTACCCAACAGGTGGGAATCTATTAACGTGCTCTTAACTTTCAATGGAATTGCCATCACAGAGATCCCACCAATATCCTGGGTCATCATTGACCATGAATGTAACATGAACCCTGTGGGTGACATGATGCCTGAAGATGGGCATCCTCCTGTGGGTGACTGACCTCAAGATTCTGGAGAGGGGTGGAGGCAGTGTACTGGGGTGAGGCTGGTCCTTGATTATGTTGGTGGCCTCAACGAGGCAGCAAGAAGTGTAGATGGAGTCAAAGGAAGGGAGTGTGTAAGAAGGAACTGCAGATGCTGGTTTAAACCGAAGATAGACACAAATAGCTGGAGTAACTCAACGGGACAGACGTGCATCTCTGGAGAGAAGGAATGGTGACGTTTCGGCTCGAGTCCCTTCTTCAGAAAGGAATGGAGTTTGGTTTGCGCGATGATCTGGGCTATGTCCACAACTTTCTGCGATTTCTTGCGGTCTTGAATGAAGCTGTTCCCGAACCATGCTGTGATGCATGCCAATAAAATACTTTCTATGATGCATGTGTAGAAGTTGGTGAGAGTTGTTTTGGACATGCCGAACTTCCTAAGCCTTCAGAGAAAGTAAAAGCATTGGTGTGCTTTCTTGGCCATTGCTTCGATGTGCTCCAGAATGTGGTTCACCACCATGTTCTGAAGGACAATTTATAATTGTTGATAAATATTTACATTGCCAGTGACACTCAAAGACGAATCAAACAATTTTCAAATGTTGTTAAAATGTGAATCCAGGACTTTTCCATACCAGTAATTTGGTCACCTCCTGTTGAATAATAGCCATCTTTCTTTATCTTTAGAGATACAGCGTGGAAACTGGCCCTTCAGCCCACCCCCATATCACTAGCAATCACCCCCATACACTAGCACTATCCTACATACTGGGGACAATTTACAATTTACAGAAGCCAATTAGCCTACAAACGCGCATGTCTTTGGAGTGGGGGTGGAAACCCAGAAAAAATCCACGCGGTCTCAGAGAACGTGCAAACTCCGCACAGACAGCACCCGTGGTCAGGATTGAACCAGTGTCCCTGGTGCTGTGAGGCAACAGCTCTACCACTGAGCCAATGTGCCGCCCATTGGTGCACTTGTCATCAATATTCTTCCTATCCTCCTTTCCCTTCATGCTTCCACTGTCCTCTCGTGGGTTAGTGCCGTCCGCAATACTTCTCTCAGTACTCAGTTGACCACAATGTACCTGACTTTCAGAAGGTCGTGAGACATGTCATCTAGGTATGGTACAGTTCTCTGGAGTGTGTGATCAGTACAATTCTACTAATATACTGGTCAGCCACTTCTTCTGCCTTGCAAGTAGAATGTTGAGGTCATTTATTTGTTCTTGATTCGATAAAGCCGCAGCCTCACAGCATCTGAGACTCCGGTTCAATCCCGACCTCCCGTCCTGTTTGCGTGGAGTTTGCACGTTCTCCCGGTGACCAATTTCATTTGAGTTTTTTGAAGAGGGGACTATGTACCTGTACCCTAGGTCTGACCGTTGTACAGTATTGATGAAGATTGATGAGGACAGTGCATAGAAACAGGCCCACCGAGTTCATGCCGACCACCGATCACCCGTTCACACTGGTTCGAAGTTATCCCACTTTCTCGTCCACTCCCTACACACCAGGGGTGAATTTGCAGAGGTGCCAATTAGCCTACAAACCCGAATGTGGGAGGAAACGAGTACCTGGGGGAAACTCACACGGTCGCAGTGAAAACGTGCAAACTCCACACAGACAGCACCCGAGGTCAGGATCGAACCCTGGTCTCTGGCGCTGTGAGGCAGCATCTCTACAGCCTACTTTCATGCTTGTGCTGTCTCTGCAATAACGTATCTCTGCCTGGAATTACTTCTAATTTGATTTGCTCTTCTAATGATAAACACTTAACAGGCAAAAGCTGAATGTTAATCTTCCACACTTACTAATGCAACCTCATTAATATTCCTCATACAGCAGAGCATCTGATTCGCATTACATCTGGTGCTGTAGCAATGCGACCAGCTGGTGGGGCTAGACACCATGCAGGGAACATCGCCACAGTCCTCTCACACTACAAACTGCCAAGGCATTCCTATGAATATTTAGACATAGCGCATGCATTATGAATGCTCATTCCTGCCCAACATCTGGTCATTGATTTTCATTCCTGCAGCAGGAACTGTGGCTGCCCTCCAGTCTAGTGTCAGACCAGTTGTTTAGTTTAGATTAGATATACAGCGCAAAACAGGCCCTTCGCCCACCGAGTCCGCGTCGATCAGCGATCCCCGCACATTAATACCATCCTACACACTAGGGACCATTTACAATTTTACCGAAGCCAATTAGCCGACAAACCTGTACGTGTAGGAGTGTGGGAGGAAATTGGAACACCCGGAGAAAATGATGGAATTAATGCTTTTGGTGAGATTTAATGAAACTTCCGCAGAGGCCCGGAATAAGTAGCGCATTTCTGAATTTTAACGTCTGAACTGCTTTGAGGCCTGAAATTTGATTAACTGGCATTAGTTGGGAAAGGAGACACAATGAACTGTAGGTGGACAAAATGTCAGTGTAACTCAGTGGGTCAGGTGGAATCTATGGAGAAAAGGAATAGGCGACGTTTCAGGTAGGAAGCCTTCTTCAGGTACAGTCAAGGAACTGTAGATGCTGCAATCATGAGTAAAACACAAAGTGCTGGAGGAACCCTGCAGGTCAGGCAGCATCTCTGGAGGACATGGATAGGTGTCCAATCTATATCTTCCACTTCCTTCCTGTAATGGGGTAAGTATCTTATGTGTTCCTCTTTTCACATTGCCCATGTTGTAAGCTCCAAAATGTTTAAGTCCTCTGCTCCATCACCACTTTTACTTCTTAGGGGGCGGCACAGTGGCGCAGTGGTAGAGTTGCTGCCTTACAGCGCCAGAGATCTGGGCTCAATCCTGACTACGGGTGTTGTCTGTACGGAGTTTGTACATTCTCCCTGTGACCACGTGCTTTTTCTCCGGTTTCCTCCCTCACCCAAAAGACGTACAGGTTTATAGGTTAATTGGCTTCAGTAAGATGTAAATCTGTCCCTAGTTGTCTGTAGGTTGGTGTGTGGGATGGGTGCAGCTGAGTGCGGACTCAGTGGACCAAAGGGCCTTTTGCTGCACTGTATCTCTAAAGTAAAGTCTAAAGTCTAAAATCACCCTCTTTTCTTTCGGACCCCAGTTCGGATGGCTACTTATCTAGCTTTGTGTTATTTCCTTGTCTGAATACATGCCTGGCTCTGTGAGACCAGTACATAAATGCATTGTGGTTATTGAGCAGTACAGCACAGGAATAAGCACTTTGGCCCACATTAACTGCGCTGAACATGATGCCAAGATAAACTAATCTCATCTGCCTGCACATGATCCATATCCCTCCATTCCTGGCATATCCATGTGCCTATCTAAAATCCTCTTAAACTCCACTATCATGTCTGCCACCACCAACACCCATGGCAGTGCGTTCCAGACACCCACCTCTCTCTGTGTAAAGAAACTGGCCCCGCACAAGTCCTTTGAACTTTGCCCGTCTCACTGTAAAACAATGGTCTCTAGTCTTTGACATCACCACCCTCAATGTAAAAAAAAACTTGCCCTGCACATCACCTTTATAATTCCCCCTTCTAGCTTTAATGCTGTGCCCTCTTAGTCTTTGACCTTTCCACCTTGGGAACAAGGTTCTGACTCTCTACCCCATCTATGCCTCTCATAATTTCCTACACTTCTATTAAGGTCTCCCTTCAGCCTTGATCAAGGAATTTTGTGCGAAAGCCACAGGATAAAAATTCGAAGACCATCTCTTTCCTGTTTGCGTTCAACCTTTCCTTTATGATGCGTTTGCAGCATTGACAACACTTTTGGGAGTTTGTGATAAATATTCCAGGTGCTTTGACTTGTGCAACTGGAATTCTGTAAAATATTTAAATGCGGCTTCCTGCAGGCTCAGATATCTAAAACTACTCAATCACATCCCGCGTAACAGTTGTGTGGGATGACACGGTGGCGCAGTGGTAGATTTGTTACCATACAATGCCAGAGACCCGGGTTTAATCCTGACTACGAGTGCTGTCTGTACAGAGTTTGATGTTCTCCCTATGACCGCGTGGGTTTTCCCATGGTGCACCAGTTTCCTCTCACACTCCAAAGACAGACAGGTTTGTACGTTAAATGGCTTGGGTAAAAATTGTAAATTGTCCATATTGTGTTGGATGGTGCGAGTGCACGGAGATCGTGGTCGGCAAGGACTCAGTGGGCCGAAGGGCCTGTTTCCGCGCTGCATCTCTAAACTAAACTAAACTTATTTTATTTTGGATTTCCAGCATCTGCAGTTATTTTATTTGCCCCTTCGCTGTGAATCTTGGGCCGATCGGGATGAAGATGTTCCATTGGCCAGGCTCAGAATTGGCACAGGCCCTGAGTTCTCATTGTAACTCTGTTCAACCCACAGGGAAAAAGAACAAGTTGAGAGTTTACTACTTGTCATGGCTTCGAAACAAGATCCTGCGTAACGACCCGGAAGTGGAGAAGAAGCAAGGATGGGTGCCTGTTGGCGACATGGAAGGTTGCGTCCACTACAAAGTTGGTAAGCGTTAGCCATCTGGAGAATGGGCTATTTACTCTTCCTGTCTTTGTCATGAGTTGTTTAACAGGTTTACCAGCGTGCTGTGGAATACATTGCCACAGAGGGCTGTGGTGGCCAAGTCAATGGATATTTTTAAGGCTGAGATTGACCATTCTTGATTCGTACGGTTGTCCGGGGTTACGGGGTGAAGGCAGGAGAATGGGGTTGAGAGGAAAGGATAGATCAGCCATAATTGAATGGTGATGTAGACTTGATGGGCCGAATTGCCCTTTTCTGCTCCATGAACTTATGAATGCTGTCTGAATGAGTGGGTATTACCTACATGGAGACGTTGGACAAACTCGTATTGTTTTCTCTGGAACGCCGAAGTTTGCGAGACCTGATAGAAGTATATGAAATTATGACAGGCATAGATAGGGTAGACAGTCTGAACCTTTTTCCCCAGGGTGGAAATGCCAAAGACCGGAGAGCATAGGTTAAAGTGAAGGGAGCAACGTTTAAAGAAGGTATGGGGAAAGCCTTTTGCATAGAGTGTCTAGAATGTGCTGCCAGGGGTGGTGGTGGAGGCAGATATGGTAGTGGGTTTTAAGAGGCTTTTAGATATACAGGGAATGGAGGGATATGGATCATATGCAGGCAGAGGAGATTAACGAAACGGCTATACATGATTACAATCAAGCCATCCACAGTGTACAGATGTAGGATAAAGGGTATGACGTTTGGTGCAAGTCCAATAAAGTCCCATTGAAGATAGTTCAAAGAACTCTATTGAGGTAGATGGGAGGCACCATAGTTAGTGTAAGAAATAGTGCTGTAGAAATACAGATTTAAAAGAGCAGAGCGATTGTAATGAATGATAGCAGATGAACGTCTGGGGCCAGCACACCAAGAGTCGCCTGGCTCTGGCGCCATCTTGGAGTGTCCCATTAATCAGAGCGCATCAACAGAATAGCAGAAGAGCAGTAAGTTTCGGTCAGTGAGTGGTGTCATTTGTGAAGGGTTGTATCACAGTGTCGAGGTGCCCAGATATCAGAGCCATGGAAAGGGAGCTTGTTGGCTCATGGATCCGAGCTATTTGGAGCATGGAGATGCCAGGAGATCTTGGATTGAGAAGTTTAGGTTCAGATTTATTATTGTCACTTGTACAGTGCAAAGCTTTAATGTAATTAAAGGGAACTGCAGATGCTGGTGCATACCAAAATGACCATGCACCATGACCAAGATGCCCCATCTAAACTCGTCCCACCTGCCCGCATTTGGCCCACATCCCTCTAAACCTTTCCCATCCATGTATCTGTCCTCAGGTTTTTTTAAAGCCATTATAATACCTGCCTCAATGACTTCCTCCAACAAAATGTGTAGGAAGGAACTGCAGATGCTGGTTTACACCGAGGATATACATAAAATGCTGGAGTAATTTAGCAGATCAGACAGCGACTCCAGAGAAAATGCATAGGTGATGTTTCAGGTCGGGACCCCTCTTCAAGTGGATGAAGTGCAAAGCTTTGTTTTGCATGCCATCCAATCAGATCAGATAATACTAGACAGAAATAAAATCATGTCAAACTCAAGTACAATAGATAGAGTGAAGGGAAGGATACAGAGTGCAGATTATAGAGCAGGGTTGATCCAGTAATTGCCAAGTCAGAGAGAGTGTCAAACAATGGCGACTATGGTTACAAGATAAGAGGGTACGCACATCAAAATGAGTTGTGCAGGAATATCTTTGCACACAGGAGATGAATCTCTGGAATTCTCTATCCTGGAAGGTTTATGGAGGTTGAATCATTTTAAGGGATCAGGAGATAGATAATATTATGAAATATCTGGGAATTAAAGACATGGGGAACTGGGACACAGGGGCAGATCAGCCACTATCATATTGAATGGCGGGGCAGGCTTGAGAGCCTCGATAGCCAACTCCGGCTCTAACCTTGAGATCAGTGGCAGAGGGTCCTGAGGGTTATCCAGTCTCAAGAAGGGTCCCGACTCAAAACATCGTTTGTCCATTCGCACCTCAGATGCTGCCTGACCTGCTGGAGTTCCTCCAGCACTTTGTTTTTTGCTCAATTAACTGAAGGCAAACTAGTTGAACTTGCCAGCCCCTTCTAAATAGCTCTGCAGCAGGTAAAATATTGCAATTAAGGGTTGTGGTGGGGTGCAGATACGAGAGTGGCATTTAAGAAACTTTTGGATAAGCAAGGATATGCAGGGAATGGAGTTGTGGATCACGTGCAGGTGGATGAGACTAGTTTACCTTGGCGTTATGTTAGGCATGGACATTGTGGGCCGAAGGGCCTTTGCCTGTGCAGTACCGTTCTATAATCAAAACTTTGATCTGAGCCCAGTAGTCTTTGTGACCAAATTTCTGTAGAAACAACAAGGAATTATGTCATGGAAAATGCAGGGACAATTTGGGACCAATTACATTTCTAGGGTGGAGACATTCCAACCAGAATTGATCACAATGATTTACACTCAGAATAAATTGATTTTCAAATTCCTAATTCTACAGAAAAAGAAGTGCCAGGTGTCTAAATTGTTTGGGCTACTTTTAACATAGTGAATTGTTGTGTCCATGTAGCCATTGACTACAAGAGAAGTCTAAGCAGGCGATGAGTAAAGGGCCTGTCCCACTTAGACGATTTTTTAGGCGACTACAGGCGATTAGGCTGTCACCACATGGTCGCTGGGGTGTCGCATGCATGGTCGTGAGTAGTCTCCTCAGTCGCCCAAAGAATCGTAGCGTTTTTCTGGTCGCCGCTGGATTTTGAAATGTTCAAAACTTTTCGGTGACAGTCGGCGACTGTTGGCTTGGCGACAATGAGCGTAACTTGCCCAAAAATCGCCATGGGACAAGCCCATAACTTTCCAAGTGGAGGCACACGGTGCTGCAGATGCTGGAATCATGAGCAACACACAAAGAGCTGTAGTAAGGCAGTATCTGTGGTTCAATGGTTCAAAAGTGCTTTCGTGTCACATACGCAAATACACAGTGAAATTCCTTTCGCTTATATTACACATGCTAGCGCTGCCATTTTTGGTGGCATTATTCAGAGTCCAAAGTCTGGTCGGCCCGCACGTTCGATGTACTGGAGCAGTTCCCATGAACCGACGTCCCTTTCCTCGTTCGGCCATCTTTGTGTCCCGGGCAAGCCTCCTGCAGTTGACCTTGAAGGCACTGGAGGCAATACCCCGGCTCACCCTCCTACCGGCCCTTACTCCTCACGCCCGATATCCCCAACTCCCGCCCAGCTATGCCGACCGACAAGCTTTCAGACGGGTTCCCGGTCCAGCGAACGATGAGCCTTCCAGGCACGACTGACGAGCCTTCTGTGGCCGCAGCACCTCAGGAAGCTCTCCGCCGCATGACACCTCAGGAAGGGAGGGAATGGACAGGCAATGTTTCAAGTCGGGACCCTTCTTCTGACTGAAATTACTCCAGCACTTTGTGTTTTGCTCAACTTTCCAAAGGGAATTGGTTAAACAGTTTAAAAGAAAATCTTTGCAGAGGTATGGGGAAGGAGTGGGGCAGTTGGAGGAATTGGTGAGCTTCACCAAGGAACTGGTTGGCCCAAGTGGCTGCTTCAGGGCTGTGTGATCCCATTCCAGTTCAGTGCAAACTTGATTCAGATTCCCTCGTGCTTTACTGAGGGGTAAGGTTGTAACTGACAACTGACTTTGGAGATTTACACAGCAATGTGCCAAGAAAACTCTGTGTCAAAACCAGGTCTAAAGTGTTGCTACACAGCATGAAGATAGCAAATAAGCAAATATGAAAATAGCAAATGCAGGAGCACTGTTTACTCTAATACATCCAAACCAAGGATTATAGATATCCAATTGTCCATTAGTCTGACTTGGTACTGAACCCCAGTGTATCAATGTAGCAGGTCAGACACTGAGCCATGTCTAATTAAGAGCCGTCTACTCTTGGAATCTTGACCAGTGTAACTCTTGAGATCATCTCACCCCTTTCTCTCAGAACAGTTCAGAATTGGACTGGTTTCAAAGCATTTGGAATTCTTCCATCCCTGATGTTGTACATAATTTATAAACCAAAGGATTCATATTTTACAGTTGTGTTTTATTGAAATAAGATTATCCACTAGGTCTCTCATCTCCAGGCCAAGATTATAATGAGGAGGAACATTTGGCTGCAAATTGTCTCTACTACTCATTTTCAACCAAGTGAAATAGATTTGGCTGATGTACTTCATGACAGAAGCCCTGTGTAGTCCTCATTGTTTTTGAATTGCTGAAGTGTAAATGTGGAGACTACTGGGGAATGTTGGCAGGCTCCGATGTGAGAAGAGCTTCACTGAAAAGCAGCAGGAACAACAGAATTTCCTTGCATTTCTTTGATTTGTTCTCTACATTTTCATACCTCTAGTTTCCCTCTCCCCTGACTCTCAGTCTGAAGAAGGGTCTTGACCTGAGACGTCACCTATTCCTTTTCTCCAGAGATGCTGCCTGACCCGTTGAGTTACTCCAGCATTTTGTGTCTATCTTTGATTTAAACCAGCATCTGCAGTTCCTTCCGATACAAATTTTCTTGCTATATCCCGACTCCATTTTTACCAGAATGCAGCCTGCATTAGGTGGTATTAGCTGCAAGGAGAAGTTGGACAAATGTTTTCTCTGGAATGCCGGAGGTTGAGGGGAGCCCTGATAGAAGTATATAAAATTATGAGAGGCATAGATTGGCGAGACATTCAAAACCCTTTTGCCAGGATGGAAATGTTTGATTCTGTGATATTAACTTCAAGGAGAGGTTGTACAAACTTGGATTGTTTTCTCAGGAATGTCAGAGATTCAGGGAAGACCTGATATAAAAGTATATCATTTTAGTTGTATAAAGTATATACAATTATGAGAGGCACCTGATAAGGTAGACATTCAGTACCCTTTTCCCAGGATGGACATGATTTGTCGGTATTAGCTTTCAGGATAGGTTGGTTTCTCTGGAACGCCAGAAGCTCAGGAGAGATCTGATAGAAGTACCGGTGTATAAAATTATGAGAGGCATCGATAATGTAAACAGTCAGAACCTTTTGTTCCCCAGGATGGAAATGTCAAAGATTGGAAGGCATCGCAATAAGGATTGAGGGGCAAATTTTAAAGGAGATATGCGGGGCAAGATTTTTTTAACACAAGTGGTGGGTGCCTGAAATGCACTGACAGGGGTGGTAGTGGAGGCAGATACGATGGTGGCATTTAATAGATTTTTGGACAGGCACACGGGTATGGAGGGAATAAGGGATATGGATCTTATGCTGGGAGATGAGATGAGTTCATCTTGGCATCATGTTTGGCACAAACATTGTGGGCCGATGGGCCTGTTACTGTTCTGCACTGTTCGGTACTCTATGTAATTCAGGTGTGACTTCACATCTGAACTTTTTGCAACTGTCCTTAATTTGTGATGTTATTTACTCTAGAAGGCTTGTTAATAGCCACCACAGTAAATGTAATCATTGCAAATTCCATCAAGTTGTGAGCTAGTGGTTAACAGGGGGGAACTTCATACAATTGCTTTGTGAAATTAGATCTATGTGTCTGGATAATTGTATTGCTCCATTAAGATGTGCTGTATTGTAATTGCATGATGCATCAATTAAGGTCTTAGTAATGAACCAACACTGGCAAACTTCGATAGAGTCTGAGGCCCAAGTATTAGGTGTCAATGAATGTGGGTTATACAGGGGTTTTATTTACACCCCAATTCATGGAAATTTACAGAACCTAGACCAGGTACTGGCAGCAGAGGGAAGAGCTTGGGACTAGTTGGGGACACGTTGGCCCTGAGATAGGGTGTGGTCTGCAGGCTGGAAATTCGTTGGTGAAGTGGGTAACTTGAGCAGGGGTTCAGGAGAATTTAGGAAAGTTGGAAATCCAGGTGGCACGCAGTTGGGAGTCTGGTATTCAAGGACGGGTAAACCTGGCATGGGGCCAGTGGAGCTTCACAGTGCTGTGGAAGTGGATGGGTGTCTTGAAGGTTAGATTCGGGAGACACAAAGTGCTGGAGTAAAGGGCCTGTCCCACTTGGGCGTGATTTGCGCGTAATTTACGCTTCATCATTTACGCGTCATGATGCACGACGCGCGCGTTGTGCCGCACACGTGATGCGCGCATGGTGCGCATTACGCACGCGTGGTGCGTGGTGACGTAGGCAGTGACGCGCAGTCGCGCGCGGCGCCTCAGGATGTTGGTATGTACAAAATCTTTGTGCGCCATCTGCGTGCAAATGACGGCCAAAATGGGACAGGCCCTTAACTCAGTGGGTCAGATGCACATCTGGAGAACATGAATAGGTGAAGGTACACAAAAATGCTGGAGAAACTCAGCGGGTGCAGCAGCATCTATGGAGCGAAGGAAATGGGCAACGTTTCGGGCCGAAACCCTTCTTCAGACAATGATTTGTTTAGTTTCATTAGAGCTACAACGCAAAACAGCCCTTCAGCCCACCACGTCCACACACTAGCGATCGCCGCACATTAACACTACCCTACACACACTAGGGACAATTTTACATTCATACCAAGCCAATTAACCTGCAGACCTGTATCTCTTTAGAGTGTGGGATGAAACCGAAGGTCTCAGAGAAAACCCACGCAGTTCACGGGGAGAACATACAAACTGATGTTTCATGTTGAGACCCTTCATCTGACTGGAGAAATCTGAAGAAGGCTCCCAACTTGAAACATCACCTATTCATGTTCTTCAGAAATGTTGCTGACCCTATGATTTACTCCATCTTATTTTTTGTAAACCAGCATCTGCAGTTCCTTGTATCTTAGGTTAAATTATCGTCATGCATGCCAAGGGACAGTAAAAAGCTTTATGTTGCATGCTGTCCATCAGATTAGACATACCCTACATAAATACAATCACGTCAAACTCAAATACAATAGGTAGAGCAAAGAAGAAGATACAGAGTGAAGAATATAGTTCTCAGCATTGTAGCGCATCAGTTCCAGAGACAAGATCCAAAGACCATGATGGAGTATAGGTGAATCAGACAGTATCCTAGCTTATGGAAGGACCATTCAAAAGCCTGATAACTGAGGGGAAAATGCTGTTCCTAATTAATGGGATTTACTTGGGTTGAATCCCAGTCGTACATTCCACAACAGAGACATCTTGCCCAACAGAGACAATGACTGTTTCTCCCAGAGCAACAAGGATTAATTTGGGGCGGCACGGTGGCGCAGAGGTAGAGTTATTGCCTTACAGAGCTTTCAGCACCGGAGACCTGGGATCGATCCCGACTATGGGTGCCATCTGTACGGAGTTTGTAAATTCTCCCCATGACCTGCGTCGGTTTTCTCCGAGATCTTCGGTTTCCTCCCACACTCCAAAGACGTACAGGTTTGTAGGTTAATTGGCTTGGCAAATACATAGATACATTGACAATAGGTGCAGGTGTAGGTCATTCAGCCCCTTCGAGCCAGCCATTCAATGTGATCATCCACAATCAGTACCCCGTTCTTGCCTATTCCCCATATCATTTGATTCCACTAGCCCTAAGAGCACTATCTAACTCTCTTTTGAATGCATCCAGTGAATTGGCTTCCACTGCCTTCTGAAGCAGAGAATTCCACAAATTCACAACTCTCTGGGTTAATTCGCAACTCTCTGGGTGAAAATGTGAAAATTGTCCCTAGTGTGTGAGTAGGAGAGTGTTAATGTGCGGCGATCGCTAGTCGGCGCGGACCGGTGGGCCAAAAGGCCTGTTTCCACGCTGTATCTTTAAACTAAACTAAATTCCATCTTGGGACCCAGGTCCATACATCCTAGAAAGTAGCAACACAAGTAGATAGAGTGGTAAAGGAGATGTAGATATGATAGACAGTCAGAACCTTTTATGAGAGGCATAGATATGGTAGACAGTCAAAACCTTTCTCCTAGTGTGGAAATGTACATCACTCGAGGGAATAACTGTAAGGTGAAGAAGGGTACAGTTTAATGGATGTCAGGGTTCTCGCTTAACTTTTTTTCCCTGTTGCCAGCCGGGCAACCTTGGCAGCTTTTTAGGTTGCCAAATTACAGTTTAGGTGGTCATTTAAGATGGCTTGCATGACGCATGCAATAATGTGCTCGGACGAAGTGCGTAGTTACCAGTCGGAATTTTACTCAATGAAGTATTCACATATTATTTCTGCTTCAAATAAAGTCACAAACTAAACATATTCACCAATTAAGACATGATATATCCCACAATGACATGCAGCAAAATTATAAGACAGTATCTCAACTCTTTTTACACATTGCAATTAATGCAATTTCTATTAGTTCTTTCCACTTCCAAACAAAAATGTGGTTGGATTATTCAGCGTATGATCAGCAGTGACAATCGAACACTGCGGTTTTAATGTTTCACGTGTTCACAATTTAATTAATCCATCTTTATGGATTAAAACAAATAATAACATTGGGAATTAAAACACATTTGATTGCATTCCGTTATCAAACATAGTCAATGTTCGCTCTGAAGACATTTCCAGCACAATAGGGTCAGGGAGGGGGGTGTGTGTGAATCAGTGCAGGTGGATAGATGGCAGGGGTGGGGGTGGGGGGGGGGTTAGAAGGCAGTCGGTGCAGAATGGATGGATTGAGGCAGGTGAATTAGTACGTGTTGGTTGGAGTAGGTAAAATTGTGAGGGGAGAGCACCGGGGATGTCAGTGGTGTTGAATGGGGGGGTGGGGTTTCAGTACGGGATGGATGGGGGTAGACAAAAGTGCTGGAGAAACTCAGCGGGTGAGGCAGCATCTATGGAGCGAAGGAAATAGGCAATGTTTCGGGTCGAGACCCTTCTTCAGACTGTTCCCCCCATTCTTCTTGAATGGGAGGATCAGTACAGGATGGATGGGGGTGGAGGGATCAGCGCAGGATGAATGGAGGGGGGTCAGTACAGTGTGGATCGGAGGGTCTGTGCAGGATAAATGGGGGATCACTACAGGATGAATGAGGGGAAGGGGGAAAGGTGCAGGGTAAATGGAGGGTGGGTCAGTACAGGATGAATGCGTGGATTAGTACAGGATGGATGGAGGAGAAGTGCAGGATGGATGGGAAAGGGGTAAGTACAGGGTGAATTGGGGAACCAGTGTAGGATGGATGGGGGGGGGTGTGGCAGGAGAATCAATGCGAGGTGGATAGGGTGATCAGCGCAGGATGAATAGATGGGGGGGTAGATGTGGAGGGGAGCACAGTGGATGTCAGTGAGGACTGAATAGAGGCGGGAATGCGGATCAGTGCGGGATGGAGTGGAGGGGTCCCAGGATAAGGGGGTGGAGGGGGCGTACAAGAGAGAGAGGGAGAGGGAGAGGGGGGCGAGATGGGGAGGAAGGAAGGTCAGCGCTCCTCGGACAACATCGCCCCGCTGCCTTGGCCGTTGGGAACTCCTTGCCACCGCCTCCCTCCTCCGCCAGCCAACAGCAAGGTGCGGGGCCGAGCGGTGCAGCTCAGAGATCCTATAGCTATAAGATCTTTGGTGCAGCTACTTCAGAAGGGTCGGAGCGAATGACGGGCCCCACACAGCGGCAGCAGCGTCCGCGACAGCGGTTCTATCTCCTCCTCCTCCCGCCCGCCCTGATAATGGCCGCTGCTTGTAAATCCGGTAACGGCGCAAAACAAACCCTCCCACACGCAGAGGCCTCGCCCTCCCTCCCTCCTCCCGGCCTCGGAGTGCGGGAGGGTTTGTTTCTAAAGCGGTTATCGCCGTTAGCGGATTTGCAAGCAGCGGCCATTATCAGGGTGGGC
This sequence comes from Malacoraja senta, assembly GCA_038087875.1. Taxonomy (NCBI): domain Eukaryota; kingdom Metazoa; phylum Chordata; class Chondrichthyes; order Rajiformes; family Rajidae; genus Malacoraja; species Malacoraja senta. The sequence goes on from CM075983.1 coordinate 46,093,474, forward strand.
GGGGGGCGGGAGGAGGAGGAGATGGAGCCGCTGTCACGGCCACTGCTGCCGCTGTTCGGGGCCCGTCATTCGCTCCGACCCTTCCTCACCCCGCACCTAGTATCTTTACCCCGCACGACAGCCGCCGCCGACACGAAACGTCGCGTTTATTTTCTCCAGAGATGCTGCCTGACCCGCGGAGTTACTCCAGTTTTTTGTGTCTATCTTCGGTTTAAACCAGTATCTGGTTGCCAAGCCGGGCAAAATGACTCGGTGTTTAGGTTGCCCGGCGGCGCTTTGAGTGGTCAGTGGCACCCGGGCAACCGCTAATTTTGAGCCCTGGATGTGCGAGTCAAGTTTTTCGACACTTGAGGGTGGTGGGGTCTGGAAAGCATTGCCTGGGGCGATGGTTGGGGCAGAAACAATAATGACATTTAAGTGGCTTTTGGAAAGGGACATGAATATGCAGGCAATGGGGGAACATGGATCATGTGCAGGCAGACGAGATTGGATTGTCTTGGCATCTTGTTAGGCATGGACATTGTGGGTGAAGGGCCTGTTCCTGTGCTGTACTTTTCTATGATCTATATTCTGGGCCCAATATCAAATTTCATCCTTCAGGTAACCCACTGAGTTCCTTCATCAGTTTGTTTTTAGCTCAAGACTTTAGTATCTGCAGTCTCTTGTGTTTCGATGTAATATAGATTTCAGGTTCATTTGAGAAATTGATCTTTAACTGACCTTAATATGCACCCTGCATGTGGTTAGGGTCAACCACTAATACATGAATGATTCCACCTCAGTCCCAGAGTGTAAAAGCAATTCTCAGTGCCTCTCATATTTTTGAATACTTCTGTCAGATCTTCCCTCAACCTTCGGTGTTCCAGAGAAAACAATCACTGCTAACATTAAAAACTCTTCTTGAATTATGTTAGGACTTTATGAAATTACTTTATGATTACTATATGATTTTAGATTAGGCCACCAGCATAATCAATGACTTGTCTCACCCTGGTCACTCCCTCGTCTCCCCTCTTTCATCAGGCAAGAGGTACAGAAGTTCGAAAATTAACACCTCCAGATTCAGGGACAGTTTCTTCCCAGCTGTTATCAGGCAACTGAACTGTCCTCTCACCTACTAGAGAGCAGTCCTAACCTCCCATCCACCTCACTGGAGATTCTCAGACTATTTTTACTCGGGCTTTACTGGACTTTATCGCACTAAATGTTATTCCCTTTATCCTGTATTTGTACACTGCGGACATTGATCGTAGTCATGTATAGTCTTTCCACCGACTGGATAGCATGCAACAAAAACGCCTTTCACTGTACCTCGGTACACGTGACAATCTATCTACATATTACTAAAACTCTCATCTTGTTTCTATCTATCTATGCAATTCCATGTGATCTCGGACCTACGCCAAAACGCTACAAGGTAGCGCAAATATTTTTTGACTCACCTTTGTCCTGCCGTCATTTGTATAAAGTTTTGTTCAGATTAATGTTATATTTCATATTTTTTAATTTAAAAAAGACAAGATTTGAGAAGAAATTCTTCACTGCAGCTATATCTACAGCTATGACTTCACAATGCTACAATGTTGCAATCTCGGCACACTCAGGCCTGCCAGGCTGCCAGCACTAGGAAGTGCAATTCCAAGCTACAATGTTGCTATCCCTTTTTTTATATTCCTGGCAGCATGTATATTCTTGGCAGCATGGAAGGAGGGTGCATTTTTTAAAATATTTTTAAATCACAGTACACTGAATTTTGAATAAGGCCAAATGAGCAGCCCCTGCGCAGTTGGGGGCTCCGGGTGAGTGGTGGAATATTGCGTTGGGGGAACGGGTTGAATTGGGGAAATGGGTGAGTGATGGAATATGGCCTTGGGGAACAGGTTGCATTGGTGGACCAGGCCTCCCATTGGGGAAATGGGTGAGTGGGGGAATATTGCCTTGGGGATCGGGTTGCGTTGGGCGACCAGGCCTCCTGTGGGGGCTATGGGTGAGAGGTGGAATATTGCGTTGGGGGACCAGGCCTCCCATGTGACAGGAACACAACGGGTCCCACTTAGTCTAGTATATTACTGAAACTCTGTTTCTATGTCTGTCTGTTTGTACGGGGTGTGATCCTGAAATTACGCCAAAACGGTACATGATAGCGCAACAATTTTTGGCCCACCTTACTCACCATTATCCCGTGGTGTGTTGTATCAAGTTTTGTTCAGATTGATGGTATATTTTACGTTATTTACATTTTAAACTTTACAAAACCCCACTTTGACAAAATATCTTCCATCTGCACTGGCAGTTAGCAGCGTATGACGTCACAATGGGATCTCATTTACATAAACTGCCCATCAGCAGCGTTCCACCCCACAATAACATCACAATGGGATCTCGTTTACAGGAAAAAAAAAACACAGCAGCTTCCACCTCACAATGATGTCAAGGGGAGTAGGGAGGGGAGTGGGGTTATGGAGGGAGGGAGGCTGAGGGTAGGGGAAAGGAGAGGGGGGACGAGGTGAGGTAGGGAGTGGGGAGGGGAAAGAAGAGGGAGGAAGAGGAGGGGGAGGAAGCATTGGGGGTGAGGGGGAATGGAGCAGGATAGGGGTAGGAAGAGGGATGGCGAGGCGCACTTGGGGAGGGTTGCCGTGACTCGCGTCACAACAGGGATCGCTGGCGTCGCAATGGGAACCCATTAACTGCGTCTGCGCAGTTGGGGGCTATTGGTGAATGGTGGAATATTGAGTTTTGGGACCAGACTTCCCATGTGACGGGTCCCACTTGGTCTAGTAATGAACTAAAATAAGATTACCACTGATTAACATGTTACTGAATTGCATCGTGTACCTTGCTGTATCAATTAATTGTAATACTAAAATTATTGTTACATTAACTTTTTTACAGTTAAATATGAAAGGATAAAATTCTTAGTGATTGCACTGAAGAATTCTGTTGAAGTGTACGCCTGGGCCCCAAAACCATATCACAAATTTATGGCATTTAAGGTAAGATTATTTTCAGGGAAACTTGTTACCACACAAATGGACATGTGGCCTGCACTTCATCCTCCAGCACCTAGACAGCCAGGGGACCTATGCAAGGATTTTGTTTGTTGATTTTAGGTCTGCATTCAACACCATTGTGCCAGAGCTCCTACACTCCAAACTCTCCCAGTTGACTGTGCCTGAACCCCTCTGTCAGTGGATTACCAACTTCCTGACAGACAGGAAACAGCATGTGAGGCTGGGAAAGCACATCTCGGACCCACAGACCCTCAGCATAGGAGCTGCGTACTCTCCCCACTCCTTTACTCTCTCTGCACCAACGACTGCACCTCCACAGACTCCTCTGTCAAGCTTCTCAAGTTTGTGGACGACACAACCCTGATTGGACTGATCCAGGATGGGGAGTAATTCACCTACAGACAGGAAGTGTCACAGCTGGCGTACTGGTGCCTTCGTAACAACCTAGAGCTCAATGCTCTTAAGATAGTGGAATTGATAGTAGACTTTAGGAGAGCTCCCCCTCCCCTCACCCCACTCACCATCAACAACACCACAGTCACATCTATGGAGTCCTTGGAACCATCATCTCCAAGGACCTTAAATGGGGGACCACCATCAATCCACACTCAAAGAGGCCCAACAGAGGATGTACTTCCTGTGGCAGCTGAGGAAACACAATCTGCCACAGGCAATGATGGTCCAAATCTAAACTGCCATGGTAGAGTCTGTACTCACCTTCTCCATCATGATCTGGTTTGGCTCAGCCACCAAGCACGACATCCGGAGGCTGCAGTGAATTGTTCGATCAGCTAAGAAGGTTGTTGGTTGCAACCTCCCCCCCCCGTTGACGAACTGTACACTGCAAGGGCCAGGAAGCAAGCGGGTAAGGTCAACTCTGACCCCTCTCACCCTGGCCACAAATCTTTGAATCATTTCCCTCTGGAAGGCGACTCCGGATTGTCAAAGCTGCCACAGCCAGACATAAAAACAGCTTTTTTATATGAGTAGTAGCTCTACTCAATAACCAAAAGTCTGTAGCCTCCTTTTGCTCTGGTATTTTATTTCATTCACATGTTTAAACTATAATGTTTTATTCTTAATGCTTTATTCTTAATGGTTTACTGTATGTCGTGATGTTACTTGTGAGCGGAGCGCCAAGGCAAATTCCTTGTATGTGTACATACTTGGCCAATAAACTTATTCGTTCATTCATTCAACAATGAAGGATTGACCAGTTCTAAATCCATTGTTCCCAGAAAGCTGAAACACAAGAGGTGTGATAAAGAAGGTTTAATAAAGTATGCTTGCCTTCATCAGACAGGGCATTGAGTATATGCGTCAGGAAATCATGCTGCATCTTTATAAAACTTTGGTTTGGCCGCATTTGAAGTATTGTGTTCATTATTATGCGCAGTAGTAAGGGTTTCAGAGGTTACGAGGAGAAGGCATGAGAATGGGATTGAGAGGGAAAAAATAGGTCAGCCATGACTCGATGGGCTGAATGGCCTAATCCTTCTCCGAAGTCTTATGGTCTTAGTTCTGGTCACCCTGTTATCGGAAGTGAGATGGAGGCTTTGGAGAGGAGGCAGAAGAGGTTTACCAGATGCTGCCCAGATTAGAGGATATTAGTTGGATAGACATGGTTTGTTTACTCGAGAGCGTGGGGAGCTGAGCGAATACATGTTAGTAGTTTATAAAATAATGAGAGGTTTAGATAGGGTAGACAGTCAAAATCTTATTCCCAGGGTTGAAATGATAAATAGTAGAGGGCATAGATTTAAGGTGAGAGGGGGCAAATTTAAAGGTGATGTGTGGGCAAGTTTTTTACGTGGAGAGTGCCTGGAACCCGCTGCAAAGGATGGTGGTGGTGAAGAAGGCTGAGGTAAATAAGATAATGGCATTTAGGAGGTTTTTAAATAGGTACATGAATATGCAGGGAATAGGGTGGTGTAGCGGTAGAGTTGCTACCTTACGGCGCCAGAGACCCAGGTTCAATCCTGATTATGGGTGCTGTCTGTATGGAGTTTGTACCTTCTCCCTGTGACCGCGTGTTTTTTTTGGGTGCATTGGTTTCCTCCCACACTCCAAAGATGTACAGGTCTGTAGGCTAATTGGCTTTGGTAGATTATGAATTGTCACTAGTGTGTGGGATAGTGTCAGTGTAAGGGATGATCGCTGGTCGGCAAGACCTCGATGGGCTGAAGGGCCTGTTTTCATGCTGCATCTGTAAAATCTAAAGTAAAGGATAAGAAGGATACTAGACTAAGTGGGACCCATTGGGTCCCATGTTCACACGGGAGGGCTGGTCCCCCAAGGCAATATTCCACCTCTCCACCAATTCCAATATTGGTGGCCAGTGGTGGGGGGGGAGCTTTCTGAAGCGCTAGTGTGGGTATTGTGGGCTGAAGAGACTGGTTTCCAGAGGGCTAGTATGCACATTGTGGGCCAAATGGATTCTTGGGTTGGCAGCTCAGTCGCTCAAACCTGATGTGCTGCCAGCTCACTCACGGCTGGTGGGCTGGCAGTTGACTCATGGCTATTCCTTGAAATTCCATTTCAAGCAGGGTGCAAGGTCACCGAATTCAAATGCAGTTTCCTACCATTTCAAGCAGGGTGCAAGGCCACCAAATTCAAGTGCAGTTTCTTCCCACTTCAAGCAGGGTGCAAGGCCACCAAATTCAATTGCAGTTTCATACCACTTCAAGCAGGGTGCAAGGCCACCAAATTCAGGTGTAGTTTCCTACCACTTCAAGCAGGCTGTAAGGCCACCGAATTCAAGTGCAGTTTCCTACCACTTCAAGCAAGGGTGCAAGGCCACCAAGTTCAAGTGCAGTTTCCGACCACTTCAAGCAGACTGCAAGGCCACCAAATTCAAGTGCAGTTTCATACCACTTCAAGCAGGGCGCAGGGCCACCAAACTCAAGTGCAGTTTCCTACCACTTGAAGCAGGGTGCAAGGCCACCAAATCCAAGTGCAGTTTCATACCACTTCAAGCAGGGTGCAAGACAACCAAATTGAAGTGCAGTTCCATACCATTTCAAGCAGGGTGCAAGGCCACCAAGTGCAGTTTCATACCATTTCATGCAGGGTGCAAGGCCACCAAATTCAAATGCAGTTTCATACCATTTCATGCAGGGTGCAAGGCCACCACATTCAAATGCAGTTTCATACCATTTCATGCAGGGTGTAACCACCATAAAACCACATAAACACCACACTCCGAGTTCAGTAGACATTCAGTGTGTTCAGTTGATTCACAGCTCAGACAGAGTCGTGACCTCTCCCTCTCCCTCCCCCATCTTGCAGAGACTGAGCCACACCCACACTTCCGGATTTTATAATCCCTCCCCCCTCCCGCCAGAAGGGGCGTGGCCTTCATGGCGTGATTGACAGGAGAGAGATTCTCAACATTTTTTAAAACACTAATAACACTTTTATCTTTCATTGATGGGAAGAAACCTCCGCACCTGATGAGCGGAGGGGGGCTGAGTAAGTTGGCCAAAAATCACTGCCGTAAGTGGTAGTGTTTTATCCAAAATCAATATACAGTGCAAACAGGAGGTTGTCAAGTTACCACCACCAACAACCATTTGCAGTGCAGCATTTCAAAGCAGTTACCACCACCAACAACCATTTGCAGTGCAGCATTTCAAAGCAGTTACCACCACCAACAACCATTTGCAGTGCAGCATTTCAAAGCAGTTACCACCACCAACAACCATTTGTATTGCAGCATTTCAAAGCAGTTACCACCACCAACAACCATTTGCAGTGCAGCATTTGGAAGCGACCACATTTTCATTTTCAAACCACATTAAGGGCACTCACATTTGAGTAGACATGTGTTCAGTGTTATTCACAGCTCAGAGAGATGTGATCCTCTCGCTTCCTCCATCTTGCAGAGACTGAGTGAGGCACAACACTTCCGGGTTTTATAGTCCCTCCCCCCTCCCACCAGCAGGGGCAGCAGAGAGAATGTCAACATTTTTTAAACATTAGTAACTCTTTTCTTTTTCATCGATGGGAAAAATCCTCTTGTCCTGCGCAGCGGAGGGGGACTCTGAGTAAGATGGCCAAAAATCACAGCCGTAAGTGGCAGCGTTTTTACAAAAATCATGAAACAGAAAAACAGGAAGTGGTCAAGATCTTACTTTTAGTAATATAGATGTATCAGGTGCAGGGAGTAGGGATTTTAACTTGGCATCATGTTCAGCACAGAGAATATGGGCCGAAAGGCCTGTCACTGTGCGGTACTGTTCTAAATATTATATTCTATGATGATTTATAGTTTGTCAGTGGCCTTGGGCTTGAGATGGGCATGTCATGTTAACATGGCAATACACTACTCCTTATAAAAGTAGGTTAATGTTCACAATTCATCACGGTTCAAGCACTGGAACAAAGGTGGATACAGCAGGCCACAGGCCTGAATGTAGTGGTTAGTTGTCTGGAAGAGCAATAACAGCAGTCCTTGTTGTAGCTGCCTGCCCTGCTGGGCATTTGTCAGGCTGCAGCAACAAGGATGCTGTCAAGATCAAATGGTGATATAATCTGAGAGCCGTTAGCCTACCTGCCCTGAGGTAAGCCAGTGTGTATCGGTTACTTGTGCACATTCCCACAGTGAGTGGATAACAAGGCTCCCTGGCAATAAGGGCAAACACAACAACAACATACCAGCCATCAGTTGATCCATTCAATATTCTTGAGACGCGAGCAGCTGCAGATGCTGGTTTGTCTGAAGTAGAGCCCCGAGCCACAATGTTTCTGCCCCCTACCACCGCCCCCCCACCCTCCACCACGATCAGTCTGAAGAAGAGTCCCATCCCAAACTATCACCTACACTGGAAATGCTCGGGATGTCAGGCAGGAGACAGGAACAATGAAAGACACAAAGTGCGGGAGTAACTCAGTGGGTCAGGCCACATCTTTGAAGAACATGGATAGACGACAAACATTTTGGGTCGAGAACCTTCTTCTGACTCCACCCTCCCTCCCCTCCCCCCCCCCACCGCTACCCCCCCCCCCCCCACACACAGTCTCAACACGAAACGTCACCTACTTTACTCCAGAGATACTGATGACCTGCTGAGCTACTCCAGCATTTTGTGTTTATCTTATGTGTGGGACTGACTCTCAGTCTGAAGAAGGGCCTCGACCCGAAATGTCACCTATTGCTTTTCTCCAGAGATGCTGCCTGACCTGCTGAGTTACTCCAACATTTTGTGTCTATCTTCTCCAGAGATGTAGCCTGACCCAGTGAGTTACTCCTGCACTTTGTGCCTTAAATATTCTCTCACTGTCTCCCTGTGGCTCTTTTTGTGAGCTATCTGTTAATGAGAGCTGCAAGACCTCTTGTGATGTGGTCAGTAAATGAACACATATGCATGGGAAAAAATGTTCATGGATTATATTAATAGCAAGCCTCATTAACAATAAAATGGTGCTGTAGAGAATTGAACTACTTAATATAAGCCATCTCATATTGTATGTACTTGGCCTACTTATTCAGCACAGCGCTCCCTTTGGTCTATCTGTGCTAACTCCCAAGGATTCTGGAATGTATTGGTTTAGAAATGTTCTACTTTCCGAGTCTATTAATTCCCTGCCTTATTTGCTGTAGGTTAACAGAGTTGAGAAGTGGAACAGGCCACGAGAACAAGAGTCACATTGAAGTTTTTTTAGTCTACTGAGCAGGGTTTGAAGGGATATAGCATTAAATGTGACACCTAACACTATGACCCCAGCAGTTCCCAGAGAGTCTAGGTCAACGTCTTTGCAGGTGAAGACATTTAAAAGTACAAATATAATTCATGTCGAGACCCTTCTTCGGATCCGAAACATCACCCATTCCTTCTCTTCAGAGATGCTGCCTGTCCCCCTGAGTTACTCCAGCAACTTGTGCCTATCTTCGGTTTAAACCAGCACCTGCAGTTCCTTACTGCACAATAACATTCATGCATTTGGAATCTAGGCTTAAAGTTAGTAAGAATCTGCAGAGAGAATGTACAGATTCATGTTTCAGGAACAAGTCTAACACAAAACCTCTCCCTTTCATCTCGGGGCAATTTACAGAGGCCAATTAACCTACAAACCCACCACTGTGTCCCCCTTAGTGTAGGTAACCTCGAGTCCTGGCAACATCCTCATTAATCTTCTCTGTACCCTCTCCAGCTTGACAACATCTGTTCTTGGATATTAATATTATTGGTTTAAACTCAAGCCACAGGGTGTAATGAAGCACTATCTGGTCTCCTCTGCTCCAAGGAGACAAGTCTGGATGTTGTCAAGCTGGAGAGGGTGCAGAGAAGATTTACGAGGATGTTGCTAGGACTCGAGGGCCTGAGCTATAGGGAGATGTTAGGTAAACTTGGGCTTTATTCCTTGGAGAGCAGGAGGATGAGGGGTGGTCTTATAGAGGTGTATAAGACCATGAGAGGAATAGATAGGGTAAAAATACAGAATATTTTACCCGGAGAACCAGAGAACATAGGTTTAAGGTGAGTGGGAAAAGATAGGAACCTGAGAGGCAATCTCTTTACACAAAGTGTGGTAGGTAATATGGAACGAGTTGCCGGATGAAGTATTTGAGGTAGGTCCTATCACAATGTTGAAAAAGCATTTGGACATGTTCATGGATAGGATAGGCTTAGAGGGGAATGTGCCAAAAGCAGGCATGTGGGACTAGTATAGATGGGGCATGTTGGTCGGTGTGGGCAAGTTGGGCTGAAGGGCCTGTTTCCACACTCTATGACACTATTCATCCACTGCCAGTGAGTTCCTTTAATCCGTGACCATTTTGCCGAATCTGTTCTGCGCCACCATTGCTGAGACCGGCACATCCCGTGTGGATTCAATGCTCCATTTGTGGCCTGGCCACAACTAAAGCAAAACTCAACCGCATTAAAATTCACAGGCAAAGCATTTACAACTTCACTATATAAAGATCAACTGCTGGAGTTCATTCTACCTGCTGGGCAACGTTCAGTGAGCTTGAGAATAATGAGTAACATCAACTCATCCAACGATGAGTCACTCACAGCCCACGCAAACAATTCATTTCCATAAGAAAGTAAATCCCAGAGCAAAGATTTCCTTTCCTGCAAGAAGGTTGTTTTTATTATTATTGACTAATGAAGATAAAAATGCCTTTTGAGCACAAGGTTGTCTTGAGCTATACTGTACATCCTTGTTAGCTTTGGAAATTGTCCAGACAAAATTAATTTGGCAAATTCCAAAGATGGAAGAGTTCTTTTGTTAACAACAGGTTAAAAAGTTTTAGACACAAAGTGCTGGAGTAACGCAGCGGGTCAGGCAGCATCTATGGAGAAAAGGAATAGGCGATGTTTCGGGTCGGGACCCTTCTTCAGTCCTGACTTGAAACATCACCCATCCATTTTCATATATATATATACACTGAACTATTTTTCCGTTTGTTATATTGTTTGTAGAGCACTATGCTTACACATTCTGTTGTGCTGCTGCAAGTAAGAATTTCATTGTTCTGTCTGGGACATATGACAATAAAACACTCTTGACTGTTTGGAGTTTAGAAAAATAAGGGGTGATCTTACTGAAGGATGGAGGGGCATTGCCAGATCAAATCAGATTAGTTTTAAGCGGCTTTTGGATATGTGTCAGGTTAATACACCAAGGTGCAATGAAATTCTTTGTGCACATGAAGCTTGCAAAGTAAACAATATGCATGGTCATGATAAATCAAGAATCAAGAGTGTTTTGTTGCGATATGTCCAGAAACGGAACAATGAAATTCTTACATGCAGCAAACAAATCAGCAATACATGTACAATGTACAATATGTACAATGATGAGTGGAAAACAGCAAAATGATGCAAGAATGTAATGCAAAACAAATGAGTGCAAGAAATCACCGAAGTGCCGTAATGGAAAAGTCAACTGGGAGTGATGGACTGACTGGGCTGTGTTCACCACTCTCTGCAGGTTCAGGCGGTCAAGGGCAGGGCAGTTGTCACACTAGGCTGAGATACATCCTGTCGGAACACTTTCCATAGGACATCTGTAGACGTTTAAGAACATCTTTGTGCACACGTCTGAACTTCTTGGATGCCTACAAAAGTAAACACACTGATGTTTACAGGTTTACTGCATCAGTGTGAAGGGACTAGGTTAGGTTGTTAGTCATATTAATTGCTAACTTGACCATCTCTACAGCAGCTCCATTAATGAGGACAGGGTCATATTCACTCCCTTGCTTTCTTAGATCAACAAACAACACTTTCATTTTGCTGTTTTTTTTTTCATTTTGTCCCTTCGTCAACCTGTTTTGGTCATGACCCTTCTACACTCCGTTTCAGGGTAGGACCTTTCTTCTTCATTCTGTGACACACGTCGGGTTATCCTAAAAAGGGGTTTTAAAATGCAAGACGGAGACCCAAGGAACTGCAGCTGCCGAAATCTTGAGCAAAACTCAAAGTGCTGCAGTAACCCTGCAGATCAGGCAGCATCTGTGGAGGGAATGTTTAGTTTACTTCAGAGATACAGCACGGAAATAGGCCCTTCGGCCCACCGAATCCGTGCCGACAAGCGATCCCGGCACACTAACACTATCCCCCATGTAGCGGGGAGAATGTACAAACTCCATACAGACAGCACCCATAGTCAAGATCACACGCGGGTCTCTGGCGCTGTAAGGCAGCAACCCCACCGCTGCGCCACAGTGCCATCCCTGAATGCAAAGGCGATGTTTCCATTCGGGTCTCAAGAAGGGCACCAACCCAAAACGTCGCCTATCCATGTCATCCAGAGATGCTGCCCGACCTGCTGAATTACTTAGTGCTTTGCTCAAGATTCCAGCATTTGCACTTCCTTGTGGCCTAAAATGGGACTTGAGCTCCGCCAGATGTGGAGCGTTGACTCCACGCACCCGACAGATGTTCTGTGCGTGGCAAGGAGGCAAGTAGTCCTCAAGTAGCAACTTCCAAAACTCCACACCAAGTACACTGATGGCGATTGAAAGCTTGCTAGCTGTCAAAGGCCTTCTAGCACTTCTCAAAATAGACACATTTAAAAAACACTCAAATAGATTTGAATAATTTTAAAAATGAAGCATTTAAAAAATTAAAATAAGAATATGCACAATTTATTGAAACCACACTAAAATAATTTAAAAGATTAAAAAACAGCAAGCTAAGTTAAATAAAGAAAGCACGCTCAGTTTTCTAAATAGGGTAAAGCAGTTCCATATATGCCTGCCCTGCCCTCCCAGGCTTAAAGAGCACCTCCACCCTCTCCAGCGCACCCTGCTCTGCACTTGGAACAGAGATGAGCCCCAGGATGGATGTGGGCATTGGAGTTTCTTGGTACTCAACTGCACCAACTCTGCAGGGGCAGCACGGTGGTGCAGCGGTAGAGTTGCTGCCTTACAGCTTCAGAGACCTGGGATCAATCCTGACAGTTTCCTCCCGCGTTCCAAAGACGTGCGGGTTGATATTAGACTTTAGTTTCAGTACAGCGCGGAAACAGGCTCTTCAGCCCACCGACTCTGTGCCGACCACCGATCACCCCGTGCTCTAACCTACTCGTACCAGGGACATTTTAACCTACAAACCTGTACGTCTTTGGAGTACGGGAGGAGCACCCAGAGAAAACTCACGTGGTGACAGGGAGAACGTGCAAACTCCGTACAGGCAGCTCCCGTAGTCAGGATTGAACCCGAGTCTCTGGTGCTGTAAGGCAGCAACTCTACCAATGTGCCACCTTGCTATCTGAGTAGTTAAAGTTAGTTCTTTGCTTGCGAGGTGCATTAAGTTTCTAGATAAATGCAAGTTCTAACAATTATTTCATGGGATGTGTGAAGTAAAAGTTTAGTTTTAGTTTAGAGAGACAGCATGGAAACAGGCCCTTTGACACACCGAGTCCACATCGACCAGCGATCACCTGCACACTAGGTCTATGTTATCCCAATTTACAAAAGCCAATTAGCCTACAATCTAGCACATATTTGGAACGTGGCAGGAAACTGGAGAACCTGGAGAAAACCCACATGGTCACAGGGAGAATGGACAATCTCCGTACAGACAGCACCCGTAGCCAGGATCGAACTCGGGTCTCTGGCGCTGCAAGGCAGCAACTCTATGCTACTAGATACAAGAATTCTCTGTGAGTTTGAATCTGTTTGGTTAGACAGCAATTAAATGTACTTAAATGGCACACTGGATGTTCTCTCTGTTCTGAACATAAATCGACATAAGAGTCTATAAGTGGATTTATTAGAACAAGCAAGTCATAAAAAGCCAATAAACTATTAATAGCCCAAAAAAGCATTTCTAATTTCAACTACAAATAGGAAATGCTGGGAACACTCAGTATGATAAGCAGCAAAGGTAGATTGAGAGACAGAGACAGATTGATGTTCTTTCATCAGAATGGCAAACTCTAACAATTTCACTCCTGCCATGCGACAGGCTGTTCAGTCATGAGAGCTTTGCTCTGGCATGAGAGGGTTAACTCATTCCTTCCCATCCAAACCACCCCTCCCCACGTACTTTCCCCTGCAACTGCAGGAGATGCAACACCTGTCCTTATACCTCCTCCCTCGACACCATCCAGAGTCCCCGGCAGTCCTTTTAGGCGAGGCAGAGGTTCACTTGCACCTTCTTCTGGTGGACTTTAGGAGAGAAGCACCCCTGTCCCCTGTCTCCATCAATGGTGTGGATGTGCAGTTTACCAGGGAGTACAAATACCTTGGAGTATCCCTGGAATAAACTGGACTGATCCAGGAACGCTGAGGCCCTGTACAAGAAGGGACAGAGCCGCTGTACTTTTTGAGAAGGCTCCGCTCCTTCAACGTCTGCAGTAAGAAGCTGCAGATGCTCTACAAATCGGTGGTAGCCGGTGCCATCTTCTTCACTGCTGTGTGCCGGGGTAGCTGGACACCAACAGGATCAACAAACTCATCAGGAAGCCTGGCTCCGTCCTGGGGGCGGAGTTGGATTCATGGGAGATGGTCTTGGAGGGGAGGACGCTCCTCAAACTGCAGAGCATCCTAAACAATGCAGCTCACCACCTCCATGACACACTGGTCAACCTGAGGAGCACCTTCAGCAACAGACTGGTTCCACTAAAATGCAGGACAGAACGTCACAGGAGATCCTTCTTCCCTCTGGCTATCAAACTGTACAGCTCCTCCCCCTTCTGTTGTGGGGTAGACTGAGACTGACTCTCCTCCCCCCTCCCCCATCTTTGCACATCCCCAATCCTTTCCACTCCTCACTTTATTTTCATGTATCCTGTGTTTGTATGACTGTTGGCAGATCATTTTCCCTCCTGGGATAAATAAAGTTCTATCGTATTGTATCTTCAACCTCATCTACTATATCCGCCGTTCTCAGTGTGGGCTCCTATATGTCGATGAGACCAAGCGCAGACTGGGTGATCATTTCACTAAATATTTACACTCAGTCTGCCTTACCTAAGCAATCCCCCAGTTTCCAAACATTTTAACCCCTTCTCATTCCCATACTGACCTTTCTGTCCTGGGCGTCCTCCACTGTCTGAGTGAGGCCACATGCCAATTGGAGGAATATACTTCGCATGGGCAGCTTACGACCCTGCAGTATTTATGTTGATTTCTCTAATTTCAAGTAACCCCTGCATTCCATCTCCCCCCCCCCCCCCCCTTCATCCTACTAGTCCCACTGTGCGCATCCTTGTATCACTTCGTTATCGCCTCTTCCCCAGCCAACAATGGGCCATTATGGGCTCCACCCTTCCTTGGTCACCTGTTGCTGGCCTTGCTTTGTTCTGGCCTATTCTTACCTCCAGTTCCCTCCACTCAACCTTTAGTCTGAAAAAGGGTCGCGACCCGAAATGTTACTTAAGGGCCTGTCCCACATTCACGACCTAATTCACGACCTTTTTTACTCGTGGAGTTTTTTCATCATGCTAGAAAAAACGCCCCGACCTACTTGATGCCACGAGTACCTACGACTAGCATCACGACCTCGTGACGACCATGCTGCGAGTATGAGACAAGGGCAAACTCGGCAGAGGTCGTGAAAGTGGGACAGGCCCTTTATCCTTTTTTTCCCAGAGGTGCCTTGCTGGGAATGTGCACTTTGATGATGACGATGCAGAAACAACTCCTTTTCGAGCAGTTCCAGCCCATACCAAAGTAGAGGCAGTTTCTTCAATGTTCTGGTTGTTAAACTGCACTGGTGGTAGTGTGTGGCATTACCCAATGTACTCAAGCTGTCTCTTCTCTTGCAGTCATTCTCGTCTCTCCCGCATAAACCGCTGGCAGTGGATCTCACAGTTGAGGAAGGCCAGAGACTGAAGGCAATCTATGGTTCTACTTCAGGGTTCCACGCCATCGACGTTGATTCGGGAACAGTTTATGACATCTACCTTCCGACTCACGTAAGAACTTCTGACCTTTTAGCAGTCCACATCCCGTGAGGGGTTTAGCTTTGGGGTGTTGATGTTGAAACAAGTCGACACTCCTGTTAGAAGCATCAAATCCCTTCCTTGTATATTGAATCCACACCACGGGCCCCAGTTCCAAAGTCAACTGGGACACTTCTCAGCGCAAGAGGGGTTTGACAATGGATGCATACTCTGATTCATTTAGAACATGTTTTGGATGATCTACACTAGTTACCTTTAAAACAAAAATGCTAACCTCTTCTTATGTAAGTACAATCCCATAAAAGACAGCTACCTGTGAATGCAATACATTCTAACACATTGTCAATCGGTGCCTACACAGCACAATTTCAATGTCATTATTTTGTTTTCAGGCCTTTCCACAGATGCTGCCTGACCTACTGAATGTTTCTAGTTGTGTGACGTAGGTTTATCAATCGTGTGTACCGTCCTGGACTTCCCCAACATCGGGAACAATCTTCCAGCATCTAGCCTGTCCAACCCCATAAGAATTTTGTACGTTTCTATAAGATCCCCTCTCAATCTCCTAAATTCTAGCGAGTATAAGCCAAGTCTATCCAGTCTTTCTTCATATAAAAGTCCTGACATCCCAGGAATCAGTCTGGTGAACCTTCTCTGCACTCCCTCTATGGCTATAATGTCCTTCCTCAGATTTGGAGACCAAAACTGTACGCAATACTCCAGGTGTGGTCTCACCAAGACCCTGTACAACTGCAGTAGAACCTCCCTGCTCCTATACTCAAATCCTCTTGCTATGAAAGCCAACATACCATTCGCTTTCTTCACTGCCTGCTGCACCTGCATGCCTACTTTCAATGACTGGTGTACCATGACACCCAGGTCTCGCTGCATCTCCCCATTTCCTAATCGGCCACCATTTAGATAATAGTCTGCCTTCCCGTTTTTGCCACCAAAGTGGATAACCTCACATTTATCCACATTATACTGCATCTGCCAAACATTTGCCCACTCACCCAGCCTATCCAAGTCACCTTGCAGTCTCCTAGCATCCTCCTCACAGCTAACACTGCCCCCCAGCTTAGTGTCATCCGCAAACTTGGAGATGTTGCTTTCAATTCCCTCATCCAGTTCATTAATATAAATTGTAAATAGCTGGGGTCCCAGCACTGAGCCTTGCGGTACCCCACTAGTCACTGCCTGCCATTGTGAAAAGGACACATTTACTCCTACTCTTTGCTTCCTGTTTGCCAGCCAGTTCTCTATCCACATCAATACTGAACCCCCAATACTGTGTGATTTAAGTTTGTATCCTAATCTCTTATGTGGTACCTTGTCGAAAGCCTTCTGAAACTCCAGATACAACACATCCACTGGTTCTCCCCTATCCACTCTACTAGTTACATCCTCGAAAAATTCTATAAGATTCGTCAGACACGATTTACCTTTCGTAAATCCATGCTGACTTTGTCCAATGATTTCACCACTTTCCAAATGTGCTGCTATCCCATCTTTAATAACTGATTCTAGCAGTTTCCCCACTACCGATGTTAGACTAACTGGTCTGTAATTCCCCGTTTTCTCCCTCCCTCCCTTCTTAAAAAGTGGGGTTATGTTTGCTACCCTCCAATCCTCAGGAACTACTCCAGAATCTAAAGAGTTTTGAAAAATTATCACTAATGCATCCACTATTTCTGGAGCTACTTCCTTAAGTACTCTGGGATGCAGCCTATCTGGCCCTGGTGATTTATCGGCCTTTAATCCATTCAATTTACCCAACACCACTTCCCGACTAACCTGGATTTCACTCAGTTCCTCCATCTCCTTTGACCCGCGGCCCCCTGCTATTTCCGGCAGATTATTTATGTCTTCCTTAGTGAAGACGGAACCAAAGTAGTTATTCAATTGGTCCGCCATATCCTTGTTCCCCATGATCAATTCACCTGTTTCTGACTGCAAGGGACCTACATTTGTTTTAACTAATCTCTTTCTCTTCACATATCTATAAAAACTTTTGCAGTCAGTTTTTATGTTCCCTGCCAGTTTCCTTTCATAATCTATTTTCCCTTTCCTAATTAAGCCCTTTGTCCTCCTCTGCTGGTCTCTGAATTTCTCCCAGTCCTCTGGTATGCTGCTTTTTCTGGCTAATTTGTACGCATCATCTTTTGCTTTGATACTATCCCTGATTTCCCTTGTTATCCACGGATGCACTACCTTCCCTGATTTATTCTTTTGCCAAACTGGGATGAACAATTTTTGTAGTTCATCCATGCAGTCTTTAAATGCCTTCCATTGCATATCCACCGTCAACCCTTTTAGAACTAATTGCCAGTCAATCTTGGCGAATTCACGTCTCATATCCTCAAAGTTACCTTTCTTTAAGTTCAGAACCGTTGTTTCTGAATTAACAATGTCACTCTCCATCCTAATGAAGAACTCAACCATATTATGGTCACTCTTGCCCAAGGGGGCACGCACAACAAGACTGCTAACTAACCCTTCCTCATTACTCAATACCCAGTCTAGAATAGCCTGCTCTCTCGTTGGCTCCTCTACATGTTGGTTTAGATAACTATCCCACATACATTCCAAGAAATCCTCTTCCTCAGCACCCCTGCCAATTTGATTTACCCCAGCCAATTTGATCTATATGTAGATTGAAGTCACCCATTATAACTGTTTTGCCTTTGTTGCACGCATTTCTAATTTCCTGTTTGATGCCATCCCCAACTTCACTACTACTGCTAGGTGGCCTGTACACAACACCCACCAGCGTTTTCTGCCCCTTAGTGTTTCGCAGTTCTACCCATACCGATTCCACATCCTCCAAGCTAATGTCCTTCCTTTCCACTGCGTTAATCTCCTCTCTAACCAGCAACGCTACCCCACCTCCTTTTCCTTTCTCTCTATCCCTCCTGAATATTGAATATCCCTGGATGTTCAGCTCCCAGCCTTGGTCACCCTGGAGCCATGTCTCCGTGATCCCAACTATATCATAATCATTAATTGCTATCTCCACGTTCAACTCATCCACCTTATTACGAATGCTCCTTGCATTGAGACACAAAGCCTTCAGGCTTGTTTTTACAACGCTCTTACCCCTTATACAATTATGTTGAAAAGTGGCCCTTTTTGATTTTTGCCCTGGATTTGTTCATTCTGTTCATACTTAACAATGTCTATGAAATTTATCGGTCTGGCCATTCAATCCCTGTTCACTGTGGGAGGTGAAAATTTGACTCATACCCTTGAAGCTGTATAATTAAGTTTAAAGTCTTGATTTTAACACATCAGTGCTCTGTTGCAGAACTACATGTGTTAACCAAGGCTGGGTTAATTGTGTGCGCCTGTATGTACAAAGTGCACATGTATACATCCTGCTCATATTGTGATTATCAATGTTTTCCTTTACTTTTCAATTCTGCACAAGTTCATAAAAAACTAGAAAGACATGAACAGCCATTCAGCCCCTCAAGCCATTCTTGTCCTTTAAATGGATTTTGGCTAACCTGTATTTTAACTCGATCTGTTGAACCCTGACAAACCATCAATAATCTTGCATAACACAAAGTGCTGAAAGAATGCAATGCATCAGACAGTGTCTGGGGAGGGATTGGACAGCCGGCATTTAGAGTCAAGATCCTTCTTTGTAGTCTGAAGAAGGGTCCCAACATAAAATGTCAGTCAGAAGAAGGGGCCCGACCCAAACTGTTACAGTCTGAAGAAGGGTCCTGACCAGAAACGTCACTTATCCGTTCCCTCCACAGATGCAGCCTGTCCCATTGAGTTCCTCCCACACTTTGTGTTCTACACAAAGATTCCAGTAATTTGCAGTTCCTTGCATCTTAATAATTCTGTACAATCTAGTTGATTAATTCTTCAAATGGTAACAGGCTCAGTTAATTAATTTTAACTTTTTCAGGGCAATAGGTTTCAGACCTCAACCACTTATTCTATGCAAGGATATGCCTCTTGACTTCACTGCGGATATATATGTACCTGTGGTCCACAATAGTCTTGCAGTGCAAAACTCTTTCTGATCACTGGGAACTGAACCTCAGTCTATGAGGGAACACCAAGATCCCCTCTGGAAATCCCTCACTACCCAAGCTTTGTTTTGCATGCCATCCAATCAGATCAGATAATACTACACATAAATACAATTACATCACACTCAAATACAACAGGTTGAGCAATGGGGAAGATACAGAGTGCAGAATATAGCTCTCAGCATTGTAGCGCACCAGTTCCATGGACAAAGTCCAATGTCCTCAATGGGGTAGAAGTAAATCGGACAGTACCCTAGCTTATGGACAGACCATACAGAAGCCCAATAACAGAGGGGAAGAAGCTGTCCCTGAGTCTGGTGGTGTGCACTTTCAAGCTTCTGTATCGTATGCCAGACGGGAGCAGGGAGGAGAAGGAATGAGCAGAATGTGACGTCTTTAATAATGTTGCCTACTTTTCCAAGGCAGTATGAAGTTTCGATGGAGTCAATGGTGGGGAGTCTGGTCTGTGTGATGGACTGCACTACATCTACAACTCTCTGCAAGTTCTTGCTCTCTTGGGCAGAGCTGTGATGTAGCCCGACAGTATACTTTGTCAGATGAGGCATTAAAATGAGGGCCCAGGCAACCTCTGAAACAGACATAACTGTTCCCCCTGGCAATAGACTTACGTGATGGGACACTGTTCCTGGGTCCTTGAAATAGGTCGTCTGGTCATTGTCACAGAGCTCAGGCACAGAGACCATCACACGTCCCACATCACTATAGTGACTTGATTTCATTATTACATGATTGGCTTTGGGGCAAGAATGTTTACAACATCTTCCTTGCATCAAATAAATTTGGCATGTTCATAAATTCATAAATTGTAGGAGCAGAATTGGGCCATATGGCCCATCAAGTCTACTCCGCCATGCAATCATTCCTGCTCAACCCCATTCTCCTGCCTTCTCCCCATAGCCCCTGACACCCATGCTAATCAAATATCTATCAATCTCCACCTTAAAAATAGCTGATCAAAACTTTAAAAGTTGACTCAGGATTCATTGTTTTTTGGAAAAGAAAATTTGAGGGTATCTTTTAGTTTAGTTTAGTTTAGACATACAGCATGGAAACAGGCCATTCGGACTACCGAGTCTGCATCGACCAGCGATCCCTGTACACTAGCGCTATAGAGTCATAGAGTGATACAGTGTGGTAACAGGCCCTTCGGCCCAACTCGCTCACACCGGCCAACAATATCCCAGCTACCCAAGTCCCACTTGCCCGCGCTTGGTCCATAACCCTCCAAACCTGTCCTATCCATGCACCTGTCCAACTGTTTCTTAAACAATGGAATAGTCCCAGCCTCAACTACCTCCTCTGGCAGCTTACTCACGAGGGACAATTTTACAATTTTACCAAAGCCAATTAACCTACAAACCTGTACGTCTTTGGAATGTGGGAGGAAACTGGAGCATCTGGAGAAAACCCAAACAGGTCACAGGGAGAACGTACAAACTGCATACAGATAGCACCCGTAGTCAGGATAGAACCCAGGTCTCTGGCGCTGTAAGGCAGTAACTCTACTGCTGAGCCTCTGTGCTGCCATTTTCCTTTGTCAAAGTACATCCTGATTTTACACTGAACAATCGGGCTGTAATGTTGGGAATATATCCCACGGGGATTATGTTGAGTTAATCGACTATTAATCCAGAGAGCTCGAGTGGTATTCTACAGACTTGAACTTCTGATCCAAAGACCTGGACTAATAATCAAGTGACACAAGGAACTGCAGATGCTGGAATCTTGCATAGAACACAAAATGCCCGAGTAATTCAGCGGGTCAGGTGACGTTTTGGGTCGGTACCTTCCTTCAGACTTCTTCAGTCTGAAAAAGGATCCTGACCCAAAATGTTGCCTGTCCGTGTCCTTAATGATGCTAAAAAAAAAGACACTGGAGTAACTCAGCGGGTCAGGCAGCATATCTGGTGAACATGGATTGGTGACGTTTTGGGTCGAGACCCTTCTTCAGACTGAGGAAAGTTTCTATATGTTTCTGCATCCTCAATGATGCAGCCTGACCTGCTGAGATACTCCATCACTTTGTGTTCTCGTGATCCGGAGACCTGGACTAAAAGATGAGTTCCTGATACCTGATGGATGTAAGTAGTGGATAGGAACTGCAGATGCTGGTTTATAAAAAAAGTACACAAAGTTCTGCCGTAACTCAGCGAGTCAGGCAGCATCTCCAGAGACCGAGGATGGATAATGATGCAGGTACGTTAACTAGCAGTGAACTGCAGCAATTCTTGAAAATTAAAGCCTGTTGGATTGAAATATTAATACAGTAAACTCATTATTATGGACCTCCTTATAATGGAATTCGGATTCCTGGATTCCAGGCCCAGTTCCAGACCGAGAGTCTGAAGGATCCCAACATGAAATGCCGCCTATCCATGTTCTCCAGAGATGCTGCATGACCCGTTGAGTACTTTAGACTTTAGAAATACAGCGTGGAAACAGGCCCTTTGGCCCCACGAGTCTGCGCAGACCAGCGATCACCCCATGCACTAGCACTAAGGACAATTTACAATTTTACCAAAGCCAAGTGACCAGCAGACCTGTACGCCTTTGGAGGGAACAGGAGCACTCGGACAAAACACACGCGGTCACTTTGAGAATGTATAAACTCTGTACAGACAGCACCCGTAGTCAGGATTGAACCAGGGTCTCTGATGTTGCAAAGGTCCTGTCCCACTTGGTGATTTTTTTGGCGACTGCCGGCATCATTGACTGACGTATCAGGTCACCGAAAAATTCGTGGCGTGATGGGGTATGACGCGCGGTGTTTTTTCAAGTGTCGCAACATTTTTTTTGTCGCCGCTGGATTTTGAAATGTTCAAAATCTTTTGGCGACACTGATATGACGCCGCCGGTCGCCGAAAAAAATTGCCAAGTGGGACAGGCCCTTAAAGCAACAACTCTACCGCTGTGCCACTGTGCCGCCCTTTGTTGTCAAACTAGAAAAAAAAATTATGACTTTTCTGGCATAGCACTGAGAAATATATATTTTTTGTTTTATCATTATTTCTAATTGTGTAGCCTATATTCCAGTGAAATCATGTCATGGGTTTGGGGAGAGAAAGTGATTGAAGTTCATTGTGTGGAGAATGAACGTCTCGATGGAGTGCGCCACTGGTCGCCTGCAATTTTTGCCTCAGTTTCTACAGCATTTTGTGTCCTTTTCTGTATTAACCAGTATCTGCAGTTGTTTGTTTCTGCTACTTATGCAATGATAGTCCCTTATAGACACACAATGCTGGAGTAACTCAGCGGGTGAGGCAGCATCTCTGGAGAGAAGAAATGGGCGACTTTTCGGGTCTCGACCCTTCTTCAGACTGAAGCTTCTCGACCCGAAACGTCGCCCATTCCTTCTCCCCAGAGATGCTGGCTCACCCGCTGAGTTACTCCAGCATTTTGTGACTACCTTCGATTTAAACCAGCATCTGTAGTTCTTTCTTACATATGATAGTCCCTTACTCAGATATAGCAGACAATCGGCAACAGGACACCACCCCCCACCCCCAACTCCCCATGATCCGTTATAGCGAGGGTTGACTGTAATGCCTCATGCAGTACAGGAGGAAGTTTGCACTGCTGCTTGTAGTGGAGGAACGAAAGGGTTAACTTCCCTCGAGTGCAGCAGCACATTCTGCTCAGCACAGAAGCCTGAGGCAGACTAATTTGGTTGATCTGCCCTTGTTATTTCCACGCTCCCGGCTTTCATGGGTTCCAAAAATAAAGCACCCCCCTCCGGTGCCTCGACGCTACGCGGCACGCTGCTGGCGTGGGCATCCCCAAGTGACAGGCTAGCTTGCCTCGGACATCACCTGATGGCGAGGAAGCCTTTATTAAGCCAGCTTGCCGTCAACCATCGCTGTGTTGTTAGCAAGCTAGCCGATTGAAATTCACCCACTGCCTTTGCTCTCATCGCACAAACCTCATGAGAATAATAAGACAGCGGATGAAAATTGCCCTCCGACTGTGGATGCCTATCCTGATGCTGAGGATAGTGGCTGCTGAGAAATGGGATTCCTGTGTTCACTTAGAAACACACAGCCTGGCAAGTGGAGTAAAAAAAGCAATGTGATCTCTCTCCCTCACTGTTTCCTGCAAATGAGACTTTGTAAAAACCCTAAGTAATGAATATTGTTGCTAACAATCTTGTGCTTAAACTGTGTGTGCTCGCTGTGTGTTTGCCACTGCTGTGGAGTTAATTTGCTGGCCAAGTAGTAACATTTCTCACGTGAACCTCTGATTCAGATTCAAGGCAGCATTCAGCCACACGCTATAATCATCCTTCCGAACACTAACGGGATGGAGCTGCTGGTTTGCTATGAAGATGAAGGGGTCTACATCGATACCTATGGACGGATCATAAAGGAGACAGTCATGCAGTGGGGAGAGATGCCGTCTTCGATCGGTAAGTCTGCTTGCTTTCATTACCACTGCTCTACTTAAGGTTACCGTCTCGGGCTATCATCTGCCCTATTTCTGCCGTGCAAAGCCTTTCCTGTTCTGTAACTTCAGAACAAAACTTGTCTCTCTCCATCTTACCAACCAAAATTTAGCTACAGCAGGATGTTGTTGTTTTTTTGACCCACTGAGTTCTGAGTATTATTTTTTTATTACACAGATGTGGTCTGACCTGCTGAATGATTCAAGTACATTGGCCATCAAGCCTGTGCACACGAGTTCCATATTATCCCACTTTCACATCCACTCCTTTGACATTACAAGCAATTCCCTTATATTCTCTCATGTGATCCCATCAAATGCATTTATATTTCACCTGTCATAATCTCAAGGCAGACACAAGGAACTGCCGATGCTAGTTTACAAAAAAGACACAAAGTGCTGGAGTAATTCAAAGGTTCGGGCAGCATCTCTGGTGAACGTGGATAGGTGACGTTTCAGGTTGAGACCCTTCCTCATAACTTGAAGACATCCCACTTTGTTTTAGGATGTCATTAAAATGGAAAGGGTGCATAAAATCTTTACAAGAATATGACCAGGTCTGAAGTGTTTGAATTATAAGAAGAGGCTGGATAGACTAGGGCTTTCTTCCCTGAAGCACAGGAGGCTGAGGGGTGATCTTGCTGCAGTTTACAAAATCATGAGGAATAAATTGAATAGCCACATTTTGCTTCCCGGGTTTTGGGAGTATAAAGCTAGAGGGTATAGATTTAAGGTGAGAAGGGAGAGGTTTAAAAGGAGGGTTAACGGAGAGTGATGTGTTTCTGGAACGAGTTGCTAGTGTAAATGGTAGAGGTGGATACAGTTAAGACGTTTAAAAGACGCTTGCTCGGGCATATGGATAGGAAACGTTTGGAGGAATGTTGGCTAGGCATAATCAAGTGACACTACCCTGGTTCAGCAAATTGGTCAGCATAGACAAGTTGGGCTGAAGGGCCTGTATCCATGCAAACAGCTCTGCCAAATAAGTACATCTTAAGGGACAGCCCAGTGGCTTAGCAGTAGAGTTGCTGCCTCACTGCATCAGAGACCATGGTTCGATCCTGACTATGGGTGCTGCCTGTACGGATTTTGTACGTTCGCCCTGTGACTGTGTGGGTTCCTCTGGGTCCTACCACACACCAAAGACGTGCGGATTTGTAGGTTATTTGCCTTCGGTAAAATTGTAAATTGTCCCTAGTGTGTAGGATAGTGTTAGTGTAAGGGGTGATCGCTGGTCAGAGAGGACACGATGGGCCGAAGGACCTGTTTCCGTGCTGTATCTCGAATGTCTAAAGAAGTTTAATGTGGGAATTCCACAGCCCAACACCTTTTAGCATGGCTGGCCCATGTAGAAATATCCTGGGATAGAAAATATAGGTGGATCCTTTAGCTTTAATTCTCTCCTCACAATGTCGCTAGCAGTTGGCTGATCATCATTGGGTTAGCACAGAGGCGCAGCTGGTAGAGCCACTGCCTCACAGAAGCAGAGATCCAAGTTCGATTCTGAGGTCCAATGCTGTCGGTGTGGAGTTTGCACACTCTCCCAGTGACTGCGTGGGTTTCTTCCGGGTGGTCCCAGTTTTCTCCTTCATCCCAAAGACGTGCGGGTTAGTAGATCAATTGGCCGATGTGAATTGCCTCTAGTGTGAGTAGGTGAGTGGTGGAATCAGTGGTAAGTTGATGGACTCAGTAGACAGAAGGACCTGCTTCTGTGCTATATGCATGTGCAATATTATGTATCTTATCATCCTTCCCTTCAAGGGACCCTAAAAACAGCAGAATATCTCAGCTTCCCCTTTCTGCTTAAAATTGCAAGGTTCAAAAAGGAAATTCTTCAATCCCGACTGTGAAATAGCAATCCATTTAGTTCCACTTCCCAAAATCTTTCCCTATACCAGATCAGGTCATTGAGGCAGGTACTACAGAAGAATTTGGATAAGTACATGCATAGGCAAGGTTAGACGGATATGGGCCAAACACGGCAAATGGGACTAGCTTCAATGGGACATCTTTTTTTTTTTTTATTTTTTTTTATTTTTTTTTTTTTATTTTTTTTATTTTTTAGAAGTACGGTAGATTACAGTAATGTACAACACGTATATATTAATACATTTTTTGTACCGCTTCACTTTTTTAATCTTTAAGAAAGAAAAAGAAAGAAGTAAGAAAAGTGAAGAAAGTGCACAAAGGTTGTGAAGTGCAAAAGAGTGTTGGGAAAAGAAAGCCCCTTAGAAAAGAAGTTAGAGAAGGAAGTAAAGTTAGAAAATAGACCCTAGAAAAAAAAAGAGAAAGAAAGAAGGAACAATCGCTCTATTATAATTCTTATACCATACTTCATAGAGAAGGAACTACCAACCAAGTCTGTTTTTATTTTACCTCCCATTACCAGGTCCAGATACCTTTTATTTATTTATTTGTTTTTCTAAATTACTATTGCACCTCATGCTTGTAATAGGTCCAAAAACGTAGACCACGTCTTTTGAAATTGATCTACTTTGCCTACTAGGAGGAATCTCATCTCTTCCTCTGAATAAAATTATTCAAATTTATTGGAGAGAGAATAATCGCTCCTATATTATTCGGGACATCTTGATCGGCATGGACCAATCCAGCCAAAGGGGCTGTTTCCATGCTGTATGACTCTGATTCTAAATAGGAATACCACAGTGTCATGGTGAAACAAGATAGAATCATCAGAAGGGCGCAAATCAGGAATCCATGACAAAAACCCCAGCAATATTTTATTTACACAAATTGCCAGAATAACTCAGTGGGTCAGGCAACATCTCTGGGGAACATGGATAGGTGATGTTTTGGCTCAGACTGGAGTCTTCCTAAATCTGAAGAATGGTCTCAACTCTAAACGTTACATATCCATGATCTCTGAGGATGCTGGCTGACCTGCTGAGTTACTCCAGCATTTTGTGTCTTTTTTTTGGACACCGGCATCTGCCGCTCCTTATTTCTTCAATTTTTATTCACCATTTTTCAAGTGTTTATCACATTCCCCATTTAAAAGTCGCTGCTGAATCGCCTTACTGCTCTCATTTCAGGCAGTGTAATCCGGGTCATAACGAGATGCAATGTGACTCATTGCTGTTTTTATGGGCAATAACAATTGGCATGGCAACAAATTCTGTACTCTGGGGAAATGCTGTAGATGCAGGTAATCTGTGGGCAATGGTACGCTAGTAAACCTCTGCTGCAAAAGTAGGACTTGGAATTATTGCTTCTTCAGTTTCTTGACTTTAAACCTTACCTTAAACCTGGATAGAGTGGATGTGAAGAGGATGTTTCCACTCGTGAGCGAGTCTAGGACTAGAGGCCATAGCATCAGAATAAAAGGATGTACATTTAGAAAGGAGATGAGGAATTTCTTTGGTCAGAGGGTGGTGAATCTGTGGAATTCAATGCCACCGACGGCTGTGGAGGTCAAGGCAATTTTTAGAGATTGACAGATTCTTGATTAGTAAGGATGTCAAGGGTTACAGGGAGAAGGCAGGAGAATGGGGTTGAGAAGGAAAAAATAGATCATCCATGATTGCATGGTGGAGTAGACTTGATGGGCCGAATGGCCTAATTCTGCTCCTATAACTTGTGAACCTATAAATCTTCGGTTACTCCTCTCTCTAAATTCTCAGCAACCCTACACTCAGAGATTTGTAATAGATTATGAATTATTTTTATAAATTTATAAAAATCATTCCTGTTATAAATTTGTAATAGAAATCAAACTCAAGCTGTATGATACTGGAAAATTGCCATAGTCTTACTGCATGGAAACAGACCCTTCAGCCCATCTTGCCCATGCTGACCAAGATGCCTCATCTATGCTCATCCCACCTGCCCTTATCCCAATTAGCCTTTCCTCTCCATGTAACTGTCCAAGCTTGTTCTATATACCCACTACCATCTGTGTGAAAGTGGAAAATTGTCGATTTTATGTTTGGTTTAGAGTTACAGCACTAAACTTTATTCCCATTATTCCCATTTATCATGTATGTGTACATTGTGGATGGCTCGATTGTAATCATGCATTGTCTTTCCATTGACTGGATAGCACGAAACAAAAGCTTCTCACTGTACCTCAGTAAACATGACAATAAATTGAACTAAACTAAACTAGATCATCCTGCTCGGGACTGTCTAATTCAGCTCTACCCCATTAAGGACATTGGATTTTATTTTGGGAACTGATGCACTACAAAGCGTAACAATGTTGAGAACTGAGAAATGTGGGACAAAGGACAATGGGGACCCGGTGTGGGGGAACTATTGAAGGGGGGAACAAAAGGGGGAGCTTTGTAACTTTGTCAGCGCCGTAGGTGGCTGCTATTTGTGTACATAGTGTGTGCAAGCAAAGAATTTCACTGTGCCTAGTCAAATGTGACAATAAAGTATTGCCATGAGAAAATAGGAGTTGGGACTTCTTACAGCTGTGTTTCCAATGCTGACCACAACTTGGAATTTTTAAAAAACACAAACTTTAAAATGATCACAGGTTTAGTTTAAGAAAGTATTGCAAGTGTTGTCCCAATTCCAGTAATTGAAAGCTATTGGATATTGAAAGGCCTAGATAGAGTGGACATGGATAGGGTGGATGTTTCCAGTAATGGGAGAGTCCAGAACCAGAGGGCACAGCCTCAAATTATAAGTACCTTCAGAATGGAGATGAGGAGGAATTTCTTTAGCCAGAGGACGGTAAATCTGTGGAATGCATTGCCACAGACGGCGTGGAGGCCAAGTCATTGGGTATTTTCAAACTTCACTGTTGCATGCTGATATCCACTATTTGCCTTTTTCAGTTGTTCACTGATTTTGGTTCACAATACCAATATTTGGAGGGTTTTTTTCCCCAAATAAGCATCAGAATTTGTCATATTTCCAATAGAGTAGCTGTTTTAAAGTGCTTATATTTCCCTCCCCAGCATTCCCAGAGATAGAGGAAACATGAAGGAAATCAGCTGCATTTGGCTGTGAACGAATATAGGGACTGACAGATCTGGGACACCAAGCAGAACACTAAAAATACCGTTTGATGCGCTTCTTCTGCACATAATTCTTTCCGACCTATCCATTAGTCACTGATCTAAATGGACAAAATATGAGTCACATAAATATTAAAAATGTGCAGTGAAGCCAAGAGGTGTAGACTGCATTCTATTATGATTTCTTCATCTGGTCGTTTATCATAGTCAAACAGCGTGGAAACAGGCCCTCAGCCCAACTTGCCCACACCGACCCTCAGGTTCCTATTAAGTTGCAACATGTCCAATCTACACTAGTCCCACCTGCCTGCGTTTGGCCCATATCCCTCTAAACCTATCCTATCCATGTACCTGTCTCAATGTTTCCTAAACATTGCGATGGTACCTGCCTCAACTACATCCTCTGGCAACTCGTTCCACACACCCCTCTCTCTTTGGGGTGTGGGAGGAAACCGGAGCACATGGAGAAAACCCACACGGTCACAGGGATAATGTACGAACTTCGTGCAGACAGCACCCGTGGTCAGGATCGAACACGGTGTCTCGTGCTGTAAGCCAGCAATTTACCGCTACGCCACTGTGCTGCCTCTTGTTTTCAAACTGGAAAGAAAAATGATGAACTTTCTGTCACAGCACTAAAAATTGAATATTTTTTTAACATTTTTGTTTTATATTTTTATTTCTTATTTTTGTAGCCTACATCCAGTCAAATCATGTCATGGGTTGGGGAGAGAAAGCGATTGAACTTCGTTGTGTGGAGAATGGACGTCTCGATGGAGTGTTTATGCACAAGAGGGCACAGAAACTGAAGTTCCTTTGTGAGAGGAACGACAAGGTGAGGTACAAGGAATTCAATGTTAATGCACTTGGTCAATGAACTCTCTGTGGCAGAGGTTTCTGCTTCATTAGCTTAATCATCATGCTTTGTTTAGGCAATTTCCTGTATTGATTGTTTAGTTTCGAGATAGTTTAGAAACAGGCCCTTTGGCCCACCGAGTCTGCGCCGATCAGCGATCACCCCATACACTAGTTCTATCTCACACCCTAGGAACAATTTACTGAAGCACATGTCTTTGGTATGTGCGAGGAAACCGGAGCACTCGGGGAAAACCTACGCAGTCACAAGGAGAGCGTACAAGCTCCATGCAGACAGCACCCGCAGTCAGGACCAAACCCAATGCCCCATCTACACTAAGGCAGCAGCTATATCACTGCGCCACTCACACATGGCCATCACCTCCCTTTTAGAGACATAAAATGCTGACCAAGATGCCATCTACACTAGTCCCAATTGATTCTTTTTGACATTAACAAGTCAAGTCAAGAGAGTTCATTGTCATGTGTCCCAGATAGGACAATGAAATTCTTAACCTACACTAATGATAATTTACAGTGGCCAATTAACCTACCAGCACATCGTTGTTATGCGAAAGGAAGCTGGAGCACCAAGAAGAAACTTATGCAGAAAGGGGGTGGCACAGTGGCGCAGCGGCAGAGTTGCTGCCTTGCAATGTCATGGACCCGGGTTTGATCTTGACTACGGGTGCTGTTTGTACGTTCTCCCTGTGACCGCGTGGTTTTTATCCGGGTTTAGTTGAGTTCGCGCCGACCAGCGATCCCCGCATATTAACACTATCCTACACTGGCACGCTGGTTTCCTCCCACATTCCAAAGACGTGCAAAGACATATGTTAATTGGCTTTGGTAAAAAATTGTAAATTGTCCCTAGTGTGTAGGATAGTGCTAGTGTATGGGGTGATTGCTGGTCGGCGTGGACTCGGTGGGCCAAAGGCCCTGTTTCCATGCTGTATCTCTAATGTCTAAAATAAAGTCTCAGGAACGTGCAAAGTCTTATCCAAACAACACCCGAGGTCAGAATCGAACCTGGGTGACTGGAGCTGTGAGGCAACAGCTTCAACTGTTGCATCACTATGCAAACCGAATGTGAACAATCGAGAGCAGGGAAAGGCTAAAATGCCATTTGGATATTGAGGCCCTTTTCCACCTATTGAATGTTCATGATATCGTGATTCACATTAATTATTTTCTCTATGCCTTTAAACGTGATTGAATACTCATATTTGTCTGAAGAAGGGTTCCAACCAAAATCGCCACCATCCACTTTTCTACAGAGATGCTGCCAGACCCGCTGAGTTTACTCCAGCACTTTGTACCTATCATTAAATAATCCCATACGCTTTATTTGCTTTCGCTTACATTTATCTCCATAGTTTAAGAATGGCACTATTCTCTATGTTGATCTGAAGATTCTTGGGAAGGTGGGATTCTTTTCAAAGCAACATTATTGGAGTTAGATTTAACAAAACCGTTCAACATTGTCAAGTGTTCTGTTGGAATCTTTCGGGAGATACTTCCCCCTGGATCGGAAATCAGGGGATGTAGATTTAAATTCGCTGAAGAAAAAATTGTTTTTGACACACTGAATTACGATGCTTTAGTCATAGATTCATACAGTGTGGAAACAGACCCTTCCAACTTGCCCTCACCGACCAACATGCCCCGTCTACACTAGTCCCATTTGCCTGCCTTTTCCCCATATCGCTCTAAACATGTCCTATCCATGTACCTGTCTAGATGTTTCTTAAACGTTGCGATAGTACCTGCCTTAACTACCTCCTCCGGCAGCCTGTTCCATACACTCGCCACCCTTTGTGTAAAAAGACTATCCCTCAGGTTTCCTTTAAATCTTTCCCTCCTCACCTTAAACTTTTGTCCTCTGGTTCTCGATTCCTCTACACTGGGCAAAGGACTTTGTGTGTTTACCAGATCTATTCCTCTCATGAATAGAAAGAATTCCTGAAAGAATGGTGGCAGGAGATTCAGGGTTAATGGTCAAAGTGAAATTAAATAGTATCTTGCAAGTGAACAAAATAATTGTGGGGCTGTGGGGAAAGGAAGGGGGAGTGGAATTAATATCAGAGAGTTGCCTTCAGAATGAGGGTCTAATTGGACTCCCCCTGTGCTGTGTGATTCTTTGGAGCACCATGAGGCAATCAAAGGCTTGAGATAAATGTCAGTATCTCTTTCAGTCTTGCAGAGACAGGGTGACAACTTCCATTGATGTAGACTCGATAACATGGTGAACCTACCCAGTGTATATATATCCGGCTGTATCCAGTAATAATGTAATGTTGATAATCACCATGCTTTGGGACAAGGTTGTGATGTTCGACAGTTCAATTAACAGTGCCCAAGAGGAATAAATAAGAATAGAGTCTTAAATAAGTCAGAGGGTGGCGAATCTGCGGAATTCATTGCCGCAGACGAGGAAAGGTTTCGGCGGTTATGGGGGGAAGACAGGAGAATGGGGTTGAGAGGGAAAGATAGATCAGCCATGATTAAATGGCGGAGTAGACTTGATGGGCCGAATGTTGTAATTCTGCTCCTAGAACTTATGAACTGATGAATATAAAATGTAATAAGGGCGAGAGGCTGGATGAGCTGATGGTGACCTTGGGTCAATTAATGCTTCAGCACTTTAATGATGGCTATTTGCGATCTCATTTAAACATCGGCTGGCTTTCTTCCCGATCATTAATACCCTCCCCTTTTATTCCTCTTTTAGGTGTTCTTTGCCTCGGCCCCATCTGGTGGAAGCAGCCAGATTTATTTTATGACACTTGGCCAGAACTCACACTTGAACTGGTAGCCTCTATGAGACCTGAATGCACACCCTGTGTGTGTCGGATTGCACTGAAGTGATCATTTCTATGTACTCACACCACACTGGCTTTCAAGTAATTATTGCCGGCTACACCCATTACAACCAATGATACAACTTGGAATAAGAGGCTGTCGACAATGACGGAAACTGGCTTCTGTAATTCTGCTGATTTATATTTATAGATAGTATCCATGTTATTGGTGATGGTCAGGTGTGCTGTAGCAACCAATATATTATTGTAATGTTAACCAAGAGATAGCTCAGTGTATCAGCTGTGAGTGGATATACATGTGCACAA
The DNA here is from genome assembly GCA_038087875.1 of Malacoraja senta. NCBI lineage: Eukaryota > Metazoa > Chordata > Chondrichthyes > Rajiformes > Rajidae > Malacoraja > Malacoraja senta. Next base: position 46,126,326 of record CM075983.1, read on the forward strand.
ACCTTTTGCACAATCTCGTCTTTGCAGTTTACGCCCCCAACAAGTGATTCACCAGTTTACCCCAGTATTTTGTATATTCAGTATAAATGGGATTTATTTTGTCTTGTCAGTGCCAATGTTAAGAGAATTAATGTACTGTATTTCATGTGAAAATAATTCTTCGGCAGTGCACCTTTTCAAAATGGCTTTCTGCCATTTCCAATAGTCAGAGAGATGGAAACAGACCCTTCAGCCCAACTCGGCCATGCCGACCAAGATGCCCCATCTAAGATGGTCCCAGTTGGACCCTATCCCTCTAAACCTTTCCTATGCAAAAAAGACCATTTCAATTCAATTTAATTCAAAGGAGTGATATTCTTTGCCTGAGTTTAGAAGATTTTTTGAGAAGGATGGTTAATTGATTATTCAGAGTTGATTGATTGATTGATTGATTGATGAATAGGTGCACCTTGGAAACAAGCCATTCGGCCCAGAGAGTCCTCGCCAATCATTGATCACCCGTTCCTAGTAGTTCTCTATCTTCCACTTCCTCATCCACTCCCTACAAACTGGGGGCAATTTGCAGAGACCAATTAGCCTAGCCTCGAAAAAATGTAGCAGGAACAAAATAATTTTGAAGCAATTTTCTAGTCTACTTTTACCAGAGCACTGGTTGGATTAGGGGGTATTAGCTACAAGGAGAGGTTGGACAAACTTGGATTGTTTTCTCTGGAACGCCGGATATGTACATAAAATTATGAGAGGAATGGATAGTGTAGACAGTCAGAATCTTTTTTTCAAGGATGAAAATGTCAGATTCTGGAGGGCATAGCTTTAAGGTGAGAGGGGCAAAGTATGAAGTAGATATATGGACAAGTTATTTACACAGAGAGTGGTGGGGGCTGGAACATGCTGCCAGGGGTAGTGGTGGAGGCAGATAGGACAGAGGCATTTAAGAGGCTTTGGCACATGGACACAGACACTGGAGGGATCTGGATCACATGCAGGCAGAGAATATTTAAAAGACACTTGGGCAGGTACATGGATAGGAAAGGTTTAGAGGCATATGGGCCAAACACAGGCAAATGGGATTAGCTTACATGGGTATCTTGGTTAGCATGGAAGAGATAATAATAATAATAATACATTTTATTTATGGGCGCCTTTCAAATCTCAAGGACACCTTACAGATTTTACAGTAGAAACATGTAAGCGGAATGAAATAAATAGTAAAGACATCACAAGTACACAAATTAAAAACAGAATTCAATCCGAACACAAAAATCAAAAACACAGTATGGAAGAGAGAGCAGCAGCTGCTAATACGCGCCAGCATCCACTCCCCCTTCCGGCAGCCATCTTGGACACAAAGTAAAACAATCAAGTAACATTTACACACAAAAATCATCCCCCCGCAATGATTACCACTGGGGGAAGGCACAATGTCCAGTCCCCAACCCCAGTTCTCCCAAAGACGGCATATTGAGGCCTCTACGGAGGCCCGATGATCCTGGCCGTTCTCGCCGGGTGCAGTTGTCCCGGCGTCGGGAGAGTCCTCGCAGCGGCTGGGACGGCTGATCTCCTATTGGAGTCCATGGCACCTGAAGCCAACAAGGCCGCGCCGATTTGGAGCTCAGAGGCTCCCGATGTTGGAGTCGGCGCCGCCGCCCGCGGCTGGCCGCTCCACAGTCCCGCAGCCCGGAGGTGTTGAGCTCGGCGGTCGCAGCTCACCGGAGCTCCAGTGCGTCGATCCAGCGCGGCGACCCAGGCAAGGCATCGCCCGCTCCGCGATAGCGCTCCAGCGCTGTGCCGCCACCAAAGCTGAAGGTGCGAGGCGGTCCCCGCCAGGAAACGCCGCTCCAGGCCCGCTGGTAGGCCGCAAAGAAGGGTCGACGGGGCAGCCCGGAGAAAAAGCCGCCTCACCGACCAGGTAGGGACCTAAAAATAGTTTCCCCCATTGCCCCCCCACAAGAAAAGTCAAATTCCCCAGGAAAGACAGACATAGTTGACTAAAAACTAAAGAAAAAAGTGAAATTAACGGACGGCTACTGGTTAGCAGCCGTTCCCCAAGATGGCTCCTCCTCCGACACTGATGGGACGAAGGGTCTGTTTCCATGCTGTATGACGATGAGTTTAAGGGTCAGTTCCTGTGCTTTATGTTCTATGGGCACTGCAAACATTTCTCTTTGAACAGACTTGTTTAATGTTTGAATATGACTTGCACCTCAGCCTGATTTTGCAGAACAAAGGTATAGGAAGGAACTGCAGATGCTGGTTTAAACCAAAGATAGACCCAAAATGCTGGAGTAACTCAGCGGGACAGGCAGCATCTCTTCTTCAGATGTCAGCAGATCTTCAGTCTGTAGAAGGGTCTCGACCCGAAACATCACCGATTCCTTCTCTCCAGAGATGCCGCCTGTCCCACTGAGTTACTCCAGCAATTTGTGTCTAACTTTGCAGTTCAAAGAGTAGACTTTAATCATTCGCAATTACAGCTAAACAATCCCACACAAGGGCACCAGGTTAACAATCTTCCCTGAACAGATCTTTGTGTTTAACTTTCCACTCTCCTGATGTTTTCTCAAATTGGATTTGTGAATAAATTCTTCCACGCAAAGGATGAAAATAAGACTGGCGGTGGTCCGAGGCGTGGTCCGAGGAGTGATAAAACCATTTGAGGAGTGCAGCAAAGTTCATTGCAGAATCCCTTTATGTTAACAGGAAAGGTTTTCAATTTCAGCTGAAAGCATGTCTTTGGGTGTTTTTAGAACTTAGTACCACACAGGAACGGGCTTTACAACCCACAATATTTGTACCAAGTTAAACTGATCTCATCTGCCTGTACATGATCCCTATCCCTCTATTCCCTGTGCTTTCATGTGCCTATCTAAAAGCCTCTTAAACACCACTATCGTATCTGCTCCACCCCCACCCCCGGCAGTGCATTCCAGACCCCAACCACTCTCTGTGGAAAAATAACTTACTCTGCACATCTCCATTAAACTTTCCCCCTCTCACTCTATGCACTCTAGTGTTGGACATTTCCACGCTGGGATAAAGGTCCATGATAATTTTACACGATAATTTCTTTTAATTTGGTTGTTGAAATTAACCAAAAATCTCCAAAAAGAAATCTTTTTCCAATGTTTCTCTTTGTAAAAGAAAATGAACAAGAAATGTGTATCAGAAACAGGGCGACACAGTGGTGCAGCAGTAGAGTTGCTGCCTTACAGCGCCAGAGACCCATGGTTCGATCGTGACAACGGGTGCTGCCTGTACGGAGTTTGTACGTTCTCTCTGTGACCGCGTGGGTTTTGTCCTGGTGCACCGGTTTCCTCCCACATTTCAAAGATGTACAGATTTGTAGGTTAATTGGTTTCTGTAAATTATCCCTAGTGTTTTGGATTGAACTTGTGTACGGGTGATTGTTGCTCAGTGTGGACTCGGTGGGCCGAAGGGCCTGTTTCCATGCCGTATCTCTAAATTAAACTAAAGCCATTAGACACTGGTATTAAACAAGGGAGTTGCAGAAAATATATGCCAATTCATTAACATTTTGAAATAAGATTTAGGTTAAAATCAGTATCTTTTAGTCTGCTATTTCCCTTGCTTCCCATCCCATCATAAACACTGCCACTGTTCAGTAGACACCTAACCTGATTAGCAAGTCGCAAGGGACTTGAATTTATTTTCCCTCCTCACTTACCTACAAATCTAAAATTCAGTTATTATGCGTCCTTGGGAGAAAGAATTGAAAGCAGGAAGAGTTGGAAAAAAAGAGATGAAAATGAGCAAAGCAGCAGAGGGCAACACAAGAGAATGAGAAAATGTAGAAAGGAGTGGGCTGTGATAAGCGAGAGAGAGAATGAGAAAGGAGGTAAGTAGAACGTTGAGTGACTATGGGACGTGGAGGCAGAGGAAGTGAAAGGAAGGAGTGAAGAAAGTGAAGAGGAAAATGAAGGAGAAGAAATGAACAGGCAAAAGGGAGAGTGAGAAGAGAATGAGCCAGGAGGTAAATGAGGGAAACGAGATGAGAAGATGAATGAACCTAAGACTTGAGGAAAAAGCAGCTTAAAAAGGAAAAGCAATGAAAGGGTATGAAATACAAGGAGTAAGAAAATCAGATCAGCCTACAAAGATAATCTTTGCTTCATAATATCCGGGGCTTTGTCATCTAAAATGGTATCTAGTTTGACCCAATGGCCTTAAAGAGAATTTTGGATAGGAAAATTGATATGCAGGAAATGGAGAAATATGGATTATGTGTAGGCAGATAAGATGTGTAGAAAAGAACTGCAGATGCTGATTTATACACGATCCCCAAACGTTTTAATTCCCATTCCCATTCCCATATAGACCTTTCTGTCCTGGGCTTCTTTCACTGTCAGTGTGAAGCCACACGCAAATTGGAGGAACAGGACCTCATATTTCCCTTGGGCGTCTTGCAACCCAGAAATGTTGATTTCTCTTATTTCAGGTAATTCCTACATTCCCTGTCTTCCCCACCCCCTAACTTCCCCACTCTAATCATCCTACTAGTTCCACTGTTCGTATCCTTGATCACCTCTTCCCCAGCCAACAATGGGCCACTATGGGCTCCACCCTTCCTTGGTCATCTGGTGCTGGCTCTGCTTTTTCTGGCCTTTTCTCACCTCCAGTTCCCTCCCCTCTACTTTCAGTCTGAAGAAAGGTCCCTACCAAAACGTCACCCATCTTTTTTCTCCAGAGATGCAGCCTGACCGGCTGAGTTACTCCAGCACTTTGTGTCTATCTCAGGCTGATAAGAGTTGGTCTTCGCATCATGTTTCCGCACAGTCATTGTAGGCCGCAGGGCCTGTTCCTGTGCTGTACTTTACTGTGACTGAGTCTGAGGGAGATCATTCCCATTAATCCTCAAGAAATTGACAACAGGGTTGATTCTTGATTGATGATGAATGTTGTATCAATGTAAAACTGGCTGTAAAGGCTGCTGACCCAGTTGGTTGGGCACTAGAGCTGGTTCTGCATTTATCCTATGCCATTATATGTTTGTTCAGACTTGAACATCTGCATCTCTCTAATTCCTTCTCTGTCCCACCTGTAGTTGTGTATCCACTGCTTTCTCATCTAGAGAACCAAGTGTATGCATCTGAGGCCTGAGTACAAAACCAAATCTGGTTTTCCAGGGCCCCATCAATTCAAAACAACACTGGTAGTCAGATGAAACGTAAAACAGCCAAAGACAAAATTGGATCGTTTTCTCTGGAGCATTGGAAACTGTGGGGCGACCTGATAGAGGTGCAGTATATTAAATGATGAGAGGCTTAGATGGAGTGGACAGTCAGAACCTTTTCCCTAACATTAAAATGTCAAAGATTAGAGAGCATACAGTAGGTTTAAGATGAGAGGGGCAAACTGTAAAGGAGATGTACAGGGCATGTTTTTTACCAAGAGGGTCGTGGGAATGTGCAGCCAGTGTTGGTGGTGGAGGCAGATACGATAGTGTCATATATGAGGCTTTTTAAATAGGCATATGGATATGCAGGGAATGGAAAGATATGGCACACATAAACAAATTGCCAGCAAAGGGGATTAGATTAATTTGTGATCGTGTTCAGCACAGACATTGTGGGCTGAAGGGCCAGTCCCTGTGCTGCACTGTTCTATATTTACCTGTCCTTTGCTCTGAATCTGGTCCATTTTATCTTGGGGGTTTGTTTGCCGCTTTGTATTGCGGAGTGCCGGAAGGAAAACCTGATACATTGTCTCAGTAGTGCCCACACCTGGGACCTCAGAGCTACTGATGTGTGTAGTTGGGGCCCCATGACTGAAGCAGTCAACAGTGTCCTTGCAACAACTGCAAAATGCACAATTTACAGCACACTCCAATTACTGACCACACATTACACAACTACAGGAAAAGGTAGCACTCGAAGATGCTACCTGAAGATTTATGAGGATGTTACCAAGACTTGAGGGCCTGAGCTATAGGGAGATATTGGGCAGGCTAGGATGTTATTCCTTGCAGTGTGGGAGGATGAGGTGTGATCTAATGGAGGCGTGTGAGATCATGTGGGGAATAGATAGGGTAGATGCACAGAGTCTTTTACCCAGAATAGTAGAATCAAAAAACATAGGTTTAAGGGGAAAGATTTAATAGGAAACTGAGGGACAACCTTTTCACACCAAGGGTGGTAGGTATATGACGTGAGCTGCCAGAGGAGGAAGTTGAGGCAGGTACTAAACAACATTTAAAAGGGATTTATGGGCCAAAAGAAGAAAGGTGGGTCAGGTGTAAATGGGGCATCTTGGTCACATGGGCAAGTTGAGCCAAAGGGCCTGTTTCCGTGTTGTATGACTCTATGACACCAGTGGAAATCACCATCAGAATCATGGGGCACTAAGCACATTCAGATGAATGATTTAAAAACAAAAATGCTTGCGCTGCTTACCAGGTCAGGTAGCATCTATAGAGAGAGAAATAATCTTACAGGCAGATGACCTATCAGCAAAACAGGAGACTGAGGAAGAGAAAGCATGTGAGTTTTGTTGCAGAGAAAATGGATAATGGAGAAACCAAAGGGAATGTACTTGATAGGATGGAGACCAAGGTTGTCCAAGTGAAGTAATGATCAGAGAGGGTCAATAATGTATAGGTGACCTGTCTGGAGGAGATGTAAGTAGAGGATGATGAGAAACGACTTTGGAGGATAAAAATTACTGGAATTGTGAGAATGAGAAAACTGCATTTGCTGAATGTTAGTTTGCAGGTAGGGGAATGATAATATTGCAGGAAATTAAGAGACGTGATGAGTCAGAGCAAATGGTGTTGAGATCAAAACGACCACATTTTATAATTGAGTAGACATAGGGATTGAATGGCCTACACCTGCTTCTATTATTTATAGAATCATAGAGTGATACAACGTGGAAGCAGGCCCAACTTGCCCACACCGCTCGATAGGTCACAGCTGCCTGCATTTGGTCCATATCCCTCCAAACCTGTCCTATCCATGTACCTGCATAACTGTTTCTTAAACGTTGGGATAGTCCCAGCCTAACCAATCCAATGGTCTCTTGGTGGGTGGTCCATGGGCATCAGACCTCCTCTGATTCCTGTTTCCTCTCTCTAGCTGGGGCTTATCACTTTCCCTGCCAGGACAATTCTCCTGAGCCTACCAGTCAGCCTCCCAGTTCCAAAAGGCCATTTGTTTCTCCTTCCCTCTCTCCACCATTCCACCGCCAGGATCAACTAACCATATTTCAGCGATGAGTTGAAGCCTTCAGCGAGTACCTGCAGGGACCTGTTGTACATCTCGGCCACCTTGAGTATTGCACTCAAGGGGCAGAAATGGAGGAACAATCCACGACGTCCAAGATTTTCTTCTCCCCTCCCTCGTCCATCCCATGAAGGATGGAGACTCTCCATTCAAACCCCACCGGTAGCGTTGCTGCCTTACAGTGCCAGAGACACGGGTTCGAGCCTGACTACAGGTCCTGTCTGTACGGAGTTTGTACCTTTTCTCCGGGAGTTTCAGTTTCCTCCCACACTCCAAAGATGTACAGGTTTGTGTGCTAATCGGCTTGGTAAAATTATAAATTGGCCCTAATGTGTGTTGGATAGTGCTAATGCGCGGGTATAGCTGGACGGCAGGGACTTGATGGGCCGAAGTGTCTGTTTCCGTGCTGTACCTCTAAACTAAACTAAACTCTCAGGCTGAATATAAACGTCTTTTCCAAATGCATCCATGCTGGGATTCACCGTTAGAGTTTAACCCCCAGGTATTTTATGACCTGTGTTTACTTGAGAAATTATCAATATACGTAGATGGAGAAACCTTTTTATTAAATTGCACTGCTTAACGAATGTTGTAAATGCGATTGAAATTGTTAAAAAATATCAATAAAATTGTTGCGTGATTGTTTCTGTAATTTTATCGTCATGTTTGTCGGCTTAAGTTTACAAATTGTTGCCTCTTGCCCACCGAGGATGTTAACCTTCATGCCAACATCACCCACCAATAACTTAGCTGACCCCATATTCCCATGGATTTGTTGTCCATTTCTAGTTACATAGAACAGAAACGTACCTTGTGTGGGATGGAACTGTGTCCATTTTTGTAAACCACCATCCATATCTCTTCCTGCATTATTTCTCCTTCTTAGCAGCCTTTGGAGGAATTGTTAGGGTTATTTATTTCTTACCTGAGTAGGAGTTTTATTTTACTACACTTTAACTTTAGTTTACAGATATATGAATGTTAATGAGTTGTCCCCGGTGCGTAATTAACAATAACTGAAGCTAAGGCCCTAGACGGTGTGTAGAAAGGAACTGAAGATGTTGATATACACCGAAGATAGACACAAAATGGTGGAGTAACTCAGCGGGTCAGGCAGCATCTCTGGCGAAAAAGAATGGGTGACATTTCGGGTCGGGATCCTTCTTCAGACTGGAGAACCAAAATGTCATGCATCCTTTTTCTCCAGAGATGCTGCCTGACCCACTGAGTGACTCCAGCACTTTGTCTCTATCTTCGCCAACCACACAATGTTCTACAATGAAGATAAATTACGGAGATCAAACTTTAGTTGAGAATGACAGCATGGAAACAAGCCCTTTGGTTCATCGAATCCACACAAACCAACGATCACCCAATTATATACCAGTTGTATGTTATCCTACTTTCTCATCAACTCCATACCCACTGGGGGCAACTTTACGGAGGCCAGTGAACCTACAAATCCACACGTCTTTGGAAAGTGGGAAGAAACGGGAACACCCAGAGGAAACCCACCTAGTTACTTTCAAACTCCACATGGAAAGGAGTTTCACGAGGCAATGGCTGATCCAACGCCATTCATTGTAAACCTTCAATGTTGCTTTCAGATTTCTGAGCTAAGTATTTTTATTCTGCTGCACTCTGTTCAGAATTTAATGATCACTGGGTAAATTGGAAAATGTCATTGAAGCAATGTTAAGAGAGTTGCAGTTTGTTTAAATATCACTGGTCATTGTGTACGGGTGAGGGATAATCCGCTGTGATGGGCTTCATTAGCTTTATTGCTGCTGAATTATAGATTTGACTCCGCATCAAACCTATCTTTATATGATTGCACAAGAGCAAAGTATATTAGCACTGATATCGACTTAGCACAATGGTTCAATCAGCTGCAGAAAGCCGTGACTGATATGTAATATAAATCAGCTCTGACTTAAAGATAATCTCGAATGACACAATCATTTTCCACCGTGGCTTCAGAAGTTTTTTTTTCTCTATTGTGCAACTATGAATTGGATGTAAATTTGATCAGAGGGCGTGCTGATAATATTATCAGGCCGTGAGTCTTCTGGCTTCTCGCTAGCTCACTGAATTTAAGTCAATTAGTTGGCAATGCCATAAGTCAGAAGTGATTTGTTTAAGGAGGTGGTTGGAGAAGGGTGCAGCGTAGTGGCGCAGCTGTAGAGTGGCTGCCTCACAGCTCCAGAGACCCAGGCTCGATACTGACCGCGGGTGCTGTCTGTACAGAGTTCGTTCTCCCCGTGACCGTGCGGGTTATCTCCGGGTGCTCCAGAGAATGTGCTCCCACATTCCAAAGATGTGCACGTTTGTAGCTTCAGTAAATTGTCCCTGGTGTGTAGGATAGAGGGTGATCGTTGGTCAGCGTGGACTTGGTGGGCCATAGGGTCTGTTTCCACACTGAATCTCTAAACCAAAATTAACTGTGTAACGGTTTTAAAAATGTAAAGAAGCTCTGTGAATGCATGAATCCTGTTTGGTTTTGCCATAATAGAAAGATAGACAATAGGTGCAGGAGTAGGCCATTCGGCCCCGAGCCATCACCGCCATTCAATATGATCATGGCTAATCATCCAAAATCAGTGCCCCGTTCCTGCTTTTTCCCCATATCGCTTGATTCCTTTAGCCCCAAGAGCTAATATTAAGGATTAATATTAAAATATTACATTTAAAAATATATTAATAATATTTAAAAATTATTGCTCAATGTGTAATTTTTCAAGAACTGCGGGACCACCAATACGAGATATTTATGGGGTTTGTTGAATAACTTGTGCCTGATGTTCGGTAAAATAACCACAAGAGGGAAACAAAGTAAACATTTTTTAATGAGTGCAGAAGAATGAGCCAGAGTTTACTACTATTAATTGATAATGAAGGAGTGGATCTGAGTCTCTGTCGGTAATAGCCTGGACTGAAGAAGGATCCCGCCCCAAACATCACCTATTCAAGATCTCCAGAGATGCTGCCTGACCCGTTGATTCACTCCAACACTCTGAATCCCTCTCTGTGGGTGATGTTTGAGGCTTATTTCAAAGTTTAAGTTCAAGTTGCATTTATTGTCACATGCACCAATTGGTCCAGTGAGATTTGAGTTACCATACAGCCATACAAATAAAAAAGAACACGATACACGATAAAACTTTAACATGAACATCCCCCACAGCGGAATCAACGTTTCCCACTGTGAGGGAAGGCAATAAAGTTCAGTCATCTTCCTCTTTGTTCACCCGTTGTCAGGACCTTTGAACCCTCCGCAGTCGCTGCTACGGACGGCCCGATGTTCAGGCCCTCTTGCTGGGATGATCGGAACTCCGGCGTCGGAACGGAGCGGAACACACTCTCTTGGAGTTTCGGAATCGGACGCTTCCTACCGGAGACCGCGGCGTCCGAGCCTACAGGCCGAGCTGGGCGGAGCTCCAACACTGGGAATGCCCGGCAAGGGATCCCAGTCTCCGCAATGTTAAAGTCAGCGCCGCCCGCGGCTAGAAGCTCCGCAAACCACAGCTCCACGGTGTTACAGTCAGCAGGCCCAACACTCCGGAGCACCAACACCGCTCCGTGATGCTCTGGCCGGTCTCCGGTAGGAAAGGCAGCGCCAATCCAGTTGGTAGGCCGCGGGGGGGGGGGGGCATCTCCGTCCAGGTAAGTGACTGGGAAACGGTTCCCCCTATTCTCCACCACCGCCCCCCACATATAAAAGACTGAGAAACATTTAAAACATACATTTAGACACACTAAAAATAACAAAAAGGGTAAAAGGACAAACAGCTGCTGGCGAGGCTGCCACTAAGATGGCGCCACCCGATGGAGCCCACATTATCCATAGATTTACCATCTACAATTTACATATGCAGACATCACAGTCAGGACACCAGGAGTCAGTAACCTGAGTAATTTTAAATAAAGTTGGAACCAAAACTGACAAGGTGCAACTTGCATGGAAGTTAGACACAAGAAAATGCAGATGAGTGTGGTGTAGAACACAAAGTACCAGAGTAACTCAGCAGGTCAGTCAGCATCTCTGCAGAACATGGATAGGTGAAGTTTCGGGCGGGGCCTTTCTTCAGATTCCTAAAGTTCATATAACATATAATATATGATGAGCGTTTGACGGCATGGGCCTGAACTCGCTGTAGTTCAGAAGAATGAGTGGGACCTCATTGAAATGTACCAAATAGTGAAAGGCTTGGATAGTGTGGATGTGGAGAGGATGTTTCCACTAGTGGGAGTGTCTAGGATTAGAGGTCATAGCCTCAGAATTAAAGGACATTCCTTTCAGAAGGAGATGGGGAGGAATTTCTTTAGTCAGAGGGTGGTGAATCTATGGAATTCTTTGCCACAGAAACCTGAAATGGATATTTTTACGGCAGAGATAGATAGAAGGAGAGATAGATCAGCCATGATTGAATGGGGGAGTAGACTTGATGGGCCAAATGGCCTAATTCTGCTCCTATCACATGATCTTATGACCAGAAACATCATCCATCCATCCATGTCCTCCAGAGATGCTGTCTGACCCGCTGAGTTACTCCAGCACTGTGTTTCTTGCGTAGTCTGTTGATAAACCCATGGAGGTCTGACTGCTGTTGGTCACTGCTTGGCTGGTGCGCTGCGAACCTAAAGAGGGAATCCACTCATTGCCGAGGACCGGAAAACTGAAGTGTGGAGGGAGTCGGCAGATGCAAGAACAAAGGGTCAGTAAGTGGATCCGGGTTCTTCCCTTCCATGCTTTCAAGGTTAGCTGCAGGAGGCTCCACGCGAGACACAATGGCTGAAGGTGGCCGGGCGAGGAGAGAGACGATGGTTCAATGGACGATCTGGATCGAGGCAATAGTTGGAGGCCCTGCAACTGGGACTACAGACCTTTATGGTCGGCTGCAGCTTGGACTTTGAAAATGGTGACAAAAACGGACAACTCTTGCATACGGTATGAGTGGGTTATTTCTATACACTTTGTACTTAATCTGGGATGGTGCCTACATATAGTAATCATTTACTGAAATGTATGCAAAGTGATAAAAGAGTTTCACTGTACCTTGGTACATGTGATAATAAAGAACCATTGGCCATTGAAAAGATTTTGCTTCCAGCAGCATTAGTGGTAATTCATGGCGTTGGGTTTAGGTGAGTAGAGAACATGCTCCAGGTGTGGCCTCAATGGAGGTTCATGGGCAAACCTCGGCAAGTGTGAGATGGACAAAGACCCAGAGACATCAGGAGAGAAACGATCCAAATGACACGGCCCATTGTGATGGCATCCCAATGTCGTGGAATCTGCACCTTCACGCGGGTACGGTCATAAGTATGAATGAATTGACAGCTTTGAAACCAGATCTGCCACACCAACTCTACTAGTTGGCCCTCAGTGCCGTGAAAAACTTACAGTGACATGTAACGTTGCAAGAGAATTTTTTTCAGAACGATGCCTATGTTGCAATTGTTGGATCCTGACAAAGTCTCATCTGGTTTATTTATGTTAGAAGACGTTTTACATTAAGGTATCCGTGCACTGTGCCATTTCCAGTGTTGAGTCATGTTTGTATTTAATACTAGACTAAGTGGGACCCGCTGGGTACCAGCATCACACGGGAGGGCTGGTCACCCAATGCAATATTCCAGCTCTCCACCAATTCCAATATTGCTGGCCAGTGGGAGGGGGGTGCTTTCTGTTGCGCTAGTATGGGTGTTGTGGGCCGAAGGGACTGGTTTCCATAGGGCTAGTTTGGACATTGTGGGCCGAATGGATTCTTGGGCTGGCAGCTCAGTCACTGAGGCCTGGCAGTACAGTCACTCAGACCTGGCAGGCTGGCAGCTGAGAAACTGCCAGAAATTCTGCCCAAAACAGGTGACAGACTGTGAGAGAGAAGGGGGAGAGGGTGGACTGAATGGATTATTGGGTTGGCAGTTCAGTCACTGGCTGTGCAATCACTCGCGGCTGGTGGTCTGGCAGTGCAGTCACTCATGGCTGGTGGGCTGGCAGTTCAGTCACTTACAGCTGGTGGGCTGGCAGTTCACTTACTCACGGCTGGTGGGCTGGCAGTTCAGTCACTTACAGCTGGTGGGCTGGCAGTTCACTTACTCACGGCTGGTGGGCTGGCAGTTCAGTCACTTAGAGCTGGTGGGCTGGCAGTTCACTTACTCACGGCTCATGGGCTGGCAGTGCAGTCACTCAGGGATGGTGGGCTGGCAGTTCAGTCTCTGACAGCTGGTGGGGTGGGCTGGCAGTTCACTTACTCATGGCTGGTGGGCTGGCTGTGCAGTCACTCACGCCTGGTACGCTGGCAGTTCACTCAGTCACCCCTCCTCCCTTCACCCCCCCACGCATTCAGTCCATCTCCCCACAACCTCCCCCCCATGCACTCTTAGTGGCTCTCCCACAGAGCATCCATTCCTGCCTATTAGGTTCCCATTGTGATGAAGAACACGCAGGCATGAAAAGTGGAAAAGGGTTTATTAAAGTTTAAAATGTGAATGACTCTTAAATTATAAGAACAATTTAAATGTTAAAGATGAGAATTATTAAGTTCTTTCTTGTTGTGTCTCTTGATGCTGCTCACTGCATCTTTATGTCTCTTTGTTGTTGGTTAAATAAAGAGACAATTTAAATATAAAGAGATTGAGTGGTCACATTTTAACAAAGAAAATCTGAGAATTTATCTCAGAAGTCATCATTCAACGAAGCACGCTTTTAATGACAACATTCTTGGTCGAAGTTCCATCCTTCAGGAAAACGTTGACATTTCCCTTCATCTTTCCTCGGCTAAGAGACACAAATAGTTTTCCATGCTGAAATACCGGTTTGTCGAGGTAGATCAACACCTTCTGCATTGTTTGTGCTTTATGGATCGTCATAGCAAAACTTAATTGAATGGGGAATTGGGTCTGCTGAAGGGGAATGTCTTCACCTTCTGTTAAATTGAGTGCATACACTGCTCTCTGCTCAGCATTCAGCAGAGGCCCATTCTCCTCAACAAATTGCTGTTGTTCAGTTCTATCGTATTGCAATTTCTGCAGCAATTCTGGATTGTCATCATCAAGGTGCATCCTTCCATTGTTGTGGCAAATTAAAGAATTCCATTGTTTTGTTGTAATTCTCAATCCTCTGGACTCACTGAAGAATTTGTGCAAAACATTTTTTTGAGGCGGGGGATGTCGGGGTGCGGTGGGGGGTGGCAAACGTCCTGCAGCCAAGGGAGGGGGAGGCTTCAGGCAGGGGCTCTAGTGGGCTGATGAGGGAGGGGGGTGTCCTGCAGCGGGGGATGGGGGCGGCTTCAGGAGGGGGAGCATCCTATAGCCAGGCGGAGGGCAGCGTCTTGAGGTGGGGGATGTCAGTTGGGGGGGAGGGGTGTGAGCGACCTACTCATGGCCTCTGGACTCACTCACTGCCTTTGGACTAAGTCATGGTCTCTGGACTGACTCACTCACTCACTCATGGCCTCTGGACTGACAGACTGAATCACGGCTTGTGGACTGACTGATTTATGCCCGACTTCTGGAGTCACGTCCGACTTTTGTAAACTGAAAACTGTAACATCCACATTGAGGAACAGCTTCTTCCTGACAGCATCAGGCTATTAAACATAGCGAATAAGCTCTGAACTACGAAAGACTATATTATTTGTACAATTTTTATTATTTGTTACACACACACACAGACTCACTCACACACAGACTCACACACACACACTCACACACACACTCACACAGACTCACTCACACACACACTCACACACAGACTCACACACGCACACAGACACACACACAGACACACTCACACACACACTCACTCACACACACAAACACACAGACTCACACAGACTCACACACACACAGACACACACTGACACACACACACACACACCCACTCACACTCACTCACTCACTCACACACTCACACACACTCACAACCAATAGTAAAATGCCAAGTAACTTCAGAACGTGGTAAACATACAGTGTGTAAACCGAATGATTCAAACATTTAAAGCCTCCTGTACAGGCTGCTGCTGAAGCAAAAACGTGCTTTAAATAACGTCCAACAAACACACTCACCATAGACAGAATAGTCAGCTCTCTTGAATTATTCAACGACGTCTTTACTCTATGCCTTCTGCAATCAGCGCCATCTTGCCACGAACCAGAAATGACGCACTCAGCGCCATCTTGCCGCTAACCGGAAATGACGTCATCGGCGCCATCTTGCCACCAAGCGGAAGTCACGGAATGAGCGCCAATTTTGCAATTAAACACAGTCCTGATCTAATAAAATGTTTATTCACGCTTTATCCATCCGAAAACTGTTGCAAGCATTTTAAAATCCAAGACAGACAATTTGGCAAACACTTTACAACCAATACATTTTCTGAAAACTTTTTAAAAGCCAAGACAATTTGGCAAACACTTTACAACCAATACATTTTCTGAAAACTTTTTTAAAGCCAAGACAATTTGGCAAACACTTTACAACCAATACATTTTCTGAAAACATTTTTTTAAAAGCCAAGACAAACAATTTGGCAAACGTTTTACAACCACATCGAGGGGACTCACCGTATAGTAGACGCACGTTCAGTGTTATTCGCAGCTGAGAGAGCCGTGATCCTCTCGCTTCCTCCATCTCGCAGAGACTGAGTGAGGCACGACACTTCCAGGTTTTATAGTCCCTCCCCCTGCCGCCAGCGGGGGCAGCAGAGAGAATGGCAACATGTATTAAAACATTAATAACTCTCTGATTTTTCATCGATGGGAAAAATCCTCCAGTCCAATCCGGCGGAGGGGGACTCTGAGCGAGGTGGCCAAAAATGACGGCCGTAAGTGGCGGCGTTATTTCAGACATCACAAAACAAAAAGTCAGAAAGTGGTCAAGATCTTAGTTTTAGTCATATAAATGTCTGCTGGTGTAACTTCAGGCAAAACTCCTGAGCTACAACCACTCACCTTTATGCTAGTGGGTGGATGAGTTTAGCTGCCGCTCTCCTCCCAACAGCACTGCTTCCCCGCCAACCTTATACGTTAATTAAGTCAGAAAATGATAATGGATTAAATGGCTGAAAATCCTTTATGCTATGTGAAACACAAATTTTACTTTGGAGTCACGTGAGTGACTACGTGAACAACCCCGCCAGTGCGCCTGCGCGTCATTACGTCAGACGCCTTGACGCAAACGGACGTGAGGAGCAGAGCTCCTCCAGTGGATTTGTAGTTTTTCAACTACAAGGTAAGTAGAAACTTTTTTCATGTTTTCCAGGTCCGTTTACTGTGGGTCTATGGGGATTTTTTCCACAGACGCCATGGAAAAAAATGGGCAGGGGGAAGAGGCGAGCGACACAGCCGACAGAAGTCGGGAAAGTCGGGAGTCTGCGGTTAGAGACCAACCGCCTCTAAACCCCGGTACAGTCGCCAGCGGTGAGCATAGCGACTGTGGACCTGGGGCTGGTGAAAACACAGTCAGCGCCTGTCGGGCAAAAGACAAAGTTTAAATCCCAACGGCCCACGGAGGGAGTCCCAGGCAATGGAAGTAGCTCCAGGGCTAGATACTGCTTTCGAGCGTATTGCCCAAATAGAAAGCCTTTTACATAGGCTGTTGGAGCAAAGTTCACTCAGGGAGGAGTGTACTGAAAGCCAAGCTGCTGGAAGCAGCTCAAACAGCTCCTGGTACAGGGCTAGATACTGCTTTCGAGCATATTGCCCAAATAGAAAGCCTTTTCCATAGGCTGTTGGAGCAAAGTTAACTCAGGAAGGAGTGTACTGTAATCCAAGCTGCAGGAAGCAGCTTAACAGCACCTGGCTCAGGGCTGATGGAATGCACCCTCAGGAATGAGGAGCGTGCTACGGGTCATGAGATTTCAGACCCCGACTCTGACGGTGAGGCTGTACAAGGCGATGAACGGCAGCTGCCAGATGTTCCACCCCTGGCAGTAGGATTCGCTGCCCCGTCAGGGTCAGGAGAGCCATTAGGAGAAGAACTGGCCTTAATAAATTACTTGGTTTACCATCAGCTGGAACAGCAGGAGATGGATGAGACTGCAAGAAAGCAGGAGACCCCAAGTAACTGTGGGTTGCTGAAAGCAGCAGCAGTGAACCAAATTATCTGGAATCAGTTGCAGAGAATATTAAAGCTGCTGGGTTCTGGAATAACTGCTTTTACCAGAATAGCAGGTAACAGCCAAGAGATGACGAAGTTGCATCATGAAGCACTGGGGTTGCTATGCAGCACCCACTTCGAGATCAATTATCTGAGGAAAGTGCTATACGGCCTACTATGAATCCGAAATTCGCAGCACTCTGCAAACCAAGTAATATACAATTACCCAACTTACTCTTTGGAGAGGATCTCGGGAGACGTATTAAAGAGTTGGAAGATGGGAGACTTCCGGTAGCGTCATGGAACATTGAGGACGCTGCAGTGAGCTTTACTCCCGTAAAAATTATCAAAAAGCCGTTTTAAAGTTTAAAATAACTCAATGGAGCTGCTTGGTTTGCATAAGGAAAACATCATTAGATAACGGACTTTTAAATGAGCAAGAGGACTTGTTCACGCGCACCAAAAAAAAACACTATAAGCCTCCAGCTGAAAAGTGTGTTGGATAATCTGCAAACAACTGAAGAAGGTTCTGAGGAGGAGCCCGATAGCCAAGGAGTTGTGCTGGAAATGGCTACAAAAGGAGGAAAGAAAGAGCTGGAGGTAAAGGAAATGTTTGTAGAAATTACTACTACAATTAAGAGTATGGAGAATAATATGGAAATATTTTCTCATAAAATTGATGGTGCCTGTGATGAGTTAAAGGAGCTGAAGAAGCAACATAATGAGTTTGATAAAAAACTTAACTCAGAAATTGTTAGAGTCGAAAAGGATTATAATAAGAAGCTTTCTGGTGTAAATGCTAAGATGGACAACATTGACGAGAGAATGGAAGAGATGGAAAGTGATATGAAAGAGATGATCATGGAAATAAACAGTCTGAAAAAATCAAAGAAAGATGAAGCAGAAAAGCTGGCAAGAATGACTGACAAATGTTTGGACTTGGAAGCGAGAGCAAGAAGGCAGAATTTGAGAATCGTTGGAGTAAGAGAAGGACGAGAAGAACATGTATCTCAAACACGTACTTTCATTACTGAATTACTCAAAGAGGTTCTTAAACTGCCGGGAGAACTAAGAATAGATACTGTTCAACGAGTTGGACGTGTCTCAAGAGGCATAAATGCTGCTCCAAGACAGATAATTGTGAAATTTCTTGATATTTCTTCAGTGGAAACTATACTGAAGAAGATTGTTCATGGTGAAAATTTGATATATCGTGGGGAAAAGATCCGATTTTTCCGTGATTATCCTCCAGAGAATGAACCTGTTTACACCGACAAGAAACATATTGAGGGGTATTTCTAAAGTCAGATATGGTATTGTTTTTCCTGCAAAAATGAAAATTACATATAAGGAAATTGAGCGCTCATTTACGGACCCAGAAAAAGCATTTAAATATGCAGAAGATATCATGAGGAAAACCTCGGAAACATCAGAAGAAGACGACTAAAGGAATGAACATGGAACTTTTTAATTTCTAAGATGGAGCTGGAACTGGCGGATTTCTCAGACAGTTACTGAGCTTATCTGTCTGGAATGTATTGGACAATATTGTTTAACCTTGAATGAAAAGCTCTCGTACAAAGAACGAGATAACATGAGTATTCTGTCCCTGATTTATGTATTGGTCTTTATAACCTATTTTTTTAAAATTCTGATTATATGTTTTCTATAAATCTCTGTATGGTGTCCTTGAGACCTCGGTATAAGGCGCCCGTAAATAAAATCCATTATTATTATTATTATTATTTAACTATTATATGCTAATTACAATTAACTAACTAACTTTAACAAAACTAATGTGAGTGTGTGTAGTAAATATGAATAATTATGAATAAACCATTGCTTATAAATTGTAATTAACCAAAATGTCTATAACATTACTAACATTTTCTTTCTTTCTTTTTGAGTGGGAACGCAACATAAACTTGGAAAAAATCCAGGAATGAGGTTAACCCCTCGGTACCTGCTTGTAGGGTAGCTGGCTAGATAAATTGGTACAGTACAAATACTTATAGAAATGAGAATAGGTTGTGGTTTATATTTGGATTTGGGGTTTAATTACATTAATTTTTTTTAATTTTTTTTTTAACTCTTTAATATTTTATCTTTGCATATTTTTGTTATTATTATTAGTATTATTACTATTTTTTTTTTAAATTATTTTTTTTGGGGGGGCATTTTACTAACGCTAGTTTGATAAAGTTATACAAGAATAAACAAGACGGTTTGTAGTTTTTTTTTTACAAGATGTTAATAAGGGATTGGGGCTCACTGTAAAATAACATCAATGGAAGTCTATAATTCTTTCGCCACCTTAGGTGGCTATTTGTCTTTAAGGTACCTGCTTTTAGATACCTTAATTTCACTTTTTTTTTTAAATCACTTAATTAATTGTAAATCACAACTTTTCTTGCTTTATCTAAGGCACTTTTGGAGATGGAGATGTAATGTAAACTTAAAAATTTGGAATGACCACCCAACGTCCAGAACACGGAGGTATTTGTTTGCACCATATGTTTCAAGAACATTACTTTGATATACAATGCAGGACGATAGGCAAATAAAGAATGGAGGAATCACATTCTGTAGTTGGAATATAAGGGATGCCAATGAACCAATAAAGAGGGGTAACATTTTTGCTCACCTAAAATCTTTGAAAAGCGACATAATCTACTTGCAAGAAACTCACATGAAACAGGAAACACAAATGAGATTAAAGGCGAAGTGGATAGGCCAAACATATTATTCGTCATTTACTTCTAAATCTAGAGGTACGGCTATTCTTATTCGAAAAGGTATACCGTTCAAATTAAAGAATACTATATCAGATAAAGAGGGAAGGTATATTATAGTTTCGGGAGAAATTTATGCTACCCCAATAACTATGGTAAATATTTACGCTCCGAATTTTGATAACCCTCAATTTTTTGAGAAAATTATAGATATAATACTGGAGTTTAATTATCAAAATGTCGTAATAGGAGGGGATTTCAACTGTGTTTTAGATCCTTACTTAGACAAATCAGCAAAACAAAGAAGGAGTAATACAAAATCTAAGACTAGTGAATTTCTAAATACATATATAAAAAATACTAACATAACAGATGTATGGAGATCTGCTAACCCAGCAGGAAGGGAATACTCGTTTTACTCTTCGGTACATAAAACATACTCAAGAATTGATTATTTTTTAGTGGATAGGAAATTAATGCCATATATAATTAACCCAACTTACCATATTAGTAGTATTTCTGATCACTCTCCATTGACTTTTTTAGTAAAATTTGAAGGAATGCCGGGAAAGAATTTTTTTTGGAGGGTTAACACATATATATTAAATGACTTACAGGGTTATCAATATTTGAAACAACAAATGATATCATTTTTTGAGATAAATGATACACCAGGTACCTCACCTTCTTTAATATGGGAAACTTTTAAAGCATTTATTACAGGAATTATAATTTCATATGAAATTTTTCAAAATAAGAAGAATAAAACAGAACAGATGCTGTTAGAACAAGAAATAAGACAGTTAGAGTTAGATAATGCTAAAGATCCCACTATAGATAAACATAATAAGATAATACTACTGAAATTTAAACTTAACCGAATTCTCTCGGCAAGAGTAATAAGATTATTCCAAATTACAAAACAGGAACATTTTGAGTTTGGTGACAAACCACATAAGCTGTTGGCGCGTCAATTGAAAAAACAGGAAAAGGAAAATACCATAAATAAAATTAAATCCGAGAATGGTGAATTACTAACACTACCTAAAGATATCAATAAAAGATTTGTTCAATTTTATCAGAATTTATACACATCAAAAACCAAAACAGAAGATAGTAAAATTACACATTTTTTAGATAAATGTAATCTACCAAAACTTGACCTTTTGGAACAAGAAGAACTAGGAGCGCAAATTACAATCGAAGAAATAGGTGAAACAATAAAATTGCTGAAAAATGGTAAGACACCGGGACCAGATGGTTTTAGTAATGAATTTTATAAAAAGTTTCATGAGATAACGACCCCCTATCTATTTAATTTATATACTCACATTTTTAAAGAAAATAAATTACCTGAAACATTAGCAGAATCAACTATTACGCTTATTCCAAAGAAAGATAAAGATCTAGAGGAACCGGGCTCATATAGAGCTATATCACTTTTAAATACCGACCAGAAAATTCTAGCAAAGACTTTAGCTAGAAGACGAAGCAAATATATTAGTAAATTGATAAACCCTGATCAAACGGGGTTTATACCCAAAAGATATTCATTTAATAATTTGAGACGCCTGTTTAATATAATGTACTCACATAAAAAGGAAGAAAAAGACTTAGCAATTATTTCTTTGGACGCAGAGAAAGCATTTGATCAGGTAGAATGGCAGTATTTATACATAGTATTACAAAAATTTAATATGGGAGAGAATTTTATTGCATGGGTGAAATTATTATATGATAAACCGATGGCAAGAATATTAACTAACAGCATGTTATCTCAAAAATTTCAATTATCAAGGGGTAATAGGCAGGGATGTGCTTTATCACCCCTGCTATTTGCCCTTATGATAGAACCTCTGGTTGAAAGTATAAGAAGCCATCCGAATATTCAGGGTTATAATACTAGGGACTCAAATAATAAAATTTCATTGTATGCAGACGATATTTTGTTATATATAACAAATTCACAAACGAGCATACCAAATTTATTAAATTTAATAGAGGAATTTGGGTCCTTTTCAGGATATAGAATAAACTGGAACAAAAGTGAAATTATGACGTTAAAACCTCAAGAATCCACACACTTATTGAAATTCCCCTTTAAAATAGCAACAGAAAAATTCAAATATCTGGGTATACAGATTACTAGAAAACATAAAGCTTTATTCAATGCTAATTTTATACCCTTAATAAATAAACTTAATATAATGATAAAATTTTGGAAAACACTCCCTTTATCATTAATAGGCAGAATAAATGCTATTAAAATGAGCTTCTTACCACAGTTATTATACCTATTTCAATCTATACCAGTATATGTACCAAAATATTTTTTTTCTAAACTGAACGCTAATATTACTAATTTTGTTTGGGATTACAAATCACATAGAATTAAAAAAGAACACTTATGTAAACCAAAAGATGTCGGGGGACTTTCACTCCCTAATTTTTTGTATTACTATTGGGCAATACATATTAAGAATATAATTTACTGGTTGGATAGTTCAACTCAACAGACAGAATGGATAAAAATGGATAAAGAGGATTGTTATCCTTGTAATATAGGAACAATCCTCTTCTCCCCGAAAAAAATGAACAATACAATATATAAGAAAAACCCAATTATACAAGATACAATAAGAATATGGAAACAAATAAAACTATCCTTAAAATTAAGAAACCTATCATTGTTAACACCGATAGCGAATAATCCTTTATTTAAACCATCTATGATGGATAAAATATATAATCAATGGGAAAGTTTAGGAATTAAAAGGATCGGGGATATGTATGAAATGGGAGATTTATTATCATTTCAACAATTACAATTAAAATTTAAACTGAAAAACACTCATTATTTTAAATATTTTCAGATTTGTAATTTTTTGAAGACATACATACAGGGATATCAAAAAATAACTCCTGATTTACTAGAAGAAGTAATGAATATAAAAGCTGATACACAAAAATTAATAGCATATTTATATAATAGTATCTTAAATATAGATTTACCTGTGACCGAGGTAATTAGAGAAGAGTGGGAACGGGAATTATTGATAAAAAATTATGAAGGCTACATGGGAAAAGTATTTGACATACATTCACAAGTGTTCAATTAACGCAAGACATAATCTAATCCAATTTAAAATTTTACATAGATTATATTACTCAAAAACAAGATTAAATAAATGTTATCCAAATATATCGCCCATTTGCGATAAATGTTTAACCCAAGAAGCAACTATAACACACTCTTTTGTTTCTTGTATAAAACTTCATGGATTTTGGAGTGATATTTTCAAAATATTTACAAAACTATTTAAGACAAAAATGGAACCCAATAATGAATTGATTATATTTGGGGTAATGGAAGACGGGAACAAATTGAGCTCATCTCAAAAGTCAATTTTTAATTATGGTTTAATAATAGCAAAAAAATTAATATTGAAAATGTGGATTGCAAGTATGTTGGATACAGCACATCTTGAGGAAATGCGATTCCTCCTAATAGATAAATTTGACCAATTCATAACGAGTTGGTCTCCATTTGTCGTCTTTTTGGAAACGTATGGTGCAAAACAGGTATAAAAGCTAATCCGTGACTGCGGATGGTCAAGATTATAAATGATCTCCTTCTATTTTCTTTTTTTCTCATCTTTTCTTTTATTCTCTCTCTTCTATTTTCTATGTCTCAACTTTCTTATTTCATTCTTTATTTTTCTTTTTCACACACTATATATCTCACATTTTTCTATTTTTCATTATCTAACTTTTTTCTTTTTCTTCTTAAAAAATAAGAAGCTGTACATGAAAGGTATTATGAAAATATGATTGTATACAATTGTACTTACTTCTAATAAAATAAAAATAAAAAAAAATAAAAAATAAAAAAGAGTTGGAAGATGAAGCGAAAACAGGATTGATAAAAACATCAATGGTTGCAAAGTCTGTAAAGAGGAAGTATCCTTTCAAACGTCATACGGATCCTAGACCAGGACCAAGTCGCTCATCAACGCAGGGACGTAGCTGGCGGCCTGCAGCGGGAGTAAGGACCAGTGGTGGTGCTTCCGGGAGAATCCAGGGATCTCAGAATACTCAAATGACTCAAGAGGTAGGTGGACCTGGTTCTCAGGGGAACATACTAACTGGATTAAGTCCAAAAGTTGGAGGCAGATTACGTCTCTTCTATAAACATTGGAAGAAGATTACTTCAGATGTGGTAATTCTGAATAATATACAAGGATTTCGAATGCAATTCAATCCAAATTATGATTTGCCTGTCCAGCATGTTCCTAGCAGAACTCTCCACTTTGCAAAGTAATGGAGGTTCAAGTTGCGCTTCAAAACCCTATATATAAAAGGTGTTATTGAAGAATCAGTCTACCAAATTCACCAATTTGGGTCAAATATATTCCCTCGATCATAAAAGGATGGAGGATGTAGGATTATTATAGACTTGACAAGTCTGAATCCTTTTGTTCAGTGTCTGTTCACTTGCAAGATATGAAGTATCTTAAATTTACATGGATGAACCAATTAGGGCAGTTCAAAGCTCTGCCTAATGGGTTAACGTTCCCTCCCAGAATATTCATAAAATTGTTTAAATCAATTCTGGGGTTGCTGAGAGCCAGGGGCATGTACTAATGGCATACCTGGATGATGTCCTGATTATAGGAAGGACAAAACAGTCAACAGAAGCATCGGTTGCAGTAATAAAATCAAACTTTTGAAAGTTTGGGGGTTTCTAAATTCATCCAAAGAAATCAAGGTTAAAAACATGTACCTCGATTGATTATTTGGGGTTCACAATTGATTTAGCCCAAATGCAAATTACTTTGCCCAGTGAAAAAAGGGTGGAGTTGATTAAATTGCAGTAATCTGTTAAACGAGCAAAAACCTCTAATCAGACAGGTGGCTCGAGTATTGGGGAAATTAGTAGATTCCCAGCAGTCCAGTATGGACCATTACATTATCAACAGCTGCAGAGAATCAAAGAACAGGCACTGAGAGTAAATGCTGGTCATTTTGATAGAACCATGCAAGTAACAACAAATGCTGTTTCTAATCTGCAGTGGTGGATTCTACATGTCTCATGCAGTTCAGGCAAAGTGCTGATTGAACAACCTTCCATGATATTACAAACTGATGCCAGTGCACTAGGATGGGGTGCAACTGACTTAACATCGAGCTGCGGAGGCAGATGGAATCAGGAAAAGTTAGTGTTACTGCAGACATGGGGAATTACCTATTTGGAGCTTTTAGGAGGTTTCTATGGACTCCAAGCTTATGGTTCTAACACAACTAAAAGGAAGGTTCAAGTTCAAATTAATAAACAACAGTAGTTGCCTATATTACTGATATGGGTGGATTTAAGTCGGTGTCATGTGACAAAATGGTTAAATCAACTTTGGTCTTGGTGTATTGAAAAGAACATTTGGATTTCAGCTATCTATCTACCAGGTAGAATGAACACGATAGCAGACACCAGGTCACGAAAAGTTCCATGATAATAAAGAATAGATGTTGAATCAAGAGGTATTCAATGATATAGTAATCAGATTTGGAATGACCGACATCGACTTGAATCATCAGCTATCGAGATATGTCTCATGGAAACCAGATCCAGGAGCAGGGGCGATTGATGCTTTCTCGCTACATTGGGGTGGTATGTTTTCATATATATTTCCACCTTTCTGCCTCATAAGCCAATGTTTGCTTAAAATCAGGCAAGATGCTGCTTCAAGGGTATTGGTAGTACCAGATTGGCCTACACAGCCATGGTATCCGTTGATATTAGAATTAACAACACAAATGTTGATGAAAGTCCCAAAAAAGAGTAATTTTTTGCTGCACCCTGTACAGGGGAACAACATCCATTATATGATCGTTTGGATTTGTTGATTTGCAGGTTTTAAGAATGCCTTTTCTGGGACGAGGACTGTCTGAGCATACTGTGGACATGCTTACGGCAGCCTGGAGGAAGAGCACCCAAAAACAGTACCTTTCTTATATTGAGAAATGGGAAGAGTTCTGTGTACAAAAGAATGTGCAATAAAGTACTGCAGATATTTCAAATGTTTAGAATTTCTGTCAAAACTTTATTATGATGAAGATCTGAGTTGTAGTGCAATTAATTCAGCCAGAAGTGCATTGTCCTCATATTTGGTTCTAGATTCAGAAAT
Organism: Malacoraja senta; assembly: GCA_038087875.1. NCBI lineage: Eukaryota > Metazoa > Chordata > Chondrichthyes > Rajiformes > Rajidae > Malacoraja > Malacoraja senta. The sequence continues at coordinate 46,152,580 of CM075983.1, forward strand.
AAACTCAATTGGGTCACACCCAATTGTTTCCAGACTAATGAAAGGAATCTTTAATTCCAAACCACCGAAACCTAGGTATGTGACAATCTGGGATGTAAGTTGGGTACTGAAACTACTTCGTGAATGGTCATCAAGTGTGTCTTTACCTTTGGTCAAGCTCAGCATGAAAGTATTCATGCTTATGGCATGAGTGACAGCACAACGAGTGCAAACACTTGGAAAATTACAAATAGACAGTATGGAAGTAACTGAAGACAAGGTTACATTCTATATCTATGACCTACTAAAGTAAATTAGGCCAGGTGTGACAGGATTTAAAATTATACTAGCAGCATATCCAAATGATCCATGTCTCTGTATTAAGACATATTTATTACAATACATTGAGGTCACAAAGAATTTGAGAATACGGAAACTGGGTTGTTGATCACACACAAGAAACCACACAAGAGAGTTTCAATACAGACTATTTCCAGATGGATAAAAGAAGTCTTAACAGCTGCTGGTATTAACATTTATGTTTTTACGTCTCACTCGACTAGGGCAGCAGAAACGTCGGTGGCCAGGGCAAAAGACGTCCCCGTCGACCATATCCTCACAGCCGCCGGGTGGTCCAATGAGTTGATGTTTCAACATTTTTACCATCGGCCTATTGTTAATGCGGGGTTGTTTGCAGAAACTATTTTAAGTTCTGTGTAAATTCCTCTGGTTTAAAGGGGATCCGATTCATTTCATTATTGAAATGAATTACTGCATTTGTGGTACAAATGTTATTATGAATGCATGATTGATTATTCTCGTTCCGAGTCAATCTATGCAGTGAGAAGCCGGGATTAATCCACGGCATGAAATCACAAAGCTTTAAAATCTTCACGTAGTCACTCACGTGACTCCGAAGTAAAATAGTAAGATTAAACGAGAACTTACCTAAGTTTGAAGTTTGATCTTTATTTTATGAGGAGTTACGTAGGTGATTGCGTGCCCACCACGACCCTACCCTCCATCATAAAGGTCAGATGGAAGTTCTTGTATTACTCGTTTTATTATGAGACTATATTACTTCGGTTGTTGTTTTTTGTGATTTCACACCGCTGCTTTGAAGATTGACGCGCAGGCGCACTGGCGGGGTTCTTCACGTAATCACCTACGTAACTCCTCATAAAATAAAGATCAAACTTCAAACTTAGGTAAGTTCTCGTTTAATCTTACTAATCTTTAGGCTCCCTTTGCTTTCTCCCATTCAATGCAAGTCTGTTTGGATAAGGGTTCGTAGGTTAATAGGCCTTCTGTAAATTTCCCCTAATATGTAGGAAGTGGATCTGAAAGTGGGATAACATAGAACTAGTGGGATCAGATGATCGATGGTCGGTGTGTGTCGTTCGGTTGGCCGAAGGGCCTGTTTCTTTCAATTAAACAAAGAAACTGACCCAAACCACATAAGGCGACATAGTAGCGCAGCTGGTAGAGCCACTGCCTCACAGATTCTGACATTGGGTACTGTCTGTGTGGAGTTTACATGTTCTCCCTGTGACCGCGTGGGCATCCCCCAGGTGCCCCGGTTTTGGGTAAAGGCGATATTTGGACAGGTGAATAAAACCTTGACAGCTTTTAATTGCATCCTAAAGGACAGAAGCATTGACGAGTGGAAGGTGTTTAGCGAGTGCAAGAAGTCCCTGGGTTACAAAAGGGAACTGTTCATGAGAACTGTTGTTAACCTGAACCGTCTATTAAGTGGGACAAAAACAGTGAGTGGGAGAGGAGAACATGAACTGTGGTGAGGAGAGAGCAAGCAGGAGCGGGAAGAGCAGTCACCAGAAGTGTCTGTGTGTCGTAATTGGTACTGGTTGAAGCATTGACAGTATAATGTATGACTGGGTATTTTGTTATTCAGGTTATGATAGGATTCTGTTCCTGAGAACAGTTTGTAACCCAAAACAAGGACACAATGTGCTGGAGTAACTCAGCGGGTCAGGCAGCATCTTTGGAGATCATGGATAGGCAATGTTTCGGGTCAGGACCCTTCTTCAGGCTGATTGTAGTGAGGGGAGAAAGCTGGAAAGGAAGTGGATATAGAACAATATCTGGCAAGTGATAGGTGGATACAGGTGAAAATCCAAGCTCTTTGGATGACAAAAATGAATAGAAACAGTGTGAGGGAGGGGATAACAGAAACGGTGGTGACAGGAGAGCCAGCAGCGCGCCCACCGCTGCTCGGTTCCACCCAGTCCCCACGGTTGTGGCTGGGGTGGGGGTGGTGGTGGAGGAGGGTAGGGGGAGAAGCAGGTGGATATGCCAATTCCCAGCCGGCAGAAGATGTAAAGACTTGTCAAACACGTGATGTCTTCACTCTTAGTTTATTGCATACATTGTAGTCGTACACACACATATTGCCCTAGCTGTTCGTGGTCCGTCACCGGAGCTAGAGAGCGAGCTGGGGGTGGGAAGGTTACAATTATACTGAAGATAATGGGGAGTGGTTAGTAGTGGTGAGGTCATTATGTTAAAGGAACATGCACTGATCTACATCCTTCCCCTTGGAAGAAAGAAATATTACAATGATGACAGTGAGACCACGACTCATATGCAAGACACAAACCCGCGCGTACATCGGCAGGAAAACTTGAAACATTCAAGCAAACTCCCCGTAACGCTCAGGTGGCTTGACCAGCCGCCCGGAGCGGGTACGCAGCCCGCCTTCCCCCCCCTCCGAAGGAAGAGCAGGTACAGGAGCAGGAGGGGTGATAGGGGAGCTGACAGGAGAATGAGCAGGAGAGGGAGGACGAGGAGACCGGGGAGGAGAAACGGGCACCGCAGCGGGCACGCGAGCGGGAGAGGTATGATGGGGGGGACCAGGAGGAGCAGTGGGAGAACGGGGCACCGAGGGTTGAGAGGGCAGAGTCCTGGGCATGGGAGGAGTGGTAGGCAAAGAGGTAGCAACCGGGGGTGCAAAAGGGGCTGCGAGAGGCGGTGCGGGCTCGTTAACCGGCAGCAAATGCTGGCGGGACCGGCGGTAGGTGGTGCCCTCGTAGTCAACTAGGTAAGAGCGCGGAGAGTCTGCAAAGCCGCCGACGACAGCCAGTCGATGGTGTCCGGAGGGGGACTGCATCCGGACGACCTGGCCCTTGAAGAGGCGCGGATGGGGACGGCATGATCTGTCGTGGGAGCGCTTCTGGACGGCCTGTTTCTGGGCAATGCGCTCCTGGACAGCAGCAGGGCTGCGGACTGCAGGCTGTAGGGATCGGAGGGCGTGTTGTGCGGGACATGAGCCGCTGAGCAGGAGAGCCCAGGGCATGGTCGCGACAAATATTTCGGAGATTCAGTAGTGCCAGATAAAAGTCCAAATGCGATAGTCTACACTGCTCCAACAGCTCCTTGGCACTGCGGACGGTGCGCTCAGCAAGGCCGTTGCTCTGTGGGTACTCAGGGCTGCTGGTGATGTGGCGAAAGTTCCAGGCGGCAGCGAAGGCACGGAACTCCGCACTCGAGAACTGGCCGCCGTTGTCAGACTGCACAGTCACAGGAATGCCAAAGATCCCAAAGTAGCGTTTCAGCTTCCCGATGACAGCAGCAGAAGTGAGGGTGTGCAGACGCTCCACCTCGAACCAGCTGGAATAGGAGTCTACAAGGACCAGGAAGTGTTTGCCACGCCACTCGAATATGTCCGTAGCGACCGCCATCCACGCCAGGGCGGGGGCAGGCTGTTGCAGGAGTGGCTGGCGTTGCTGGTGGGGAGAGAGGGTATTGCAGGTTGAGCAGACAGAGACCCTCTCCCGGATGTCCTGTGCCATGCCGGGCCAATAAAATTGGCTCTGGGCCTGGGACAGGGTGGCATCGGCTCCAGGATGGCCGCTGTGGGCAGTTTGGAAATAGTGGTCCCGCAGTGCAGCAGGCACCACAACCTTGTGGCCCTTCACCACCATGCTGTCATGCAGCACAAGTTCATCCTGGACTAGGAAGTAGGGCGCAGCACCCGCCGGCAAGGATGAGCGACGGTCAGGCCAGCCACGACGGATGACGTCTACAAGCTGTTGCAGGGCAGGATCATTGGCAGTGTGGTGAATGAGGGACTGCATCTGCCGGGAAGGCACAAAGTTAATGTTTAGTACCATCAGGTCGGATGATTCGTACGGGTGGCGGGCAGTAGACGCCAGCGGTGCGCGGGACAGCGTATCGGCCACAAACATGTCCTTGCCCTTTCGGTACACGATTCGAAACGTGAAGCGCTGGAGCTGCAGCATCATACGCTGCAAACGGGAAGAGGCCACGTGGATCGGTTTGTTCAAGATCGTGACCAGCGGCTGGTGGTCGGTTTCAATAGTGAAAGTGTTACCCAGAATGTAGTCCTTGAACTTCGAGCAGGCAAACACCACGGCAAGGAGCTCCTTCTCGATCTGAGCGTAGCGTTGCTTGGTAGGGGTCATAGTGCGGGAGGCGTAGGATACAGGTAGTTGCAGGCGGTCGTGGAGTTGCAGGCAGGCGGCACCGAGACCGAAATTTGAGGCATCGCAGGTGAGGACGATGGGGCGCTTTAAGTCGAAGAACTTTAGAGTGGGAGTGCGAATCAGCCGGGACTTTAGGTCATCGAAGGCTGCCTGATGCAGCGGGTACCAAACCCAGGCAGTGTCCTTCTTGGTCAGTTCCCTCAGGGGCGCACTCAGCTCGCTGAGGTCGGGAATGAATGTCCCCAGGTAGTTCACCATGCCCAAGAAGCACTGCAGGCTGGGCACGTTGACCGGAGCTGGCATCCCAGAGACCGCAGCTGTCTGGTTTCAGACCCTCAGCCGTAAAAACGTGGCCCACGTAGGTGACCTCCGGGACGCGGAAGCGGCACTTCTTGGGGTTCAGTTTGAGGTTGATCTCACGAGCCTGATCCAGGACTTGGCGAAGGTGGAGGTCGTGCTCAGCGACGTCTCTCCCGTACACTAAGATGTCATCGACGATGATAGCACACGGCAGATGGGCAAATAGCTGCTCCATGGTGCGCTGGAAAACCTCGCTGGCAGAATTGATCCCGAAAGGCATGCGGAGGAAACGGAACCGGCCGAAAGGTGTACCGAACGTGGTCAGGAAGGATGAACGTTCATCCAGCGGAATCTGCCAGAAAGAGCTCTTGGCATCGAGGACAGAGAATACAGTGGCTGGGCCAACCTGTGCAGCGACATCCTCCACCGTTCGCATGGGGTAGTGCGGGCGTTTGATGGCAAGGTTTAGGTCCTTGGGGTTTATACAGATCCGAATCTCACTCTTGTCCTTCTTAGAAGCAACGACCATGGTGGAGACCCACCGGGTGGGATCACTCACCTCCTTGATGATGCCCACGGCCACCATCTGGCGCAGAGTCGACTCCACCCTGTCCTTCATAGCAAAGGAGACGCGGTGAGCCGGGCGGACTACCGGATGGACCTCCGGGTCCACCTCGATTTCGTAATTGCAGGGTAGTTTGCCCAATACATCGTCAAAACGGTCGGGGTACTCGCACATGGGATCCATGGGGGTCTGCACCAGGTGAATATCGTGGTGGAAGGAAACCAAACCGAGGTCCTGGCACGCACTGGCGCCCAACAGAGTAACATTCTCAGATTCCAGCAGGAGGAAAGAGAGGGGCCGAGAGGCCTTCAGAACTGTGCAGATAAGGGTTGCCTTACCGACTGGAACGAGCACACTCCCCCCATATGCGTGGAGACGGGAGTCGTCAGCAGTAACCTTCTCACCTGATCTTATCTGCTGAAAGAGGCTTAACGACATAACATTTGCAAACGCCCTCGTGTCGACCTTCGCAGGGAAGGTCTTTCCATTCACAGTAACTCGAACTGATGGATCAGCTATCAAAGCATATGCACCCAAGACTGAAAAAATACGCGATTCATCATGGGAGGATCTGGTATCAGAATCAGGGAGTTCGTCTGAAAGGTATTGGGAGCCATGGACACTATCAGTCACAGTCAGGTTGTTTAGACTCCAGGCTGGCCCCTGGAACGGCACACTGCGGAGAAGTGATTAAGCTTCCTACAGAAATTACAAGTCTTTCCCAGCGCAGGGCAAACATTAAATTGATGATTGACGAAGTTGCAGTTGGGGCATCGACGTGGGTTGTTCCTTGCGGGCGCGGGAGTGCTACGCTGGCGTGGCGGGCCATCGTTCCACCGGCGTTCAGCAGTACCGGCATAGTGAATGTCCTGAGCCTCAGGGGGAGATACGGAGTCGACAGCAGCAGCTATGCGAGAGGCATGCAAAGCCTCGTGTAACGTGAGGTCTGGCTTCCTCAAAAGCTCTGCCCGTAGCTTCACGTCTTGTAGGCCGTGAACTAGGACATCCCTGACCATTTGGTCGGGGGTCAACGCGTCCAGGCGGCAACGCCGAGCCAGGTGACGCAACGATGCAATGAAGGTGTCGATGTGCTCCCCGGGTTTCTGGCGCCTGCTGAAAAACTTAAACCGCTCTATAATGCAATTGGTGGGAATGTCACACAGTGCGGCAAATTTATTCGTTAGACATATCGGGTCCTGAGCATTCTTACCATCGGCGTACTCGAACGATTCAAAACGTTCCATGGCCTCCGGGCCAGCCAGGTTGAGGAGCAGATGTGCTGTAACCGCAGGGGTAGCATTAGGATGAGCGATGGCGACATAGTGCTGGAAGTCGCGCCTAAAGACAGTCCACCGGTGAACGATGTCGGAGTCAAACACCAGAATGTCAGGCTTACGACACGAGTTGGCCATAGTACATAAAGGGTTGGAAAGGAAAATAAAAATTTGGAGAGAACAAAACAAAACCGATAGACAGGAGACGCAGGGTTCAACTTTGTGACACCATGTAAAGACTTGTCAAACACGTGATGTCTTCACTCTTAGTTTATTGCATACATTGTAGTCGTACACACACATATTGCCCTAGCTGTTCGTGGTCCGTCACCGGAGCTAGAGAGTGAGCTGGGGGTGGGAAGGTTACAATTATACTGAAGATAATGGGGAGTGGTTAGTAGTGGTGAGGTCATTATGTTAAAGGAACATGCACTGATCTACAGAAGATGCCTACAGCTCCATGGCAGCTGGCAAAACACAGTGCCTCTTGCCTAGGATGGAACTGCAGATGTTGGTTTACACCAAAGATAGACACAAAATGCTGGAGTAACTCAGCGGGACAGGCAGCATCTCTGGAGAGAAGGAATCGGTGACATTTCGGGTCGAGACCCTTCTTCAGAGAGTCAGAGATAAGGAAGTGTAAGGTGTGAAAACGAGACATCAACTGGGATGTTGATCAAGAAAAATGTAGAATAGATCATTGTTAGCTAGGAGAAGGTGACAACGAAGCATACAGAGATAAAATGTAATCAGGGACAGTCAGACTGGTCTGAGAACTAGGAAGGGGGAGGGATGGAATGAGAGGGAAAGCCAGGGTTACTTGAAATTAGAGAACCCAATATTCATACTCGCAGGGGTCAAGACCCTTTTCCAGACTGAGAGTCAGGGGAGAGGGAAATTAGAGGTATGAAAAGATACAACAAGAAATGAATGAAAGGTATGAAAATAATTAATTTATACCTCACACTGTTTCTGAAGGCCATCAGCATAATCAAGATGAGTTCCACGCCGGTCACTCCCTCTTATACCCTCTCCAATCAGACAAGAGGTACCGAAGTGTGAAAACGCATACCTCCAGATTCAAGGACAGTTTCTTCCCAGCTATTATCGGGTAACTAAACCATCCTATCAACAACTAGAGAGCAGTCCTGAACTGCTATCAACCTCATTGGAGATCCTCAGACTATCTTTGAAAGGTTTTTACTGGCTTTATCTTGCACTAAACATTATTCATGTTATTCCCATGTTATTTCCTTCATCATGTATCTGTACACTGAATGTCTCGATTGTAATCATGTACTGTCTTTCCGCTGGCTAGTTAGCACGCAACAAAAGCTTCTCACTGTACCTTGCTACATGTGACAATAAACTCAACTCAACTCCAGAAGAAATCAAAGCAAACCTACCTGTCAATTTAACCTGGGAGGGAATACCTGTCAATTTCACTGGCAGGATACACCTGTCAATTTCACCTGAAAGTTATAAACAAGTTACTTATTTCTACCTTTGCACCTTTGTATTCTTAATAAATACATTTACATCCTTGTATTAAACATAAGCTAATATGTAACAGTACAAAATGGTGTCGACTAACCACGGCAGACATAGCTGAGAGATTAAAGTTGCTTTAGCTGAAACATAATGGTGGCAGGACATAGCTGTGACATTAGAAGTTAATTTTAAGGGTGGCGAGTGAAAGACGAGATATGAGAGGAAATGTAAAGTTTAATAAGACTGAACCAAGGTCGGAAGTAATGGTGGCGAGACAGGGAATACTAGAATCAAAGACAGATTGATGCAAAGGAGTACAGCATGAAAGATAATGTAGCAGAGATAAGGCTGAAAGAGTGTAATAAAAAGCTGCTTGTTTCTGTGGATCAGAGAGCAATTAGAGAGCGGACAGGTGGTGTCGTCTCTGAATGCTCCAGCTGAATATTTGCAAATAAAGGCTTTTCGTCTTCTTGAAGAATTCTCCGTGTCTGTGTCATCTTATTCAAACTTTGAGTCTTAAAGCCACGACAGGCTACGGCTGTCAATTTCACCAGGGGGACACATCTGTCAATGTCATCTGGGGGGGATACACCTGTGAATTTCACCTGGGTGGATATACCTGTAAAATTCGCCTGATGGTACACCTGCCAGTTTCAGCTGTTGATACATCTGTCAGTTTTACCTGTCCATCCCACCCCATGGTTCACTGGGAACGATCCCCATCCTGGCGTTGACTGCGAGTTCCAGTAACAATGTCCTAAATGCTTGAACGTTTTTGTTTTGTTTTTTTAATTTTAAACGTCGGAACTCGTGCTTGTCCGCTTTGTGACCGAACGCTTTCAACTTTCAAACCACGCGGGCTGATTCCTCGGAAAGTCTGTGGGAACAGTTGCATTTCGTCCAATCGACACCGCATTCTGAACGCGACAAAGGCGAGTCAGTTTCACAATGTAACCCGGCAGCGAACACTTTGTGTTAAAGAAGGAACTGCAGATGCTGGAAAATCGAAGGTACACAAAAATGCTGGAGAAACTCAGCGGGTGCAGCAGCATCTATGGAGCGAAGGAAATAGGTAACGTTTCGGGCCGAAACCCTCGACACTTTGTTGCGGCGTGTACAATATGCGTTACATTTTAATCTAAAACAGCATGCAGCTCGGGTTTTTAATAAAAATGCCCGAGATTCACCAAAATCAGTCAAATCTTTGGCTAATTACCGGCATTTAACAATCCTTTAATAGCAGGTATTTAATAAACCTCGGTGAAAATATATTATCAACGCTGCACCCTTTAAGGAATGGCCCCTTTAATGACCATTCCGACGTTGTATCAATGTATGATTTGAAACACAGGACCGGCCGCGGCAATTGGCTCCACACATTTGTCATCAGTAAAAACGGGTTTCATTGGCCCCTTCTGCAAATTTCCAGCCTTCCACCACAAAACAGAAATGCTCGGATTCTGATGTTAAACATGTTTTTTTAAACGTTAATGACAAACGCACGTCGAGGCTGATCAGGTGGAGCAAGTGCTTGAGTGTAAGTTGTAACAATTGTAACAATCCCCATCCAAACGTGGACTAAGTTACAGTGACTGTCCCATCCCAGTGACTGTCCCATCCCAGTGACTAAAGTCAGTCCCGGAACAATACTCAGTCTAAGTGTTGCAATGGCAAGAAGGGTCCCCACCCCAAACCTCGCCTGACCATTTCCCCCCACAGATGCTGCCCGGCCCGCTGAGTTCCTCCGGCACTTTGTGTTTTGCTCAAGACTCCAGCATCTGCAGTCCCTTCTGTCCCAAACCTGTCCTAATGCCCAGTATCTGAGTTAGAGGAAAGATCCTATCCCAAAGTGTTCACTGTGTTCTGATAACTGTCATGTTCGCGGTGTGTTTCAGCCACGATCTCATTCCCGTGTTGACTGTGAGTTGCAGTAACAATGTCCTCCAAATGTTGATTGTAAGTTACAGTGAAACAATCTCAACCTAAAGTGAGAAGGAATCAAAGTGGTCACCTGTGTTTGGAGCCACAGGAGATGGGCAAGGTCCTCAATGAGTATTTCTCCTCTGTATTTACCGAGGAGAAAGACAGTAAGACGGAGGAACTTAAGGCAGTCAATGGAAGTGTCTTAAGAGCAGTCAGTGTTACCGTCGAAGAAGTAGTAAAGGTACTGTTGTGTTTGAAGGTAGACAAATCTAGGGCCTGATCAGATATATCCCTGGACATTGTGGGAAACCAGAGAGAAAATTGCGGGAGGCCTGGTTGAAATTTACGAGTCATCCTTAAACACAGGAGAGGTGATGGAAGACTGGAGGGTGGCAAATGTTGTGCCTCTTTTCAAGAAGGGCTGCAGGGAAAATGCCAGTGAGCTTAACATCTGTAGTTGGAAAGTTACTAGAGAGTATTCTGAGGGGTTATACAGGCATTTGAACGGGCAAGGACTGATTAGAAATAGTCAGCATGGTTTTGTACGTTTTTTGAAGACTGTCACTAACAGTGACATTTCCAGGCCCTTTTGACCAGGTGTCGCTCACAGCAACATTCCTCTCCAATGCGTCACTACAAAATGCTGGAGTAACTCAGCGGGACAGGCAATAATTTCTTCTCTCCAGGGATGCAGCCTGTCCCACTGCATGTTCCTTCGTACATATTTTGTCAGCTCCGTTATCCTGAATGACTTGCCTCTCCCCTTGTGGTCTAGGTGATGTCGGCGGATGTGTGCGCCGTCTCTCCGGGAGGTGACCGAGTCGGTTCTGCTGCCGACCAGGGGGGTTCCTCCGTCATCCCGGGGCTCCTTCTCCACCTGCTGTCTTCCGCCAGCCCAAGGTCGGTGGGTGCCGGTGAATTCCTCTCCGTTTTGGCAGTCCGCCGTTACCTGGGCGAACCGTCTGGTGAAGCCGGCCCTGGCGCTGCCTCCTGCTACCTGTACGATGTGACAGTGACCGACGGTAACTGCCGGCTGAGGTGCCACCTGTCGCCCCGGCTCAACCCGCTGGTGCAGCGGAACTGCGTGAGGGCCGGCTGCGGTATCCGCATCACCCGCTGCAGCCTGGTCTACGAAGAGAAGAGGCTGAACCGCTGTTTCCTGCAGATCGAGGCGCTGGAGCTGGGCGGGACGGAGCACCAACCCCAGATGGACACCAGTGCCCCGGGCTGCGCACCTCTCCGCACCCTCGCCTCCACCCAGCGGGGAAGGGTCTTACTGGCCACAATGCTCTCTGCAACTCCCGTGAGAGGCGGGAGGACCCATTACTTACCCCTGTGGAATAACACCGACCCCAGCGGCCCAGAATGGAACTCCTCGAAGCACTCGCCTGCCCCCGAGTGTCAACTGGATGGTGAGTCTGAGTTTAGATTTTACTGATGCGGCGCGGAAACAGGCCCTTCGGCCCACCGAGTCCGTGCCGACCAGTCATCACCCCATACACTAATTCTACCCCACGCATTCGGGACAAATTACAATTTACCGAAGCCTATTAACCTACAAACCTGCACGTCTTTGGAGTGTGGGAGGAAACCGGAGCACCTGGAGAAAACTCACGAGGTCACAGAGAGAACGTACAAACTCCACACAGACAGCACCTGCAGTCAGGATCAAACCCGGGTCTCCTGCGCTGTGAGGCAGCAACTCTCCAGCTGTGCTGCCCTTGAGTCTTGACTCTCTTGAATCGGCCCCGATATAGGGTGGATGCAGGTTGATGGTACTGGGATTTATTCTGCTTGGCAAGGACAAGTTTCATGTAGAAAACAAACCGCTGGAGATGCTCAGCAGGTCAGGCAGCATATTCTGCGCTGGAGACACAAGAGTCTGCAGATGTTTTAGTTTGGGGATAGAATACGGAAACAAGCCATTCGGCCCACCGAGTCCGCTCCAACCAGTGATCCCTGTACTCTAGCACTATCCTACACACTAAGGACAATTCACAACTTTACCAAGCCAGTTAACCTACAAGTCTTTGGAATGTGGGAGGAAACTGGAGCTCCCAGAGAAACCCCATGCAGGTCACGAGGAGAACGTACAAACTCCGGTGCTCCGGTTTCCTCCCACACACCAAAGAAGTCCAGGTTTGTAGGCCAATTGGCTTCTGTAAATTGTAAATTGTACCTAGTTTGTGTAAGATAGTGCTAGTGTACGGGGATCACTGGTCGGCACGGACTCGGTGGGCAGAAGAGCCTGTTTTCACACTGTATAAAGTAAAGTCTAAAGGGTCCCGACCTGAAACGTCATCCATCCGTGTTCTCCAGCATTTGTCACCTTTTATGTATTAGTCAGCATCGGCAGTTCCTTTTTTCCCCATTTAGATAATTCTGGATCTCCTCAGTTTTCCAAGATTTCCTGGGAAACCTGTTTCAGCTGAACTCCCTCACCACGTGCTTTACTGTTCCTTTAATGATCATGGCACCGGGCATGTCAGTGTAAATACGAGTTGATTTTTCGCTCGTAGACACAAAATGCTGGAGAAACTCAGCGAGTGAGGCAGCATCTCTGGAGAGAAGGAATGGGCGACGTTTCAGGTTGAGACCCTTCTTCAGTCGGAGAACTGAATGCTGGAGAACATGGATGGATAACGCTTCAGTCGGAAGAAGGGTCTCGACCCGAAACGTCACCCAATCCTTCTCTCCAGAGATGCTGCCTCACCCGCTGAGTTACCCCAGCATTTTGTGTCTACCTTTGATTGAAGCCAGCATCTGCAGTTCTTTCTTACACTTATTGATTTTTCGTTTCTTCCCCTTGTTCCCCAGCAGCTTGCGGATTCATTTCTCTCCAACACCTGGCCAGGACGTGGAGGACAAGGGTGGATTTCCCGCACCTTCTGGTCCGGGTCATGTACAAGTCCCGGTTACGTTACTACGGGAGGCCCAGCACCAAGGTGGACTTTCCCTATCAGGTGCGGAATCCCGGCAGCGGCCGCATCCCAGCGGTCCGGAACGTTGCGCGGTTGGCACCGTTGCTGTGTGCTTCCCGTCACCCGTTCCTTCATGGAGCGGTGAGGCTGTGGAGATGGGGCTGGTCCTCAGCCAGACTCCATGGTCCCACCAGTCAGCCTCAGAGCAACACGAGTCTCCTACTCATTGCACCCCTAATAGCGGGCGGGAAGTCGTTGGGTCAGGCAGCATCTGTGGAGGGAAATAGACCGACGCCTAAAGTCTGAAGAAGTGGCCCGACCCACAACATCATCCATCCAATTCCCTCTGCCGATGCTGCCTGACCCGCCAAGTTCCTCCAGCACTTTGTTTTCTCAAAAAGGTTTTTAAATAGTTACTGAACTTGTCCCTTAACCTTCCTCTGTGCCTCAGGGACATTTTAATCCATCATTGGGATTGGCGCACGAACAATACTGAAGAATTTAGTTTATTATTGTCACGTGCACCGAGGTTCAGGGAAAAGCTTTTGTTTTGTATCCAGTCAAAGACAAGACTTTACATGAATGCAATCAAGCTGTCCACAGTGTACAGATAAAGGTCAAAGGGTACAACATTTTGTGCAAGATACAGTCCTCGTGATTCCTGCATCTGTAGTCCCTTGTGTATCCAATATTTGAGATTGTCTGGCTGAAACAAGTGGAAAAGGAGCAACGGAGCAGCTGCCTCACTCACGGCCTCTCTGCGTGCTGGTCCCGGGAGTGGATTTGTTGTCATCCATTACAATCACTCCACTCTTTTAAATCTTTACTTCAACAGCAGCATTTAGTTTAGTTTTTTCTTAGTTTAGTTCAGTTTAGAGATACAGCCTCGCCAACAGTCGGTCTGTCCCTTCTTTTGTGTTTTTTAGTATGTGTTAAATGTATGGGTGTTTAGTGTTCTTTAGCTTTTTGTTGTATGTCGGGCGGTGGGGGGAGGGGTAAACTTTTTAAATCTCTTAACTCGACGGAGATGGGATTTTTTTCCGTATCATATCCCCGTCCGCACTACGGCCTAACATCGAGGAGTTGGCGGCCTTTGCTAGAGGCCAACTTTTGAGAGCTCCACCGCGGGGAGCCTATGGGACTTTAACATCGTAGACCCCGCGATCCCTTTGCCAGGGATTGACCTCGGAGCTCCAACCGCGGGTGCTTGCGGACTTTAACATCACGGAGCTCGCAGTCTCTGGTCTGAGACCGACTTCGGGAACTCCAAGCCATAGGAGTTTCGACCGCCCCAACGAGGGAGTTTCTATCGCCCCGACGCGGGAGTTTCGATCGCCCCGAAGCGGGAGTTTCGATCCCCCCGACGGATGGTTCGACTAACCCAACCGCGCGGGAGAATAAAGAGGAAGAAAATTTGACTTTTTTGCCTTCGATCACAGTGAGGAATGTGGTGGATGTTTCTGTTAACTTTTATGTACTTGTGTGTCTTGTTACATTTTTTTTCGTATGGATGTAAGGTAATTCGCTTATCACTGTACCTTAATTGGTACATGACAATAAAAGACCTTTGAAGCCTTTGAAATAGGACCTTCGGCCCAATGACCAGCGATCACCGCACATTAGCACTATCCCAAACACACCAGGAACAATTTACACTTATACCAAGCCAATTAACCTACAAACCTGTACGTCTTTGGAGTGGGGGAGGAAACCAAAGATCTCGGAGAGAACCCACGCGGCCATGATGAGAATGTACAATCTCCGTACAGACCACACCCGTGGTCGGGTATGAACCCAGGTCCCTGGCGCTGCAAGCGCTGTAAAGCAGCAACTCTACCGCTGCACCACCGTGCTGCCCGTTTCTTAGACTAACTGTGCTCTTCTTAATCTCTCAGATATCTCGCACTAAACGTTGATCGCTTATCATGTGTCTACGTGCACAGCTTGATTGTAATCATGTATAGTGTTTCCACTGACTGGATAGCACGCAACAAAAAAGCTTTTCAATGTACGTCGATACACGTGACAATAAACTAAATTAAACACATTGAGCTAAGAAAAGAATCAGCAAAATACAAAGTAAACCGACTGTGTGAATATAGATTGTCAATACGTGATGAAAGAGATTGAATGTACCCAACTAATAATTTTAGTTTTAACCTATTCTCCTGTTTAGATTTAATAAAATGCCAAACCCCGATTAAAAATAGTTGTTAGTTAATTATAGTGTACTTTTCATCATGTATTATAAAGTACAGGTGTTTTATTGTTAAAAAACGTTTTAAATGCAGTTAAATATACAGTTTAAAACATACTACAGTGCCCTTCATAATGTTTGGGACAAAGACCCATCATTTATTTATTTGCCTCTGTACTCCGCAATTTGAGATATGTAATAGGAAAAAATCACATGTGGTTAAAGTGAGCATTGTCAGATTTTTAATAAAGGCCATTTTTATACATTTTGGTTTCATCATGTAGAAATTACAGCTGTGTTTATACATAGTCCCCCCCATTTCAGAGCACCATAATGTTTGGGACACAGCAATGTCATGTAAATGAAAGTAGTCATGTTTAGTATTTTGTTGCTTATCCTTTGCATGCAATTACTGCTTGAAGTCTGTGATTCATGGACATCACCAGTTGCTGGGTGTCTTCTCTGGTGATGCTCTGCCAGGCCTGTATTGCAGCCATCTTTAGCTTATGCTTGTTTTGGGGGTTAGTACCCTTTAGTTTTTTCTTCAGCATATAAAAGGCATGCTCAATTGGGTTCAGATCGGGTGATTGACCTGGCGTCTCAAGAATTGACCATTTTTTAGCTTTGAAAAACTCCTTTGTTGCTTTAACACTATGTCTGGGTTCATTGTCTTGCTGTAGAATGAACTGCCGGCCAATGAGTTTTGAGGCATTTGTTAGAACTTGAGCAGATAGAATGTGTCAATAAACTTCAGAATTCATTATGCTACTACCATCAGCAGTTGTATCATCAATGAAGATAAGTGAGCCAGTACCTTCAGCAGCCATACATGCCCAGGCCATAACACCCCCACCACTGTGTTTCACAGATGAGATGGTATGCTTTGGATCTTGGGCAGTTCCTTCTCTCCTCCATACTTTGCTCTTGCCATCTCTCTGATATAAGTTAATCTTCGTCTCATCTGTCCACAAGACTTTTTCCAGAACTGTGGTTGCTCTTTTAAGTACTTCTTGGCAAACTGTAACCTGGCCATCCTATTTTTGTGGCTAACCAGTGGTTTGCATCTTGCAGTATAGCCTCTGTATTTCTGTCCATGAAGTCTTCTGCAGACAGTGGCCATCGACAAATCCACACCTGACTCCTGAAGAGTGTTTCTGATCTGTCACACAGGTGTCTGGGGATTTTTCTTTATTATAGAGAGAATTCTTCTGTCATCAGCTGTGGAGGTCTTCCATGGCCTGCCAGTCCCTTTGCGATTAGTAAGCTCACCAGTGCTCTCTTTCTTCTTACTGATGTTCCAAACAGTTGATTTTGGTAAGCCTAAGGTTTGGCTAATGTCTCTAACAGTTTTATTCTCAGTCTCATAATGGCTTCTTTGACTTTTATTGGTTAAACTTTGGTCCTCATGTTGATAAACAGCAATAAAAGTTTCCAAAGTTGATGGAAAGGCTAGAGGAAAGATTAGGTGCTGAGAGTTCTCTTATACCTGCATTAAGGTGGCAATTATTACGCACCTGAGCAATTACAAACACATGTGAAACCATGTAAAGACAGAGGCAAATGAATAAATGATGGGTCTGTGTCCCAAACATTATGGAGGGCACTGTATGTACATTTCTTTTAGAATGCATCTGATAGAACTTTGGAGTTATTAAGAGCCAAGATTTAGTTTCAGTGATACAGTGAGGAAACGGGTTCTTCAGCCCACTGAGTCCACACCAACCATCGATCACCCGTTCACACTAGATCTATGTTATATCATTTTCGCATTCACTCTCTACACACTAGGGGCAATTTACACGGCCAATTAACCTACAAGTCTGCATGTCTGGGTTGAGGAAGGAAACTGGATCACCAGTAGGACACCCACTGGCCTATCCACAGGTTGCCCGGTTATTTATGGTACTCGCTGTGCCTTGGTCTGTAATAATCTCACAGTCACACAGCACGGAAACAGGCCCTTCAGCACAACGTACCCGCAAAGACCAACATGTCCCATCTACACTAGTCCCACCTGCCTGTGTTTGGCCCATATCCTTCTAATCCTGTCCTATCCATGTACCTGTCTGAATGTTTCTTATGGTGGTTGTATTTGGTTCTTGCCATAGGCATACCTGGAAGTGGCCGACCACTCTGGCATGATGCCGGTGGTGCTGTGGAACTCGTTGTGCCGAGAATGGTACCAGTCGCTGCACGTTGGCGCGGTGTTGCTACTCCATCGATACTCTGTCAAGCAGGGTTACCAGCAAAGAACCTGGGCCACTCACTGTGACTCGCAGGTGAAAAGTTTTCGCTTTGTAGGTAAGTTTAGTTTAGTTTAATTTAATTCCGAGATACAGCATACAAACAGGCTCTTCAGCCCACCGAGTCCATGCCGACCATCGATCACCCGTTCACATTTGTTCTACATTCTCCCACATTCCCACCCCGCACCTACACAGGAGGGGCAATTTACAGAGGGCCAATTAACCGACAAGCCCGCGCGTCTTTGGGACGTGGGTGGAAACCGGTGCACGCAGAGGAAATCCAGGCGGTCACAGGGTCAAGTCAAGTCAAGTCACATTTATTTATATAGCACATTTAAAAAACAACTCTCGTTGCCCAAAGTGCTTTACATTTGTTATAAGAATAGCATAAACAAAACAAACTACATACATATATACAGTGGCTTGCAAAAGTATTCATACCCCTTGAACTTTTCCACATTTTGTCACGTTACAACCACAAACGTAAATGTATTTTATTGGGATTTTATATGATAGACCAACACAAAGTGGCGCATAATTGTGAAGTGGAAGGAACATGATACATAGTTTTCAAATTTTGTTTACAAATAAAAAACTGAAACGTGTCGCGTGCAAAAGTATTCAGCCCCCTTTACTCTGATACCCCTAAATAAAATCCAGTGCAACCAATTGCCTTCAGAAGTCACCTAATTAGTAAATAGAGTCCACTTGTGTGTAATCTAATCTCAGTATAAATACAGCTGTTCTGTGAAGGCCTCAGAGGTTTGTTAGAGAACATTAGTGAACAGCACCATGAAGCCCAAGGAACACACCAGACAGGTCAGGGATAAAGTTGTGGAGAAGTTTAAAGCAGGGTTAGGTTATAAAAAAATATCCCAAGATTTGAACATCTCACGGAGCACTGTTCAATCCATCATCGAAAATGGAAAGAGTATGGCACAACTGCAAACCTACCAAGACATGGCCGTCCACCTAAACTGACAGGCTGGGCAAGGAGAGCATTGATCAGAGAAGCAGCCAAGAGGCCCATGGTAACTCTGGAGGAGCTGCAGAGATCCACAGCTCAGGTGGGAGAATCTGTCCACAGGACAACTATTAGTCGTGCACTCCACAAATCGGGCCTTTATGGAAGAGTGGCAAGAAGAAAGCCATTGTTGAAAAAAAGCCATAAGAAGTCCCGTTTGCAGTTTGCCACAAGCCATGTGGGGGACACAGCAAACATGTGGAGGAAGAGACTTCCGGTGGCGTCATGTTAGACTAACAGACGTGCACCCAGCTCCTCTCCCGAAAAACTTCACGATTTATCGTGTAAAACGGGTCCGAAAATCGGGATTGTTTTTAAAAACCTTACCGGAGCTTCTGGTTACCGCGCTGATGACGTCATCGTTAAACGCGATGTTTTAAACGGTGGTTTGAAGCCCTTTAAATGAGTAAATTGACTCCAGCTGTGAGCCCTCAGAGAGCTGTGAATAAACTGTCGAAACAGTTCGAAACTGAAGTTACCTCTGAAGTCTCTGAAGTGGCTGCAGAAATGGATACAAGATCTAAGAAAGACTTTGATGACTTGAAAAAATCAATGAAAAATTTGAAAGATGAGATCTCGGATAATAGGGTGGAAGATAAGAAGGAAATGAAGGAAAATTCGGCAAAAATGATGGAAGGAATGCAGAAGATGATGAAGGATTTAAATGCTGGTAACCAGAAGAATATGACGGATTTACTGGACACTATGAATAAACGAATTGATGAGGTGAAAGATGGACTATCAGAGAAAATGGATAAGATGGATGTAATTACTACGGATAAGTTCACGGCTGTACTTGAAACAGTAGCTGCAAGTATGCAGACAATCACGGAATTGGAGAAAAATACGGCACGACTTGTTGAAGACATGGCGAAACTGAGGCAAGAACATGAGCAAATGAGGCGAGAAAACGAACAAGCATCACTACAAATGGGGACTCAATTAGAGAAAGTCTCATTCAAATGCCTGGACCTGGAAGCTCGTTCTAGACGCCAGAATCTGAGGATTCTTGGTGTTTCAGAGGGGGCAGAAGGGGAACAGGTACGTGAATTTGCCATGGGCTTGTTGAAACAACTGTTGAATCTTCCCAAGGAACCGAAAATCGAAGTGGCTCATCGTGTCCCAAGATTTGGAAAAAGATTTGATGCGGGAAAAGCTTATCCACGACATATTATAGTGAAATTTCGAGATACTGCAGAACTGGAATATGTTATGACCCATATCAAATATGGTGTACAATTACGGCTGGACAAAGACACTATTAAGATATTCAGGGACTACCCACATGAAATTGTGCAAAAAAGAAACAAATTTGATAAGGTTAAAGATCTTTTAAGAGGGAGAGAAGGGGTCAGATTCGGGGTTTTTTATCCCGCTAAAATGCGTATTTCTTTTAATGGTCTTGAAAAGTCATTTGTTAAGCCTGAAGACGCTTTCAAATATGCCCAAACGATTGTTGAAAGACAGAAATAAAAGGGAGCTTTGGCAGATCCGAATAATTCTCAGCTATGTTTTGTCTGGGGATAGTTACACTGTTATCTCCGGAATGTTGAAGCAAGGACATTTTCTGTTCAAAACGTGTAAACAACTTTATAACGGGATATGAATTAGAAAATAATTGCTTATTGATTAAAATGTTATAACCAATTGTAAGAACTTATCCTATTAACAACTTTAAAAGTTATGCAGGTTAGATTAGAATACTAACAAAAAAAACAAAAAAAATAATGAACTAACATACTAATATGAATTTTTAATAAATTGTAACCTTGTCTATAAGCAGGAGGAGGGGATGAGAAACGAGCTCCTGGCTTATGTCCAGGAGCACGTCTCGTTAACCCCTTCAACCAACAGCTGATTCTTATTGAAATCAAAAATATTGGTTTAATAATTAAACTCTGATATATATATATGTTATAAGGAAATATCAGGGTAAAATTGTATTATATATATGAATGTGAGGCCTCGTTTTAATATTTTAATATGTTATGATTAACTAAGAGAGCGGAGCGAGTTGAGCAACAACGCAATGGAAGTCAAAATAAGGTTTTTTCCCACCTACAGGTGGGTCACTTGCTACAGTGCCGACTATAGACACTGTAGCCTCACTCTTTTAGTTTTTTTTTTATTACATAAAATCACTTGTTTGTGTTTTGTGTTTAGTGATAAGAATAATATGGACATACCAACAAAAGTTAATAATTCAAAAACTCCCCCAATACCTAAAGACCTGGGATATGGACGCACCACAAGATTCAAAGGTACTATAATTATTCAAAATGCATGACACCACACAAAAGAACCTAGGAGGAGTCTCATTTTGTAGTTGGAATATAAGAGGCATTAATGAACCTATCAAAAGGGGTAAGATATTAGCTCAGCTAAAAATGTATAATTCTGACATTACCTTCCTACAAGAAACACACCTAAAACCTCAGGACCAAGTTAGGCTGAGGGCGAAATGGATAGGTCAAACATACCACTCTTCATTCACTTCAAAATCTAGAGGCACGTCAATTATCATAAGAAAAGGTATACCATTTAAAGCAAAGAATATTATAACAGATATAGAAGGGAGATACCTAATAGTTAATGGAGAAATCCATGACACTCCACTTACTTTGGTAAATATATATGCCCCTAACTTTGATAACCCCCACTTTTTCAATAAAATCTTCAATATAATTGCAGAGTCAAACTATCAAAATGTTATAATAGGCGGAGACTTTAATTGTGTTTTAGACCCGTACTTAGATAAATCAAGTCAAAAACAGAGAGGGAATATGAAATCGAAAACTGGGGAACTCCTCAATACCTACATAAACAACACTAATATAGCAGATGTTTGGAGAATTGTGAACCCAACTGGCAGGGAATATTCGTTTTACTCAATGGTACATAAGACATACTCACGTATAGACTACTTTCTGCTGGATACAAAATTAATCCCCCAAACATCTAATGCAATATATCATACAAATTCAATTTCAGACCATTCTCCACTAACTTTCTTTTTAAAACTGGAAGGATTGTCTAAGAATAATTCATTCTGGAGATTTAACTCTCAAATTTTAAAAGATCCACAAGCGAGTATATATTTAAAAGAACAAATGGAGGTCTTTTTTCAAACAAATGATACTTCAGATATATCGCCTACTTTACTTTGGGAATCTTTTAAAGCATACATTAGGGGTATTATAATTTCATATCAAGCTTTTCAAAATAAAAAGAATAAGAATGAACAAAGACAGTTAGAAGAACTTATTAGACAAATGGATATAGATAATGCTAAAGATCCAACAATAGATAAACATAATAAAATAATAATTTTAAAATTTAAATTAAATAAATTATTATCTGCCAAACTTATAAGACTTTTTCAAATTACAAAACAAGAGCACTTTGAATTTGGGGATAAACCGCATAAACTTTTGGCTCGCCAGCTAAAAAAACGAGAAAAGGAACATACTATACCAAAGATCAAATCAGATAAAGGGGAATTATTAACAACACCGAAGGATATTAATAAAAGATTTGCGCAATTTTACGAGAATTTGTATACATCTAAAACGATAATTGATTCCAATAATATCACAAAGTTCTTGGATACCTGTAATCTTCCAAAGTTAGAGCTGAAGGAACAAGAGGAACTGGGTGCACAAATCTCAATTAAGGAATTAGAAGATACAATAAACTCACTAAAAAATGGAAAAACACCAGGCCCTGATGGATTTACTAATGAATTTTATAAAAACTTTTATGAAAAAATAATACCAAGATTACAAAAAATGTACCAATACGCTTTTAAAAAACGAATACTACCTGATACATTAGCGGAATCAACGATTACATTAATACCTAAGAAAAATAAGGATTTAGAAGATCCTGGCTCATATAGAGCTATAGCATTGTTAAACACAGATCAAAAAATATTAGCGAAAACATTAGCCAGAAGATTAAGTAAATACATTAGTAAATTAATAAACCCAGATCAGACAGGGTTTATCCCTAAGAGATATTCTTCTAATAATATGAGACGTCTACTCAACATAATGCACTCACACAAATCTGAAGATCAAGAATTATCAATTATTTCGCTGGATGCTGAAAAAGCATTTGATCAAGTAGAATGGAACTATATGGATAAAGTATTACAAAAATTTCAACTGGGAGAGAATTTTATTTTATGGATTAAGTTACTATATAACAAACCTACAGCTAGAATACTTACTAATAACATATTATCCTCGAAATTTCAACTATCAAGGGGAAATAGACAAGGATGCTCATTATCACCACAGCTGTTTGCTCTCATTATTGAACCGCTAGCAGAAAAAATTAGAATACACCCTGATATTCATGGATATAATACTAAAGACTCATATAATAAAATATCTTTATACGCGGATGATATATTATTGTATATTACAAAACCTCAAATCACTATACCAAATATATTAAATTTAATTGAAGACTTCGGATCTTTTTCTGGATATAGAATAAATTGGAATAAAAGTGAAATTATGTCAATAAAACCGAAAGATTCAACACATCTTTTAAAATTCCCTTTTAAAATAGCTACAGAAAAATTTAAATATTTGGGAATCGAAATTACCAGAGCATATCAAGGTATGCTCAGGGCAAATTTTGACCCCCTACTTAATAAACTGAATACATTAATTAAATTCTGGAAAACGCTTCCGATGTCTTTAATAGGCCGAATAAACGCAATAAAAATGATCTTTTTACCACAAATTTTATACCTATTTCAATCAATTCCTATATACTTACCTAAGAAGTTTTTTAAAAAACTCGACTCAGATATCACTAATTTTATATGGGACTATAAATCACATAGAATACAAAAAACCCATCTGAATAAATCTAAAGTATTGGGGGGTCTAGCACTACCCAATTTTATGTATTATTATTGGTCAGTAAATATTAAAAACATGATTCAACTGATGGATAACTCCGCCCAGCAAGTAGACTGGATTGTAATGGAGAAAGAGGATTGCTCCTCTAGAAACATTGGAGCGATCCTCCTCTCTCCAATGAAATTGAATAACATAAACTATAATAAGAACCCAATTATTCATAGTACAATCCGTATTTGGAAACAAATAAAACAAAATTTAAAATTAAGAAACTTATCACTTTTATTACCTATAGTCAATAACCCTTCGTTTAGTCCTTCTATTATAGATAAAGCTTATACACAATGGGATAGACTAGGAATTAAAACGCTTGGTGACTTGTATGAAACTGGAAAATTACTTTCATTTCAACAATTACAAATAAAATATAAACTCGGAAATAATCAATATTTTAAATACTTTCAAATATGCGACTATTTGAAAAAATATATAAAAGATCATCATAATAACCCAGCAGATGTACTGGACGAGGCAATGCAGACAAAAGCGGAATCAGCAAACTTAATATCATATTTGTACAATATTATCTTAAATGTACAAATACCATCTACGGAGGGTATCAGAAGAGACTGGGAACAAGAGTTAGCTATTAAAATTTCAAAGGAAAGTTGGAATGAATACTTATTAAAAGTACATAAATGCTCGATTAATGTAAGACACACTTTAATACAATTTAAAATTTTACATAGATTATATTATTCGAAAACTAAAATTCATAAAATTTTCCCAAACGTATCATCTATTTGTGATAAATGTCAATCCCAAGAAGCAACTATAGCGCACTCATTTGTCTTCTGTACAAAAATTCAAAAATTTTGGAATGAAATTTTTGAAATCTTTACAAAGTTATTTAAAACAAGACTGATACCCAAAGCAGAATGGATTATCTTCGGAATAACGGAAGATGATCCAGAACTAAATGTGTTTCAAAAGAAATTAATGGATTATGGGTTAATAACTGGAAAAAAGCTAATTCTAAAATTTTGGAAGAAGGCTCCAATACCAACTATAAATATGTGGATTTCAAATATGTTTGAAACACTACACCTTGAAGAGATAAGACTCCTCCTAGCAGGTAAACCAGATCACTTCCACCTGACGTGGTCTGCATTTATAGAATTATTACAAACATAGGGTGCAAAAGTACTTTAAAAAAATAAAAAATTGAGGTCGGGTAAGGGGGGATGATAGTTGAAGAGTTGGTATGTCCTATTTACGTGATGCTCAAAAAAAAAACATTTGTTTTTCTTTTTTTCTCTCTCTCTTTTCTTTTCTTAGGGCCTATTTCTTAACTCTTTTTTTTTTTTGTTTTTAATTTCGCTTTCATAGGGTCCTCGTCCTTTTTTTTTTTTTGTTGTTACATTTTCTACACTTTTCTACACTTGCACTTTTTCCTTCACTTTCTTCTCTCTTTCAATCTTTTCTTTCTTTAGCGTAAAAAAAAAAAAATAAAGGGAATTTAAAAAAAAAAAAAAAAAAAAAAAAAAAAAAAACATGTGGAGGAAGGTGCTCTAGTCAGATGAGACCAAAATTGAAGTTTTTGGCCTAAATGCAAAACGCTATGTGTGGCAGAAAACTAACACTGCACATCACCCTGAACACACCATCCCCACTGTGAAACATGGTGGTGGCAGCATCATGCTGTGGGGATGCTTTTCTTCAGCAGGGACAGGTAAGCTGGTCAGAGTTGATGGGAAGATGGATGGTGCCAAATACAGGGCAATCTTGGAAGAAAACCTGTTCGAGTCGGCAAAAGACTTGAGACTGGGGCGGAGGTTCACCTTCCAGCAGGACAACGACCCTAAACATACAGCCAGAGCTACAATGGAATGGTTTAGATCAAAGCATATTCATGTGTTAGAATGGCCCAGTCAAAGTCCAGACCTAAATCCAATTGAGAATCTCTGGCAAGACTTGAAAATTGCTGTTCACAGACGCTCTCCATCCAATCTGACTGAGCTTGAGCTATTTTGCAAAGAAGAATGGGCAAACATTTCAGTCTCTAGATGTGCAAAGCTGGTAGAGACATACCCCAAAAGACGCAGCTGTAATTGCAGCGAAAGGTGGTTCTACAAAGCATTGACTCAGGGGGGCTGAATACTTTTGCACGCGACACTTTTCAGTTTTTTATTTGTAAAAAAATTTGAAAACCATGTATCATTTTCCTTCCACTTCACAATTATGCGCCACTTTGTGTTGGTCTATCACATAAAATCCCAATTAAATACATTTACGTTTGTGGTTGTAACGTGACAAAATGTGGAAAAGTTCAAGGGGTATGAAAACGTTTGCAAGCCACTGTACATGTAGCCCTCACTCAGAGGACGTCAGGAAAGGCTTGGGAGTATAGATACGTTTTTAGTTTTGACTTAAAAGAGTCGATGGAGGGGGCAGTTCTGATGGGAAAGGGGATGCTGTTCCAAAGTCTAGGGGCTGCAACCGCAAAGGCGTGGTCGCCCCTGAGCTTATGCCTAGACCATGGGATATTCAGCAACCCCAAGTCGGCCGATCTGAGAGGCCTGGAGGTGGAGTGGTGGGTGAGAAGACTTTTTATGTAGGTGGGGGCAAGCCCATTGAGGGCTTTGTAGCCATGGAGGAGGATCTTGAAGTTTATACGGAACCGCACAGGGAGCCAGTGGAGAGAGGCCAGGATCGGGGTGATGTGGTCCCTTTTTCGGGTGCCCGTCAAGAGTCTCACTGCGGTATTTTGGACCAGTTGCAGGCG
Source organism: Malacoraja senta (assembly GCA_038087875.1). Taxonomy (NCBI): domain Eukaryota; kingdom Metazoa; phylum Chordata; class Chondrichthyes; order Rajiformes; family Rajidae; genus Malacoraja; species Malacoraja senta. Next base: position 46,178,625 of record CM075983.1, read on the forward strand.
GGACAGGGATGATTGGCTGATGCCAGTGTAAAGGGAGTTGCAGTAATCTAGGCGGGAGGAGATGAATGTGTGGATGATCTTTTCGAGGTCATCAAACTGGAATTGTTTTATTTTAGCTATCATCCGAAGCTGAAAGAAGCTAGCTTTTACCACGGCATTGACTTGTTTGTCAAATTTCAGTGCTGAGTCAAATATCACGCCAAGGTTTTTGACGTGAGGTTTGAGTAGTGGGGTAAGGCTTCCAAGGCTGCCTGCTATCATTTTGATTGAGTCCGAGGGGCCGAGAAGGATGACCTCAGACTTACTCTCGTTTAGTTGGAGGAAGTTCTGGGCCATCCAACACTTTATATCCTAGAGGCAGTGGGTAAGGTTAAGCAGATTTGATTGGTTTTGGGGCTTCAGGGGGAGATAGAGTTGTGTATCGTCTGTGTAGCAATGGAAGGAAATGCCGTGCCTTTCAATAACTTGGCCTAAGGGGAGAATATACAGGGAGAAGAGAATGGGGCCAAGGATGGAACCTTGTGGAACCCCACAGCAGAGATTAGCTGGGGAGGAGAAAGAGTTGCCTATGTTAGTCGAGAAACTCCTACCTTTGAGGTAGGAGATGAACCAGCTCAGGGCAGTGCCATCAATACCAACCCCATACCGGAGACGGTCAATTAGGATGGTGTGGTCGACAGTATCAAATGCTGCGCTGAGGTCAAGAAGGAGCAGAATTGCACAGAATTGCACGGTGAACGTGCAAACTCCGTACAGACACTGCCTGAGGACAGGATCAAACCCGGGTCTCTGGTGCTGTGAGGCAGCAGCTCAACCCACTGCTTCATACTCGGGATGGCAACCGGTAACTAGCGGGGTTCCGCAAGGGTCGGTGCTGGGACCCCAGTTGTTCACAATTTATATAAATGATTTGGAGGAGGGAACCAAGTGTAATATATCAAAATTTGCGGACGATACAAAAATGGGAGGAAAAGTAGGGGATGAGGAGGATAGGAAGAGTCTGCAAAAGGATATAGATAAGCTAGGTGAGTGGGCAACAACTTGGCAGATGAAATTTAATACTAATAAATGTGAAGTCATTCACTTTGGGAAAAAAAATGATAGGGCAAGTTATTTTCTAAATGAGGTGGAGCTGCGTTGTAATGCAACGCAAAGGGATCTAGGGGTAGTAGTACATGAATCACTAAAAGTTAGTATGCAGGTGCAGCAAGCAATCAGGAAGGCCAATGGAGTTTTGGCCTTTATTGCTAGGGGGATTGAGTATAAAAACACGGAGGTCTTGCTGCAGCTGTACACAGTATTAGTGAGACCACATTTGGAATACTGTGTACAGTTCTGGGGTCCATACTTAAGAAAGGATGTACTGGCCCTGGAGGCAGTGCAGCGAAGGTTTACAAGATTAATTCCTGCAATGAGGGGATTGACATATGAGGAAAGGTTAAGTAGGCTGGAACTCTACTCTTTGGAGTTTAGAAGAATGAGAGGCGATCTCATTGAAACATATAAGATCGTGAGGGGCCTTGATCGGGTGGATGCACCGAGGATGTTCCCAATGATCGGGGAAACTAGAACTAGGGGACATAGTTGTAGAATAAGAGGGGGTTCTTTTAAAACTGAGATGAGGAAGAACTTCTTCACCCAGAGGGTGGTTAATTTATGGAATTCACTGCCCCAGGGAGCAGTGGAAGCAGAAACATTAAATATATTTAAGTCTAAAATAGATGGTTTTTTAGCTGCCAAGGGGATAAGGGGCTACGGGGAGAGGGCAGGGATATGGACCTAGGTATGGTTAGTATAGTAAGACCTGAGTGATCTCCTGGACAAGTGTCGATCGCCTGGATTGGGGTCGGAGAGGAATTTCCCGGATTTTTTTCCCGAATTGGACCTGGGTTTTTATCCGTTTTTTTGCCTCCCCCAGGAGATCACGCGGTTCTTGGGGTGGAGAGGGGTGATAGCGATATAAAGGGGAGGGTAGTGTCTTGTGTTCTGTGTCTTGTGTCTACTGTTTGTGGGTAAGGGTGTCTGTTTGGTGTTCAGCCATGAGCGAATGGCGGTGCGGGCTCGATGGGCCTGGTGGTCTACTCTCGCACCTACTTTCTATGTTTCTATGTTTCTATGTTTCACTGTGTTTTCATTCATTCACCATCGTTGAAAACATTAGCGACACAGTGGTGCTGGTTTCCAATGGGAACGGTGACGGACACACCACACATCTCTGTCAGACTTCCGCCGCTGGAAGTATAGGATTTTGGTGTGGGTGTGCTTTATCATAATTCCTTACAATGCTATGTACGACAGTGATCGCAACTTCTACTGAAATGTGGATGGCCGTTGGCTCGCTAGGAGCCCATCCGCCCTTTGACAGGTCTTGTTTTTGGTCCTGCTGGGGGTCCACATCCCCCTCCTCACCTGGTTTAGTCGCCGACTATCCGACCACGGAGCAGGTAGCACGGGATTACATGGTACCGGTGGCGAGGGGGAACTTCCCCCCCGACCTTCACTGTGTAAGAGTGAATAAATTCCTTATAGTCATGATCATAATAGTAACTGAGTCAGGGTGAATACACACAGCCTTTCACCGGAGGTTGGGGAATCAAGAATCAGGAAGCACAGGTTTAAGATGAGAGGGGAAAGATTGAACAGGGACGTGGCCACCTTTTCTCACAGAAGGTGGTACATATGAGGAAAGAGCTGCCAAGGCAAGCTGTGGAGGTAGGCACTATAACAGTATTTAAAATATGTCTGGACAGATACATGGATAGGACAGGTGTAGAGGGATATAGGTCAAACACTGGCAAACGGGCCAGGATTGATGGGTGCGTTGGGCAGCGTGAACAAGTTGAACTGAAGAGCTTGTTTCCATGCTGCCTGACTGTATGACTCCAAATAGCTTGTTCTGCCGTTTACTTATGATGCCACGGTAGGAGGCCAATCAGCCCATCAATTCCATGCCAGCTCCCACCAGAGCAATCCCCTCAGTCCCATTCCCGCACTCCTTATTTTCCGTCAGTCCAGCAACTCACAGGCCCATCAATTCCCATGTTGTTGTTTGACGACTTACCTACACTATGGGACCATTTGCAGGAACCGGTTAGCCAACTAGCTTGTCTGACAAACCCATGCAGTCATTCATGTGTCAGCACAGAAATGGGCCCAGGGTGGCACAGTGGCGCAGCGGTAGAGTTACTGCCTTACAGCACCAAAAACCCTGGTTCGATCCTGACTAGGATACTGCCTGTACAGAGTTTGTACATTCTCCAAGTGATTGTGTAGGTTTTCCCCAGGTGGTACGGTTTCCTCCCACACTCCAAAGATGTGCAGGTTTTTTAGTTTAATTGGCTTCTGTAAATTGTAAATTGTCCCGAGTGTATAGGGTAGTGCTAGTGTACGGGGTGAACGCTGGTCGGCGCGGGCTGTAGGGCCTGTTTTCACGCTGTATCTCTAAAGTCTAATAGTGAGGCTGTTGTGCTTGTCCCCAATACGAGCCAACTGCCGGAGAGATATGCATCGTTGTCACATCCCATTTATTTTCTGTTGGGTCTGATGTGTTTCAGAGATCTGCCTCAATCCACGGGAACCTCGCACCGAAATCCAGATTGTGCCGACTAAGCAAGTTAAAGCTGAGTGGAGGCTGCCCGATATCAAGTACAATTTCATCACAAGGTACTGTTCCAGAAAGAACATGGAGCATGAAAAACATAGGATATGGGCGCTGTCTGTATGGAGTTTGTATGTTCTCCCTGTGACCACGAGGGGTTTTCCCTGGGTGCTCCTGTTTCCTTCCACACTCCAAAGGCCTACAGGTTTGCGGGTTAATTGTCTTCGGTAAAAATGGTAAATTGTCCCTGGTGTAGGATAGTGCTAGTGGTTAGTGCAGACTCGGTGGTCCGAAGGACCTGTATCTCTAAACTAAACTAAAGACTGTCATCTCACACTTGTCCTAATTAAACCCATGTGCCAATTCTCAGCCCAAATTTCCAACTGATCTATATCCTGTTCCATCCTTTGACAATCTTCCTCACTATCCACAACTCCACCATTTATTACCCATTCCACATTACCTCTGACTCTGTTACCTGCCAGTTCATTTCAGAGGACGGCTAAGAGTTAAATAAAATGGTGAACACCAACACTGCAAATGCTGGTTTACAAAAAACGACGCAAAGCTGGAGCAACTCAGCGGGTCAGGCTCTGAAGGACATGGGTAGGCGATGTTTTGGGTTGGGACCCTTCTTCAGACTGATTGCAGTAGGGAAGAGAAGCTGGAAAAGAAGTGGGGGTGGGACAAAGCTGGGCAAGTGATACGTGGATACAGGTGAGGGGGGGGGGGGGAGGGAGGTTGGCAAATGGTTGAACAAAGGCTACGCCTAAGGCAGACACAAAGTGTCTGTCCTGTTACTCCAGCACTTTGTGTCTACCTTTGATTTAAACCAACATCTGCAGTTCTTTCCTACACACTGTCTGTCCTGAAGTTCAGACCCGGGAGTCTGAAGAAGGGTCCCGACCTGAACGATCACCCATCCTTTTTCTCCAGAGATGCTGTCTGATGCGCTGAGTTACTCCAGCACACATCTCCAGTTTGTGTCGATCTTTGGTGTAAACCAGAATCTGCAGTTCTTTCTTTCTGCTCAAGTTCTCCCTACTTTGAAACAGTTCTTCCCACCAGAGATGTTGCCTGACCAGTTACTCCAGCAAGTTGTGTTTTTTTCTGCAAACCAGGATCTGCAGTTCCTTATTTAGTTAAGTTTAGTTTAGTTTAGAGATGCAGCGCGGAAGCAGGCCCTTCAGCTCACCGAATTCATGCCAACCAGCGATCCCTTCCTACTTACACTATCCTACACACACGAGGGACAATTTACAATTTTACCAAGCCAATTAGCATACAAACTTGTACTTCTTTGGATTGTGGAAGAAATGCAGAGTACCCGGAGAAAACCCACGCAGGTCACGGGGAGAACGTACAAACCTTCGTCCACACAGCACCCGTAGTCAGGATCGAACCTGGGGCTCTGGCGCTGTAAGGCAGCAACTCTACCATTGTGCCACCATTTCTACCCAAGATTTACACAACCCTGTGGTTGTGTGCTCACCATTCACCAAGACTTCCATTTTAATTCCGTATTTAATTTAAAAAACATGAATTTACATTTTATAGTTGCTGTTGTGGGAATAGAACTCAAAAATCTGGAATAATAGCCCTGGCTCAATTATGCTACTTCAGTAAGTTAACTCCCTTACAACCACATGTCTAAATTCAAATAGCTAAGATGGTTTTTGCTCCTTGCGATCCTACTATGAATCTATTTTAGCTTTCTCTGTGTTTGACTATTTGTGGATGAGGAAGTGGGATAACATAGAACTAGTGTGAACGGGTGGTCGTGGGTTGTCTGTGTTTGGCTATTTGACTGCCTGTGATTGGCTATTTTTCTTGGTTCAATTAAAGGCATGAGAACATACTGTCGATAAAACTTTAGATTATTTGTCTAAAGAAGAACTAACTAAAACGAGTCAGAAAATCAATGCCACAGTCACACCCAGTGTGAATTTCCTCACCACAAATATATAGTCTTTTGTGTAGAAACAAGGAACTGCAGATGCTGGTTTACACCAAAGATAGGCACAAAGTGCTGGAGTAACTCAGCGGATCAGGCAGCATTTCTGTAGAAAAGGAATAGGTGCTCTACTCCCTGTAGACTGATAACTGTGGCCAAGTATAACACCGTCTCGATCTTTAAGTTTCTCATTGATACCATTGTCATCGGCCATATCTACAACAACTATGAGATGAGGTACAGGAAAGAGATCGAGAACCTTGTGTTATGGTGTCAGGCAAAACAATGTAGTCATTAACGTCAGTAAGATTGATAATTGACCTAAGCAATTGAAAGGGTGAAGCCGTCTCTGTCTTCTTCAACGTTGCTGTTGTAGATATGGTCGGCAGCTTCAAGTTCCTAGTCCTCCATATCACCTGCTTTCTATGGAGAGACAAGGAACTGCAGATAGACACAAAATGCTGGAGTAACTCAGCGGATCAGGCAGTATCTCCGGAGAAAAGGAATAGGTGACGTTTCGGGTTGAATCCCTTCAGACAGAGAGTCAGGGGAGAGGGAAACTAGAGGTATGAAAACGTTTGGAACAAATCAGAGCTGGCCCCGATGACAGAGGAAAGGGAGAGCCCACAATAGTCCATTGTTGGCTGTGGAAGAGGTGATAGCAAAGGGAAAAATGGATGCGAAGTGCAAATGGTGGTTCACAAAAAAAGGGCACAAAGAGCTGGAGTAACTCAATGGGTCTGGCAGCATATCTGGAGAACATGGATAGGTGACATTTCGGAGCAGGAGCCTCCTTCAGATTTCAGACTGTCCTAGATGGATATTTCACCTGACTTTGTCCCTTTAGAGTGGAGTTGGACAAAATGCCTGACCCTTACACGTGTGACATCATTGGAGTGGTGACCTTTGTGGGAAGATGTCAAAGAAGAAGAAAAGAAGGTAATCTTTGCAGGCGAGGCTGGTGGGAGAAGTTACCACAAGCACTTTGACAGTTGTCTATCTCAAGACACAAAATGCTGAAGTAACTCAGCAGGACCAGCGCCTGCCCCGCTGAGTTCCACCAGCATCTTCGGTGAAAACCAGCATCTGTAGTTCCTTCCTAATCATTGACCTCTTACTTGTTTCTCCTCCTGCAGAGGGCAGCGAGGATTTCTACCTGTACCGCTGGGTACATGCTGTAGATGGCAGCACCCAGCAACCTTTCATCCTTGAACTCTTCGCAACTTCACAGCCTGAAACATTTCAACAAATTCACCCCAGTAAGTAATGTTTCTCCTTTCTGTGATTAAAAACTTTAGTTAAATCAGAGCACCAGCCTGCATTTATTTATATGGTGCTGTTATTAACAGCATGTTTCACTTGTAACATCAACTTGTATGTACATATTACACATACCAGCGGCTTGCATTATGCACTCACAGTGATGTGTGTGTGTGCCTGTGCGTGTGCCTGTGTGTGTGTTTCTCCTTAGTGGATCTCTCTCAGTACTTAGTTTAGTTTTAGTTTGGAGATACAGCATGAAAATGGGCCCTTCGCCCAACGAGTCAACGCTGGCCTGTTCAATATAATAGTTCCCACTTTCCATTCCACTCCCTGCACAAGAGGGGCAATTTACAGAAGGCCAATTAGCCTAAAAACCCGCATGTCTTCGGAATGTGGGAGGAAACTGGAGCACCCGGACAGAATCCATGCGGTCACAGGGTGAACATGCAAACTCCACACAGACAGCACAGAGATCAGGATCGAACCCGGGTCTCTGGCGCTGTGAGACAGCAGTACCACCAGCTGCACCGCTCAGCGAAGAGGAGAGCCAGGCTTGTATGGTGCTGAATAATTTGTCCCATTGCCAATGAATGTGAGAACACCACACCCTAGTGTACCTGGAAAGCAGCATCAGCATTAAACATTAACAACAAAGAATGAAATGTATTGTTTGGTTTAACGTTGTGTAAGAGGAGGCACGGTGGTGCTTTCCTCTAGGGTAGACGCAGGAAAGTGCCGATGCTAATTTACAACAAAAAAACACAAAGTGCTGGAGGAACTCAGCAGGATGGGTCACAACCCGAAACATCACCTCCCCATGTGTAAATAAGCTCTTTCTAAGCTTCCCCCCAGTCTAGTTCAGTCAATAAACCACTGATTCAAGCACTGGAGCAACTAATCTTTATTTTTGGATAGCACAACAAATTACCCTATACGATACCTAAACACAGCAGGTTCGATCCTTGTATCTGCCTGGCCAAACCCTTCAGCCTCTTGCAAACAGAAACACTCCAAAAGGTGACACAGGCCCAAGCGCTCTTCCAGAAGATCGACAAAGGACCTCGTGGGGGCTGCCTTTTATAGGTCCCAGAACCTTGAGGGGCCGAACTACAGAGGGGTGGTATATTTACAATCCAATCAAACATAACAAATTACAACAATACATTATTGACAGTTTACACAGGCCAATTACAGAATCTCCTTACATTGTTGCAGGAGAAACTTCCAGAAGAAGCTAACTGAATCTTGAATAATGCAACATTTATCCTGGGATTCAAACAACCGGACAGGGCTTAACATTTCAACAAGTAACAGGGTAACTGTCTCACAACATTATTTACAATATGTACAAGGCTCTTGCAGAGATCCAATCAATTTTATGCATTTAGGTTTGTTTGCAGAGTTTATATACATGTTATCAATTAAGGGGAAATGAGGAGAACACCTGGATATTTCAGCCTTACATATCAATCTGAAGCCCAGACTGGTCGGCGCCATTCACAGCCTGTAAATTTCCACTGACAAAGGTGAAGCAATTCTGACAAATACAGGGATCCTCCATTTTATGCTGTTGTTAATTTGGTCATGTTCTCCAGAGATGCTGCTTGACCCGCTGAGGAGCTCCAGTAATTTGTGTCATTTTTTAAAGAATAACCAGGTCAGCAGTGCTGGGGATGTTGACCTGAGAGAGAATGCTGCCATTTTTTTGTTTACCCTTCTGTTGAATTTGGAAGGTTGGTGATATCTCTGCAGGATCAGTGTACTGCCAGTAAACTAGAGAGGAACAAGGAACTGCAGGTGCTGACATTTTGAGCAAACACAAAGTTCTGGAGGAACTCAACAGGTCAGGCAGCTGCTGTGGAGGGAATGGACAGGCTATGTTTCATGTCACGACCCTTCTCTAGAATCCTCTCTTCGTCTAACACCCTTTCGCTTCCTTTTCACCTCTAGTCTTTGTCACCTATTCCACCCATTTTTCAATCTAACCCCTGCTGTATCCACCTAACACTTGCCAGGCTTTGTCCCGCCCCCACCTCTCTTTTCCAACTTTTTCCCTCTACTAAATCAGTCTGCAGAAGGATCCCAACCTGAAATGTCGTTTGTTCATTCCCTCCACAGATGCTGGCTGACCTGCTGAGTCCCACTCCGAGGCCGGGAGGAGGGGGGAAGGGAGGGAGGGGGAGGCCTCGGCGTGCAGGAGGGTTTGTTTCGAAAGCGGTTATCGCCGTTAGCCGGTTTAAAAGCAGAGGCCCTTATCAGGGCGGGAGGAGGAGGAGATGGAGCCACTGTCGCGGCAGATGCTGCCGCTGTGCGATGCCCGTCATTCGCTCCGACTCGTCTGAAGCAGCTGCACCAAAGATCTTATAGCTATAGGATCTTTGAGCTGCACCGCTCGGCCCCGCACCTTGCTGTTGGCTGGCGGAGGAGGGAGGCGGTGGCGAGGAGTTCCCAACGGCCAAGGCAGCGGGGCGATGTTGTCCGAGGAGCGCTGACCTTCCTTCCTCCCCACCTCGCCCCCCCTCTCCCTCTCTCTCTCTCTCTCTCTCTCTCTTGTACGCCCCCTCCACCCCCTTATCCTGGGACCCCTCCACTCCATCCCGCACTGATCCCCATTCCTGCCTCTATTCAGTCCTCACTGAAATCCCCTGTGCTCCCCATCTAACCCCCCCCCCCCCCATCTATTCATACTGCGCTGATCACCCTATTCACCTCGCACTGATTCTCCTGCCATATCACCCCCCCATCCATCCTACACTGGTTCCCCAATTCACCCTGTACTTACCCCTTTACCATCCATCCACTTCTCCCATCCACCCTGTACTGATCCCCCACCCATCCTGTACTAATCCACGCATTCATCCCATACTGACCCACCCTCCATTTACCCTGCACCTTCCCCCTTCCCCTCATTCATCCTGTAGTGATCCCCCATTCATCCTGCACAGACCCTCCGATCCACACTGTACTGACCCCCCCCCCCCATTCATCCTGCGCTGATCTCCTCCCCCCCATCCATCCTGTACTGATCCTCCCATTCAAGAAGAATGGGGGGAACAGTCTGAAGAAGGGTCTCGACCCGAAACGTTGCCTATTTCCTTCGCTCCATAAATGCTGCCTCACCCGCTGAGTTTCTCCAGCACTTTTGTCTACCCCCATCCATCCCGTACTGACCCCCCCCCCCCCTCCCAATTCAACATCACTGACATCCCCGGTGCTCTCCCCTCACAATTTTACCTTCTCCAACCAACACGTACTAATTCACCTGCCTCAATCCATCCATTCTGCACCGACTACCTTCTAACACCCCCCCCCACCCCCGCCATCTATCCACCCCACACTGATTCACACCCCCCCCCCCTCCCTGACCCTATTGTGCTGGAAATGTCTTCAGAGCGAACTTTGACTATGTTTGATAATGGAATGCAATCAAATGTGTTTTAATTCCCAATGTTATTATTTGTTTTAATACATAAAGATGGATTAATTAAATAGTGAACACGTGAAACATTAAAACCGCAGTGTTCGATTGTCACTGCTGCCGTTGACACGTTATTACAGAATTCATTTTAACGGCAAATCAATGCTCTTAATATGGAGTATCAGTGCTGTAGTTATTTAATGAGCAACATTCACAACTATACGTAAGCATATATGTTACCATGGTCCAGGATTTATTGACACAGGTTGATCATACGCTGAATAATCCAACCACATTGTTGTTTGGAAGTGAAAAGAACTAATAGAAATTGCATTAATTGCAACGTGTAAAAAGAGTTGAGATACTGTCTTATAATTTTGCTGCATGTCATTGTGGGATATATCATGTCTTAATTGGTGAATATGTTTAGTTTGTGACTTTATTTGAAGCAGAAATAATATGTGAATGCTTCATTGAGTATAATTCCGACTGGTAACAACTACACACTTCGTCAAAGTACATTATTGCATGCGTCATGCAAGCCATCTTAAATGACCACCTAAACTGTCATTTGGCAACCTAAAAAGCTGCCAAGGTTGCCCGGCTGGCAACAGGGAAAAAAAGTTAAGCGAGAGCCCTGTGCTGCCTGTCCCGCTGAGTTACTCCAGCTTTTTGTGTCTATCTTCAGCCTTTCACTGTACCTCAGTATACCTGACAATAATAAACGACGCTAAACTAAACTAAAATAAATAAAGTGGAGGCTTTGGAGAGGGTGGAGGATTACCAGAATGCTGTCTGGATTAGAGGGTGGCAGCTGCAAGGAAAGTTTGGACAATTTGGGAAAAATAAGGAACTGCATAAGGATATAGAGTCCTGGAGTAACAGAGGGTCAGGCAGCATTTCTGGAGAGCATGGTTAGGCGACATTTCTTCAACTGGTGACATTGACCAGTCAGAAGAAGGATCCCAACATGAAACATCACCTATTGATGTTCGCCCGACATGCTGCCTGACCCAATGAAGAACTCCAGCACTTTGTGTCATTTCTTGGATAAACGTTGATTGTTTTCTGTGAAGAATTGAAAGCTGAGGCGCGACTCGATAGAAGTATGTAAAAATGATGGAAGGCGTGGATAGGGTAGACAGTCAGAACCTTTTTCCCCGGGTGGAAATGTCAAAGACCAGAGGGCATAGCTGTAAGGAGAGAGGCAACGTTTAAAGGAATGTGCGGGTCAGGTCTTTCACACAGAGAGTGGCGAGTGCTTGGAACACGCTGCCAGGGGTGGTGGTGGAGGCAGATACTGTATAATAGTGGTGTTTAACATCTAATCTGCAGTATCATATCATGGCTTGCTAAGTCATCTGGGCTTAAGTTTGGGACTATGCTGATGGGGATGGAGAAACTCCATCCACAGGAGGTCATCTGACATTGTTGACCATGTCTCCATTCACTCAAGTCCTGTTTACTCTTCACCTCCAGGTCCACTCAGTTATCTATTCCTTCATTTTTAAATCTCAATCATTGATTTCCAATCTCCCCTTGGTGTCCGCATACCCTCCATTATCCCTTTTAATCTTTCAATTCTCTGGTACATCTGAATGTGTTGCCAGGGGTGGTTGTGGAGGCAGATATGATGGCGACATGTGGTGTAAATAGAAGAGTCATAGAACGTGGAAACAGGCTCTTCCTCCCAACTTGCCCACGCCGACCAACATGCCCCACCTATATTAGTCGCTTCTACCCATGACTGGCCCAAACCCTCGAAACCTCTCCTACTCATACCTGTCCAAATGCTTCTTAATTGGTGTGATTAGACCAGCCTCAGCTACCTCCTCCAGCAACTCGTTCCATACACCCACCACCCTTAGCATAAAAATAAAGTTATCTCTCAGGTTCGCATTTAATCTTTCCTGCGTCACCTTAAACCTATGTCCTCTGGTTCTCGATTTCCCCAACTCTGGGCCAAAGACTGCATTTACTCGATCTATTCCGCTCATGATTTTATACACCTCTATAAGATCTCCCCTCATCCTCTTGTGCTCCAAGGCATAAAGCCCTAGCCTGGGCAACCTCTCCCTGTAGTTCAGGCCCTCGAGTCCTGGCAACATCATCGTAAATCATTGAACAACCTTGTTAAGAGGCTTTCAAGTGGGCACATGGATATTCGAGGGAAAGGAAGGACATGGATCACGTGCAGGAAGAGGAGATCAGTTTAACATGACATCATATTCGGCACAGACATAGTGGGCCGAAGGGCCTGTTCCTTTGCTGTACTGTTCTACGCCTATATGTCTGGGCTAATCATTGCCACGGTATTTTGGGCGGCAGCGCGCAGTGTGCGACCACGCACCTGGTTTCCTGCAATGCCGCAGTATTCAGGCAGCTACTTCAGTGGCTGTGGACCAGTCTAGGATATCCGGGATTGTGAAGCCTGTTGCACAAAGGCACGTCAACCAACTAATGTCCGAATGCTTTGTCCCCACAGTGACCTACCTGGTGTGCACGCAGATGAGAGTGATTCGAGAGTTCGGCGTTTCCTACCTCACAACCTCCAATGAAAGTCAGATATACATCTCAGGTAGGTTGTCACGGAGTCAGAAACATCCTCAGCTCCTTGCAGTGAGAAGGTTTATACTTTCCAAGAATTGTGGTTCTCACCCCAGGGCCCTATTCCAATGCATTCTCTCCCAGGTGGCAAGTTAATGCAGCAGGTGAAGCTCCAATGTATTGAGCTGGATCCTGACGTTGGGTCTTTGACTCCAAGAAGTTTGCACATTCCACTTGTTACTTCTTAAGATTCTTCCGTGTTCTCTGGTTTCTTCCTATATCCCAATACAGGATGGATGTTGAAACAAGGAACTGCAGATGCTGGGTTTACACAGAAGGATGGCTTACACAAAAGGACATAAAGTGCTAGAGTAACTCAACGGGTCTGGCATGTGTCTGGATGTGTGACGTTTCAGGTCGGGACCCTTCTTCGGATGGGTGTTACGACTTTGGTGAGGGTGCAGAAGAAGGGGATGGGGCTGGTGGGGATGATTAGGCTGGCTAGTCGTTGAGCTGCCTACAGCTCAGTGGAGCATTTGCATTCCTCCTGCTCAATCACTTCACGTAAACTGTTACTTTTCTGCCGTTGTCTAGTTTAGTTTAGAGACCCAGCGTGGAAGCAGGCCCTTGTTCGGCTCACAGAGTCCATGCCAACCAGTGACCCCCCCCCACCCCCCCAATACACCAACACTATCCTACACACTAGGGACATTTTTCAATTTTCACCAAAGCCAATTAACCTACAAGCCTATACATCTTTGGAGTGTGGGATAAAACCAGAACACCTGGAGAAAACCTACACAGTCACAGGGAGAAGGCACAACAGTACAGACAGCACCCGTAGTCAGGATCGGTGGTCGACGTTTCTGCGCTGTATCTCTAAACATTTCGCTTTCCTCTGAACAATCTCATGTGTCTCTGCCTCTTGAGTGCTGGATTTAACCTGTAACACAGCTGCCTGTATGTGCCTACACAGTCCACTGCATTCTAATTTTCCAAAGCATCGCACTCTTATTCTGAGCTTATGTGTCACGGACAAATTCTCGAAAAATGGTGGGACGTGAACAGAAGGTTGAAATTTAATCTGAGGAATCAAATATCAAAAGATTCATTTCACCTTTCCTTCTCTTGGTCTGTGTTGCCATTTGAAACCTAGTGGACTATAGACTCTAGACTAATTGCTCCCTGCCTCTATCTTTTGTATGCTCAAACATCTGCTTTCTGATTTCATGGTTCGCGGATTCAAACCGGGAAATAAATACCAGATTAAGAGAATTTGTCTTTCCTTGCCGAAATAATTTTTATATGTTTGTTAGGCCTTGAATTTTGGGTAGAAAGCAAACTGCTGGAGGAACTCATCAGGTCAAGCAGCATCTGTGCAGGCAGAAGGATTATTGGCATTTTAGGTCGAAACCCTTAATAGTTGGCTTATTTTTTTAGCTTGGAAACTTCCTTTAGAATTTTATTTATGCTGGTCGGCACGGACTCGGTGGGCTGAAGGGCCTGTTTCAGCGCTGTATCTCTGAACTAATCTAACTTACAATAAGATGGTGGCTGTTCGGATCTTGGGTTCAGTTCCATCTTCCTGCCTGTTCCCCGTAACCTGTGACTTCTCAACAGACCAAGTATCCTCCATCCACCTGAGACAATCTCTCCTGATCTTTCCGTCAAATCGTTTCATAACTTTTGACCTGCTGGGTTCAATCTCCCCGCACCCTCTCTGCTCCAGTGGGCGACTGCCCCAGTTGTTTCAGTGGAGTCCTTGGTCCCAGCTCCCAACCTAGTGAATCTTCTCTGCACTCTCATCCTGAGCAGCGGAGGGCCCCGCGGCCTGTAGAGGGAGCCGCTGAGCCTGGTCCCTCCTCGTCCCCTGAGGACCGGAGAACCAGAGAGGAGGATGGAGGGAGCTGGCGATGGCGGATGGAAGATCAAGGGATGGTAAGAGAGAGAACCGAGGTCTTGCCTTCCGCGCACTCAAGGTCGGCTGCAGGAGGTGGCCCCGGGGCACAAAGTGTGAAGGTGGCCGGGCGAGGAGGGCGACGACGGTTCACTGGACAATCTGGGCGCAGGTGACGGCTGGGGTCATTGCAGCAGCCTGGGGCTCGCCTGGATCGGGCATCGCACCAGGAGACCGAGCGCACGCGCAGGACTGGACTTTGTTAAAATGGCGCCACAACATGGCGACTCTTGTGCATTATTTCTATATACTCTGTATTAATCGGGAATTGTGCTTAGTTATGGTAATACCTTACTGAACTACATGCCAAATAAAAGCATTTCACTGTATGTTTGTACATGTGACAATAAAGAACCATTGACCATTGTGGCAAGGAGTGGTGGAGATGGGAACAGTGAAAGTAGCGGGGATCTTTTAACTTGTGGCCAAAGATTGGGGTGGAAAATCTATTATGATACAGGTATGACATTTTATAGTGAAAATGATGGAAGCACTCAGACAGTACATGTATGATCTTTAACTGGAGTAACATTGTGATAGTACCTGCCTCAACTACCTCCTCCGGCAGTTCATTTCATACACCCACCACCCTTTGTGTAAAAAAAAAAGTTACCCCTCGAGTTCCGATTAAATCTTTCCCCCGCACCTTATACCCACGTCCTCTGATGCTTGATTTCAAGTCTGTCTCTAAAGGGTAATATTTGGCTCCTGAGTTAAGATAATTGCTGAGTGTGAACCTGAGTTGCAAATGTACTCGTGCCCTGATCCATTCTGCTGATGGCACTCGCTTGATATTGTTTTGCAGGGCATCACAAAGGAAAGCCGTACACTCAGGACCCGAAGGTGCAGGCCTTCATTCAGTGGGTGAAAGGACAACACGAGAAGCAGTTGCTGAAGAAGTCTGTCATGGGTGGCTACTACTCATTCCCTCCAGCCCCGAGCTTATTTCAAGATTACTGTAAAAACCTGCACGGTGAGAACAAGATGCACCTTTGAATCCCTCTTCAGAATTCAACCCTTGTTATGTTGAATTAACACGGTCAAGCAAAAGCCGTAGCATAAATTAACAGACTGACTTTAGCATCTGTGTGGGAAGGAACTGCAGATGCTGGTTTATACCGAAGATAGACACAAAGTGCTGGAGTAACTCAGGCAGGTTCTCTGGAGCAAATGAACAGGTGATGTTTCGGGTCAGGACCCTTATTCAGACTGAACGTAGAGGGAGGAGGGGGGGGAACGAGAGGTAGGAGAAGGCCAGAACAAAGCTGGGCCAGCAACAGATGACCCCAGGATGAGTGAAGCCCATAATGGCCCCTCGTTGGCTGGGGAAGATATGATAATGAAAGGATACAGTGATGCAAACAGTGGGACTGGTAGGACGACTAGGTTGGGAGAAGGGGGACAGAGGGAATGCAGGGGTAATCTGAAATTAGAGAAATTAACATTCATACCGCTGGGTTGTAAGCTGCCCATGTCAAATATGAGGTCTGGTATCTGTTCATTTTCATCTCCCATGTGCTGAAGAGGTTTACCAGAACACTACCTCGATCAGAGGATATTACTATAAGAAGAGGTTGGACAAAGTTGGATTGTTTACTCTGGAGTGTCAGAGGTTGAGGGAAGATGATAGAGTATACAATATTATGAGAGGCGTAGATAGAATAGATTGTCAGAACTTTTTTCCTCGGATGGAAATGTCAAGGATTGGAAGGTATCGTTTTAAGATGAAAGGGGCAAAGTTTAAAGGAAATGTGATGGGCAATTTTTTACACAAGGAGCTGCGTGTGCCAGGGGTGGTGGATACGATAGTGGCGTTTAAGAGACTTTTGGATAGGCATGTGTTCAGGGAATGAAGGGATATGGATCATGTGAGGGCAGAGGAGATTAGTTTAACGGCTAGTTTAGTTTAGTTTAGAGCAGAACATTAGTCTGCAGAACATTAACACCATCCTACACCCACTAGGGACAATTTTTACATTTACCAAGCCAATTAACCTACAAACATGTACGTCTTTGGAGTGTGGGAGGAAACCGAAGTTCTCGGAGAAAACCCACGCAGGTCACGGGGAGAACGTACAAACTCCGTGCAGACAGCACCTGTGGTCGGGATCGAACCCGGGTCTCCGGCACTGGATTCGCTGTAAGGCAGCAACTCTACCGCTGCGCCACCGTGACTGCCTGATCTTTGGTGCGCGCGGCACAGTGGTAGAGTTGCTGTCTTACAGAGCCAGAGACCCGGGTTCAATCCTGACGATGTGCTGTCTGTACGCAGTTTATCCGTTCGGGTGATCAATGGTTGGTGGGCCGAAGGACGTGTTTCCAAGCTGTATCTCCAAACTAAACAAAACCAACCTGGATGTTTTGGGATGTGGGAGGAAACCAGAGCACCCGAAGAAAACTCACACGGTCAAAATTGGCACCGACAGACAGCGCCCAGGGTAAGGATTGAACCTGGTTCGCTCATGCTGTGAGGCAGCAGCTCTACCAGCTTTGGCACTGGGACAGTCTCCTAGGTAGGAGATATACCTCTAGTTTCCTAACCTCTAGGTTCCAGAGACATACCTATCGTTTCCCTCTCCCCTGACTCTCAGTCTGCAGAAGGGTCTCAACCCGAAATGTCACCTAATCTTTTTCTCCAGAGATGCTGCCTGACCCGCGGTGTTACTCCAGCAATTTGTGTCTATCTCTTTGGTAGGAGTGTTGGCATGGGGAGAGAGGATGTATTTGGCTTCTGCATTAAGTGAATGTCGAGTCGTGAGATAGTGACTCTACCGATAATATCTTCCTTGTTTATTTTGCTGGGTCATTGGTTTCGGCACAGGCTGTTCCTGGTCTAATCTCACATCTGCAATGATTTCTAATTCCCCAGATGAGGCAGTGTTGACCTCCGCAAGTGACCTGAAGAAGGTGATTGCAAGCTTGCATTACAGGGAACACCGGCGGATCGCGTTGCAAGCCACCATTGCTGCAGTTCGATACATTGGACTCACGGAGTTGGTGGAAGGACAGGGAACTGACCATGTACAGGTAACTGCGGTCCTGGTGTGGGTCTGCCTCAAACACTTAGCCTCACCTACCTTTATATCTAATTATGTAACATCCTTTCTATGTCCAATACCTAGCCTATCGGACTATCTTTAATCGGACTTTAATGGACCTTATCTTGCACCAAATGCTATCCCCTTTATCATGTATACACTGTAGATTGCTTGATTGTAATCATTAGAGCCAGGATTTTGTCGTAGGAAGTGGCGGCGCTGCCTTGCAGCTGCGGCTCGCCTGCAGTCCGTTTGTCTTTTCTTTTTTTGTTTTCTTTTGTCCCGTTACAGTTTATTTCGGTTTATTTTAGTTGTGTATGTGTGGGGGGGTGGGAGAAACATGTTTTTTGACTCTTCCTTCGGGGGGGGGATGCAACCTTTCTTGCCGTATCCCCCGTCTCCATCTCCGTCTGCGCTGAGGCCTATCGCGGAGCTGGCAGCCTCCAACTGGGACCGACCTTGAGGCTCCAGAGGCAGAGCCAGGACTTACCGACTTCGGGGCTGTGGTGGCGTTGCGGCCCGACTTCCGACCCGACTTCGGGGCCTCGGGGGCTCGGCCACAGGCCCAGTGGTCTCGGCCGCAGGCCAGTGGACGACATCGTCGGGAGCTTGCAGGTCACAGGTTGGTGACCTGCTTTTCCCGGAGCTCCTGCAACAACAGCTTCGTCCGCTGGACTGGATGGCGGCAGCTTCGGCAGCTTCGACCGCCCCGGGCCGCAGAGTTTGAACCGGCCCGTTCGCAGAGCTTGGATTCAGCCACGGGACTTGCTTACCATCACCCGGCGGGGTCACAACATCTGAGGCCTGGATCGCCTCAGCGCAGAGGGAGAGCAAGGAGGGAAGAGACGAGGACTTTGGGACTTTTTGCCTTCCATCACAGTGAGGAGGTGCCTGGTGGACTCACTGTGGTGGATGTTAAACTGTGTTGAGAGTGTGTTTTGTTATTTATTCTATGTTATGACTGCAGGCTAAACCATTTCATTGCACTGAAAAGGTGCAATAACAATAAATTGAATCTGAATGTGCCTTTTCATGCCTTTTTTGAAGATTTCACCAAGATTATGCCTTTTTCACGATCGAGTGCCTAAATCAGCCTTTTTTACCGTTTTGCTAAAAGGTCGTGCTATTTTCTCTAGTTGTACCGTGATTACAATGACGTTTTCTATATTAACATGTTAATATTAATGTTATTATTAACGTGTTAACATAGTATAAATTACAAGAAAATTTCCACCACCGGGGCGCCACCGTCGGTCATTCATTCATTCGTGCCGCTGCCCTCTGGTTCAGTCTTCTCCAAAATCTTGAAGAAATAACAAAGATATTGAAGAAATACAAAACATAGCTAAAGTTCTCAAAGGTAGTTGTAATGCACAAGATATCGGCATGAATATAGAGTCTGTAGCTTGTTTTGGGTATGCACCAGTGACCTCAGCTGAGATAGAAAGACGTTTTTCACAACTGAAGCATATTCTGTCTGACAGACGGCATAGTTTAACACCAGATAATTTGAAAAAAAAATGCTAGTAATTATGTGCAACCAGGCAACTTTGGTCATTTAATGTAGTATACCTTTATATTATCATTTTTAACCATATTTTGGTGGTGGAAATACATGCCTTTTTATGTCAATAATTGCCGTTTTGTGCCTTTTTTGTAATTTTATTATGCCTTTTTGCCTGCTTATTTCAGATTTTTTTAGTGCCTAAACATACTGGCTCTAGTAATCCTGTATAGTATTTCCGCTGATTGGATAGCACGTGACAAAAAAACTTTTCACTGTACCTCAGTACCCGTGACATAAACTAAACTAACCTGCCTGTGAATGTCCAAGACTTTGGTCTATCGGAATGGCTGGAACACCACCATTCAAAATCAGAGAAGACAAGAGAAGAATCTTTGGTCTCTGACATATTTGTTTGCCCAATTTAACTTTTAAGTCCATAAGACATAGGAGCAGAATTAGGACATTCATCTCATCGAGTCTGCTCCACCATTCAATCATGGCTGATCTATTTTCCACTTTCAACCCCTTTCTCCTGCCTTCTCCCCGTTACCTTTTACTAATCTCTTACTCATCAAGAACTTATCAATCTCCGCTTTAAGATACTCAATGACTTGGCCTCCACAGCCGTCTGTGGCAATTAATTCCACATATTCATCACCCTCTTGGGCACAGTGGTACAACGGCAGAGTTGCTGCATAACAGCGCCAGAGACCCGGGATCGATCCCGACTGGGTGTAATCTGTATGGAGTTTGTACGTTCTCCCCGTGACCTGTGTGTATTTTCTCCGGTTTCCTCGCTCACTCCAAAGATGTACTGGTTTGCAGGTTATTTGGCTTCAGTAAGTTATAAAATTGCCCCTAGTGTGTGTAGATTAGTGTCCGGGTTGATCGCTGGTCGTTGCGGGTTTGGTGGACAGAAAGGCCTGTTTCCACGCTGTATCTCTAAAGTCTGCTGAGTTTTACTCCAGTGTTGTATTCTGTCCCGCCGTGTTACTTAACTTTGACCCTTGAGTTTGTCCATTCTCACCCCGGACAGAATGCGCGAGACATTTCGGGTCCCTCGCTGAAGGAAGACAATGTTTCCTCACAGTTGTCATCAGAACCAGTCCGATCTGGGGAACGTCCAGAGAAAGATCTGAACCAGCCGGCAGAGAGGCTTCGGACCGCACCGACTAAAGCCCGGCGGAGGTGTCAGTCACCAGTGCTCAATCACTATGCATTAAGGTAGGCCACAGGGTCAAGATGGCGGCTCACCATCACCTTCTCAAGGACAGTTAACGGTGGACAATAAATGTGGCCATGCCCGGAACCAGGGAAACAATTGTATTGTTAAAGAAATAACATAGAGCAAAGTGGAGATACCAAGAACTGTAAATGTTGGCTTACAAAAAATGATACAAAGTGCTGGAATGACTCAATTTTTCAGGCAGCATCTCTGGAGAACATGGATAGGTGACGTTTCTGGTTGGGACCCTTCTTCAGACTGCGAGGTAACATTTGGGATCAAGACCCTTCTTCAGACTGTTAGGTGAAGTTTCGGGCCATGACTCTCCTTCAGACTGCAAGGTGACGTTTCAGGTCTGGACTCTTCATCAGCCTGAAGTAGGGTCCTGACCCCAAAACGTCACATATCCTTGTTCTCCAGAGATGCAGCCTGACCCGTTGAGTTACTCCAGCACTTTGTGTCGTATATAGAGCAAAGTGCCCTGTCCAGATGGAGTGGTGTTTTGGCAACATTGTGTGCGCAGTTGGCTTGGGCTGACCCACCCTGAAGGAATGTTCATGGTCAGGGGTTTAAGCCCCACTGGATTCACTAGGCTGGCTTCCCCCATCCCCAGTACCGCTCTCTCAGTGGCCCAGCCTTGCAGATAAAGGCGTTACATTGAGCATTTGCACCTTCAGATGGACGTGAAAAAGCGAAAGTGAAGAGGATATCACTACCAAGCCCTCTCTGACGTTACCCCTGTTTACCCCCCTCCCACAGTGCAGTTATTACCCCTCTGCTGGTGGAAGCAGGCTGAGGGCAAATTAGGTGCGATCTCTCATACATTACCATGTTTTAAAGCCAGTGCTTCATTGCCTTCCCGCTCTGACGTATGCAAGAATAAGGTGAACAGTCAGAACATTTGTTCACAGGATAGAAATCTCAAGGTCCAGAAGGCATCTTTAAGGTAAGGGGAAAAGTTTAAAGGAGATGTGTGGGACATTTTTTTTCTAAACAGCACTGGAGTATTATGGTCCTGATCTCCCATCTACCTCTTTGGAGAAATTTGGATTCTCTTTAACACTAGCAACATCTAGTTTAATGAAACTGGCTGCCACAGGGGGGCTAGTTTATCTGACTTTATCTTGCAATAAATAACATTCCCTTTATCCTGTATCTGTGTATTGTGGACCGCTTGATTGTAATCATGTTTAGTCTTTTCATTGACAGGATAGCATGCAACAAAAAAGCTCTTCACCGTACCTCGGTATACTGAACTTATAATAAACTAAACTAAAGGTGGTGATGAAGGCAGATTAAGAACATGGAACAGGACAGCAAATGAACAGGCCCTTCGGCCCACAATGTCTGTGCCGAACATAATGCCAAGACCATCACTTAACGACCTGCACATAACCCATATCTCTCCATGCCCTGCATATCCATATGCCTTTTAAATGCCACTAACGTGTCTGCTTCAACCACCACCCCAGTTCTAGGCGCTCACAGCCCTCTGTTTAAAAAAACGTGCCCGCACGCCTCCTTTAAACTTTGCCCTTCTCACCTTGAAGCCATGATAGTGCCATTTAAGAGGCAAATAGCTGGGCACATGCATTGACAGGGTAATGAGGGCTATGGACCATGTGGAAGCAGAGGAAATCAGTTGAATTTGTTTAACATTAGTTTTAGCGTTCAGCACAGGCATTGTGAGCCGAAGGGCCCGTTCCTTGGAGTTTATTTTATTTTGTTGTGTGTGCCGAGGTACAGTGAAAAGCTTTTGTTTCTTAAGGGATCGGACAGGCTAGAATGATGCAGGAAAAATGTTCCCGATGTTGGGGGAGTTCAGAACCAGGGGTCACAGTTTAATAGTAAGGGGCAGGCCATTTAGGATTGAGATGAGGAAAAACGTTTTCACCCAGAGAGTTGTGAATCTGTGGAATTCACTGCCACAGGAGGCAGTGGAGGCCAATTCACTGCATATATTCAAGAGAGAGATAGATTTAGCTCTTTGGGCTAACGGAATCAAGTAATATGGGGAGAAAGCAGGAACGGGGTACTGATTTTGGATGATCAGCCATGATGGCTCGAAGGACCGAATGGCCTACTCCTGCACCTATTTTCTATGTTTTCTCTGCTATATTGTTCTGTCTACTTGCCCTTGTTAGTTACAATTGATACTTGCTAGTTCTGGTACTAGTGTAATGAAACTGGGTGTCAAAGTGGTTTTAATTGCTTGTACTTCCATGTTCTTTCAGACGCAGATATCCTTTGAGGAATTCACAAAAGACTAACAGCAAAGGGCAAACATCAAGGATGTCTAGGTATGTTGCCGCAACCTTATCTCCGCCTACTGAACTAATTGTTCCAGGAGCCGTTCACACAAGTCTTCTTTCTCGCCCGTTGAATGAAGGAAGAAGTTTCCGGATGCACCAGGCGTACTGAGGAGGAGAAAGCAGGCGAGCAGATCGAGGGCCGGGTTACTGAAGAGGTAGTGTCAGAATCTTACAGAGAGCCCAGGGCTCACACCCGGTACATGGGCAACAGGTTCTCTCTCCGTCTCTCTCCGTCTCCGTCTCTGTCTCTGTCTCTGTCTCTCTCTCTCTGTCTCTCTCTCTCTGTCTGTCTCTCGACTAGTCCACTCTCTCAAGCCCACTCCCTCATTCATTTAGAACATGGATAATCTGCTATTGACCACATCAGGTAGCAATGTTACAAAATTTTGAGATTTTTAAAATCAAGTCTGCAATTTATCCCATCAGATAAAGCATAAAAAGAAATTTAATTTGACACCTAATTCACTTTCATATCTTCAGTATTAAAAAAGTTATGGCTTTTTTCATACTCGGAATTTAGCATCTTGTTCCCTATTGCTTTTCCATTGACTTAACACAAAAGCTGTGATCAAGGACAGTCAAAATCCCATAACTTTCTTAAAAATTAAGAGAACTGAATGAAATTTTCAGTTATTATAGATTGAAGCATTCTGAAACAAATATGAAACAATCTTACTTGGATGACCTAAAAATAAAGCATATAATTAGTTAGTTACCCAATTGTAGCTAATTACAAAATTCAATTACTAGATCTAAACATCTATCCATTTCTTAAGAAAAGGTTAACATTTTTTAAAAGCCTAAGTGTCCAAATAACATTCACACAAGAATTCACAATATAACATGATTTTTAAATCTCATTGTCATGAATTTATAGGCCAAATGGAAGGAATTTAGTGTTTAATTCCTGTAAATTAATGGCCATTTAAATCATCTTGCGAGTGGGATTTTGTGGAACGCGCTGGTTTGGAACGTTGCGGTTGCAGTGAATTAAACCCCAATGTCGGCAGGAAAAATACTGCCGGTTCGTATATTTACATAGTCACATTTTCGCAATGAGAAATTTTGATTAAGGGCATCCTAAGAAGCAAGTTTATATGAAAAAATAAACGGCATACCTTGCCTTGTCCCGTGCGTGAAATCCGTCCCCGTTGTCGGCGTTGACGGCATTTGAAGATGATTTTAATTTTACTCCAACAATTAAATTATAAAGCGCTAATTTTAATAAACTTAATAAAACGGCAGTCGAAGCGATTTTTCTTTAGCAGCTAATTTACCTGACAGACATCGATTTGAATAGGCTGCCGAAATATCGCATTTTAAACCCGCCCCCCTCTCAAAGGCGCCAAAGTCGCGCACACGGGCAGTGACAGAACTGCAGCGCCGCTGAAGGTAAGTTTTGTAACATACCTACATCAGGCACATTATTTTAACATGGCTCGCACACCCTGTCCTTCTGTAGAAGAAACCCTTCTATGTTTAAACAGTAGAACAAGTAACTGCAGATGCTGCAATACAAATCAGTCTGAAGAAGGGTCCCGACTGAAAACGTTGCCTATCCAAGTTCTCCTGAGATGCTGCCTGACCCGATGAGTGACTCCAGCACCTTGTGTCTTTCCTTCTATGTTTTCATTGTTATGTTACAGTTGTACAAGGCGTTGGTGAGGCCGCGTTTAGTTTAGTTTAATTATGTCATGTGGATCGAGGTACAGTGAAAAGCTTGCTCTCCAGTCAAAGAAAAGACTGTACCCTGAATATAATCAAGCGTCTACAGTGGCACAGAGTCTACAGTGGTAGAGTTGCTACCTCACAGCGCCAGAGACCCGAGTTCAATCCTGACCACAGGTGCTGTCTGTACGGAGTTTGTACGTTCTCGCCGTGACCACGTTGTTTTCACCGGGTGCTCTGGTTTCCTCCCACACTCTAAAGACGTGCAGGTTTGTAGATTAATTGACTGGTAATTATTGTAAATTGTCTCTAGAGTGTATGCTAGTGCTAGTGTACGTGGATCGCTGGTCGGCATGGACTCGGTGGGCCGAAGGGTCTGTTTTCATGCTGTATCTCACTGACACAAGACTGTCGATTAGCTCTTTGACCCTGAGCGTGGGTGGAGTTGGTGAGTATCTCAGGTGCTACCAGTGCAAGATTCCTCGCACGCAGATGTATTTTGTTGAGGGGAAAGTTTTGGCCATGGTTTTTTAAAAAGAATACAGAAATTGTGGCAAGTTTCATATGTCAGTCAGGAATTGGAGTGGAGTGACATCTCTTACCTTCAGCACAGATGTGAAACACCTTGAGTGAAGTTTAGTTTTAATTTTAGTTTTAGTTTTCGCATGGAAACGGGCCCTTCGGCCGGCCCAGTACATGTCGACCACTGATCATCCGTTCACACTAATTCCATGTTGTTCCACTTTCTCATCCACTCCTGACACACTGGGGCAATAGAGTCCAATTAACCTGCAAACCTGCAAACCTGCGCATCTTTGGGATGTGGGGTGAAACTCCGCACAGACAGCACCCGAGGTCAGGATCGAACCCAGGTCTCTGGCTGTGAGGCCGTGGCTCTACCAGCTGCGCCATTTTGCCAAAAAAAGGTTGGGGCTAAATAGTACCCTTTAAACCTTTATGGTATCCCCGTGATCACCTTTACTGAGACTATTTTTATTTAAATTCCAGAATTTAGTTATTGAACAATTAAATTCCTCTGCTGTTCTTGTTGGGGTCAGTAGCATAGGTCTCTACATTACTACCACACTAACACATCTTTCTCTTTGGGCCTGAGCTAACGTGTAATAATCTGAAACTTTGGTCTGACAGAAATGGCAGGAAAGATAGGGTCAGGTCATAGAAACATAGAAACATAGAAAATTGGTACAGGAGTAGGCCATTCGGCCCTTCGAGCCTGCATATTTCCATTCAATATGATCATGGCTGATCATCCAACTCAGTATCCTGTACCTGCCTTCTCTCCATACCCCCGATCCCTTTAGCCACAAGGGCCACATCTAACTCCCCCTTAAATATAGCCAATGAACTGGCCTCAACTACCTTCTGTGGCAGAGAATTCCACAGATTCACCACTCTCTGTGTAAAAAATGATTTTCTCATCTCGGTCCTAAAAGACTTCCCCCTTATCCTTAAACTGTGACCCCTTGTTCTGGACTTCCCCAACATTGGGTATAATCTTCCTGCATCTAGCCTGTCCAACCCCTTAAGAATTATGTAAGTTTCTATAAGATCCCCCCTCAATCTTCTAAATTCTAGCGAGTACAAGCCGAGTCTATCCAGTCTTTCTTCATATGAAAGTCCTGCCATCCCAGGAATCAGTCTGGTGAACCTTCTCTGCACTCCCTCTATGGCAAGAATGTCTTTCCTCAGATTAGGAGACCAAAACTGTACGCAATACTCCAGGTGTGGTCTCACCAAGACCCTGTACAACTGCAGTAGAACCTCCCTGCTCTTATACTCAAATCCTTTTGCTATGAATGCTAACATACCATTCGTTTTCTTCACTGCCTGCTGCACCTGCATGCCTACTTTCAATGACTGGTGTACCATGACACCCAGGTCTCGTTGCATCTCCCCTTTTCCTAATTGGCCACCATTCAGATAAAGGTCTACTTTCCTGTTTTTGCCACCAAAGTGGATAACCTCACATTTATCCACATTATACTGCATCTGCCATGCATTTGCCCACTCAAACAACCAATCCAAGTCACCTTGCAGCCTCCTAGCATCCTCCTCACAGCTAACACTGCCCCCCAGCTTCGTGTCATCTGCAAACTTGGAGATGTTGCATTCAATTCTCTCATCCAGATCATTAATATATATTGTAAATAGCTGGGGTCCCAGCACTGAGCCTTGCGGTACCCCACTAGTCACTGCCTGCCATTCTGAAAAGGACCCGTTTACTCCTACTCTTTGCTTCCTGCCTGCCAGCCAGTTCTCTATCCACATCAATACTGAACCCCCTATACCTTGTGCTTTAAGTTTGCATACTAATCTCTTATGTGGGACCTTGTCGAAAGCCTTCTGAAAGTCCAGATATAACACATCCACTGGTTCTCCCTGATCCACTCTACTAGTTACATCCTCGAAAAATTCTATAAGATTCGTCAGACATGATTTACCTTTCATAAATCCATGCTGACTTTGTCCAATGAATTCACCACTTTCCAAATGTGCTGCTATCCCATCTTTAATAACTGACTCTAGCATTTCCCCCACTACCGATGTTAGACTAACTGGTCTGTAATTCCCCGTTTTCTCTCTCCCTCCCTTTTTAAAAAGTGGGGTTACATTAGCTGCCCTCCAATCCTCAGGAACTACTCCAGAATCTAAAGAGTTTTGAAAAATTATAACTAATGCATCCACTATTTCTGGGGCTACTTCCTTAAGTACTCTGGGATGCAACTTATCTGGCCCTGGGGATTTATTGGCCTTTAATCCATTCAATTTACCTAACACCACTTCCCGGCTAACCTGGATTTCACTCAGTTCCTCCATCTCATTTGACCCCCGGTCCCTTGCTATTTCCGGCAGATTATTTATGTCTTCCTTAGTGAAGACAGAACCAAAGTAGTTATTCAATTGGTCTGCCATGTCCTTGTTCCCCATGATCAATTCGCCTGTTTCTGACTGCAAGGGACCTACATTTGTTTTAACTAATCTCTTTCTCTTCACATATCTATAAAAACTTTTGCAGTCAGTTTTTATGTTCCCTGCCAGTTTTCTTTCATAATCTATTTTCCCTTTCCTAATTAAGCCCTTTGTCCTCCTCTGCTGGACTCTGAATTTCTCCCAGTCCCCTGGTAGGCTGGGAGAGGTAGGCTAGGTCAGAACGGATATGAGGGCAAAACTCAAGAGGTACTTGCTCTCCTAATTTAAGTTTTGTTTTAAGTGGGACTCATGATGGAGCTGTACCGGACTTTGGTTCGGCTACAGAAGAGGTTTACCAGTTGATGCCTGAATTAGGGGGTAGAAACAAGGAACTGCAGGTGCTGGTTTATTTATTTATTTTTTAAACACAAAGTGCTGGAGTAACTCAATGGGTCAGGCAGCTTCTCTGGAGAACATGGATAGGTGACGTTGTGACGAAACGTCACATATCCATATTCTCCAGAGATGCTGCGTGACCCATTGAGTTACTCCAGCACTTTGTGTCTTTTTGTGGATTAGAGGGTATCAGTTACAGGTAGAGGTTGGACAGACTTGGCTTGTTTCTTCTGGAATGCTGGAGTTTGTGAGGAGACCTGATTGAAGTATATAAAATTATAAGAAGCACTGTTGGGTTAGACAGCCAGAACTTTTTCCCCGGCTGGAAAAATCAAATAACTTTAAGGTGAGAGGGGCAAAGTTTAAAGGAGTTGTGTCGGCCATTCTTTCTGTGCTTTTCATGAGTTCAGAGGTGATAGGTGCAGCATTAGGCCATTTGGCCCATCAAGTCTACTCTGCCGTTCAATCATGACTGATCTATCTTAACCCATTCTCCTCCCCATGACCTCTGACACCCGCACTAATCAAGAATTTGGCTTGTCGCGGTTCGTCCCATGCATTGCCTGGCAGGAAATGTTTGTGCACTGAGAGCAAACAGAATTGGAAGCAAGATTCATGTGTCATTCAGGAGTTGGAGTGGAGCCTGAATCAACAGTAACTTGTAATAATTAATTATTTGTGAATGATATTGCAAGGAAGGCTGATCAGCTGCTCCTCTCATCTCAAGCTCGATGTTTCTTTATGCTGAGGTAGTTATCCATTGGTCTGAACTCTTGGGTCGTATGGAAAGATGTATCTATTGTTGTCCATCAAGCAGCCTTTATACCAAGAGGATTGGTGGTGGGGAGGGGTTGGGTGAAAGCAGGGGGTCGTGAGGGGCTGGAGAGGCAAGTTTTAAAGTTTCAAAAGTTTAGTTTAGTTTAGAGATACGGCTTGAGGCTTTCCATTTAATAGTTCTATGTTCACAATGTGCAGAGTTTAGTTTAGAGATACAGCGCGGAAACGGGCCCTTCGACCCACCGAGTCCGCATCGACCTGCGATCGCCATACATTAACACTACCCTACACACACTGGGGACAATTTTACATTTACACAAGCCAATTAATGTACAAACCTGTACGTCTTTGGAGTGTGGGAGGAAACCGAAGATCTCGGAGAAAACCCACGCAGGACACGGCGAGAACATACAAACTCCGTACCGACAGCATCGAACCCGGGTCTCTGGTGCTGGAAGGCAGTAGCTCTATCGCGATGCCACCATGCCGCATGTTAAAGTCTTAACAAAACGTCCTTTCTGAGTCCTGTAAATATTCAAAGAAAGCAAAAAATCTAACCTTGTTGCAGAAATCCCACTTGTTGCAGAAATCTAACCTTGTTGCAGAAAACGCAGTTTTTAAACTCCAGTTCCGGGTGTGGGAATTGTTGGAAAAGTCAATATATACAGTATTGTCCTTTGAGAGGCTAAAAGCTAGGGTGTAGCCCCGATCTTCCATTGTGGACCTTGCACTTTTTTTCCCCAATCTGCACTTTCTCTGTA
Organism: Malacoraja senta; assembly: GCA_038087875.1. Taxonomy (NCBI): domain Eukaryota; kingdom Metazoa; phylum Chordata; class Chondrichthyes; order Rajiformes; family Rajidae; genus Malacoraja; species Malacoraja senta. The sequence goes on from CM075983.1 coordinate 46,207,977, forward strand.
ACTGTAGCACTATAACCCTGTGACACTATATTCTGCACTCTGGTATTTTTCTCTTTGCACTGCCTGTGGTACTTATATATGGCTGGATCACGAGGTTGATTCCCGGGATGGAGGGACTGTCATATGTTGATAGCGGCTGGGCTTGTATACTCTGGAATTTAGAAGGATGAGAGGATATCTTATTGAAACATATAAGATTATTAAGGGTTTGGACATGCTAGAGGCAGGAAACATGTTCCCGATGTTGGGGCAGTCCAGAACCAGGGGCCACGGTTTAAGAATAAGGGGTAAGCCATTTAGAACGGAGATGAAGAAAAACATTTTCACACGGAGGGTTGTGAATCTGTGGAATTCTCTGCCTCAGAAGGCAGTGGAGGCCAATTCTCTGGATGTATTCAAGAAAGAGTTAGATAGAGCTCTTAAAGATAGCGAGGTTAGGAGATATGGGGAGAAGGCAGGTACGGGTACTGATTGTGGATGATCAGCCATGATCACAGTGAATGGCGGTGCTGGCTCGAAGGGCCAAATGGCCTATTCCTGCACCTATTGTCTATTGTCCATTGATCTGCAAAGACTGGCAGAGCCACTTCAGAAGATAGCATATTGAGCTAGTCAAGCATGTTGGTTTGAGACTTTTGATAAATTTAAGGCCCAGAGACCCATACATTGAGGAGATTTGGAACCGCAGATGCTGCAAATGCTGGTTTACAAAAAAAGACACAAAGTGCTGAAATAACTCAGTGGGCAGGCAACATCTCTGGTCTCGACCCAAAATGTCACCTATTCCTTTTCTCCAGAGCTGCTGAGTTACTCCAGCTTTTTGAGTCCATCTTCAGTATAAAGCAGCATCTTCAGTCACTTCTTACACATCTCTGTAGTTCATGGATAGGTGATATTTCAGGTCGGGACCCTTCATCATAGTTTAAAGATGTTCTCCTTCACTCTCCGATAAGCTAGAAGAAGGGTCCCGACCCAAAATGTCACCTGTGGATGAATGCTGTCTGACCTGCTGAGTTACTCCAGCACTTTGTGTCTTTTTTTATTAGCCTGACATATACAATTGTATAGGAAGGAACCACAGATGCTGATGTGAACCGAAGATAGACACAAAAAACTGTAGTAACTCAGCGGGTTAGACAGCTTCTCTGGAGAAAAGGAATAGGTGGCGTTACGGGTCGAGACCCTTCTTCACCCTTATTTGTCAATCCCTTGGCATATCTCAATCTCTGTTTTACTAATTTGTTACCTACTAAACAATGGGCTGTTCTTTTCCATGACATCCTTTTGTGCTTTCCCTTCACTCTCCGAGAAGTCTGAAGAAGGGTCTCGACCCAAAACGTCACCCATTCCTTCTCTCCAGAGATGCTGCCTGTCCGGCTGAGTTACTCCAGCATTTTGTATCTAACTCATGCTTTTAACAAAAATGTGCCCTCTTCATAAACACTGTTATTGGCCCTTAATTTTCAATTAAGTTTAAATGTTCAAATCTTTTAAGATTAATCCAAATTCTCAAACTGTGTGGAGCTTGTGAAATGTAACTTCCCTCTGGAACTCTGGATGATATGTAGCGTATAACTTCCGCCACCATCATATTGCTACGGGACACTTTGTACTCGAACATTGGGTGTGAACTATCTTTTTTTTTAAATCATGCGGTAGATCTCCAGTGTATGAAGTTATTGTGTTTATGGAGCTGAGAAAGTAAGTGCCGAAAGTTGACCAGAATGGCATTGGGTGTATACTTTTGGCACGAGCTGTCCGCTATCTGAACCGGAATCTTGTATGAGGTGATGCACAGCGGATTAATTGAGTGTTTAGTTCAGGCTGGCAGCCAACGTGGTGTTGAGAGAGCGCTTTGCTACTGGAGATGGAGACCTCTGCTGAGATGATTATTACTCTGAGACACTTGGCTGCCTGAACCTTTTGCTCATGCCCATGTCAAAGATCCCACATCATTCAGTGAAGATTTCCCCTTAACCAAACCAAACATGGATAGGTGAAGTTTTGGGTCGGGAAGCTTCTTCAGACTGATTGTTACACCCCTACAATCCCAACCCGAAACATCGCCTATCCATGGTCTCCAGGGATGCAGCCTGACCCGCTGAGTTACTCCAGCATTTTTTGTCTTTCCTTGGTAAACTAGCATTTGTAGTTTCTTCTTTCTACAATCTATTAGATTTAACCTCTGCTACCTAGCAACTTCACTGATGGACTATCAATCCCTCGATTGACCTCGATTTTAGGCCCAGGTTTTGCTATCATAGAGTCATACAGCATGGAAACAAGACCTTCGGCCCAACTTGCCAATGCCAGCCAAAATGTCCCATCTACACTAGTCCTGCTTTTGGCCCGTATCCCTCTGAACCTTTCCATGAACCTCTCCAAATGTCCTTTAAATGTTTTTGTCATACCTGTCTCAACTACCTTATCTGGCAGCTTGTTCCATTTACCCATCACTCGCTATGTGAAATAGTTGCCCCTCAGGTTCATAATAAATCTTTCTCCACTCACCTTAAACCACTGTCCCCCGATTCTTGATTCCCCTACTCTGGGTAAAAGACTGTACAATTACCCGTTCGATTCCCTTCATGATCCTACACATCTCTATAAGATCACCCGTCATCCCCCCCAAACAACTCTCACCAACTTCTTCAGATGCGCCGTCTAAAGCATTTTATCGGGATGCTTCACAGCATGGTTCAGGAACAGCTCCATCCAAGACCGCAAGAGAATTGTGGATCTCGGACTATCTTTAATCGGACTCTACTGGACTTTATCTTGCACGAAACATCATTCCCTTTATCACGTATCTGTACACTGAGGATGGCTTGATAGTAATCACTTGTTGTCTTTCCGCTGACTGGTTAGCACGCAACAAAAAGCTTCTCACTGTACCTCGGTATACGTGACAATAAACTAAACCAGCTGTGACGCCTCTTCAAATGAACTATGTACCTGCATTCTTAAATCCCCTTGCTCCACAACACTCCCCAGGGCCCTGCCATTCACTGTGAGGATCTTGCCCTGGTTTGACTTCCCAGAATGTAACACCATGTGCTCACACCTCGCTCTGACCTTTTGGGGTAAAGGCTGGTGCAGAAGAATGGGATAGTAATCCTACAGATGCGCCCTAGAAAGCATTTTATCATTTCCCGCTCTCCCGGCTCTCTGGTCTGAAGAAGGGTCTGGACCCGAAATGTCGCCTACCATGTCTCCAGAGATGCTTCCTGGCCCATCGGGTTACTCCAGCGTTTTGCGTCTATGCTATTTGTCTGTTCTGTTTACCGTTCGTTAACTCTGAGTGCTGTTCTGTTTGGCAGGAAGGCGTCCGATCGTGTTCCTGATGACACCGTGAATGGCAAAGGATTCTCACAAGCTGCAGAGGAACCTGTGGCGGCTAACAAAGGTACATATCTTCAGTCTTTAACCACTCAAGCCACAGCCAAGTACACTTATTAAAGAGACGCTCAGCCTTTAGGATACTGGAAGTGGATGGGCAATGTTGACTGGTGTCTTTTTTCTGACTGGGAATCGTTTACACTCTGGCTGGAGGTATCTGCTCTGTCAGGTGTTGTACCCATCGATAACCGGCCTATCACGGGAGCATGACTGACGTCCCCCCTGTTCACACCGTTGGCCAAGCTAAGAATGATCTGCTGGTGGAGACGCAAGGAACCGCAGATGCTGGAATCCTGAGATAAACACAAAGTGCTGGGGTAACTGAGCAGGTCAGGCAGCACCTGTGGAAGGAAGGGATGGGCGATGTTTTCGGGCGGGACCCTATTTTAGACATGATCTCCTTGTGTGTTGGCGGGCACTTTGCTAATCGTGAAGAACATGGAGGGAAGGGCTTTCCCATATGCGACTGCTCATTTAATGCCATCTCCAGTTGTATCCGTGTAAATAAACAAATTGTGGTATTGCCGCGCACCAACAAGAGCATTTTGGAAAAAAAGATACTGACACTGAATCACGGAAGGAAACATTTGCTAAAAAGATACAAGAACGCAAGGTCATTTCTCAGGAGTGATTTAAAGGCAAAAGAAGAGAAGGGAAGTTTAGGGTAAGAATTTCAGAGCTTTGGGCCAGGCAGCTGAAGGCATGGGCACCGGTGCTGGAGTGATACGTTCAGTAATGTGCAGGAGGTCTTACTGGAGTACATGGAACACAGAACATAGAACAGTACAGCATTTTAGATCACAATGTCCATGCCGAACATGATGCCAAGGTAAACTGATCTAATCAACTTGCACATGATCCATATTCCTCCATTCCCTGCATATCCATGTGCCCATGTAAAAGACTCGCAGATGTCACTATCATATCCGCCGCCTCCCACCACCTCAAGCAGCACGCTCTAGGCACCCACCATCAAGAGTGATAAAAAAAAATTGCCCCACACGTCTCCTTGAAACTTTGCGCCTCTGACCTTAAACTGTGCCCTCTAGTCTTTGACATTTCCACCCTGCAAAAACCAACTCAGCTCAGTCTGCCCAGAATCCATATCCCCCCCATTCCTTTCATATCCATGTGCCTGTCCAAAAGCCTCTTAAATCCCACTATTGTATCTGCCTCCACCACCACCCCTGACAGCATGCTCCAGGCACCCACCACCCTCTGTGTGAAAAAAACGTGCCCCACACATCTCCTTTAAAGGGTGAGAACATTTTAGAAACCCATTCTAAGGGTGGACGGGTTGACCTGTGAACAATATTGAGCAGGTTAGGCCTTGAATTATTATTATGGTTTACAAGCCTGGGAGGTGATCTTTTGAAACTTTTAGGTTTCTGAATGGGTTTGAAAGTGGAAATGTTGAAAGGATGTCTCCACTTGTGAAGGGATCACACACTCACAATAATACTTTATTAGCCAAGTATGTTTTGCAACATACGAGGAATTTCATTTGCCAAGTCAGTCATACAAATAAAAAGCAACGGAACACACAAAATACATTTTAACATAAACATCCACCACAGTGACTCCTCCACATTCCTCACTGTGATGGAAGGTGAAAAAAAGTTCAAATCTCTTTCCTTAGTGAACATAGTACAGCATAGGAACAGGACCTTTGGCCCACTATGTCTGTGCCAAGATAAACTACTCTCCTCTACCTGTATGTGATCCAAATCCCTCCATTTCCTGCATATCCATGTACCTATTTAACACTCTTAAACACCACCATTGTATCTGCCTCCACCACCACACCTGGCAATGAATTTGGATGTCCCAGAGAATTGAAAGATTAAAGGGGATAAAAGAGAGAAAGCTGACACCAAGGGGAGATAGGAAATTGAGCAGTGAGATTTTAAAATCAAGCTATAGCTTACTGAGTGGACTTAGAGGTTAAGTATAACCAGGACTTGGAGTGAATGGGGACATGGTCAACAATGTCAGATAACCTCCTGTGGATGGAATTTGCCCATCTCCACCTAACATAGAGTCACCAACTTAAGCCCGGATGACTCAGCAAGACATGATCTGATATTGCAGATCTGAAGGAATTTAGGGTCACACTGGACAAAAACAGACCCTTCAGCCCAACTCATCCACGTACCCTACCCAAGATGCCCCATCGAAGCTAGTCCCACTTACCCACGTTTGGTCCATATCCCTCTCAACCTTCCCGTCCATTTCCTAACATATGACAAATTGTCATCAACCAGGAACAGTTACTGTTTCTCTCTCTGCGTACGCTGCCTGACCAGTCAAGTGTTGATTGCCCCACTCTCCTCAATCATTGTTGTCCACTGTGCTTGAAACACAAAATGCTGGAGTGACACGGCAGGTCAGGCAGCATCTCTGAAGGACATGGATAGGCGACGTTCCATGTTATCCCACTTTCTCATCCAACCCCCACACACTTTGGGGCAATTAATAGACTCAAATCAATCTACCCAACTTATTTCAATTTCCACTTCCCCCCCAGATTCCTCCTCTTACCCCACACAGCCCACACCCCCGGTAAAATTCCTCACAGAGACAGTGGTGAGAAAGAGCAACTTGCTACAATAAGGATTGGAAATTGATTCATTGAAGTGGACTTGGGGTAAATAAGGGAATTATGACATTTTGGAGGGTCTTGATGAGAGGACTGAATGAAGAAGTGTGTGATGAGGTTCTTGTGAAAACGTAAACGCCAGCACAGACAGTCAGAGCAAATGCAATCAATTTAAATTTATTGGTAAAACAGGACACAAACTGCTGGAGTAACTCAGCGAGCCAGGCAGCTTCTCTAGAAAACATGGATAGGTGACGTTTCAGGTTGGGACCCTCCTTCAGACAGCAATCAATGTTCTCCATAGATGCTGCCTGACCTGCTGAGTTACTCCAGCACTTTGTGCTTTTTGCTCATGATTCCAGCATCTGCAGTTCCTTGTGCCTACTTGTCCACAGTGCTCCCTTCATGGCACTTCTGCTCACTTTAAGTGATCACTGGAAATGAAATTGGACATTTTAGGGTTAAGGTGAATGCTTTCATTGACTGGTGCAGAGTGCGGGCTGAGTTTCCATCAGTTTTATTGCAGCGGCTCATACATCATTAAAAGTGTTTGTGATGCATGATTCAGTGTTCATTTTAAAAGGGTGATCGTCTTTCCACGACAATATTGGTATCAAGTGTGTTTTTAATACTGTTAACCCTTTAAATGCAAACAGTGTTGGTGGGGAGAGAGGAATGAGAGTTTATTTTCAAAACTATAATCCCTTTGTACTCTCAATCCACCTAATGGTATGTTTAGTTTAGCTTAGTTTAAAGATACAACATGGACACAGGCCCTTCGGCCCACCGAGTCCATACTGACCATTGATCACATGTCATGCGAGAGTGGTATAAAATAGAACTAGAGTGAATGGGTGATCGATGGTTGGCATGGACTCGATGGGCCGAAGGGCTCGTTTCCATACTGTATCTCTAAACTAAACTAAGTGTAGATGGGGAGTCTGGTCTGTGTGATGGTCTGGGCTGCATCCACAACTCTCTGCTTTTTCTTTACTGGCAAGACTTTAGACTTTACCTTTTACTTAGGACTTTAGAGATATGGCGCAGAAACTTTGGCCCACCGATCCCCGTACACTACTAGCGACAATTTACAATGTAACGAAGCCAATTAACCTAAGAACCTGTACATCCTTGGAGTGTAGGAGAAAACCGGAGCACCCGGAGAAACCCCATACATTTCTGGCTGTTAAAAAAAAACTTTGTATTTGAAAACGACTCGTTGCTTCACGGAGTGACCACTAGGTGGTTGGAGCGAATCCCCGACTCGGTTTTAATGGACAATCACCAATCACGGACACCATTTCCTCCACCACCTCCATGGTCCGTTATAACAATGGTGTTCTGCAATCTGACTTAGCAACTTTCTTACATGCTGAGTTCCTCCAGCACTCTGTTTTTCTTCCCTCAAGATTCTAGCATCTGCAGTTTCTTGCAATTGCATTGGGATGTAAGAGTTGGTAGGTCATGTTGATTAGGCCGCACTTGGAGTGTTTTGCATTCTGGTCACCCTACCGTAGGAAGGATGGGGTAACAATGGAGAGAATTAGGAAGAGATTTGCCAACCTAGAATAGACAAGAATAGCTGGAGTAACTCAGCGGGACAGGCAGCATCTCTGGAGAGAAGGAATGGGTGACGTTGCAGGTCGAGACCCTTCTTCAGACTGAGAATCGGGACAGGAAACAAGATACGGAAGGGTACAAAGATCATAGAATGATGGCTGCAGTTATAAGGAGACATTGGATAGGCTGGGTCTACTCTCACTGAAACACAGGAGGCTGAAGCCTAAACCTTGCTGAGCTTAATATAATTTCTGAGGGGCGTAAATAGGATAGGGACTAACTAAACTAAACTAAACTTGGTCAGCAATGATGGGTTGGGCCAAAGGGCCTATTTTCATGCTCCATGCCTCTATGACTATAAAAACAATTGGACTAACCAACTTAGCAATTACTGGAAAAGCCGCACTTTCAATTACGCATTCCCTCTCATCTGTTCTTAACACTGTGGATGTAGCCCAGGCCACCACACTGACCAGACTTCCCACTATTGACTCCATCTGCACTTCACGCTGCCAACATCTCACAAGTAGATCATGTGGTAAAGAAGGTGTACAGTATGTTTGCCTTCATTGCTGGGGGCATTCAATATAAGAGTCTGGAAGACATGATATAGCTCAAAAGGACATTGGTTTGGCCGCATTTGGAGAAATGCATGCAGTTCTGGTCCTCCCCCCCCCCCTTTGCAGGAAAGATGTGGAAGCTTTGGAGAGGGTGCAGAGGAGGTTTACCAGAATGTTGCCTGGAATAGAGGGTTTCAGCTACAGGGGGTGTTTGGATAGACTTAGATTTCATTAGTTTAATTTAGAGATACAGTGTGGAAACAGGCCCTTCGGCCCACCGAGTTCGGATCAACCAGCGATCACCGTACACTAGCACTATTCTACACACTGGGGACAATTTACAATTTTTTACCAATGCCAATCAAACTACAAACCTATACGTCTTTGGAGTGTGGGAGGAAACCGGAGCACCCGGAGAAAACCCACATGGTCACAATGAGAACATAAAACTCCTTACAGACAGCACCCATAGTTAGGATTGAAGCCAGATCTCCGTCGCTGTAAGGCAGCAACTCTACTGCTGCACCACTGTGCCGCCCATAGAGTCTGAAGAAGTGTTCCATCCCGAAACGTTGCCTATCCATTGGCTCCACTGATGCTGCCTGCCATGCTAAGTCACTCCAGCACTTTGATTTTTACTCAAGATTCCAGCATCTGCAGTTCCTTGTGCCTCCATATTTCTTGTTTGGGGAGCCGAGAGATTGTCTCTCCTTGACACTCCATTAAAACGTAAAGTTGTGCAGTAAGAGGAAGATTTTGCATGTTTAGCTAAAAGCATTTGACGTTTACATTCTGCTTTAATGTGAAAGCCGCAGAAGTAACAGGTTTATTTTTGATTTATTCACCAGTTTCAGATGAAGATGCGAGAACTGAAGAGACGGAGATGAACAGCACCTCACGATGTACGTGGGAAAGCACTCTGTGGCCAGAGATTAAGGAACATCTGTCAGTGCACTTACAGTTTGGTCAGCTCCTTTCCGAGAGTGTTCCTCGGACATTTGACTACAAACATAGAGACTTTCTGATGCAGCAATGTAACCTTCAGCCTGCAGAGTACAAGACAGACGCAGTCACCTCTAACATGGACCTTGAGAGATTTGGACCCGCCTGTGACCATGGTTACTACAGTATGACAATTGTTGGTGCGTACTGTTATACATGTCAGAAGAATGGGTTGCTTCACTCTCCATCAAATGCATTCTAATCAAACTTGTCTTTGAGTCAGAAGGTTGCGAATGCAAGGAGTCCGAGAGCCACACTCTAGTGCCTGGAGCTAGTTAGGAATGGCTCAGTGTACCATTTGGGTGAAGATGGGATGCATAAAACACCATATATCCTCTTCTACTTGACCAACCATCATCAGTTGTTGGGGAAAGGGAAGATTTACGTGGATGTTGCCAGTACTCGAGGGCCTGAGCCATAGGGAGGGGTTTGGCAGGCTAGGGCTTTAATCCTTGGACTTAACTTTCCCCGAAGGATGTTAGTGACCCAATGTGCCCTCCGTAACAATTCAATGGGTTTAGTTTAGAGATACAGCATGGAAACATGCCCTTCGGTCCACCGACTCCACGCCGACCAACGGTCACCCATTCGCACTAGTTCCATGTCATCTCACCTTCTCAGCCACTCCCTACACTCTAACAGCAATTTACAGGGAGACAATTAACCTACATTTAACCAAAAATGCATTTCTTTGGAATGTGGGAGGAAACGGGATCCCTGGTGGAAACCCACGCTGTCACAGGGAGAACGTGCAGACTCCATGCAGGCAGCACTATAGGTCAGGATTGAACCCGCGTCTCTGGTGCTGTGAGGCAGCAACTCTATCAGTTGCGCCTCACAGTGCCAGCTAATTAATTGAAAGTGCTTTCTTCAGTAGTTTGTAGCCAACCGGTTAAATGAAGGGAGACTTTTTGTTCAAATTGCCTGAAAGTTTGATGTGTCTCTAATAAGCGATTGCATTCCTTTTCTACTCCAGGTATCAATCACCAGATCGCCATTGACGTTGTCTTTCGACCGTCCATGAAGAGTCATGAAGGACTCTGCACGTTGGGTCATCCGATGCAAAGCCATGACAACAGGCTGGCCTCCATTTTGGCCAGTGGATACATCTGTGATGAACAATCCACCAGTGGCAATCAGCAAGGACCAGCGTCTGCCTCTCCAGGTAAGGGTTGCGTCCACAGCCTCATCTCGGCATCTGATATGAGTCTGCTCGAGATTAGGCGGCGCCACAGTGCCGCAGCGGTAGAGTTGCTGCTTTACAGCGCCAGAGACCAGGGTTTGATCCTGACTACGGGTGCTGTCTGTACAGAGTTTGTACGTTTTCCTCGTAACCTGCGTGGGTTTTCCCCAGCAGCTGCGGTTTCCTCCCACACTCCAAAGTTAGGTTAATTGGCTTGCGAAAATTATAAAAATTGTCCGTAGGGTATATAGGATAGTGTGCGGGGATCGCTGGTCGGCGTGGTCTCAGTGGGCCGAAGGACCTGTTTCCATCTAGTTGGAATACTGAGGGTGGACCACACTGTCAGAGATACTTTCAACCCTTTCAGATTATTAATGATCCCAGCCTACTGTTTGGATGAGGATGTGGAGCTGTATCCCAGATGTCCTGTTCAACATCACTGTATCCCAGATGTCCTGTTCAACATCACTGTATCCCAGATGTCCTGTTCAACATCACTGTATCCCAGATGTCCTGTTCAACATCACTGTATCCCAGATGTCCTGTTCAACATCACTGTATCCCAGATGTCCTGTTCATCATCACTGTATCCCAGATGTCCTGTTCAACATCACTGTATCCCAGATGTCCTGTTCAACATCACTGTATCCCAGATGTCCTGTTCAACCAACATCACTGAAACAGATTATCTGATGTTTATCATGTGGCTGCTTGTAAGAGTTTGATGCACACAAACTGGGTGAAAAGTTTCCGACACTTCAACAATGATTTGGTTCGATCCTGACCTCGAGTGCTGTCTGTATGGAGTTTGCAGTTCCTCCCTGTGACCACGTGGGTTTCCTCCAGCTTCTCCGGATTCCTCCCACGTCCCAAAGATGTGCGGGTTTGTAGGTTAATTGACCTCTGTACAATTGCCCCTAGCGTGTAGGGCAGGGGTGGGGAACCTTTTCATGTTGGATTGCCACATTAAGTTAGCTGTAATATAATAAGGCCGCATCCAAGAAACTTCAATTAGATTTACTTCAGAATGTACATTATTTTGTTAAAATAGCCCTCATGACTTACTAATGTTTCAATTGTGGCCATTGGTCGGGGAGGATTCTTTCGTTGAATCTTCTTTTTCTCCTTGGTATTTTAAATACGTTAATTTTAAGAATAAAATAAAAATAATAAAAGACGAACAAAAACATATTAATAAAAGGATTTGTTCTACAAAATTTGGATTCATTCAAAAGGCTGCACTTAATGGCCTAGAAGGCCGCAGTTTCCCCACCCCTAGTGTAGGGAGAGGATGAGGAAGTGGGGTAACATAGAACTAGTGTGAACAGGTGATCAATAGTCGGAATGGACTCGGTGGGCCGAAGGGCCTGTTTCCAGGTTGTATCTCTGAACTAAACTGAACTCTGAACCTCTGGGCAGAGCAAACAATTTCCAGGCAATGGAAACAAATTCTCTCTGCTGACCCCTCCTGACTGTGAAGCGGACTTTGTTTGCAGCTGGGCAACTTTGACGAGACGTTTTGCCATTTGGTCTGTGGACGGTAGTGCAGGTGAAACCCTCTGCATTTTTCTCTTGTAGATCACATTGTAAGAACCGCAGCCGATCTGGACAACCTGCATGTCATCTGTATCATGGACCTTTGCCATCACGGTGGGGACAACTCTGAAGCAATTTTAAACAAAATATACAGGGTGACTGAATGAAGCCATCTGTGACCATTATAACACCATCAACTCTTCAATATCCACTTCTTGTTCATAGATTCTAGACTTTGCTCCGGGACTTACCGCTCGAGTTACCACCTCGATATAACTATCAACAATGCGCACTATGTCGAAAATATTCGCAGCAATATATTATTTTATGTGATTTTTTTAACCAATGGGTGTATATGTATTCATCCTGTAATCTCTCAAATAAATCTCTGTATTAAATAGAGCCGCCAAGCATGAAGAAATATTCTTCTGAGTTCTGAGAAATAGTTTTTAAAAGCAGATATGCAGACACTTACTGAACAGTATCAGATATCATGGACTTAAGAAGGGGGTAATCAAGTGACTGTTGATGATTATGCTTCCACATCCAGTGAACCTGGCTGGTGAATTATTTGGGAAAACAAAGGTTTTATGAAGAATTTACACTAATTTATAGTCATACTGCATGGAAAATGGCCCTTCGGCCCAACTTTCCCATACCGACCAAGATGCCCCACCCATATTTGTCCCACCTGCCTGCGTTTGGCCCATATCCCTCTAAACCTTTCCTGTGCATGTACTTGTCCAAGTGTCTTTTAAATTTTGTTATAGAATCTGCAGTACCTCAACTACTTTCTCTGGCAGCCCGTTCCATATACCCACAATGCTTTGTTTGAAACAGTTGCCCCTCAGGATCTTATTAAATCTTTTTGCTCTCACCATTAACCTATGTCCTCTGGTTCTTGATTCCCCAACCCGGGGTAAAATACTCTATCCTTCACCATATCTATTCCCCTAATGATCTTATACACAGCTACAATTTCACCCCTCAACCTCCTGCGCTCCAAGAAATAAAATCCTCGCCTGCCCAACCTCTCCCTATAGCTGAGACCCTCAAGTCCGAGCACCATCCTCATAAATCTTCTCTGTACTCTTTCCAGCTTAGCAACATCTTTCCTACAGCAGAGCAACCAAAACTGAACACAATACTCCAAATGTGGCCTCCCCAACTTCATGTACAACTGCAATATAACATCCCAACTTCTATACCAGGGGTCACAGTTGAAGAATAAGGGGTAGGCCATTTAGGACTACGATGAGGAAAAACTTTTTCACCCAGAGAGTTGTGAATCTGTGGAATTCTCTGCCACAGGCCAATTCACTGGATGATTTCAAGAGAGAGTTAGGTTTCGCTCTTAGGGCTAACGGAATCAAGGGATATGGGGAAAAAGCATGAACGGGGTACTGACTTTGGATGATCATATTGAATGGCGGTGCTGGCTCGAAGGGCCAAATGGACTACTGCACTTTTTTTTTTTTCTATACTCAATACCCTGACTGATGAAGGCCAATGTGCCGAAAGCCATCCTGACTACCCTATCTACCCGTTACGCCACCTTCAAGGAATGATGTTCCCGCACTTCTAGATCCCTCTGCTCAACAACACTCCCCAGAACCCTGCCACTCACTGTGAAGCTCCTGCTTTACACTGCTATCAATCTTCCAATCTACCTTGTTTCAACCCTTGCACTTTTTAAAATCTGCACTTTCTCTATAGCTGTGGCACTATATTCTGCACCATTTATTTTCTCTTTTGCACTACGTATGTAATGTATGGTATGATTTGCCTGGATAGCACGCAGAACAAAGTTTTTCACTGTATCTTGGTACACGTCACAATAGTAAATTAATGCCATCAAAAGCTAACTAGGGTAGAAGGTTGGCATTCTTCTCACTTCCTAATCCATTTGGGCGTTCCCCTTTCCCATCTATAAATCTGGAGTGTGAAAGAGAGATCACTACTTGCTTGGGTAGCTCCATTTGCCTAGATACATCTCACTTTTCACTGATTTTACTGGACTTTGTCTTGCGCTCTACATTATTCCCTTTATCCTATATCAGTACACTGTGGATGGATTGATTGTAATGCTGTAAAGTCTTTACGCTGACTGGATAGCACGCAATGAAAACCTCGGCACACTCAACTCAACTAAACTAATAAACCAACACCAATATCAACCCACGTAAGTTATATCAAATCTACCACTGGTAGCTTCATCTCCACATTGACTCGAGTGGTTTAAGAAGGCAGATCACCAGGCAATTGGGGGTGGGCAATAAATGCTGACCAGGCACAAGATACACAGGTTGCCACAACAGGTTAACACCAGATGTTATCTCACGGTCTCTCTACTCTGGTCAGGTCTATATGGACAACAGAAACACTGACGTTCGGCTGCTGTTCACGGACTACAGCTCCACGTTCATTGCCATCTCTCCCTCCAGACTCATCTCGACCTGAAACGTCACCTACTCCTGTTCTGAAGAAGGGTCACACTCTTAGTCTGAAGAAGGGTCTCGGCTGAAACGTCACCCATTACTTCCCTCCAGAGATGCTGCCTGACCCGCTGAGTCACTCCAGCTTTTTGTGTCTATCTTCAGAGATAAAACACCTAGTTGAGTGGCATAAAATCCAAGGAACTAATCATTGACTTCAGAGAGGGCTGGGGGGGGGGAGGTTGTGTGTGTGGGGAGGGGGGTTTGGTATGAGTTTATCTAAAATTCTCTCCAGTTTGTGTGTGGCCTTACTCTAGAAATGAAGGAGGCCCAGGACAGAAAGGTCAGTGTGGGAATGGGGAGTTAGAATGGTGCCTCTTGCACTATCATGGTCTTGCATTTTTATTGTAATTGTGTGTTGCATTTATGTCTTTTTTTGCATGGTTTTTATTGTCCCCAAATGTTTTGACCCCTTTTAACTGTCCCACCAACACCCTGGCCACACCCTGTCACGGATATTCCTTCCCTCCCCATAACCCCTCTACGATTTAAAATTACATTTCCTCTCTCTGTCCCAATCCTCATGAAGGGCGTTTGACCTGAAACATTATCTCTGTTTCTCTTTCTATGGATGCTGCCTGACAAGCTGAGTGTTTCACACAGTTTCTGTCTTTGTTTAATTTTCTTCATGACCTGTGAACTTGGCGGCATTCTGTGGTGGAAAGAAAGAGCCAGTGCTTTGGTGTGGATATCTATTTCAACCTGTGTTTATTCTTCAATGGTTCAATGGTGCTTTGTTATCACGTGCAAAAGTCGAGTCGCCAGAATTGGCGCCATTTCCAAAGTCTGGTCCGCGCGCTAGGTCTTATGGAGTGGCGCCCGATCTAGTCAACCCCCAGGCTGCTGCAGGGCCTCCAGCCGTCGCCTTCGGCTGGATCGTTCAGTGAACCAATGCCCCTCTCCCTGCTCGGCCATCTTTGTGTCCCAACGGTGCCTCCCACAGCTGATTTTAAGGGCGCGGAAGGCAAGACCCCGGTTCACTTTTCTACCGCCCTTGCTCCTCACGACCGGCTCCCTCATCTTGGGTTCTCTGGTCTTCGGCGGACGAGCAGGGGCCGGTCTCGTCGGCTCCCTCTGCAGGCCGGGGCCCGCCGAGCGGTCTTTCTGCGCTTGGCTTAGTAAGTTATATTGATGTTGGTCAATCGGTCGAGAACAGAATACCCCACAATGCTAGGAATTGGTACTTTTAATACATTCTAGGACCAGCGCTCAGAGATTAACCTCCGGGAGGTGGTTTTCTTGCAAAGATTGATGGCTCTTGACAATGAAGTTGGTGGATAATATGCCCAAATGGTGCCAGATCCCAGAACAGACTCCCAGTATCGCTCTAGCCGGACGCTGACAAGTCCTTATACTGCATCCTTGAGTGGATTGGGACAATGAAAGATTCAGTGCAAGACTGAGGAAATCTAATTAATAATTGTTGAAAGAATTACGTTTTTTTGACAGGGTTAAATATGAATGGGGTGGCGCAGCAGTAGAGTTGCTGCCTTACAGCGCCAGAGACCCAGGTTCGATCCTGACTACGGGTGCTGTCTGCACGGAATAGGATTATTTGGTATTAAGTGGTAGGAGTAGAATTAGGCCATTCGGCCCATCAAGTCTACCCTACCATTCAATCATGGCTGATCTATCTCTCCCTCCGAACTCCATTCTCCCCATAACCTCTGACACCTGTACTAATCGAGAATCTATCTACCTCTGCCTTAAAAATATCCAACCTGTACGTTCTCCCCATGACTGCGTGGGTTTTCCCCGGGTGCTCCAGCTTCCTACCACATTCCAAAGACGTACATGTTTGTTGGTTAATTGGCTTTGGTAGAATTGTAAATTGTCACTAGTGTAGGATAGTTATAATGAGTGTAGGATAGCAAGTCGGCGCCGACTTGGTGGGCCGAAGGGCTTGTTTCCGCGCTGTATCTCTAAAAAAAAAAGAATTCATTGGTTCAGGCTATTAGATGTGAGACTTTAGAGATACAGCATGGAAACAGGCCCTTTGGCCCACTGAGAACGCATTGATCAGTGATCACCCTGTACATTAGCACTATCCTACACTCTAATGACTATTTACACTTTACAGAAGCCAATTAACCTACAAACCTAAGATAAACACAAAATGCTGGATTCGCTCAGAGGGATAGGCAGCATCTCTGGAGAGAAGGAATGGGTGACGTTCCAGGTCGACACCCTTCTTCAGACTAGAGTCAGGGGAAAGGGAAACGAGAGATATAGACGATGGTGTAGATATATTGAAAAAATGAATGACAGCTATGCAAAAATGTAACAATGATAAAGGAAGCAGGCCATTGTTCGTTGTTTGCTAGGTGAGAACAAGAAGCTGGTGCAGTTTTGGTGGGGGAGGGATGGAGAGAAGGGGAATGCAGGGGTTACTTGAAGTTAATAGTCGTACCACTGGCCCTGTTGCCTCTAGGGAGTGGTTGGTGGACACTCCAGGCTCAAATTCAATGCACTGTAAACATGAGCCAGCATGTTTAAAACAAAACAGTTTGCAAAGCTGCAGCTATGCCTGAACCTCTGAGCAGCAGAGCAACACAGCTGGTAGACATGCTGCCTCACAGGGCCAGAGACCCGGGTTCAATCTCAGGGTCTGTATTTGTGGAGTTCACACGTTCTCCCTGTGACCCTGTAGGTTTCCACCAGGTGCTCTGGTTTCCTCTCATATCCCAAAGACACGCAGTTTTGTAGGTTAAGTGGCCTCCTTATATTTGCCTCTAAAGTGTAGGGCGTAGATAAGAAACATAGAACCATGGGCGGCACAGTGGTGCACCGGTAGAGTTGCTGCCCATCAGCGCCAGAGGCTCGCGTTCAATCCTGACCACGGGTGCTGTCAGTACTGAGTTTGTATATTCTCCCTGTGACCATGTGGGTTTTCTCCAGGTATTCTGGTTTCCTCCCACATTCCAAAAAGGTGCAGGGTTTGTAGATTAATTGGCTTATGTAAATTGTAAATTGTCCCTACTGTGTAGGATAGTGCTAGAATACGGGGTGATCGCTGGTCAGCGCAGACTCGGTGGGCCAAAAGGCCTGTTAAAAGCTATCTCCAAAGCCTAAACTCTAAAGTGAAGTAAACCAGCTTTACATAGATACATAGATACATAGAAAATAGGTGCAGGAGTAGGCCATTCGGCCCTTCGAGCCTGCACCGCCATTCAATACGATCATGGCTGATCATCCAACTCAGTATCCCGTACCTGCCTTCTCTCCATACCCCACTTTGACGGGTGGTTAGTGTGGACTCAGTAAGTTTATCATCTTGTATCTTTAATCTAAATTAAACTAAACTGGGAGGGTGACAGATTTTAGGTTTTGTCATGCTCCATACAACTATGGACATCTATGGAGTCTTCTACTCCAGTCCTGCACTATCCTTTAGTTGAGATATTAACCAGAGTCCCTGTCTATTCTCTTGGATGGATTTGAACAATTCAATGGCAGTATTTTGAAGCAGAGCACGAAAGTTGACTACCAATTTCTCCGTCAAAAGATTCTATCCCCCTACTCCCAATTCCTCCGTGTGCGCCGCATCTGCGCCCAGGATGAGGTTTTCCATACCAGGTCAACCGACATGTCCTCATAGAAACACAGAAAATAGAAAATAGGCGCAGGAAGAGGCCATTTGGCCCTTCGGGCCTGCACTGCCATTCATTGCAATCATGGCTGATCATCCACAATCAGTAACCCAGGCCTGCCTTCTCCCCATGATTCTCCCTTGATTCCACTAGCCCCTACAGCTCTATCTAACTCACTTTTAAATGCATCCAGTGAATTGACCTCTACTGCCTTCTGTGGCAGAGAATTCTACAAATTCACAACTCTCTGGGTGAAAAGGTTTTTTCTCATCTCAGTTTAAAATGGCCTCCCCTTTATTCTTAGACTGCGGCCCCCGGTTCTGGACTCCCCTATCATTGGGAACATTTTTCCTGCATTTGGCTTGTCCAGTCCTTTTATAATTTTATACCCCTCATCCTCCTGCATTCCATGGAATAGTCCTAGCCTGCTCAACCTCTCCTATAACTCAGGCCCACGAGTCCTGGCAACCTCCTTGTAAATCTTCTCTGCACCCTTACCAGCTGGACAACTTCTTCCCTGTGACAGCGTGACTGAAATGGAACACAATACTCGAAACCAATGGTTCTTAACCTTTTTGGCATACTTGCGCGCATACGCGAACAAACTACTGTTTGTGGTATGTACCTTTGTTAGGTTCCTAAAAATGGGCTCAACAAATGGATATGTTATTTATGACCCCTTCATGTCCCCCGGTAAAGCCCCAAACAACCCCCCATGGGGGTCCCGACCCCCAGGTTAAGAACCACTGCTCTAAAGTTTGTGAAAGGTGAGCAGATTGTTTGTAACTTTAACGCAATTACTTTACTTTTTAAATTATTTTATCGGCTTCTAAGTGCCTCAGGACATCATTAAAGGCAATTCTCTCTTTCTCTAATATATGCTTGGCATTGACTACAAGAGTTGGGACGTCATGTTACAGCTGTATAGTACATTGGTGAGACCACACGCAGAACGCTGTGTGCTTTACTGGTTGCTGTACTGTAGGAAGGGTTTGATTAAGCTGGAGAGAGTGTAGGGTCGATAAATAATGATAGGGAGGGGAACTGGGAGGACCTCTGTCAGGTTCTGACTGGTCTCTCTGTCTTCAAACAGTTCCTTGCTCGGTATTTTGGCATTAGGCCATTCAAACCATCAATCTTGTGAAATCCGTGCCAATCATCTTGCAAAAATAAACAAATTGTACCTCATAGAACACACAAGACATTCAGCATTTACCCAGCATCCTGATTTTACTGTAAGAAAATAATTAACTTGGACTTTCCATGACAATCATTTCCTTGATGATCTGATAAAAGGCATGGTTTGCCAGGAGTCGGGAGAATGTGGCAGGAATTCTGCTCTTCCCACTAGTTTGGAAAAGAGAAAATCAAAAGCTGCAGAGAGAGGGTGGAAATCTAAAACATGACAAAGATACAACATGTTGGAATTACTCAGCAGGTCAGGATGGAACTATGCGAAGTGAAACAGTCAATGTTTCAAGTCAAAAACCGCTCCTCAGATCTTTACAAGCGTTTTTGTTTTTTGTTTTAGATCAGAAAAGGGATTTGACCAAGATAAAGGTGTAGATTTTCATTCAGCTGTCCCCGCACACCTGGCTTTCGTTAGTTCATGTCATAGGACCAGAATTAGGCCATTCGGCACATTATATCTATTCTGCCATGGCTGGTCTATCCCTCTCAACCCCATTCTCCCGACTTCTCCTCTTGACAGGTACACAAAAATGCTGGAGAAACTCAGCGGGTGCAGCAGCATCCAGCATTTTTGTGTACCTTCGATTTTCCAGCATCTGCAGTTCCTTCTTTAACACTTTCTCCTCTTGACACCCTTACTAATCAAGAATCTGTCAATCTCTGCCTAAAATTACCCAATGACTTGGCCTCCACAGCTGTGTCTGGCTTTAGATGTCTCTTCCTCCGTAGTTTAAGCTTATTTTAGAGATTCAGCCTAGAAACAGCCCCATGTCGACCGTCGACCACCGATCACCCCTTCGCACTTCTACGTTATCCCACTTTCTCATCGACTCACTAACACACTAGGGACAATTTACAGAGGGATAATTAACCTGCAAACCAGCACGTCGTTGGGAAGTGGAAGAAAACTGGAGTGCCCGGAGGAAACCCACGCAGTCACATGGAGAACATGCAAACTCTGCATAGACATTACCAGAGGTCAGGATCAAACCCGGGTCTCTGGCACGGTGAGGCAGCTGCTCTGCCAACTACATCATTGTAACACCCTGTGAATGAAGAACTGAGAGTTTTGTACTTGTACTCAGAAGGGGTGATTGCTGAGGTGCTGCTGTGGGTGTGTGCTGCTGAGCATATTTTAGTGGATTTACAACATTGATCAATCACCTGGTTAATATTCTCTGTGTGTTCATGCTGGTTGTTCAATCACAGTGGTGCAGCGGCAGAGTTGCTGCCTTACAGCGCTTGCAGTGCCGGAGACCCGGGTTCGATCCCGATTACGGGTGCTCTCTGTATGAAGTCTGTACGTTCTCCCTGTGACCGCGTGGGTTTTCTCCAAGATCTTCGGTTTCAAAGACGGGACAGGTTTGTAGGTTAATTGGCGGTGTAAATTGTCCCTAATGCGTGTACAGTAGTGTCAATGTGCGGGGATCGCTAGTTGGTGTGAACTCAGTGGGGCCAAAGGGCCTGTTTCCATGCTGCAGCCTCACAGCGCCAGAGACCCAGGTTCAATCCTGACTATGGGTGCTGTCGGTGCAAAGTTTGCATATTTTCTGTGACTGCGTGGGTTTTATCCAGGTGCTCCGGTTTCCTACCATATTCCAAAGGCGTGCAAGTTTGTAGGTTAATTGGTTTTTGTAAATTGCCCCTAGTGCGTGAGAAAGTGAGATAACTTAGAACTAGTGTGAATGGGTGATCCATGGTTGGCGTGGACTCGTTGGGCCGAAGGGCCTGCTCGCACACTGTATCTCTAGAACTGAGACTAAAAATTAATTAAATGCTAGTTTAAAGGGTAAAAAATAAGAGGTTCTTATGACAGACGGTAGATGAGAGAGCTAGGGGAGTATGTACAAGGGACTGCCCCAGGTTTTCTCAACTGTATAAGTAACTTGTATTCAGAAACCTTGATGCATTTGAAACTTGAGCAGAATTGTCCCAAAGTTCTAAGCTGGAAAGGGTGCAGAAAAAGTTTACGAGGATGTTGCCAGTACTTGTGGGCCTAAGCTCCAGGGAGATGTTGAGCAGGCTATGACTTTATTCCTTGGAGCGCAGGAGGATGAGGAGCGATCTTGTACAGTTGTTTCAGATTATGAAGGGAATAGATAAGTCTTTTATCCAGAGTAGTGGAATCAAGAAACAGAGTTCAGAGATTTAAGGTGAGGGGGGAATGATTCAATAGGATCCCGAGAGTAAAGTTCTTCACAGGGAGGGTGGTGGGTATATGGATAGAGCTCCGAGTGCAGGTAGTTGAGGCACGTACGATGACAACATTTAAAAGACATCTGGACGGGTACATGGATAGGAAAGGTTTAGATATGGGCCAAACGCAGGTAGGTGGGACTAGTGTAAATGGAGATGGTCGGTGGAGGCAAATTGGGCCAAGGGGCCTGTTTCCATGCTGTATGACTTTAACTGTTCAGAAGTCTGATAACAGAGGAGAGGAAGCTGTTCCTGAGTCTGGTACGTGGACCTGAGGTTGTACGTGCTTTCAGGCTTTTGTATATTCTGCCTGACGGGAGCAGGGAGAAGATACAAGCTTTTCCCAGAACAAGCTGTAGTGCAACCCAATAGTACATCTGTAGAAGTTGGTAAGCGTCATTGGAGACATGCCAAATTTCTTCAGTCTCCTGAGGTAGAAGAGGTGTTGCTTTACTTTTTTGGCCGCATCTTCCACGTAGTTGGTCCAGGACAGATTGTTGGTGATATTTACGCCGAGGAACATGAAGCTCTCAAGCATTTCCTGATTGGCACCATTGATACTGATTGATGTATGATGTACTCTGCATTGCAGTGTAAATATTGTATCACTCGTAGATTGTATCTAGCAATCCCAATTCATGACAGTAAGTCCAATCTTGTCCCAGTAAATCACCAGTTACTTTTGTTGCATGCTCCAGTGGAAAGACAAGACATGATTACAATCGAGTCATTCACAGTGTACAGATACAGATGATAGGGGAATAACGTTTAGTGCAAGGTAAAGCCAGTCAAGTCCGATCAAAGATAGTTCAATAGTAGTTCAGCGCTGCTCTCGAGTTGCGGTATGACGGTTCAGTTGCCGGATATCAGCTGGGAAGAACTAAACTACCTAACTTCTGGGCAAGCTATTAGTTTTCAGTAGTTTAGAGATAGAGCGCGGAAACAGGCCCTTCAGCCCACAGAGTCTGCGCCGACCCACGATCACCTGTTCACCAGTTCTGATGATGATGACACTTTATTGTCACATGTACCTAGGTACTGTGAAATTCTTTGTTTTTGCATACAATGTACACAAAAGAGTACAAAGTTCTATCCTACGCTCAAGGGACAATTTACAGAAGGCAATTAACCTACAAATTTGACAAACAAGTCAATGTCGTGGTAAAAGCTAGCTTCTTTCAGCTTCGGACGATAGCTAAAATAAAATAATTCCTCCACTTTGATGACCTCGAAAAGATCATCAACACATTCATCTCCTCCCGCCTAGATTACTGCAACTTCCTTTACACTGGCATCAGCCAATCTTCCCTGTCCCACCTGCAACTGGTCCAAAACGCCGCAGCGAGACTCCTGACGGGGACCCGGAAAAAGGACCACATCACCCCGATCCTGGCCTCTCTCCACTGGCTCCCTGTGCGGTTCTGTATACATTTCAAGATCCTCCTCTATGTTTACAAAGCCCTCAATTGGCTTGCCCCACCTACATTAAAAGTCTTCTCACCCACCACTCCACCTCCAGGTCCCTCAGATCGGCCGACTTGGGGTTGCTGAATATCCCGCGGTCTAGGCATAAGCTCAGGGGCGACCGGGCCTTTGTGGTTGCAGCTCCTAGACTGTGGAACAGCATCCCCCTTCCCATCAGAACTGCCCCCTCCATCGACTCCTTTAAGTCAAGACTAAAAACATATCTATACTCCCAAGCCTTTCTTGACGTCCTCTGAGCAAGGGCTATATGTATCTATGTATGTAGTTTGTTTGTTTATATTATTCTTATAACAAATGTAAAGCACTTTGGCCAATGAGAGTTGTTTTTTAAATGTGCTATATAAATAAATGTGACTTGACTTGACTTGACAAACCCGCACGTCTTTGGAATGTGGACGGAAACGGGAACATCCAGAAAAAAACCATGTGGTCACAGAGAGAACGCGCAAACATCCGAGACAGCACTCGTGGTCATGATCGAACCTGGGCCTCTGGCGTTGTAAGGCAGCAACACAACCGCTGTGCCACCGAGCCAGGCCGTACCATTACATTTCTATGGAGGTGATGATAAACCAGGCAGTCCTGCTGAGTTACTCCAGCATTTTGTGTCTGTCTTCGGTGTAAACCAGCATCTGTAGTTCCTTCCAACACATTAACCTTAACGACGTCTCCAACAGATAACTTACACCCCTCAGCTGGCTGTTATAATGTGTTTGGGTATTTGATGGAAAATATGAAGGCATTCAAATGAAAGAATGAAATAGTTCCCAAAATTGGGTCACAGGTGTCGGATCTTAGTGCGGATATTTTTTCATATTTTGTGATCCTCAGGAGAATGCAATTATTTTCCATTCCCACTTTTTTCTGCCTGAATTCCCAGAGTGGATCTACTGAACTGAATTTAATGCTTTCCTTATTTTGATGACGTGTCTATTTGCTGCTCTTAAACTTAACCCACACAAACTCAGTGTCGACAAAGAGAATTAAAAACGGCATTAATAACAGGTCCAACATACTGCTGGAAAGGAGATGAGGGGGAATATCTTCAGCCACTGGGTGGTGAATCTGTGGAGTTCATTGCCACAGACGGCTGTGGAGACCAAGTCATTGGGTATTTTAAGTAAATGATTAAAATGATTGAATATGACATTATTTAAGTTATTCCCTTTATCGTGTATCTGCATCTAATCATGTATTACTCTCCGCTGACTGGTTAGCACGCAACAAAAGCTTTTCACTGTATCTCGGCACACGTGACAATAAACTAAATGATACTTTACTGTCACATGTAGCTGGGTACCATGAAATGCTTTGTTTTGCATACAACCCTGTAAAATCATATAGCAGACCTTATCCAAGCAGTACACAAAGAATTTCCACGTTTCTCGCGCCGACAAAGTTACAAAAGGTTAATCGAACAGTCTTATCTTCTCACAGGGATGAACCAGACCGCTGCCGTACGTGGCAATTGCAGCAGAGGTTGACAGATTCTTGATCAGTATGGGTATAAAGGGTTAAGGGGAGAAGGACGGAGAATGGGGTTGAGAACGAAAGATAGTTCTGTCGTGATTGAATAACGGAGTAGACTCAATGAGCTGAATGGCCTAATTCTGCTCCTATGATATGAACATGCTGGTGGTTTGTTTTTAACAGAGATTTAAACAGTAGACTCAAAATACTGTTGAGTAGACTCAAAATATCGGAAATACTTGTTTCAAGCATATGTGCCGAAAGAAACCTTTCATCGATAGAAATAGAAATAGTTCATGTTTTTATTAAGTATGGAGGAAGGGAAAGAGGGAATGGAAGAAGCAGCAACACAAATTATTGGTAACAGGTTGTATGACAGGAGAATCATATATCATGGAAATACGCTCTTCGGCCCAAGTCGTCCATACTAACCAAGGTGTCGCATCTAAATTAGTCCCAATTGCCTATGTTTAGAGTCATACCTCATGGAAGCAGGCTCTTCGGCCCAACTTGCCCACGCCGACCAACATGCCCCATCTACACTAGTCCCACCAGCGTGAGCTTGGCCCATTTCCCTCCAAACTATCCTATTCATGTACCTATCCAAATGTCTTTTAACTGAGATGAGTTCTACTGTTTTAACTGAGAGACGAGTATTTCAATAGTCCAGGCATCAAAGGCTCTGGGCCAAGTGCTGGAATTAAGAAAGATGGATGACCAGTATGGACGTGATGGGCCAAATGGCATGTTTCATGTTATGTGACCCTACAATTAGGTATGTTACAAAACTTACCTTCAATGGCGCTGTAATTCTGCCACTGGCCGTGTGCGCGATTTTGACACCTTTAAGGGGGGGGTGGGCTTAAAATCCGGGTTTCTCCTACCTTGTCCTGAATTATATTTCATTGGAGTACAAGCGTTTGCTGAAAAATCGTTCCTAGGGGCGTTTTGTGAATTTTTAATTTTTATTAAATCGGCAATGTCAGCCCTGGAGTCATTTTAAAAGCAGCTCCTGAAGCCGTCAACGCCGATAACGGGGACGGATTTCACGTACGGGACAGGTAAACGAAAGTGGTTTATTTAAATGTATAAATGTGCTTCTTAAGAAGCCTTTAATTCACATTTTTTCATGCGAAACGGTGATTTTATTCCCCGAACTAATGGCAGTATTTTTCATGCCAATACGGGGTTAAATTCACCGCAAATGAACGTTCCAAATGATCGCGTTCCAGAAATCCTCACTCACAAAATGATTTAAATGCCCATTAATTTACAGGTATTAAACATTCAATTCCTTCCATTTGGCCTGTAAATTCATGACAATGAGATTTAAAAATTATGTTATATTGTGAATTCTTGTGTGAATGTTATTTGGACACTTAGGCTATTTAAAAATGTTAATCTATACTTAAGAAATTGATAGATGTTTAGATCTAGTAATTGAATTTTGTAATTAGCTACAATTAGGTAACTAACTAATTATATGCTTTAATTTCATGTCTTCTAAGTGAGATTGTTTCATATTTGTTTCAGAATGCTTCAATCTATAATAACTGAAAATTTCTTTCAGTTCTCTTAATTTTTAAGAAAGTTATGGGCTTTTGACTGTCCTCGATCACAGCTTTTGTGTTAAGTCAATGGAAAAGCAATAGGGAACAAGATGCTAATTTCCGAGTATGAAAATGGCCATAACTTTTTTAATACTGAAGATATGAAAGTGAATTAGGTGTCAAATTAAACTTCTTTTTATGCTTTATCTGATGGGATAAATTGCAGACTTTATTTTTAAAATCTCAAAATTTTGTAACATTGCTACTACAATGCTATGACCAGTTTAC
The DNA here is from genome assembly GCA_038087875.1 of Malacoraja senta. Taxonomy (NCBI): domain Eukaryota; kingdom Metazoa; phylum Chordata; class Chondrichthyes; order Rajiformes; family Rajidae; genus Malacoraja; species Malacoraja senta. Next base: position 46,234,081 of record CM075983.1, read on the forward strand.
AAAGCACCTGTGTTCAACCCACAAAGGTGACTCTGAGTCTCCAGTTACATAATTACCATGCCATTCCCAGACCATCACCATCCCTGGCAGCACAGTGGCACAGCAGTAGAGTTGCTGCCTGACAGCGCCAGAGACCCCGGGTTCCATCCCGACTACACGCGCTGTCTGTGTGGAGTTTAAAGGTTCTCCCCGTGACCGCGTGTTTTTTTTCCGGGTGCTCCGGTTTCCTCCCATATTCCAAAGACGTGCAGGTTTGTAGGTTAATTGGCTTCTGTAAATAGTCCTCAATGTGTAAGGTGTGAAATGAGGGTAACATAGAACTATACAGGTGATAGTTCATTAGCACCGACTCGGTGGGCCGTAGTTTCCACACTGTGTTACTAAACTAAATCTCTCAGTCTGTGACATGGGGCTGTTTTCTAATGATTCTCTTGATTTTGTACACCTCACTAAAAATCACCCCGCATCCTCCTGCATTCCAAGGAATAAAGTTCTAGCCTGCCCAAGCTCTCCCTGGAGTCCTGGCAGCATCCTCCTAAACCCACTCTGCACCCTTTCCAGCTTGATGACACTGGGGGGAATTTACGGCGGCCAATTTAAGGGACTATTAATGAACGCTGAAGAATCCATGGAGCAGTGTGAATTTGCACAGAGCTCTGTCCCTTTAACCTTTAATCTGCCTTTCCCCAAAGCAGAGCGACTGCACGTGTACGTCTCTTGTCTGGGAGACTTTATTTGCGGGTAAACCAACAACCACCACTAACTTACACAACAGCTGACCACCAATTTAACGGTGCGTGGAGGAGCCAGGAAGTCTTTCCCCAGTTACTGAGGAGATCAAGCTCACCTGCCGTCGCCCACCTGTTTCACAAACCTCATCAACAACCCCAGCCCCACTCCCTTCCTCCGACACTGAGCCTCTGTAGTTGCCCCTGAGAGGGGAGAGGGGAGAGGGGAGAGGGGAGGGGAGAGGAGAGGAGAGGAGAGGAGAGGGGGGAGAGGGGAGAGGGGGGGGGGGAGTTGATGTGTGACCTGACGATTAAGGGAGCGCCACAATGGCGCAGTGGTAGAGCTGATGCCTCACAGCGCCAGAGACCCGGGTTCGACCCTGACCTCGGCTGCTGCCTGTGTGGAGTTCGCACGTTCTCCCGTGCAGGTTTCCTCCGCCGTCCCAAAGACGTGTGGGGTTCGTAGGTTAATTGCCCCCCCCCCCCCCCCCCCCGTGCGTAGCGAAGGGGGTGAGAGAGTGGTCTAACATAGATTTCGTGTGTAGGAAGGAACTGCAGATGCTGATTTAAACCGAAAATTGAGACAAAAAGCTGGAACAACTCAGCGGGTCAGGCAGCATCTCTGGAGGAAATGAATGGATGACCCGAAAGGTCACGTATTCCTTCTCCCCAGAGATGCTGCCTGACCCGCTGAGTTACTCCTGCATCGTAGATCTAGTGGGAGCGGGCGGGGCGGGCGGGACACGGCGAGCTATTTCCACGCTGTACCCGTCAAATATAGGAAGAGGAAATGAGCGCGTCCACATAATCCAATACCTAACCGAGCCAGTCTTTGCACAAGGCTCGAAGTTCAGAGATAAGAAGTCGGTGGCCACCCCTGAGCGACTGCTGGTAAACAGTGCGCAGGTGGGGACGTCCACAGCCGGGCTGACGGGTCCCACTCTCTCGCAGTTGTGTGTCTCTCGCCGCTCGCCGACAGGGAATTGTTTCACAGCAGAGGTTGAATTCGATGTCCGGGCGTCCTCCGGAGCGGACAGCGAGGATGTCGAGTGGCCCGGGAGGTGCTGTTGGGAGGACGTGGTGGCTTTTCTTCCTGGTGGTCCTCTCTGAGTCCATGAGCAAGGTGGACCTCTGGTCGGTCGCCGCCGCCGCCATCATCAACATCACCTACCCCTCCCCGGAGTCCAACCACACTTCCACCGAGGCCGTGCGGGGCGTATATGGCCGGACTTCCCCCAAAAAGAGGGCCGCCGGGCTTGTCCGAGCGCCGAGCTCCGAGGATACACTCGCCTGTGACCCTGGCGTTGAATTCCGTGGCGCCGATCCTCCTTGGATAGCGCTGATCGAGAGGGGCAACTGCACCTTCGCGCAGAAGATTGAGAATGCAGCGTGGAGAGGGGCGACTGCGGTGGTGATCTACAATGAAGATGGTTCTGGCAATAAAACAGTACCCTTTAGCCATGATGGTAAGCGTACACTTATTTCACATTCAGTATCGCAGCGCTGTTGTAATATATATATATATATATATATACACGTGCATATTGAAATATATAGAAATGAAATAAAATAATGTCAGACACTTCAGTCTGAAAATCGGTCCCGACCTGTAACATCCCTTATCCATTTTCTCCAGAGATGCTGCCTGACTCCAGCATGTTGTGTCTATATTCGGTATAACCCAGCATCTGCAGTTCCTTCCTGCACTCTAATGTAAATGGTAGCTGTGTAGATCAGTAAAGGTGCCCGGAGGACGTTCCATGCTGCAAATTATATGATCATCAGACTCTCATGATAAAGTTGCTGCCCCCCTTTTTAGCTCTCCTTTCCAATACTCCTTCACCCAACAGAGTTTTCTTTCCACTGCAGTGCGAATGCATTGGCAGTCACGGAACGTCCAAGTGGCAAAGATGGACACAAAGTGCTGGAGTAACTCGGCGGGTCAGGCAGCATCTGTGGAGGACATGGATGGATGGGCGACGTTTTGGGTCGGGACCTTTCGTCAGACTGAAGTGTTTGAAGAAGGGTCCCGACCCGAAACGTCGCCCATCCACTCCCTCCGCCGACACAAGACTTTGTCCTGTCCCTTCCTCTCTTCCTGATTTCTCACCCCCCCCCCTCACAATTAGTCTGAAGAAGGGTCCCGACCCGAAACATCACTTATCCATGTTCTCCAGAGATGCTGCCTGACCCGCTGAATGACTCCAGCACTTTGTGTCTATCTTTGGTATAAACAAACATCTGCAGTTCCCTTTTATTACATTCAAGTCGCAGTCTGAAGAAGGGTCCCGACCCAAAACATCGCTCCATTCCCTCCCCCGACGCTGCATTTCTCCAGCACTTTGCAATGAGTCTCGAAATAATATTCATATTGTAAGGAAACCAGAGAACGTTACAGACTGTGGGAGTTTGGCTGAACAACTCAATTTCTCCTGACTTCACTCCATCATTAGTCTGAAGAAGGGTCCCGACTCAAAACGTCAACTATCCCTGTCTTCCAGAGATGCCGCCTGACCTGCTGAGTTACTCCACCACTTTGTTTTAAGATCTACCTCAGTTGTGAAAATTCCAATCAGCCAGATTTCCACCAGACCTCTGATGAAAAATGAATTTCCATGAAGTTGCTTCTCCATGTATAACTCTGGAAAATCCTCGAAATCAAGAAAAGTATGGCTAATTCCATTCCTCATTCCAGAATCCAGAAACAAGCAGCGACAGGTGAATGCAGTCAGGAAACCTCCCAGCCTATTTCAAAACATATTTTGTCCTGGGGCCTCCAATAAAACGAGACAACGCACCAACGCATCCTAAACTAACACCTCCGTCCACAGCATGTTATCGGGATGCATCACAGCATAGTTTGGGAACAGCTCCATCCAAGACCATATTGCAGAGAATGTGGACGTAGCCCAGATCAGCAGGCAAACCAACCTCCCTTCCATTGACTGCATCTTTACTTCATGCTGCCTCGGTAAGGCCACCAGCATAATTAAGGACCAGTCTCACCCAAGTCACTCCCTCTTCTTCCTTCTCCCATCAGGCAAGAGGTACAGATATGTGAAAACACACACCTCCAGATTCAGGGACAGTTTCTTCCGAGCTGTTAATGGGCAACCGAACCATCCTATCACCAATTAGAGAATGGTCCTGACCTACCATTTACCTCATTGGAGACCCTCCGATTATTTTATCTTGCACTAAATATTATTCCCTTCATCCTGTATCTGTATACTGTGAACGGCTTCATTGTAATCATGTATAGTCTTTTCACTGACTGGATAGCACACAAAAACAAACACTGTACTTCAGTATGTATAACAATAACAAATTAAATTAAACTAAACCGAGCAGTTGAGAAAATAGCATCCAAGACTACTTTACCCCACTACTGCTCTCCAGTATCCTGAAGTTACTGCTGTTAGTAGGAAGTTATGTCGAACTTAATGTAAGTATCAAGGTGCTGGAGTAACTCAGCGGGTCAGGCAGCACCTCTGGAGAATATGCACAGGCGAATATGGATGGTTGGAACACCTCTTCAGACTTTAGTCGTCTTAGTATTAGTATCTGTGGAAACTGGTCAAAGATATTGGAGTGGACTAATGGAGAAATAGGTGGAGTAATGGAGATAATATCTTTTTCTTGCGTATGGCATGCACAGCCTAAAGTTGTAGATCAAGGGTTATATGAATAGAAATGAAGCAGCGGATATAAATCTGCTTCTTTAACTGTAAACTATTGTAAGTTATGTCGTTGTTTCGATGAGAGGCGTGACCAGCAAACATTGGTATTGGTGTGGTGGAGTGAGGGAATGAGGTGTTCCCATTGTCCCATATGAAGAGCTTTGTTTTTATTATCCAGGTAAATCATTTCATACACAAGTCCAATGGTTAGTGCAAAAGAGAAAGTAAACAGAGTGCAGAATATAATGTTCCGGGTACAGCAAAATTCCTGACAAAGTCCAAGGGCCACAGTAAAATAGATTGGATGATTGGGGAAATTCATCCCTAGAATATGAGAAGTCTTATCAAGAGTCTGATAGCTGTGGGGAAGAAGCTATTCTTGAATAGATAGATAGAAACTTTATTTGCCACACGACCAGGGTTGGTGGTAATTGGGTATGTGTAGGAAAGAACTGCACATGCTGGTGTAAATCGAAGATAGACACAAATTGCTGGAGTACCTGACTCATTCACTGAAGCATTCCTTCTCTCCAGAGATGCTGCCTGTTCCGCTGAGTTACTCCAGCATTTTGTGTCTCAGCTATTCTTGAACCTGCTGGTACATGTTTTTAAGAATTTGCATCTTTTGCCCGGCAGTGTGTGAGTTGTCCTTGATTATGTTGGCTGCTTTCATAGAGTCATGGAGCTATAGAGCATGGAAACGGGTCCCTCAGCCCAACTTGTCCATGCCAACGAAGATGCCCCATCTAAGTCAGTCCCATTTGCCCACATTTGGTCATTATCCATCTGAAACCTTCCTATCCACGTACCTGTCCAAGTGTCTTTTTAATGCTGTTATGAATGAATGAATTAATTAATAAGTTTATTGGCCAAGTATTCACATACAAGGAATTTGCCTTGGTGCTCCGCCCGCAAGTGACAACATGACATACAGTGACAGTTAAGAATGACGCATAAAACATAAAACATTAATAATAAAACATTATTGATTAAACGTGAATTAAATAAAATACCAGAGCAAAAGGAGGCTACAGATTTTTGTTATTGAGGAGAGCAACTACTCGTGGATAAAAACAGGTTTTATGTCTGGCTGTGGCAGCTTTGCCTTCCAGGGGGAAGTGATTCTAAGAGTTTGTGGCCAGGGTGAGAGGGGTCAGAGATGATCTTGCCCGCTCGCTTCCTGGCCTTTGCAGTGTATAGTTCGTCAATGGTGGGAAGGTCGCAGCCAATAATCTTCTCAGCTGATCAGATGATTCGCTGCAGCCTCCGGGTGTCGTGCTTGGTGGCTGAGCCAAACTGGACCATGATGGAGAAGGTGAGGACAGACTCTATGATGGCCGTATAGAATTGGACCATCATTGCCTGTGGCAGATTGTGCTTCCTCAGCTGCCGCAGGAAGTACATCCTCAGTTGTTCCTTTTTGACTGTGGAGTCGATGGTGGCCTCCCCCACTTAAGGTCCTTGGAGATGATGGTTCCCAGGAACTTAAAAGACTCCACAGATGTGACTGTGGTGTTGTTGATGGTGAGTGGGGTGAGGGAGTGGGAGCTCTCCTAAAGTCTACAATCAATTCCACTGCCTTAAGAGCATTGAGCTCTAGGTTGTTGCGATGGCACCAGGACACCAGCTGTGACACTTCCTGTCTGTAGGCAGATTCCTCCCCATCCTGCATCAGTCCAATCAGGGTTGTGTCGTCCGCAAACTTGAGAAGCTTGACAGAGGTGTCAGTGGAGGTGCAGTCATTGGTGTAGAGGAGAGGGGAGAGTACGCAGCCTTGCGGTGCTCCTATGCTGAGCGTTTGCGGGTCCGAGATGTGCTTTCCCAGCCTCACATACTGCTTCCTGTCTGTCAGGAAGCTGGTAATTCACCGACAAAGGGGTTCAGGCACAGTCAACCCTGAAAGTTTGGAGTGTAGTAGCTCTGACACAATGGTGTTGAATGCAGAGCTAAAATCAACAAACAAAATCGACGCATAGGTTCCCTGGCGGTCTAGGTGCTGGAGGATGAAGTTCAGGCCCAGGTTGACTGCATCATCCACAGATCTATTGGCCCGATATGCAAATTGCAGAGGGTCCAGCAGGGGGTTCGTGATATTTTTCAGCTTGGCCAGCACAAGCCTTTCAAGGGTCTTCATGACTACAGAGGTCAATGCGACAGGGCTGTAGTCAATAAGACCAGTAATCCTTGCCTTTTTGGGTACAGAGACAATAGTGGTGACTTTGTAGCAGGCAGGGATGGTACATGTTTGCAGGGACTGGTTGAAAATGTCTGTGTGCCAGTGTTCGGCACAGAGCTAGGTAGTAGAGGGGGGGACATTGTCCGGTCCTAGAGATTTCCGGCTTTTCAGTCTTCTGAAAAGCCTCTCCACCTCTATTTTTATTGTTAATGAAGGAGAAGTGATGTTCTGCAGCACGGAGGGTGTGGGTAATTGGGTGTGAAGTGATGATTGGAGAGGGGTGGGTGGGAAAGGGTCCAGTCTTTTCAGACTGGAGTCTTACTTTAAGTAGGTGTGAAGTGGTGAATGGGGAGGAGTGGGTGCAGAAGGGTCCATTCTTTGCAGACTGGGGTCTGGCTGTGTTTGTTGGGGAGGGGGGAGGGGTTATGCTACCCCCTGCCTCAACCAATCTACCTCCTCAACCAACTCACCACAATCTGAATGAAAATCATGAACTGTCAATGGGCCGAGGTTGCTTTGCGTGATGGACTGGGCTGCGTTCACAACTCTGCAATTTCTTGCAGCCTTGGACAGCGCAGTTGGCTTATGAGATCAGAGGTGATCTGGGAAATGTGGATCTAATGGCTGGCAAATCCATCCCATTGCCCTCCCCCCCCCCATACACTTGTGGATGTATGTGGGTTGTACATAAATTGGATGTTTAAGTCCTGTGCTCAAAGTTGTGGCCTAACGTTATTAACACAGTCTCCCTGCTTTTGTGCAATGTGTAATTTGTTTTAGTGAAACCCAGGATCCATTGTGCTTAATGTATCCCTAATATTTCACACTCTTAACATATCTTGCCACTTTCAAAGATGTCTTCACATCTACACCAAGGTCTCGCTGTTCCTGCATGTCCTTTAGAACGGTAACATGTATCTATAATTATATATTCTCCTTTCTATTTTTCCTTACACTTTTCTTTTGTGAAGTACTGTACAGTGTTAGATTTACTCGTGTATAATACTACGTGATTCTGACTAAATATATTGACTGTATTATCATCATGCCATAGATGAAATGACCTACCTTTTTTTTGGTTTGACTTGTTCAGCAAAATATATTCAGTATCTACCTTGTGGCCACTCCTTTCTTGGAAACAATTAAAGATGTGATTCACTGCTTCTCATCTTAGCGGTGTAACAGAACATTGAGGTTGTTGAACTTAAGAGAAGATACAAAGTATAGGAGTAACTCAGCAGGTCAGGCAGCATCCCTGGAGAACATGGATCGATACTGTTTCAGGTGGGGATCCTTCAGACTAATTGTGGAACGGGGGGTGGGGGAAAGAAAGCAGGAAGATAGGAGGGGAAGGACAAAGTCTTGCAGGTGAATAAAGGTGGAGGGGTGAGGTAAGATAGGCAGATAGTTGGACAAAGGTCATAGATGAAAAGATAGGTGTGAGACAAAAGGATTGAAGAGTTGCGAATTGTGAAGCTAGAGGAAGGAACATAGATGGAAGGGGAGGGGGAGGAAAGAAATAGGTGTGAGTCCAGGTGGGGCACAGAGGGAGGGGGTGAAGGTATGAGGGAGAGGGGCAGGGTTTGTAGTTACCTAAAATTGGCAAAGTCAATGTTCATACGATTGGGTTGTAGGCTATGAGGTGCTGTTCCTCCAGTTGCAAGTGACCTCACTCAGGCAATGGAGGAGCACAGATAAGTCTGCATGGGAATGGGAAGAGGAATTAAAATGGTCAGCAACCAGGAGATCCAGTAGGCCTTGGAGGACTGACGCAAGTTTTCAGCGAAACAGTCGTCGAGTCTACGCTGGGTCTCGCCGATGTATAGAGGCCACGTCGGGAACAGTGGATGCAGTAGATGAGGTAAGAGGAGGCGCTCGTGCACCTCTGTCTCACCTGGAAGGGATCCCTGGAAGGAAGTGGGGGAGAATGTATAGGGACAAGTGTTACAGTTGTTGCAACTACATCTCCTGCAGTTGCATAGAAAGTAGCAAGGGAGGGGGTGGTTTGGGTGGGATGGGATGAGTGAGCCAAGGAGTTGCGGAGGGAGCGGTCTCTCAAGAAGGTGGAAAGGGGTGGGGATGGGAAGATCTGACAAGTGGTGGAATCTGGTTGTTAAACTTGCTGTCTCTATGGAGTATGCACGTTCTCTTCTGACTATGCCCAATAACCATTTAAACTACAAATCTCCTTGTGTGTTCCTAATTGCTGCTGCAACTAGATGTTGCCCTTCATGATCCGTCTATCAGGATATCCAGGTCCCTCTGAACACCAATCTTTTACAGTCTGAAGATGACCCGACCCGAAACTTTGCCTGTTCATTCCCTCCAAAGATTCTGCTTGCCCATTGAGTTGTGGAGTCATAGAGTGATACAGTGTGGAAACAGGCCCTTTGGCTCAACTCGCCCATACCGGCCAACAATGTCTCAGCTACACTAGTCACTACACTAGTACACTACATTTGCCTGCGCTTGGTCCATATCCCTCCAAACCTGTCTAACTGTTTCTTAAATGATAGGATAGTCCCAGCCTCAACTACCTCCTCTGACAGCTTGTTCCATACACCCACCACCCTTTGTGTGAAAAAGTTATTTCGGATTCCTATTAAATCATTTCCCCTGACCTTGAACCTATGACTTCTGGTCCACGATTCCACTACTCTGGGCAAAAGACCCCAATCTATTCCTCTCATGATTTTGTACACCTCTATAAGATCTCCCCTCATCCTCCTGCGCTCCATGGAATAGAGACCCAGCCTACTCAACCTTTCCCTATAGCTCACACCCTCTAGTCCTGGCAACATCTTCGTAAATCTTTTCTGAACCCTTTCAAGTTTGACAATATCTTTCCTATAACATGATGCCCAGAACTGAACACAATATTCTAAATGCGGTCTCACCAACACCTTATACAACTGCAACATGACCTCCCAACATCCATACTCCAGCACTTTGGTTTTATATACCCTTTTCACTTTTACATCATTAAAAAAAAAAATGCACTGGGTTTTTATTATTTCTAACAAAATGTATAGCCTCGTTTTTTCACATTATATGGGTGGTGCAGCTGATGGAGCTACTATCTCTCAGTGCCAGAGACCTGGGCTCGATACTGACCTCGGGTGCTGTCTTTCATTCTCCCTGTGCCCTCATTGGTTTTCTCCAAATTTCCTCCCGCGTCCCAAAGACTTGCGGGTTTGTAGGTTGGACACGGTGGGTGAACTCTGTGGTCCACATCTTTGGGATGTGTAAGGAAACCGGTCACAGGGAGAACGTGCAAACTCCACACAGGCAGCACCTGAGTCAGGATAGAACCTGGGTTTCTGGCACTGTGCAGCAGCAGCTCTACCCACTGCACCTCTGTGCTGCCCTTCCGCAGGATCATCATTCGTGCATCCAGTCTGTCAGAGGTAAATAACGTTCAATGGGATTTCTCATTCTTCTAAACTCTTCTAAATATCAATCCAATCATTCAATATCTCTTCGTTCATCTGTCCTGCCGGGGACCCTATCACCAGTTCCTTCACAACATATTCCAGTAACGTGCTACCAGCTAGTCTATAGTACACGTTCTTTCTTTCTCTCCCTCCTGTCTGAAGTACTGTTTAGATAGGGTCAGGAGATCTGGACTCGGAACACACTTTGCAGAATGAAAACTACACTGATTAATAATGATTTTCAGTCCTGAAGAAAGGTCCCAACCTGATACATCACCTATCCATGCCTCCAGAGATGCTGTCTGAACCGCTGAGTTACTCCAGCTTGATGTCATAGAGGCATACAGCCCAACTACAGGCCCTTCAGCCCATCTTTCCCACAACAGCCAACATGTCCCATCTACACTAGTCCCATCTGCCTGTGTTTGGCCCATATCCGTCCAAACCTGTCCTATCCATGTACCTGTCTAACTGTTTCCTGAATGTTGTGGTAGTCCCTGCCTCAACTACCTCATCTGGCACCTCGTTCCATACACCCACCACCCTTTGTGTGATAAAGTTACCCCTCGGATTCAAATTGTTTCTCCTTCATCTTAAACCTATTTTTTCTGGCCCTCGATTCCCCTACTCTGGGCAAGAGATTCGGTGCATCCAACTGATTTATTCCCCTCATGATTTTATGTACCTCCATAAAATTTCCCCTCATCCTCCTGTGCTCCAAGGAATAGAGTCCCAGCCTAATCAACCTGTCCTTTTGTGTAAACCAGCATCTGCAGTTTCTTGTTTCTAACTTTTCACTGCTCCACTACAAAATCTCCTCAATGTGTGTGCCTACTGTAAAGAAGTTCTCCTCTCTCTGAAGGGGAGGTCTGTGAGGCCCTCTCTTGCTGCTCCCCCTCTTGTGATTCCTGCTGCTCTCTGGCTCCACAACCATGTTTTAACCCGGACTCACTACCACAGCCAGGTGTGTTTCCTCAGGCTATGGGACCTGACCCAAAATGTCACCTATCCACGTTACCTCGAGATGCTGCCTGACCGGCTGAGTTACTCCAGCACTTTGTGTCTCTTTGTGTAAACCAACATCTGCAGCTCCTTGTTTCCGCATTATGTGTGATGCACTAGTGCTTTTACCTGACTAAAATGTTAGCTTATGACTCGGGTCATGTAACTACAGGTTAATTGATCATAGTTTAAAGGAGTGGGTTAATGGGCTTGTGGTCAGTTAGTTAACTTGCTACTAACTAGTTTATAGTTCCCCTTTCTTTCTCTCCTTCTCTCACAACCCAAAACATTAGTTAATAGATTGCCACTGAGTATGATACAATTGGATGTATAGATGCTGAGAGTGTATGAAGAGTTTTTGCACAGTTTTTGTTCTGAAGAGATTTTATTTGTGAAACAAACAAAAATTAGATTGTTAATGATGGGTGGTGTTGTTCCACAGGGAACAATGTATGACTCACAGCTGTTGGCTATTTGGGCATGACAACCTAAAGTACAATCAAGGAACTGAGCGACAGACCTGCCTCAGTGCTTTGGTTCAGTCCTTGTTTCTGGTGCTGCATGGAGTTTGCATGTTACCCCAGAAGCTCCTGGTCCCTCCCCCCCCAGAGGCTCTAGTTTCCTCCCACATCCCAAAAGGTGCAGAGTGTAAGTTATTGGCCACTGTACATTTTCCCTAGGCTGCCAGCAAGTGGTAGAATTGTCTGTCTGTCTGTGTCTGTCTGTCTGTGTCTGTCTGTGTCTGTCTGTGTCTGTCTGTCTGTGTCTGTCTGTCTGTGTCTGTCTGTCTGTGTCTGTCTGTCTGTGTCTGTCTGTGTGTGTCTGCCTGTGTGTGCGTCCGCCTGCCTGTGTGTGCGTCTGCCTGTCTGCCTCTGTGCGTGTCTGCCTCTGTGCGCTCGGTCTGTGTGTGTGTGTGTGTGCCCATCTATCTATGTTTTCTTTCATTGTTCTATCTGGGACATATGACAATAGAACACTCTTGACTCTTGAGGGAGGGTGGGGAAGGAGGTGGGGTAGAATCTGCAGCAATGAACCCCAACTAGTCATGGAGAAAACAAACTGCACACAGGAGGTGATGATCAGCCTGGGTCCCTGGCTCTGTGAGGCAGCAGCACTAACTGCTATGCTATCAGTTTTAGTTTTGGAGATGCAGCATGCAAACAGGCACTTTTGGCCACCGAATCCACACTGACCGTTGATCACCCACACACTAGTTCTAGGAATGTCACAAAATTTTGAGATGTGAAAAATTAAGCCTGTAATTTATACCATCAGATAAAGCATAAAAAGAACTTTAATTTGATACCTAATTCACTTTCATATCTTCAGTATTAAAATAGTTATGGTCATTTTCATATTCGGAAATTAGCATTTTGTCCCCTATTGCTTTTCCATTAACATAACACAAAAGCTGTGATCGATGACAGTCAATTGACATAAAAGCCCATAACTTTCTTAAAAAATAAGAGAACTGAATGAAATTTTCACTTATTATAGATTGAAGCATTCTGAAACAAATATGATACATCTTCCTTGGATGACCTGAAATTAAAGCATATAATTAGTTAATTACCTAATTGTAGATAATTATAAAATTGACCGTTATGACGGAAATAGTAATAAACACCCAGACTGCCTTGAAAATTCAAAATGTGATATTCTCAAGATCAGAACTTTAATATTATTGTAACGTTAAAACAAATAGTAAATACCCAACAAAAAATTCATATTCATTAGTCATCAAATCAATTCATCTCAATTCAATTATTAGATCTAAACATCTATCCCATTCTTAAGAAAAGGCTAAAAATAATTTTTTAAATAGCCACATTTTAAAAATAGAAAATAACACAAAATATAGATGAGTTAGATGTTCTTATGACATGATTATGCAAAAAAATAATGAATTTGGTTATCTTGAGAGTGGATTGTGATAGATCGGAATGTGGGCGCTGCCATGATAAGCCCCGCGATATCGGCAGGCAAGACATGGCTGATATTGGGGCCTAAATAACATATTTTGAATCATCAGAATCAAATGAAACCACAACAAAAAGCAAGGTTAAGATGTTAAATAAATGATATAACTTTTGTTTTGTCCTAATGTGGAAGTCCTTGATGTTGATTTTGATCCGTGATGTTGAAGGCGTTAGAAGTCGCGTTTAACTTCATCCAGCAAAGCAGTCGACCAGCAACTTTTTTTTAAAAACGGGAACGGAAGGCAGATTGAATTTATCGACTTGTAAGTCCGAGCAAATACCTCTCCGACAACCAATACAAACCATTTTAATCCCGCCCCTCACCTCCCCAGCCTCCGGAATCGCACGCACAGGCAGTGGGCAGATCTGGAGCGCCGCTGATGGTAGGGTTTGTAGCAACGCTACTAGTTCCATGTTATCCCACTTTTATCCTGCTAGTTCCATGTTATCCCACTTTTGTATCCGACACAATTGGGGGAATTCACAGAAGCCAATTAAACTTACAAACCTGCACATCTTTGGAATGTGGGAGGAAACCAGAGCACCCAGAGAAAACCCACGCTGACACAGGCAGAACGTACAAACTCCATACAGACAGCAACCCATAGTCAGAATCAGAATAGTACTTTATTTGCAAGTATGTTTTGCAACATATGAGGAATTTCATTTGCCAAGTCAGTCATACAAATAAAAAGCAACAGATCACACAAAATACATTTTAACATGAACATCCACCACAGAGACTCCACATTCCTCACTGTGATGGAAGGCAAAATAAAGTTCAAGTCCCTTCCCTTTGTTTTCCCGCGGTCGGGGGCTTCAAGCTTGACGCCCGTAGCCGGCAGGATTTGCGCCCTCCGCATCGAGGCGATCAGCTCCTGCATCATGGGGGATGTCAGCTACCCCGAGCCGAGCGATCGGACCCTGGGTCGGGGCTGGTCGAACCTTCTTCGTCGTTGGAGTGTCCCGACTCGGCCTCTCACACAGAGAGTGGTGAATCTCTGGAACTCTCTGCCACAGAGGGTAGTTGAGGCCAGTTCATTGGCTATATTTAAGAGGGAGTTAGATGTGGCCCTTGTGGCTAAGGGGATCAGGGGATATGGAGAGAAGGCAGGTACGGGATACTGAGTTGGATGATCAGCCATGATCATATTGAATGGCGGTGCAGGCTCGAAGGGCTGAATGGCCTACTCCTGCACCTATTTTCTATGTTTCTATGTTTCTCCCGAGACTGCGAGCTCTTGATGGTAAGTCCGCAGGCCGCGGTTTTGAGCGATCCCAGGCAAGAGATCAGCTCCGATGTTAAGTCACGACAGTTCGAGGAGGCCTCCAGCTCCATCGATGGTAGGCCGTAGATGCGATCCGAAAATTAATCACATCTCCGGCAAGGTTAGAACCTGAAAAAAAGTCAGGATCGATAGTCAGGTGCTGTAAGGCAGTAACTCTATCGTTGCACCACTGTGCCACCCTAGACCTGTGGACCTGTACCACTATAAAATCCTCATTGTACAACTGAGGATTTAAAACTAATTAAATAAATCTGTTATAAAATACAATTATCAGTATCAATAATCATATATTATTATATTATATTCAGTCACGGGCAGAACATACAAACTCTGTACAGTGAGCACCCATTGTCAGGATCTAACCCGGGTCTCTGGCACTGCTGTACTTGGGGAATGTGTTGCCACAGAAGGTTGTGGAGGCCAAGTCAATGGATATTTTTAAGGCAGAGTTATATATAGATTCTTGATTAGCACACGGGTGTCGGGGGTTATCGGAAGAAGGTAGGAGAATAGAGTTATGAGGGAAAGATAGCTCAGCCATGATTGAATGGCAGAGTAGACTTAATGGGCCTAATTTTGCTCCTATCACTCATGAATCCTCCATTGTAGGTGTACAAGGAATAGAACTGGAGACTGAATACTTAACCCTGAGGAGCACCAGTGTTGAGGGTCTACTGAAATGATACCAGAACTGAGAAGTTATGATCATCAAGACAAACTGAACAGGCTTCTTTTCCCTCTT
Organism: Malacoraja senta; assembly: GCA_038087875.1. NCBI lineage: Eukaryota > Metazoa > Chordata > Chondrichthyes > Rajiformes > Rajidae > Malacoraja > Malacoraja senta. The sequence goes on from CM075983.1 coordinate 46,249,111, forward strand.
GAGAAGAGTAGATATACGGTTGGAGTAACCAAGAACTGCTCATTTATACCAAAGATAGACACAAAGTGCTGGAATAATTCAGCGGGTCAGGCAGCATCTCTGTCTGAAGGGCCCGACCCGATACATCACCTTTATCTCCAGAGATGCAGCCTGACCCACTGAGTTACTCCAGCATTTTGTGTCTCTCGTATACATACGGTTACTTGGCAAAAATTGTTAAAATTGTAAGATTGTAAAGGCATTGATGGTAAAGACAATGTGCACGTCAAATCAAGTCGAGTTTGTTCTCATATGCACAAGTACAGTTAGCTGCAGGTACAATGAAAATCTTGCTCGCAGCAGCATCACAGGCACATAGACAATGCACAAAAACATAAATTATACAAGACAGTGTGAAGGAAAAGGTTGTGTGAAAATAAGACAGAGGAAACCAAAATTAGAAAAGACAAGACCATGGTAATATAAGAGGTGGTCCACAATGTTCTGATGCTGAGCTGTGGTTAGGGTTCTGCAGGTCGGTTCAAGGACTCAATGGTCGTAGGAAAGTAGCTCGTTCCTGAACCTGGCGATGTGGGACTTCATGCTTCTATACTCCTATGATTCTCTGGGGAATAATTTAACCAGGCTTAGTTAGAATGAGGACCCAGTAGAGCATGGAGCAGGTGTGTTTAGTAGGTAGAAAAAGTGGGAAGAAAGGAAGAGAGGTGCGTGTTGATGTGGTTGGAAGCACCAGACACTATCATCGTCCAGATTGCCTAGTTTCTGGATTGCAAATACTTTGGACGGCTTTGTAAATAATATTTATGTCATGTTTATTACTGTAAGCCATTAAGCACATAACTCAGGTGCAGCTCATTCTCTGGGCATCATTATATGAACAAATAAATTATTGCTTCTTGAAAAAGTTTACGGGATTGACATCCTTCTGTTCAAGATTTCTTCATATTTCCGCAAACATATTTCAAAATGTATGTCTTTCTGCTATATAAATGTAGGTTATTGTAAATGTTCCATGTCTTCAGAATCTACAATTAGAAGCACAACCACAACTTTGACAGTTCAGGAAATGATTGAAAGATTCAGGTTATGGGTGTAAAAAGATCCATCTTTTGATGCCTGACGATGAATGCTTTGAATTCCTTAACAAACTGATAATTGACCTATTTTCAATTGATGAGCCAAAGGCCTCTCAAGTACTTTGGCAAGCATCTTTGTACTTGAATTGGCCTTTTCAACCCAAGCCTAAGGGGATTCAACCTTCGACTGGGTGACTCAACTTTGAAAGCTTTGTTGTTGAACTAGTGTTTTATAAAGTACTTGCAGGATAGGATTGGTGTCCAAACTTTGAAAGCTTGATACACAGACACAGGGGCCAGTACTATCAGTGATGTGTATATGGCTGTGTGCTTTCTTGATGATAGACACAAAGTGCTGGAGTAACTCAGCGGGTCAGGCAGCATCTCTGGATAAAATGTGAGGGTGATGTTTCGGGTCGGGACCCATCTGCGGATTTCAGACTGAATCTGAGAAAGGGTCCCGACCGAAATGTCACCCATCCTTTTTTTCCAGAGATGTTGCTTGACCTGAGTTACTCCAGCACTCTGTGTATCTTTGGAATAAACCAGCATCTGCAGTTCCTTCTTTCTGCTTTTGTGATGGACAGGTTTGTCAGGCATGGTAAAAGAAACACTGGGGGCCACATTTGGATTAGCTATGGTCACAAGTTTAGTTAGGTTAGAAGCTTAAAGTGTATGATACCTCTATCCTGAGCTGTTTTTCTAAATACCATACAAAAAAAAAGTATTCTGAAGAAGGGTCTTGACCCAAAACATCTTCCATTCCTTCTCTCCAGAGATGCTGCCTGTCCCGCTGAGTTACTCCAGCTTTTTGTGTCTATCTTTGGTTTAAACCAGCATCTGCATTTCCTTGCCGGTCTCAACACGTGTCAAACAGCTGGTGAAATACTTCAGAGGGGGTAGTCATTGTTGTAATATTGTAATGCTAGATAACCCAAGTACATTGGGATTGGTAATATTTATTATTGTCACGAGTACCGAGATATGGTAAAATAACTTTGTTTTATATTCTATCTAGGTAAAAATTCAATTAATTAATACAATCAAACTATAGTGTCACAGTGACGGGGAACGTGGATATAAAATAAATAGTTCAAGGGCTGCAATGTGATAGATTTTAGAGTTCAGAGAATGCTTTCCTGCTTTATAAGAGTTCCATTCAAGAGTCTGATAACTGTGGGAAAGAAGTTGATGTATAGGAAGGAATTACAGATGCTGGTTTACACTGACGATAGACACAAAATGCTGAAGTAACTCAGCTGGACAGGCAGCATCTGTGGAGAGAAGGAATGGGTGATATTTCGGGTTGGGACCCTTCTTCAGATCTGGCGATGGGTGTGTTCAAGCTTATGTATCTTCTACCCTGCAGGAGAGTGAAGAAGAGGGAGTGTCGAGGGTGTGTGTGGTCTGTGACTGTTGGCTGGTTGCCCGAGTCAGTGTGAAGTGTGGATAGAGTCAATGGGTGGGTGGAAGCAAAGCTGGTTTTGTGTGATCTTTGTGGGCTGTGTCGACAACTCTCTGCAATTGCATGCGATCTTGGGCAGAATGTTTGCCAAACCAATCTGTGGTGCATCCCAATAAGTTGTTTTCTATTGAAACCTATAAAAATTGGAAAGAATTATAGGAGATGTGTTAAATTTCCCATGTCTGAAAAACGTAATGGTGTTGGTGTGCTTTCTAAGCCATACCATGAATGGCCCAGGACAAATTGTCGGATATTTACGCCTAGTCACTTAAATCTCTCGACCATCTCCACCTCAAAACCGTTGACATGGATTAGGGTGTGTACTCCATCCCATTTCCTCATCAATCACCAGTTTTGTGTGTATAAAATCATGAAGGGAATCAATGGGGTGAATGCACGAGCGATAATGAGCGATACAAATAGTGAAACTCATCAGGATGATCAGGTCAAGTCAAGAGAGTTTATTGTCATGTTCCAGATAGGACAATGATATTCTTGCTTGCTGCAGCACAACAGAATATTGTAAACAAAAATACACAACAGATCAGTGTGTCTATCTCGCATACTATAATATATATATATATATATATATATATATATATATATATATATATATATATATATATATATACACACACACACACACGCACACGCACACGCACACCACCCCCCGCACACGCACACCACCCCCCGCACACGCACACCACCCCCCGCACACGCACACCACCCCCCGCACACGCACACCACCCCCCGCACACGCACACCACCCCCCGCACACGCACACCACCCCCCGCACACGCACACCACCCCCCGCACACGCACACCACCCCCCGCACACGCACACCACCCCCCGCACACGCACACCACCCCCCGCACACGCACACCACCCCCCGCACACGCACACCACCCCCCGCACACGCACACCACCCCCCGCACACGCACACCACCCCCCGCACACGCACACCACCCCCCGCACACGCACACCACCCCCCGCACACGCACACCACCCCCCGCACACGCACACCACCCCCCGCACACGCACACCACCCCCCGCACACGCACACCACCCCCCGCACACGCACACCACCCCCCGCACACGCACACCACCCCCCGCACACGCACACCACCCCCCGCACACGCACACCACCCCCCGCACACGCACACCACCCCCCGCACACGCACACCACCCCCCGCACACGCACACCACCCCCCGCACACGCACACCACCCCCCGCACACGCACACCACCCCCCGCACACGCACACCACCCCCCGCACACGCACACCACCCCCCGCACACAACACCACCCCCCGCACACAACACCACCCCCCGCACACAACACCACCCCCCGCACACAACACCACCCCCCGCACACAACACCACCCCCCGCACACAACACCACCCCCCACACACACCACCCCCCACACACACCCCACACACACACACACACACCCCACACACAGAGATAAAGTGATAGTTAAACTAGTACGATGATTCGGTTGGGGGAGGGATGGAAAGAAAGGGGATGCAAGGGTTACTAAATTAGAGATTCTCCAATGGCAAGAATGGACCATTGCAGTTCCACCTTTCCATGATCATCGTTGCTGGCTATGATCTGTCCATTTGCATGTTTCGGTTGCTGTGTACCTATGTTCTGTGTATCTGTTCATATCTTTTGTTTCCCTCTCCCCTGTCTCTCAGTCTGAAGAAGGGTCACCTATTCCTTTTCTCCAGAGATGCTGCCTGACCCACTGAGGTACTCCAGCCTTCCTGCACATTCATGTTCTCTTCCAATACCCATGTCTCCCTGCACTGAACTCATTCTGGAGCTCCTCATGAATTCCTTCTTGAGTATCTTTGCTCCTCATCTAGAATCTTTGTTCTTGACCCACTTGCATACCATTGATTCTTGAAGCCGATGGGATTCAAATTTCATCTGTGGTCCTTCCCAAACCTCTTTAATCATTATTTTTTTGTATTTTCTAACTCTGGACACAGACATAAAAATGTAGGCTGAGACTCCAGTCCAGGTGGACTCCACTCCAGTGAGTGCTGTGCAGGTAGAGGTGCAGCCTTTTAGCTGAGGCATTCAACAATTGGGCAGTGCAGCAGTAGAGTTGCTCCCTACAGTGCTAGAGACTCTGGTTCGATCCTGACTATGGGTGCTGTCTGTATGGTGTTTGTACGTTCTCCCTGCGACTGCGTGGGTTTTCTCCAGGTGCTCCGGTTTCCTCCCACACTCCAAAGATGTACGGGTTTGTAGGTTGATTGGTTTGATGCAAATGTAAATTTGTCCTTAGTGTGTGTAGGGTAGTGTTAATGTACGGAGATCGCTGGTGATTAATTGGCTTCTTTAAATTGTCCCCAGTGTGTTGGATACTGCTAGTGCTTGGGGTGATCGCTGCTCGGTGCGGACTCGGTGGGCTGAAGGGCTTGTTTCCGCACTGTGTCTCTAAAGTCTAACAGGTCCCAGTCTGTTCTCCGGTGGATTTTTTTTTAAATAGCTTGATGATTTTTCCATGTATCCGTCAATCAATAGCACTGAAAAATAGATTGGAGGCACAAGAGAGCTTGTGAGGCAGATACTATAATAACATTTAGAAGATATTTAGAGGGACATGAGCTAAACCTGGGCAGGTGGGACGAGCGTAGATGGGGCATCTTGGTCATCGTGGACGAGGTGGGCCAAAGGGTCTGTTTGTGTGCTGGATTCTATGACTTTAAGACACTGCAGATGCTGGATTCTGGACCCTACATCTGCCCCATCTGGCTCCATCTCCCCATCATCTCTCACCTCATCTGCTGCTACCCAACTCCTACCAGCCCCTGTCTCACCCCTCGCTCTCACCTACTGACCACCTTCCCTCCTCACTCTCAGTTCTGATTCAGGGTCAAGGCCTGAAACATCCCTTTGCTTCCAGAGATGCCTTCTGACCTGCTGAGTTCCTCCAGCACTTTGATTTTGGCTGAAAAGTACAGCTTCTGATCACATTGGTGCTTGCGGGAGATTGTCGTGACAAGATGGGACATCATGTCCCCCCCCCCATCAACTCAACTGCATTTTATATGTATTGAAGATAGACACAAACTGCTGGAGTAACTCAGCGGGTCAGGCAACATTCTCTGGAGAAAAAGGATGGCTGACGTTTTGGGTTGGAACCCTTCTTCAGACGATGAAACATGTACTGTATAGTTTTAGTTTGAGAGATATAGTGCGGAAACAGGCTCTCCGGCACATCGAGTTCGGGTCGACCAGTGATCCCTGCACATTAACACTATCCTACACATACACTAGGGACAATTTGCCCATACACCAAGCCAATTAACCTATCTTTGGAGTGTGGGCAGAAACCGAAGATCTCGGAGAATACCTATGCGGACACGGGGAGAACGTACAAACTCCTTTCTTCACATCTATACTTCACTGCTATGAAAGGAATCATGGTCAGTCATAGAGCATGGAGACAGACCTCTGGACCACCAAGTTCGTGCTGACTGTCATTGAGAATGTGAATAGTGTCCACAACATGCAAGTCTTTCATTCCAATTCACTACCTGCTTATTACATTTTTCTTCCTTCTGCCATGTGAAACAGAAACAATTCCGACTACATTTAAAGTTGGATGCAGGGCCAGCCACGATCTTGGTCTGGGTGGTTCAGTGCTTTTTTCCTTTGAAATATATTTCCATCTCCAAGGCTAACAAAACAGTCAGATTTGATGTAGCTTTAAATTTCTTATATTGCTAAGATTTTGCACAATTGATTCAAAAAAGGACTCCTTATACTCCAGCTATTGACACTAAGTACACCTGCTGCAGTTTACTGAACTATTGCAGTGGATAAACAAATACGAAATCTCGTGTAGCATCTGCCCTCTTACCCAGTTTATAGGTCACGTTCTTGAGTAGTCAGTGATTTACTGATTACCCATATAAAATGACTTGTACTTTCATCCCTTTTCTCAGCTTTAAGAGTTACCCACTCGTTTTCTCCAGACATGATGTGTTAATATCGTCCCTTGTGGCAGAATATGGTTGAGCCATTTTCTCAGTTTGGTCATACAAGGTACTGCAAGAGTCAAGTTGTCATATGTCCCAGATAGGACAATAAAATTCTTGCTTGCAGCAGCACAACAGAATATGTCAACATAGTACACTGTAAACAATATAATAAACATATGTATATGTGTATCTGTGAGTGTGTGTGTATGGTGTGATCCAGGCACGTGCCGTGAGTAACTACTCAGGGTAGGCAGTCAGCCGGCTTTAAAAAAAAATTGAAACCGCGCATGCGCAGATTGTTCTCTCCGTAAAAATAAAAACAGTAACAATTCAATTTGCCCAAGGCTTCCTAGTCTCCTTTATTCTGAATTACTGAATGGGTGGGGGGGTGAAGGGTGATGGCAGGTGGAGAGATGGTGGGAAAAACGGGAGCTCAGGGAAAAGTTGAATCAGTTGTCATCTAATTGAATGACAACACTTGTACAAGGAACCAATTGGGGGGAGAGTTCCTTACACACCGTGTGGCGAGTCTGTGCCAGGGCTAAAGTTGCGGGGAGAGCAGGGGTGTTGAGAAGGAGGGGGTCGGGGATAATGCCAGTAACTCACTCACTCACCGCTGCTGCAGTGCTCCGGGCGCCACCGTATTGTGGCCGGGGATATAAGCAGCTCGGGGAGCTGCGAGCGGCCGTCGGGACCCGACAGCAGAACTGGCCGCCACTTCAACGCCTTCTGCCGGCCCGCTCACCTCTGGCAATGCTCTCGGTCTGAACACCTCTCACCTGCCGCTCGCTCATGTCAGCCGCTTCCTGCAAATCCTTAAATTCCCACAGCCGAGTAACTTCAATCGCGCGGTCGGAATTGAAGGATTTGCGGGAAGCGGGGCAGGAGAGATGTTTTTAGACGGAGAGCTGCCAGAGGTGAGCGGGCGGTTCCGCTGAGGTGGCGGCCGGTTCTGCTGTCCGGCCCGGCGGCCTCTCGCAGCCGCCCGAGCTACTTCTCTCCTCCCCCCTCCCCCCCCCCCCCCCGCCACAATGCGGTGGCACCGTGCAAGGAGCGTCGCAAGTGGGTTACTGGTATGATCCAGATCCCCTCCTTCAGAACGCTCCTACCCTCCCCGCAACTTTACCCCGGGCCAGACTCCCCAAACGCTGTGAAAGGAGCTCTCCCCCCCCCACCCCCACACCCCGGGAAATACGGTATTTAAAAACATCACCAAGAAATGTACTTACCACATCATTGGTACACGAGCTCCATTCTTCTCTCTCGGTTTCCTAAGATACACTTAAAATAATGCCAATCCATATTTGAAAACCCCGCCAAGAAACTAGCGCTGCGCATGCGCAGTAGGCTGCTGCAAAGGCAGAATTGCTGCTGCCTTCAGCCCCGCTTGAAATTGACGGCTTCAGGCAGCGCTGACGGCACGTGGGCTGCACAGACCTTCACGGGTTACAAGCGCTGCGGATGAAAGGCACGGAGAATTATGCCTACCTAAGAGATCGATCTCTTAGATGGGCTTAATTCTCCCATGCCTTTACTATTTATATTTAGTAATTACTATGTTATAATTGTATTCAGGGTAGGCAGTGCCTACCTTGCCTTCCCTGAAGGCACGTGCCTGGTGTGATCGCTGGTCGGTCAGTGCAGACTCGGTGGGCTCAAGACTCAGATCTCCGGAATCTTCTCCCGAAGTAGAGGCATTGATGTGTTTACTTTGTAATTGCATCGGTGTGCTGGGTCCAGGAAAGATCCTCAGAAATATGCACCCCCAGGAATTTTTGACACTCTCTGAATCTGATATAAACAGGATTGTGGGTCCTCATCCTTCCTCTTCCAAAGTCAATCAGTTCCTTGGTCTTACTGATGTTGAGAGCCAGGTTGTTGTGCTGGCACCATTTGGTTAATCGATCGATCTCACTTCTATACCCCGACTCATCACCATCTGTAATTCGTCGAACAATGGTGGTGTCATCGGCGAACGTGAAGATGGAGCTTGCACTGTGTAGGATAGTGCTAGTGTACGGTGTGATCGCTGGTCAGTCGGTGCAGACTCGGTGGGCCGAATGGCCTGATTCCATGCTATATCCCTAAATTGAAGCTCTTAAAAAGGCTCTTCTGCCCAACAAGTCGATACCCGTTCTCAATGTCCCCGCACTCCCCCCCCCCCGGATTCTACCGCTCTCCCACACACGTGGGACAATTTACCATGGCCAGTTGACCCTTCATGATGTGGGAGGAAACAGGAGCATCCGGAGGGAACCCGCATGGTCATCGGGAGAACCATGGAGACACTACCACAGGTCACGGGTGAACTCCAGTCACTGGACCTGTGAGGCAGCAACTCCGCTGCCTGAATCCCTGTGCCAGCTTCAGTCCAGAGGGACTGCTAAAAGGGAGAGTAATTCTGTAAACAGACCATGTTTACTGAGTATTTTTAACTTTATTATTTGCCATGATTCACAAGCCCTGCCCATAGATCAGCTCATTGAATGTTGAAGAGGTGGCAATAAAAATCAAATTTAATTATGTTTAAATCAACATCTGATTTTCAATGTTCAGTCGACCATCTGATCGGTAAATTCATTCGTAACCAGTCACTATAGTTCATATGTTCACGAGTTGTAGAAGCAGAATTGGGCCAATCAGTCCTCGTTTACTCCGCAGTTCAATCATGGCTGATCTGTTTCCCTCTCAACCCCATTCTCCTGCCTCCTCCCCATAACCCCTGACACCCGTACTAATCAAGAATCTGTCAATCTCCGCCTTAAAAATATCCATTGACTTGACCTCCTGAGTCTTCTGGGGCAATGAATTCCACAGATTGAACACCCTTAGTTTAGTTTAGTTTATTGTCACGTGTACCAAGGTAGTGAAAAGCTTTTTTGTTACTTGCTATCCAGTCAGCGGAAGGAATGGAAGACTTCATTGTCACATGTGACAAGGCACAGTGAAATTCTTTGCTAGCGTGCCCAAGGTATACAAATAGCAGCCACCTAAGGCGCTGCCAAAGTTACAAAGTCCGCCAGCTTCTCCTTTGTTCTCCCCTCATGTATCAGGACTATACATGATTACAATCAAGCAGTCCACTGTGTACAGATACTGGATAAAGGGTGGAACGTTTAGTGCAAGGTGAAGTCTGCTGTTGGAGTTGAGGTTTAAAAGAGTGTAGCAATTGTAATGAATGAATGCAGATCCACTTCTGGGACCAGCACGCAGAGAGTCCCCTGGCCCAGGCGCCATCTTCCATGCTAATAAATCTTTCGTAATGGTCGGGTGTTGTGTTCCTGAGAAACAGAGTATTTAACATGGGTGTTAATGTATTATGTGTTCAGTGCTCCTGAGCAGGGATCATTCGCTCACGTGTATTTGCCCTTGGGAGAGTGCAAGTCATCAAGGAGCTTAAACATAGTTCGCTTGGGTAGCTTACAGCCCAGTGTTATGAATATAGATTTCTCTCACTTCAGGTAGCCCCGGCATTCTCTCTCTCTATCCCTCCCCCACCCAAGTCGCACTAGCTTCTCATTTTCACCCTACAAACAGTTTCCTTTATCATCGTCACTTTTTTGCATATCTTTCATTCATCGTTCTTTATCTCTCCACATCACCGTCTATATCTCTCGTTTCCCTTATCCCGAGCCAGTCTGAAGAAGGGTCTTGACCCGAAACGTCACCCATTCCTTCTCTCCAGAGGTGCTGCCTGTCCCGCTGAGTTACTCCTGATTTTTGTGTCTGTCTTCAGTTCAAACATATTGGTGGACACCTCATTTTGTACCAAGACCATGGAGGCAAATCGACAAGCCAACGACTCCTTTCAACTTTATACTTCAGAGATGCAGCACGGAAACGGACCCTTCAGCCCACCGAGTCTGCACCGACCAGCGATCACCTCTTACACCAGCACTATCCTACACACTAGGGACAATTTACAATTTTACTGAAGCCAATTAACTTGCAAACCTGTACATTTTTGGAGTGTTGGAGGAAACCGGAGCACCTGGTCAAAGCCCACGTGGTCACTGGGAGAATGTGCAAACTCCCCACAGACAGCACCCCTAGTCAGAATTGAACCCGTGTCCCTGCCACTGAAACCATTGCGCCACTGTGCCGTGTCTCTGCCACGCTACCATTGCGCCACTGTGCCAACCCACCTCCTCTCCCACAGAGATGTAAAGCCATTTGGCCCACTGTGTCGGCAGCAAACACTCATTTACACACATTCTAGGGGTGAGGCGTCCACCTGCATTCCTTCCTCTGACATCACAATTCACAACTCTTCAATCCTTTTGCTCACACCTTTTATTTCATCGCTGGCTTTCGTCCAACCATCAGCCTATCAATCCCCACTTTGTGTGTTCACCTATTACCTGCCCCTCCTCTCTTCCACCTTTCCTCCTCGACGTCCTCCCCCCTCCCCCCCACAATCAGACTGAAGAAAGGTCCCAACCCAAAACATTGCCTGTCCATGTTCTCACGTGCACAAGTTATAGGAGTGACATCCATTCTATTCAAGAATTTGTCTATCTCTGCCTTAAAAATATCCACTGACTTGGCCTCCGCAGCCCTCTGTGGCAATGAGTTCTGCAGATTAACTACCCTCTGACTAAAGAAGTTCCTCCTCACCTCCTTTCTAAAAGAGTGCCCTTTAATTCTGAAGCTATGACCTCTGGTCCTTGACTTTCCTACCAGTGGAAACATCCTTTCCACATCCACTCTATCTATGCATTTCATTATTCTGTAAGTTTCTATGAGGTCCCCCCCCTCAACCTAAACTCCAGCGAGTCAATTGCTGTCAATTGACTTATTGCTGTCAAGCACTCATCATCATGCGAACCCACTCATTCCTGGAATCATTCTTGTAAACCTCCACTGGACCCTCTCCAGAGCCAGCACATCCTTCCTCAGATATGTGGCCCAAATTTGCACACAATGCTCCAAATGCAGCCTGACCAGTGCCTTATAGAGCCTCGGCATTACATCTCTGTTTTTGTATTCCAGTCCTCTTGATATAAATGCTAGCAATGAATTTGCCTTCCTTACTACCCATTCAAATTAACTTTTGGGGAGTCTTGCACCAGCACTCCCAAGTTCCTTTGCACATCCAATTTCTGGATTCTCTCTCCATTTAGAAAATAATCTATGCCCTTATACTTACTACCAAATGCACGACTCCGCACCTTGCTACACTGGATTTCATCTGCACACATATTATACACACATATGATGCATAATTTATTACTAATATATATAAAATATAAGAACATACTGTTCTATTTTCGAAGTCAAAAGCAAAACGTTATAAAGGTGAGAAATGTTTGCTTGCTTCAGCACGGTGATCCATCACCATTCCTTTTCATGCCCTGTGCTCGTCTCTGTTCACTATGTGGACACCGTAAAAAAATGACCACCATTGCCCCCCCCCCCCCCCCACCTTCAATGGACTGTTACAGTTTTAAATGTAAAAAGAACTAAACATTAAACTTTAAAATCGTCATTGATCAAACTGTATCCTGGTCTAAAGATTATGCCAACTGTGAAATTATGCAAGGATTTCTTACCACACTGGTCTGTATCAGGTTTACAGTCTAACACAGGCTCTGGCCTCATTGTTATCCTACTTCTGACAATAGCTTCCATTTGTGTAGTGCCATCTGCATAGAAAATGTCCACAGAGATTGACGAGAGCCTTGTCAAACAAAATTGATGGCGTGGAACACACAGTGCTGGAGTAACTCAGCGAGTCAGGTAGCATCTCTGGAGGGCATGGATAGATGACATTTCAGGCTGGGATTCTTCTTCAGACTCCAGGGTTGTTGTCTGACTCGGTTACTCCAGCACTTTGCAAGATTCCAGCATCTGCAGCTCCTTATATCATAGAGTCATAATGCATGGAAACCGGCCCTTCGGTCCAACTTGCCCACACCGACCAACATGTCCCATCCACACTAGACCTAGCTGCCTGCATTTGGCCCATATCCCATTAAACCCGTCCTCTCCATATACCTGTCTAAAGATTTCTTAAACGTTGCGATACTACCTGCCTCAACTACCTGCTCCGGCAGCTCGTTAACATACACCCACCACCCTTTGTGTGAAAAAGTTACCACACAGGTTCCTATTGAATGTTTTCCCCTCACCTTAACCCTACGGTTCTCAATTGTACCTCCAGCCTGTAGCTGGGAGTAATCACACACACTTATGTACATTGTCAAACAAACTGACAAAAAAATTTGGGTCGCCAAAGGAGATATTGGGGGAAATATCAAAGCTTGATTAAAGATGTAGCTCTTAAGGACTTAAAGGCGGGAAGAGGGGGATAGAAACAGATTCTGAGAGGTCATGGGTGTAATAGAACTTTATACAGCGGAGAAACATCAAGTACATGCCAAGTACAGATGAACAGTACTTGGTTGGAATTAAGTCACAGAACATCACTGGTTGGAATCAAAACCTAAATACCCCACTGGCCCTCTCCCTATGGATTCCTGAATCTGGGATCGCCACAGCCACCTGTGAGCATTGAACTGCAGCAGTTGAAGATTGAAGCTCACTAACACAATCTCCAGGGAAACTCGAATGACAGTAAACACTGACCTTGATCCTGGAAGCATATGAGTAATTCAAGATCTGCATAGAACAAAGAACATCGAACAATACAGCACAAAAACAAGGCCATCGGCCCATAATGATAGTGCCAAACTCGATGCCTATTTAAACTGATCTCATCTGCCTGTACATGATCCATATCCCTCTATCCCGCTATTACCCGCACTTCCATGTGCTTATCTAAAAGCCCCTTAAACTTCACTAACGCATCTGCCTCCACCACCACCCCTTGCAATGTGTTCCAGGCCGCCGCCAACCTCTGTGTAAAAAAACTTGTCCCACACATCTCCATTAAACTTTCCTCCTCTCATCTTATAGCTACGCCCTCTAATGTTGAACATTTCCACCTTGGGGGAAGGTTCTGACTGGATAACCTTACACAAAGATCTTTGCCCTTGCATATTCCCGATAGGGTGAAGGGCAAGGCAGGCAAGAGTGAGAAACACTAGACTGAGGGTCTGGTCAGGAAAAAACAGGAGGCAGGTATTGGCAGCTGGAATCGAGTTTATCCCTGCACTTGGATGGCATAGATAGGGTGAATGCGCAGTATTTTTCTCCAGGGTAGGGGAATCAAGAACTAGAGTGAATAGGTTTCGGTTGAGAGTGGAAAGATTTAATAGGAAACCTTGGGGGCAATGTTTACACACACAGGGTGGTGGATTATGAAACGAGCTGCCAGAGAATGCAGTCGAGGCAGGTAATATAATAGCATTTGGCAGGTACACAGATGTTTAGAAGATATGGGCCAAACACGGAGAAATGGGACAGGCTCATTTGGACAGGTACATATGGATAGTAAAGGTGTGGATGAATATGGACTAACCGCAGGTGCAGGTGGGACTAGTGTAGATGGGGCATCTCGGTTGGCATGGGCAAAAGGGCCTGTTTCTGTGCTGTTTGACTCTATGAGTCTAATTGTATTCCTTAGATTCACTCTGTTAACAGGCACAAAAAGTATCACATTAACTGTGGTGATAAAAGCTGTTCAATGCTTTGCTTGTTGAAGGGAAACTAGGTATTATCTGGTGCCATGTCACAGGATGGACCTTATATTGAAATGTTTTCTGACGATAGTGAAAACAGATCTTGCATCATCGGTCAATAGAGGTACCATAAACGACCTAAAGCCAACTCAGATAAACCAGTATGATAATAATACTGCTTTATAGACAGAAGTTCTTGTTTTCACTGCGTCTTTCCTTCAGACCTAACTTTTACAGTCAACGTATCAAATGATTGGTGTTGGCAGACGTTAGCAATGTAATTGTATTCCTGGATTAATGCTTCAGAGAATTAGTTCAAATCTCACTGACGGCAGCTGAGAACGTAACTCGGTTTAATCAAAAGAGCATAAAATGTTGGTGATTGTGAAGCTTCTAGTTTGTTGTTAAACCTAAGAATAGAGGTTTTTTGTGCTGTTTTAAGAATACAGTGTGGAAAGAGGCCCTTTGGCCCACCGAGCCTGTGCGAACCAATGATCACCCGGACACTGGTTCTATCCTACACACAAGGGACAATTTACAGAATTCGTCTACAAACCCGCAAGTCTTACACATTATGGATTTTACCAAAACCATTTAACCTACAAACCTGTATGTCTTTGAAATGGGGAAGGAAACCGGAGCACCCCGAGAAAGCCCACGCGGTCACGGGGAGAACATGCAAACTCCATGCAGACAGCACCTGTGTGTTCTGTATGGAGTTTGTACATTCTCCCTGTGACAGTATGGGTTTTCTCCAGGTGCTCTGGTTCCCTTCCACATTACAAAGACGCACAGGTTTGTAGGTTAATTGGTTTTAGAAATTGTAAATTGTCCCAAGTGTGTGCGAGTGTAACAGGGATTACTGGCCGGAGTGGACGCAGTGAGTCCAAAGAGCCTGTCTTCACACTGTATCACCAAACTAAACTACACTCAATTTGATATAATGTGGCTTACTGGGCCAAAACAGTTCCCTAGTCTTCACTAAGTCTCGCTGATGAAAAGGAGGCCACATCAGGAGCACCAAATGCAATAAAGTTTGAGAAGGTGCAGTTAACCTTTGTCTCTTGTGGGATCCCTGGATGGAAATGAGAGGTGGTGTAGGGGCAGGTGTTACATCTCCTGCAGCAGTAGAGAGTCATACCTTGACATAGTGAGGTCCAATGGCAAGGTCATCTGAGACTGTTGGAGGCCAGGCTCTGCTGCACTCCCCTTCACGACTCTCATATCAAACGGTCTTTTGTCTCATTTTCATCTCTTGCATTTAGTATAGTTTAGTTTGGTTTAGAGTGACAGCGCGGAAACAGGCCCTTCGGCCCACCAACTCCATGCTGACTGGCGATCCCGTACACGAACACTATCCTACAAGCCAATTAACCTGCAAACCTCGACCCGAAAAATCACCAAGTCTGAAGAAGGGTCCCAAACCGAAACGTCACTTATTTTTCCTCCAGAGATGCTGCCTGTTCTGATGAGTTACTCCAGCATTTTGTGTCTATCTTCGGTATAAAACAGCATCTGCAGTTCCTTCCTGCACCTATCAGTTGCCAGGCTTTGATCCATCCCCCACCTTTATTCCAATCCCCTAATACAATCAGTCTGAAGAAGAGTCCTAACCCGAAACGTTGCCTGTCCTTCCCTCAAAGATGTTGCCTGACCCACTGAATTCCTCCAGTACTTTGTGTTTTACTCCAGCATCAGCAGCCCTTTATCTCCAAGAATTAGTATGCACACTTTTAGACTTTACTATTTTGACTTTACAGGTACAGTGCGGAAGCAGGCTCTTCGACCCACCGAGTCTGTGCTGACCGGCACTGTCCTGCATCTAGGGACAATTTACAATTTTACTGAAGCCAATTAACCTCCAGGTACAGGTACACAAAAATGCTGGAGAAACTCAGCGGGTGCAGCAGCATCTATGGAGCGAAGGAAATAGGTAACGTTTCGGGCCGAAACCCTTCTTCAGACTGATAGGGGGTGGGGAGAAGAAAGGAAAAAAGGAAAAAGGCGGAGGAGGAGCCCGAGGGCTGCGGGAGGGGAGGAGACAACCAGATGGCTGATGAAGGGGAGGGGACAGCAAGGGCTAGCAGAATTGGGAGAATTCAATGTTCAGGCCACCAGGATGTAGACTGCCCAAGCGGAATATGAGGTGCATTTTCTCCAATTTACGGTGTTGCTCGCTGTGGCCATGGAGGAGACCCAGGACAGAGAGGTCAGATACGGAATGGGAGGGGGAGTTGAAGTGCTGAGCCACCGGGAGTTCAGGTTGGTTATTGCGGACCGACCGGAGGTGTTCGGCGAAACGATCGCCAAGCCTCCGCTTGGTCTCACCGATGTAGATCAGCTGGCATCTAGAGCAGCGAATGCAATAGATGAGGTTGGAGGAGATGCAGGTGAACCTCTGTCGCACCTGGAACGACTGCTTGGGTCCTTGAATGGAGTGGAGGGGGGAGGTGAAGGGACAAGTGTTGCATCTCTTGCGGTTGCAAGGGAAAGTACCAGGGGAGGGGGTGGTATGGGAGGGAAGGGAAGAATTGACAAGGGAGTTACGGAGGGAGCGGTCTTTGCGGAAGGCAGACATGGGGGGAGATGGGAAGATGTGGCGAGTGGTGGGGTCACGTTGGAGGTGGCGAAACTGACGGAGGATCACTTGTTGTATGTGATGGCTGGTGGGGTGAAAGGTGAGGACTAGGGGGACTCTGCCTTTGTTGTGAGTGGGGGGATGGGGAGAGAGAGCAGTGTTGCGGGGTATGGCAGAGACCCTGGTGCGAGCCTCATCTATGGTGGAGGAGGGGAACCCCCGTTCCCTGAAGAATGACCTCCAGGTACAAACCAGTACATCTTTGGGGTGTGGGAGGAAACTGGAGCAACTGGGGAAAACCCACGCGGTCACAGGGAGAACGTATAAACTCCGTACAGACATCACCCATTGATAGAGTCGAACCCACGTCTCTGGCGCTGTAAGGGAGCAACTCTACTGCTGCGTCGCTGCACGGCACCTTTTATATGTGGTTTTTAATTATCCTTCACTTGTTTCTTCCATCCAGCTGCTCTGAACAAGTGACGGATATTCCTCTTTCCCATGACTGTTCTTTAGTACAGTGTATTTTAACAAGTTAACAGAGCGCTCGCACTGCATGCCAGTTAAAACGCCATCCAGCACAGCTCAACAGTTCCTGGTAGTTAGCCGTCACGTGCTGGCTGCATTTGCTGCTTTGGTTGCCATACATTTACCTATTGTCTACATGGTGCAGCTTTGTAAGGTTGCACATTCAGTTTGATTGATGAGGGACCCTCCCACTTGTTACTCTGGTTACACAAGTGGCATTGTCTATACATCAAGCAGTTGCTGGCATTGATTCACAAACCAAGACTGGAGCCTGGAGGGTTTTCCTTGGCTGAGTTTCGACCGGTGTACAAACTTGCTTTTGTCTGAAGAGGGCTCCCGACCCAAAACATCACCTATCCATGTTCTCCAGAGGTGCTGCCTGACCTGCTGAGTTGTGCAGGTTCGGGAACAGCGTTCACCCGACAACCATCAGGTTATTAAAGACTACAACATCTAAAGAAACTCTGAACTACATAGACTTAGGGGCATTGGTTTTTGTCATCTTGCATAAATATTGTTTGTTTGTTTTTATGTGTAAATATGTATATAACTTATACACATATGTATAATATATATATAAACATTTCTCTCGATTATTATATTGTTTATGGAATACCATGTTTACAAATTCTGTTTTGGGGCAAGAAAGAATTTCATCATTCCATCTGGGACATATGGCAATAAAACACTTGAGTAACTAGCATTTTGTGTCTTTTTTAGTTTTTCAACATACAGTGCAGAAACAGGCCCTTCGGCCCACTGAGTCCGCACCAACAAGCAACCACCCCATACACCAGCACTATCCTACACACTAGGGACGGTTTACAATTTTTACCAAAACCAATGAACTTACAAATCTGTACGTGTTTAGAATGTGGAAGGAAACCGGAGCACTTGGAGAAAACCCATGCAGTCACAGGGAGAACGTACAAACTCCGTACAGAGAGCACCCGTAGTCAGGATTGAACCCGGTTCTCTGGCTCTGTAACTCTCCCGCTGTGCCACCCTGCGTCCTTTTTGTTTTTCTGTACATTACTTTGATTTGTCAGCTCACAGGTAAGAGGTGTTCCTCCTGCTCTTTGGTGACCATGTTTAAAAAATGGGCTTCAGAAAGCAACCTACAATCTTGAGGCGAGGGTCAGATCCACAAACCAAACTATTTCTGAAGGCGAATCCACCCTCAGTAACCAAATACACTTCATGGGCAATTTGCTGACCCCAACAAAACTAAGACGTGAGAGGAAGGCCAAGTTTAGAGTCACTGATTCAAGTGGTTGTACACTCCGATGAGCTTGCACTCATTAACACTTTTTGAATTTGGAGCTAATGCTTCTCACAGACCCGACCTCACCATTATTATATCCCAGTGTTATAAAGTGACAGACCCGTCCCCACCAGTACTGTACCCCAGTGTTACACAGTGACAGACTAGAACTGTACCCAACCACATCATCAGATCTTCATTGACAAAAAAACACTGGAGTAACTCAGCGGGTCTGGCATCATCTGTCCTGGGCCTCCTCCACTGCCAGAGTGAACAACACCAAAGATCCTATAGCGAGCAAGATAGTCCACTCGACGAAAAATACATAGTACGGTCATGGGCAGATTCATGTGTAATTTAAGGTCCCATTTCCAAAACCGGCTTCCGTCTCCGCACCAAAGATCCCATAGGATAATAGTGCGGAGACGGAAGCCAGTTACGGAAACATCCTCGTAAAAATGAAAGTTATTTGGTAAAAATCTTCTCCTCATTTTCAGAATTTTAATTTATTAACACAAACTGTTCCCCCGCAACGTTGATTACACTGCGAGTCTGGTTGGGTCGGGTCCGGTTACGGAAATGGATGAAAAAAAGGCCCACGTTTTGTTCCGTTATGCACTACACTTCAGCCCATTGCATTTAGCAGGAGTGGTCTATCTTGCTCCGCTATAGGATCTTTGAACAACACTTCATGTTTTCCTTGGGCAGTTTACAAACCAGCAGTATAAATGTTAATTTCTCTAATTTTAAGTACCTCCTACATTCCTTCCACTCATCTCTCTCCCCATGCCCCACCTCAGTTATCCCATCCATTCCACTGTTCATATTCTTGTATCCCTCTTGTTATCACACCTTCCCCAGCCAACAACAGGCCTTTATGGCTCCACCCTTCCTGAGGTCATCTGTTGCTGGCCCTGATTCTTTTCTGGCCTTTTCTCACTGCCAGTTTATTCCCCACTCTCCCCCCACCCCCACCTCGACTTTCAATTCTGAAGAAGGGTTCCAACCCGAAACGTCACCTATTCTTTTTTCTCCACAAGTAACCGCTGAGTTAGTCCAGCATTTGTGTCTATCTTCAAACCGGCATCTGGACCGGTCATGTCATGTCCTGGCCATTGTATCTGGTCCCTGGGGCTGGCATCCCACGGCCCCAGTCATGGCACCCAGGCAGATACCGGAGGTTTAATTTAGATGGCCCCGGGTATCTGGTGTTGTAAGGCAGCAACTCTTCCGTAGTGCGACAATTTCTACCGTGGTCCCCACGCTTAGTTCGATTCTCCCGTGGCCCTCACGCTTTGCTACCAGATGATATCAACGCAACTGCACTGCGCGATTGCTGCACCAACAGGGCGGCACAATGGTGCAGTGGTAGAGTTGCTGCCTTACTGCTCCAATGACCCGGGTTCGATCCCGATTACAGGTGCTGACTGTACGGAGTTTTATGTTCTCCCGAGAACTGCGTGGTTGTTCTCGAGATCTCAGTTTGTCCCACACTCAGATGTACAGGTTTATAGGTTAATTGGCTTGGTATAATTTTACATTGACCCTAGTGCGTGCAGGATTGTGTTAATGTGCAGGGATCGCTGGTCGGTGTGGGCCGAGGGGCCTGTTTCTGCGCTGTATCTCTAAAACTAAAACACTCCTCCTAAGGAGTTGTGGATGGCCGGGCAAGGTAGAAGGACCTTGCAGGGACAGCAGGAGCCTGCAGGTTGCGTTGACCCATGTGTCCATCTACATGATACACCCATGCATTAAGAAAGAAACTGAATGGTTTGCTCACATCCATGAGAAAGCCTGACAGTCAAAATAATAACTGCTGTTGGCAGTGACACTGGAATTGAAGTATTAATTGTGTAATTACTGAACGACACTCTTAAAAACCTGGTAGGAAAACATTGAAATCGACTTCCCAATATTGCCTAGACTTGCAGTTCATTTAGAAAGTGATGCAAAATATTTTAAGATCTCTCGCGTAATTGCCAAGGATTTAGAAAGCTCGTACAAACTGTTGAGAGTTACAAGTGAATTAGGAATGTTGGCAGTGTTGAGACCTGTGTTTTTAAACTGTGGCAGAAGTGCGTTAATGCCACAAAACACAACACAAACCATCAGCCGAATAACAACTACATATGCCTGCGTTAGTTTAGTTTAGAGATACAGTGCGGAAATAGGTCCTAGGGCCCACCAAGTCCACGCCGACCAGCTATCCCCGCCCACACACTAGGGACAATTTACACGTACACCGAGCCAATTAACCTACATACCTCTACGTCTTTGGAGTGTGGGAGGAAACCGATGATCTCGGAATAAACCCACGCAGGTCACGGGGAGAACGAACAAACTCCGTACAGACAGCACCCATAGTCGGGATCGAACCCGGGTCTCCGGCGCTGAAAGCGCTCTAAAGGTAGCAACTCAACCGCTGCGCCACCGTGCTGCCATTAATACATAAATGTTAAAGACTATCATCTAATTCAATCAGATTAAATTTGATACTTGACTGGGTGACGTTAAGTTTCAGTGACTCTTCCAAATGCAGTTAGGCAATGCAGGAAACTTAGACGATACCAAAACCATGAAGGGGAACTGAAACCTATTCTACCCACATTCCCATCATCATCCATCAGAGTCTGCCTCTTGAGACTTTAGATTTTAGACATTCAATGCAGAAACGGGCCCTTCCGCCACACTTGTCGCACCGTCCAGCGATCTCCGTACACATAGCCCTATCCTACACTTTGAACAGTTACAATGTTTCCCCCAAAGCCAATTAAGCTACAAACCTGCACGTCTTTGGCATGTGGGAGGAAACCAGAGCATCCGAAGAAAAACACATGTGGTCACGGAGAATGTACAAACTCCATACAGATAGCATCCGCAGTCAGGATTGAACCCGGGTGTCCGGCGCTGCAAGTCGCTACTCTACCACTGTGCCACCTCTTATCAAAAAAAAATGGGCAACATTTACAATGACCCTTTCTGATGTGGGAGAGTATTGGAGCAAGGGTCCCACCTAAAATGTCAACTATCCCTGTCCTCCAGAGATGCTGCCTGTCCCGCTGATTTACTCCAGCATGTAGTGTCCACTGGAGTATCCAGCATGGTCACAGGAAGAGTCAAGGGTGTTTATTTGTCAATTGCATGGAATATGTGATAAGAGCAGAATGAGGCCTTTCAGCCCATCGTCTACTCTGCCATTCAATCACGGCTGATCTATCTCCCCCCTAATCCCATTATCCTGCCTTCTCCCCATCACCCCTGACACCAGTACTAATCAAGAATCTATCTGTCTCTGCTTTAAAAATATCCATTGACAGCCTCCACAGCCTTCTGCGGCAAAGAATTCCACAGATCCACCACCCTCTGACTAAAAAAATTCCTTCTCATCTCCTTCCTAAAGGAACGTCCTTTAATTCTGAGGCTATGACCTCTAGTCCTAGACTCTCCCAATAGTGGAAACATCCTCTCCACATCCATATGAACCAGAACAATGAAATTCTTACTTACTCCAGCTTATCAGGCACATTAGATGTAATAAGAACAACAATCAAGATATGATCAATGATCGGTTGTCATGGTCAGAGTAAGCTGGACCATGGTAGTTCAAAAACCAAAGCACATAGTGCAACCATAGTTTAGTTTTAGTTTAGAGATGCAGCGCGGAAACAAGCCCTTCGACCCACTGAGTCTGCGCCGACCAGTGATCACCCTGTACACTAGCACTATCCTACACACCAAGAGTGTTTTATTGTCATATGTCCCGGATGGGACAATGAAATTCTTACTTGCTGCAGCATGACAGAATATGTGAATATGTAAACATAGTACATAATGGGGGAAGAGAAAAAGTTCAATAAATAACAAATATAGTGAAATAATAATATAGTCTTTTGCAGTTCAGAGCTCAGAGCTTATTCGTTGTTGTGTTTAATAGCCTAATGGCTGTAGGGAAGAAACTGTTCCTGAACCTGGACGTTACAGTTTACAGGCTCCTGTACCTTCTTCCTGATGGCAGTGGTGAAATGAGTATGTGGCCAGGATGGTGTGGGTCATGTGTGATGGTGTGATTTTGGCTGCCATTTTGAGGCAGCGACTACAATATCCCTTCGACGATGGGGAGGTCAAAGCTGATGATGGACTGGACTGGGCAGTGGTCACAACTTTTTGTAGTCTTTTCCGCTCTTGGACGTTCAAGTTGCTGAACCAGGCCACGATGCAACCAGTCAGAATGCTCTCCACCGTGCACCTATAGAGGTTTAGGAGAATCCTCTTCGACATGCCGAATCTCCGTAATCTTCTCGGGAAGTAGAGTCGCTGATGTGCCTTCTTTATAAGTCCATTGGTGTGCTGGGTCCAGGAAAGATCTTCGGAAATATGCATGCCCAGGAATTTGAAGTTATTGACCCTCTCCACCATCGTCCCATTGATGTGAACATGATTGTGGGTCATCATCCTTCCTCTGCCAAAGTCCACAATCAGTTCCTTGGTCTTACTGATGTTGAGAGCCAGGTTGTTGTTCTGGCACCATTTGGTCAGTCGGTCGATCTCACTTCTATACTCTGACTCATCTCATCTGTGATTCGTCCGACAACAGTGGTGTCGTCGGCGAACTCTATGATGGAGTTCGCACTATGTCTTGCTACACAGTCATGAATATAGAGTGAGTAGAGCAGGGGGCTGAGCATGCAACCTTGAGGTGCTCCTGTACTGATTATCGCTGAGGATGAAGTGTTTCTGCCAATTCGAACAGACTGTGGCCTGTAGGTGAGTAAGTCGAGGATCCAATTGCAGAGGGATGCGCAGAGACCCAGTTCCGTGAGTTTTGTAACCAGCTGGGAAGGGATGATGGTATTAAACGCCGAGCTGTAATCTATAAACAACAGCCTGACGTAAGGACACCAGGGACAATTAAATTTTTTTTTTACTGACGCCAATTTAACCGGTAATGTCTTTGGAGTGTGGGAGGAAACCAGAGCATCCGGGGAAAAACCATGCAGTCACAGGGATAATGGACAAACTTGCAGATTTATTTAATTAACAATGTAAGATTCTTGTGGTATGATTTGACCTGGTGTCTCTAGATTAATCAGAACAGTGCTGCACGGGAACAGGTCCTATGGCCTGTTGAACAGGTCCTATGGCCCACCATAGGTCGAACTGACATCATGTAGCAATGTTACATAATTTTGAGATTTTAAAAATAAAGTCTGCAATTTATCCCATCAGATAAAGCATAAAAATAAGTTTAATTTGACACCTAATTCACTTTCATATCTTCAGTATTAAAAAAGTTATGGCCATTTTCATACTCGGAAATTAGCATCTTGTTCCCTATTGCTTTTCCATTGACTTAACACAAAAGCTGTGATCGAGGACAGTAAAAAGCCCATAACTTTCTTAAAAATTAAGAGAACTGAAAGACATTTTCAGTTATTATAGATGGAAGCATTCTGAAACAAATATGAAACAATCTTACTTAGATGACATGAAATTAAAGCATATAATTAGTTAGTTACCTAATTGTAGCTAATTACAAAATTCAATTACTAGATCTAAACATCTATCAATTTCTTAAGAATATATTAACATTTTTAAATAGCCGAAGTGTCCAAATAACATTCACACAAGAATTCACAATATAACATAATTTTTAAATCTCATTGTCATGAATTTACAGGCCAAATGGAAGGAATTGAATGTATAATACCTGTAAATTAATGGCCATTTAAATCATTATGCGAGTGAGGTTTTCTGGAACGCGATCATTTGGAACGTTGATTTGCGGTGAATTTAACCCCGTATCGGCATGAAAAATTCTGCCATTAGTTCGGGGAAAAGAATCACCGTTTCGCATTAAAAAAATATGAATTAAAGGCTTCTTAAGAAGCACTTTTATACATTAAAATAAACTATTTTTGTTTACCTGTCCCGTGTGTGAAATCCGTCCCCGTTGTCGGCGTTGACGGCTTTCGAAGCTGATTTTAAAATAACTCCAGCGCTGACATTGTCGATTTAATAAAAATAAAAAATACACAAAACGCCCGTAGGAACGATTTTTCCGCAAACGCTTGTACTCCAACTAAATATAATACAGGACAAGGTAGGAGAAACCCGCGTTTTAACCCCGCCCCCCCCCCTCAAAGGCGCCAAAATCGCGCACACGGCCGGTGGCAGAATTGCAGCGCCGCTGAAGATAAGTATTGTAACATACCTACATCATGTTTGGTACATTTAGCAACCAGTAAGAAATGGAGGACTGAATATTGACAGTGCAACTGCCCATGCAGTTGGTATTGAGGCCATTTGCAACCCTTAAAGAATTCTGTACCACCTCACCTGTCCATGTTCTCCAGGGATGCTGCCTGACCCGCTGAGTTACTCCAGCGCTTTATGTTTTAAAGCCCTGTCCCACGGTACGAGTTCATTCCAAGAGCTCTCCCGAGTTTGCCCTGATTCGAACTCGGAGATTTACGGTAATGGCCACTCGTCAGTACTCGGGGCTCTCTTGGACATTTTTTAACATGTTGAAAAATCTTCACGAGTCTTCCCGTGCTTACCTGCCATTAGCGGGTCTTCCCGAGTACCTGCCGTTAGCGTTGCGAGCCGCTAAGAGACGTCCCCGAGCTCCGACGTACCCGCTACGTTCATTCTACGTGCTTACCACGAGTTTGATTTTTTTTAAACTCGGGAGAACTCTTGGAGTGAACTCGTACCGTGGGACAGGGCTATTATTCTGTACCACCTGTTCATTAGCAAGTGTGACGTCGGAGGAGGTTTACAAACATGTTTTTATATCTTTATATGAAGCCACAAAATCACGAGATATCAAATAGAGGTGAATCATAAAAACAATTTTACGGGCTATTGCATTACCTTCCAACATTGCTACACCTTCAAGGAATGTGCTAAAGGTAGTATACCTGTGTGTCTTGTTATAACAGAAGCTTGCTTCAACACAACAGCTTAGGAATGTCTGTGTGTGCTTGCGCTGAGCTGGGGATCGGAGAACAGGAATTAAGACAGTCATGTATTTTTCCTGACCTGTTCATGGCAATGGATATGAAAATTCTATCATATTATTCATTGCTGCCTGATGAGACTGAGATATTTAATTTTCTCTGTCCTCACATCACCGATCATTCTTAAGCTAGACATGTGAGCAACTCCAACATGTTCTACCAGCCCTGGTGATCATATCAGGCACAGAAGCTTGAAAGTGCACACCACCAGAGTCAGGAACAGCTTCCTCCCCTCTATTTAGTTTGGAGAGATACAACGTGGAAACAGGTGCATGCTAACTATCGATCACTCGTACACTAGTTCCATGTTATCCCACTTTCACATCCTACACACTGGGGGCAATTTACAGAAGCCAATTAACCTACCAACCTGCATGTCTGTGGAGTGTGGGAGGAAACCGGAGCACCCGGAGAAAATCCACATGGTCACGGGGAGAAAGTACAAACTCCGCGAAGACAACACCCATAGTCAGGATCGAGCCCGGGTCTCTGGCGCTGTAAGGCAGCAACTCTACTGCTGCTCCTCCGAGAGTCATAGACGTACAACATGGAAATAGGCCCTTCGGCCCAACTTGGCCATGCTGACCACAATGCCTGTCTTTGCTAATCTCTTTTTCGTAAGGGAGCATCCGTGATGACACTGGTCTCCATGAGATTTGCAAAGAGTGGATGGAATACAAGGCCTCACTGCAAAGCCACTGAGGCAGAGTGTAGGAGCAACACACAGGACTATCCAGCCACCTCACGGACCACAGAACTGAAGTGGAACAAAACCCATCCTTGGCCCAGAGGGACAGTGTCAGAAGAAGAGGTACTGGATCAATTAATTCCATTCCAGCTTCAGTGATTCCACCTCCTCCACTTTGCTTCTCACTGACCCTCGGGTTTCCTGTTAAATCTTTCCCCTCTCACCTTAAACCCATGTCTTCTGATTCATGATTCCCTTACTGAAAGACCTATCAATTCCCCTCATGAATTTATACAGCTCTATAAGATCACCCCTCATCCTCCTGCGCTCCAATGGATAAAGCTCTAGCCTGCCCGATCCTGGCAACATCCTTGTGTTTCTTCTCTGCAGCCATTCCATTTTAATGACCTCCTTCCTATAGGAGGATAAGCAAAACGGAACACACTACTCCAGATTGCATGTGTGTTCTTTCCCTCCCTACAATAACCTGTAACAGTAAATCAAATAAAAAATAATGTTTAGCATGCGGTTATCGTGCAATGGGACGCATTCACTCTGTTTTATTACAGACTCTAAAAGCTGGTAAATTCCTGTACACTCCCCTGATCTGACACCAGATTTCTTGACCTCTACAGGGTTGATACTTTACAGTCCATGGACTAGCCTGCTAAGAGATTTGGTTTAATGAAATAACCTCATAATAAAACTTAGCTACTGTGGTTCAAAGTAGGCCTTGGCTATCCTGTTGTTTTCCCAAACTGGGGAGTTTCCAAGATCAGTTGTGATATCCCCGGCTTTGCTGACTTGGTCTGAACTCGAACGTGGACCTTCCTAGTTCCCCTTGATGTGGTTTCAAGTACTGATCAATTCTGGAATCATTCAGGACTAGCGCTCAAAATAGCTCAGTCCTTCGAGTTCGGGTAACATCCATGTAAATCTTCTCTTCTGTGTCACCGGTTGTTGAAGTCTATATTTTACCTCTCGGACATAAACCTTTCCTCCTGTGAGCACTCTGGCATCAGTTTACCCAGTCCCTCACTAACAGGACAATCTGTGGTCACGTTGAGAAACTAGAGGATGCGGTGAAGCCCTCGTAACAATGAGAACGTGCAAACTCCACAGAGACAGTACTGGAACTCAGGATTGAATCCAGGTTGTTGGAGTTGGCAGGCAGTAACACTAGGGTGGCACAGTGGAGCAGCGGTAGAGTTGCTGCCTTACAGCGCAAGAGACCCGGGTTTGATCCTGACTCTGGATGCTGTCTGTATGGGGTTTATACATGGCATCAGAGCTGCGAGGCTGTACTGATGGGGGAGTTAGGCAGTACAATGGCAGAGCAGGTCGTGCTGCTGCCTCACAACTCCAGCAACCTGGTTCAACCCTCCGTTCCAGTGCTTTCTTTCTATGTGGAATTTGCAGGTTCTCATTGTAACAAGAGGATTTCCCCAGGATCCTTTGCAGACGCTAACGTACAGAAACCTGTACGTCTTTGGAGTGTGGGAGGAAACCGGAGCACCCGGAGAAAACCCACGTGGTGACAGGGATTAAGGACGTGGGTTTAAGTAGCATTAAGGACAATCACAAATGATTTTAAAAATTCAGAACTAGAGAGAGAGTGGGACCTCTCAGGAATCAAAGCGGTCACCTGTGTGTGGAGCCACAGGAGATGGGCAAGGTCCTCAATGAGTATTTCTCCTCTGTATTTACAGAGGAGAAAGACAGTAGAACGGTGGAACTTGGGGCAGTCAATGGAAGTGTTTTGAGAGTGTTACCATCGAAGAAGTACTGAAGGTACTGTTGTGTATGAAGGTAGACAAATCTCCAGGGCCTGATCAGATATATCCAAGGACATTGCGGGAAACTGGATAGGAAATTGCGGGAGGCCTGATGGAAATTTAAGAGTCATCCTTAAATACAAGAGAGGTGCTGGAAGACTGGAGGGTGGCAAATGTTGTGCCTCTTTTCAAGAAGGGCTGCAGGGAAAATGCTGGGAACTATAGGGCGGTGAGCTTAACATCTGTAGTTGGAAGTTACTGGAGAGTATTCTGAAGGATAGGTTATACAGGCATTTGGATGGGCCAGGGCTGATTAGGGATAGTCAGCATAGTTTTGTACGTGGGAGGTCGTGTCTCACAAATCTGATTGATTTTTGGAAGACGTGACCAAAAAGGTTGTTGAGGGCAGAGCTGTAGATGTTGTGCACATGGACTTCAGTAAGGCGTTCGACAAGGTTCCGCATGGTAGGCTGCTCTGGAAGGTTAGATCGCATGGGATCCAAGGAGAGATAGCTGAATGGATAGCAAATTGGCTCCATGGAAGGAAGCAGAGGGTGATGGTGGAAGGTTGCTTCTCGGACTGGAGGCCTGTGACTAGTTCGGTGCTGGGCCCGTTACTGTTTGTCACTACATCAATGATTTGGATGAGAACATACAGGGCAAGATTAGCAAGTTTGCTGATGATACAAAAGTGAGTGGTTTTGCAGATAGTGAAGATGGTTGTGAACGATTGCAGCAGGATCTGGATCGATTGGCCAGGTGGGCGGAGGAATGGTTGTTGGAATTTAATACAGAGAAATGTGAGGTGTTGCATTTTGGGCCGTTGAACAAGGGCAGGACCTATACAGTGAATGGCAGGCCTCTGGGTAGCATTGTAGAGCAGATGGATCTAGGAGTACAGTTGCATGGTTTCTTGAAGGTCGAGTCGCAGGTAGATAAGGTGGTCAAAAAGGCTTTTGGCACTTTGGCCTTTATCTGTCTGAGTATTGAGTATAGAAGTTGGGAGGTCATGTTGCAGTTGGATACCATCTAGTCCTGGCAACATCCATAGAGACTAGAGAGGTGTGAGCTATAGGGAGAGGTTGAGTAGGTTGGGTCTCTATTCGATGGAGCGCAGGAGGATGAGGGGTGATCTTATAGAGGTGTACAAGATCATGAGAGGAATTGATTGGGTAGATGCACAGAGTCTCTTGCCCAGAGTAGGGGAATCGAGGACCAGAGGACATATGTTCAAGGTGAAGGGGAAAATATTTAATGGGAATCCGAGCGGTATCTTTTTCAGATAAAGGATGGTGGATGTATGGAACAAGCTACCAGAGGAGGTAGTTGAGGCTGGGACTATCCCATAGTTTAAGAAACAGTTTGACAGGTACATGGATAGGACAGGCTTGGATGGATATGGACCAAGCGCAGGCAAGTAGGACTAGTATAGCTGGGACATTGTTGGCCGATATTGGGCAAGTTGGGCCGAAGGGCCTGTTTCCACACTGTATCACTCTATGACTCTCCAATGAGATAGATAGTAGCGCAGGGCTACTCTCTAGTTGTTGATAGGTTGGTTCAGTTGCCCTATAACAGCTGGGAAGAAACTGTACCTGAATCTGGACGTGTATGTTTTCACACTCTGTACCTTTTGCCTCATGGGAGAGCAGAGAAGAGGGAGTGGCCAGGGTGCAACTCGTCCTTAATTATGCTGTTGGCCTTGCCGAGGCAGCGTGAGGTGCAAATGGGGTCAATGGAACAGTGATGGTCTGGGCTGCGTCCACAATTCCTTGAAATTTCTTGCGGTCTTGGATGGAGCTGTTCCCAAACCATGCTGTGATGCTGTTTATTGATTATTTGTGTCCCTGCCAATGTTTACATTAATTATCTCTCTAATTGGTACTGAACTGCAGAGGCAGTGAATGGCCATTGGCATTGGTGGTCTACACAAGAACATAAGTAGTGAGTACAGGAAAAAGCATTCAGCCCTCAGAGAGTGCTGCTCAACACAACTCATTCAACATGATCATGGCACGTCAAGTACAATATATCTGTCCCCTAATTCCCTGATTCTTTTAATATCCAGAAATCTATTGATTTCTATTTTAGATGTAATCAATAACTGAGTTTCCACTGCCCTCCAGTGTAGAAGGTTCCTAAGGCTCAGTCATAAAAATAATTACTTTCTTAATGCAGCCCTAAACGGCCTGCACTTTGTTCTGAGAATGCGATGCATGCTTCCAGACTCCTTAGCCAGAGGAACCATCTACGCTTGTCCCATTCACCTGCATTTGGCTCACATCCCTCTACACCTTTCCTCTCCAGGCAACTGTCCAAGTGTCCTTTAAATTATGTTATAGCACCTGCCTCAACTATCCCCTCTAGCAACTTATTCCATATACCCACCACCCTCTGAGTAAGAAAGTTACCCCTCAGGTTCCTATTAAATCTTGCCCCTTTTATCTTAAACCTATACAGGTTTACTCTGTTTTACCCTGGGGGAAAAAGAATTGTGCATTCACCCTATCTATTCCCTTCATGATTTTATACACCTACATAAGATCATCCCTCAGTCTCCTGTGCTCCAAGAAATAAAGTTCTAGCCTGCTCAACCTCTCCCTACAGGTCAGGCCCTCGAGCCCTGGCATCATCCTGGTTAATGTGAGAGAGGCTGTTATGTATTAAAAACAAAGGACACAAAGTGCTGGAGTAACTCAGCAGGTCAGACAGAATCTCTGGAGAACATGGACAGGTGACATTTTGGGTTGGGACCCTTCTTCAGACTCCCAGTCTGCAGTATTTTGATTCTGCTGTTATGTATTAGACTTTAGAACTGCAGGGTGGAAACAGGCTCTTCAGCCCACCGAGTCCACGCTGACCAGCGATCACTCCATCCACTAGCACTATCCCACACACGAGGGGTAATTTACAATTTTTACTGAAGCCAATGAACCTACAAACCTGCACGTCTTTGGAGTGTGGGAGGAAACCGGAGCAAACCCACACGGGTCATGGGGAAAACGTACTATCTCCATGCAGACAGCACCCATAGTCAGGATCAAGTTTTCAGTCCAGGAAACTTCCTTTTTCATTTGACAGATGCTGTTATGTTTTTTTTTTTAAAAGGACACAGAGTGCTGGAGTAACTCAGCAGGTCTGGCAGCATCTCTTGAGAACATGGATTGGTGACACTTTGGGTCAGCACCCTTCTTCAGATTCCCAGTCTGCATTTCCTTGTTTCTACGATTATGTTAAGACTTGCATTAATTGTTCAGTTGGACCAAGGGTTCTGCACACTTAAGGTTAATGTTACAGCTATGTGCTTGGAAGGCTACTGTGGAGAGCAGGCTGAGAACTCCAGTGAAGGGGAGATTGTGTAAAACTCTTGTCCTCCAAACTGCATTCCTACCAGCTGGTTGGACAGGTTTGCTCACAGTCCATTTGCTGAATATCTACCTTGCATTCTTAAGGGCTTAACAAATCACATAAACAATGTTGAGGCTTTGCCTGTCTTTGCAAACTTCCTGTTAATAGCAAGAAGACAAAGATATCATTAAGGCGTTCTCCTCTATACCTGATACAGATGAACATCCCAAAATAAACGGGACCCGTAGAGTTCTAAAGTATTAAAGGAATTACACACAACATATTGAAATATTTAACCAAATGCAAATGTCATCAGCTAACAAACAACTTGCACTGAAACTTATAAGTAGTTCGATCCTGTCTACGGGTGCCGTCTGTGCGGAGTTTGTATGTTCTCTCTGTAACCGGGATGGGTTTTCTCCAGGTGCTCTAGTTTTCGTCCGCATGCAAATAAAGTGCAGGTTTGTAGGATAAATGGCTTTGGTAAATTGCCACATTTGTGTAGGGTACCAAAGTGGGATAAATAGAACTAGTGTACATGTGAATGATAGTCAACATGGATTCGGTGGACCAAAGTGCCCATTTCCATGTTTAGTTTCCAACTAAACTAAACTAACCCAAACTAAACCGGGAGACAGAAGGACAGGTCCAAACCCACAATGTTGTCTATCCATTCCCTCCACAGATGCTGCTGACCTGTTGACTAGATGAGGCAGAGGTTCACCTGCACCT
The DNA here is from genome assembly GCA_038087875.1 of Malacoraja senta. NCBI lineage: Eukaryota > Metazoa > Chordata > Chondrichthyes > Rajiformes > Rajidae > Malacoraja > Malacoraja senta. The sequence goes on from CM075983.1 coordinate 46,281,168, forward strand.
CCTCCAACCTCATCTATTGCATCCGCTGCTCTAGGTGTCAGCTGCTCTATGGAGACCAAGCGCGGGCTTGGCGATCGCTTTGCTCAACACCTCCGCTCAGTTCGCATTAAACTACCTGATCTCCCAGTGGCTGAACACTTGAACTCCCCCTCCCATTCTGAATCCGACCTTTCTGTCCTGGGCCTCCTCCATGGCCAGAGTGAGTCCCATCGCAAATTGGAGGAGCAGCACCTCATATTTCGCTTGGGTAGTTTACACCCCAGCGGTATGAACATTGATTTCTCCAATTTCAGGTAGTCCTTGCTTTCTCCCTCCTTCCCCTCCCCTTCCCAGCTCTCCCAGAGCCTACTGTCTCCACCTCTTCCTTCTTCCCGCCACCCCCCCACCCCCACCCCCACCCCCACATCAGTCTGAAGAAGAGTCTCGACCCAAAACGTCACCTATTCCTTCGCTCCATAGATGCTGCCTCACCCGCTGAGTCTCTCCAGCGTTTTTGTCTACCTGTTGAATTACCCCAGCACTTTGTGCTTTGTGCAAGCAGTTTAGGGTTTTGAAAATAAAGAACACAGAATGGAGACACCAGAAACTGCAGATTCTGGAATCTTGAACAAATGATAACAATGCTACAGAAACTCAGCAGGTCTGGCAGCTTCTGTGGAGGGAATGGACATATGACGTTTCAGGTCAGGATCTTTCTGCAGATTGATGGTGTAGAAAGGAGAAAGCTAGATGCGAGAGATAGGGGTTGGGCAAAGCCAGGCAAGTGATAGATGGAAATCAAAGACAAAGTGCTGGAGTAACTCAGTGAGTCAGCCTGGAGAATACAGATAGGTGAAGTTTTGTGTCGGGTCCCTTCAGGGATGTAGCCTGACCTGCAGACCCAATCTGCTCAACCTCTCCCTGTAGCTCAGACTATCAAGTCCTGGTACATCCTCGTAAATCTTCTCTGAACCCTTTCAAACTTGACAAAATCTTTCCGATAACATGGTACCCAGAACCAAACACAATACTCCAAATGCAGCCTCACCCAACGTCTTTTACAACTGCAACACGACCTCCCAACTTCTATACTCAATACTCCGACTGATGGAGGCCAATGTGCCAAAAGCTTTTTTGGCCACCCTATCTACCTGTGACGCCACCTTCAAGGAAATATGTACATACACTCCTTGATCCCTCTGCTCGACCAATCTCCCCATAGCCCCACCATTCACTGTGAAGGTCCTGCACATTAGAGATGCTGCCTGACCCGCTCAGTTCTTACAGCACTTTGTGTTTTGTTCAATGCATCTATATGATGATTAGCTCCTCAGATATATTTGTTCGAAAAACTCAAGATGGGTCTGGATCTGTCCTTGTGAGTCTGTGGATCTGCAGAGAGCAAATCAGCAGGCAATGAGGAGAAAATGTACAGGGCTTTTAAGGTGAAGGGGGAAAGATTTAATAGGAATCTGAGGAGTAACATTTTTTACACAAAGGGAGGTGGGTGCATGGAAACTGCTGCCGGAGGAGGTAGTTGAGGCAGGTACTCATCATGACATTTAAGAGACATTTGAACAGGTACATGGATAGGATAGGTTTAGAGGGTGTAGGAAGGAACTGCAGATGCTGCTTTACACTGAAAGACACAAAATGCCGGAGTAACTCGGGGGTCAGGCAGCATCTCTGGAGAAAAAGGAATAGGTGACTTTTCGGGTTGAGACCCTCCTTCAGACGGGTCTTGACCCGAAACGTCACCGATTCGTTTTTCTGAGTTACTCCAGAGTTTTGTGCCTATCTTATGTTTTGAGGGATGAGTGGCAGTTGAGACCAGACCACAAGCCCTTGGGCCCAACTTGCCTGCACCAGCCAACGCGCTCCATTTCAGAAGAAAATTACAAAAATAGGCTGGGAAACATTCAGCAGGTCAGGCAGCATCTGTGGAAAGAGAGACAGATGCTCATTAACAAATGTATGTGCTGGAAATCTCAGTGTGAAGAATCTTCTGAAGGTTTCCGGCATTTAAAAAAAGACAATGAGCATCTGTTATTCTTTCCACAGATACTGCCTGATCTCCTGAGTGTTTCCTGCATCTTCTGTTTAGACAATAGATGCAGGAGCAGGCCATTTGGCCCTTCGTGCCAGCACCGCCATTCAATGTGATCATGGCTGATCATCCCCAATCAGTACCCCGTTCCTGCCTTCTCCCCATATCCCCTGACTCCTCTATTTTTAAGAGCCCTATCTAGCTCTCTCTTGAAAGCATCCAGAGAACCTGCCTCCACCGCCCTCTGAGGCAGAGAATTCCACAGACTCACCACTCTCTGTGAGAAAAAGTGTTTCCTCGTCTCCGTTCTAAATGGCTTACTCCTTATTCTTAAACTGTGGCCCCTGGTTCTGGACTCCCCCAACATCGGGAACATGTTTCCTGCCTCTCGTGTGTCCAAGCCCTTAACAATCGTATATGTTTCAATGAGATGCCCTCTCATCCTTCTAAACTCCAGAGTGTACAAGCCCAGCTGCTCCATTCTCTGCAGGCCAGAGTTGCTGCCGAGGCATGTAAGCAATCAGGAGGGGTTGCATCACACAGCAGTCGTTTCACGTGCGGTCGACAATACTGAGACAAGCTTTTTTTTTTAAAGGAAAGTTCCACTCGGCGTGGACCTTAAATTCCCTGCCACTGTGTCTGGGTCGACAGTCAAGCCCCGTGGATCTTAATCCACTAATTTAACCATGGTGTGTGGTACATCTTGTACATTCGTGTTATGTATACAGTCAAGCCCCGTGTGTATGCTTACATGACGGGGCCGCTGCTTTGAAATATTCATCATTGGTTACAGAGGGAGTGCTTTGGAGTTGAACGATAGAGATATAGGTAGAGAGAGTGACAGTGGGAGAGAGAGACAGGGGGGAGATAGGGGCGGGAGACGGGGGAGAGACGGAAGGAGAGAGAGAGAGCTGCGATTGGAAAGAGTACATTGCCCTTTTAAGTGGCTGAGAGGGTGGAGTTTGTAACTTTAGAGACGATTACCGAACTGTAGGAGGAGATATTTTTCCACCTGGACAGGTTGGGACGTTGGAGCAAGGATTTTGTAACTCGGTGTGAGCGCTGTGCCGAGGGCAGGGGGGAGGAAGAGGAAGAGGAAGAGGAGAAGGTTTGAGTTGAGTGGGGTGAGGATTCCGAGTTGCAAGTGGTCTCTCGTTGTCAGGAGCGATGTGGGCTCTAGCGCGGGGCTCGGCTTCTGTCTGGTTGACGGTGGCTCAGCTACTCTGGCTGCAATGTTCGTTCGCCAGCTCCTTCTGGACGGCGTACATCAACATCAGCTTCAACGAGCCCGTGGCCAACCGCACGGTGCAGGAGAAGACGGAGAGCGGCGTGTACGGCCTGGACTCGCCGCTGGACAACGTCCGGGGACAGGTGGGCATCGCGCAGTCGGGCCAGGGCTTCGGCTGCGACCCGGACGTCCCGTACCTCAGACCCGACCCCCACCAGCCTTGGGTGGCCCTGATCGGGAGAGGGGACGGTTGCACCTTCTCCGAGAAGATCCTCAACGCCGCCGAGCAAGGGGCGAGTGCGGCTGTCATCTTCAACTACCCAACGCCAAGCAACGAAGTGGTCCAAATGTCCCATCCTGGTAAGTACTGGACCCACCAGCAACAAAGTCCACTCTCTCCCGGGACAACTCTCATCCATTTTATACCGCTTTAACCCAGACAAAACTTTCCACTGACGGCATAATCCTTCCACCGATCAAACTAGCTTTACATCAGAGAAACATACAAACATAGAAAATAGGTGCAGGAGGAGGCCATTCGGCCCTTCGAGCCAGCACTGCCATTCATTGTGATCATGGCTGATCGTCCCCAATCAATAACCCGTGCCTGCCTTCTCCCCATATCCCTTGACTAGAGCTATCTAACTCTCTCTTAAATCCATCCAGTGATTTGGCCCCCACTGCCCTCTGTGGCAGGGAATTCCATTCAGAAACAGGCCCTTCGGCCCATCTCCCCCCGTGCTGAAGATAGACACTAAAATATCACATGTGACATGTCTCTGTTTTGCATACCGTACATAAAGTATGCAAAATGTTGGAGTAATTCAGCGGGTCAAGCAGCATCTCTCGAGAACAGGAATAGGTGGCGATTCGGGTCGAGACCCTTCTTCAGACTGAGAGTCGGGGGAGAGGGAAAGTCGAGGTATGGGAAGGTACAAAGAAACGTCACCTATTCCTTCTCCTGAGATACTCTCTGTCCCGCTGACTTACTCCAGCTTTGTGTGTCTATCTTTGGTGTAAACCAGCATCTGCAGTTCCTTCGTACACAGTAGCTTGTCCCCCATCTTAGTACACGCCTGTAGCTCACTAGTACTACGTGGCCCACCATGCTGGGATGTATACAGATGAAGGGAAGGGAGGGGGGGTAATGAGTGAGGAGGATTGTGCTTAGTTTTAGAATATTTGCAGCATTGGAAAGGGGTGTTTGGATTTGCACGCCTGGGTTTTATTTTAGATTTGTTTTGGTGGGGTGGGGGTGTGGATTGTGAAAGGGTTGTTTTGTGCTGGGACCGCTGGATAAAAGAGGGGGCTTTTATGAAACTTTGACTTTCACCGCCGCATCAAAGGCACCTTGTGGGGGACTCAAACTCAGACTGCAAACAACACAGCCAGGGTTGCTTTTATTTATTTAACGTGATGCAACGCGGTGAATGTTATGCCAGCTGTTAAGGGTCGCCAGGAGAAATAGTCGGATTTAAACAGATAGTTACTGGAATTCCTCCGGTTACTTTAATTCCAGTCTTTGTCTGTCTCTCTGGGCGCTTTAATCTCCCATCTTCAGAAACTTCCCCCCACACACCCCCACACTGACCTTCGGGTCTCCTTTGCTTCCGCATTACGCCTTGTCTCCACCCTGACCCCCCCCCCCCCCAAAACTCACTCAGCCTCCCTTGTCTCCCCCTCTCTCGCCCCTCCCCTCTCTCGCCCCTCCCCTCTCTCTCCCCTTCTCCTCCCCCTCCCCCTCTCCCGCCTCTCCTCCCCCTCTCTCGCCCCTCCCCGCCTCTCCTCCCCTCTCTCGCCCCCCTCTCCCGCCCTTCCCCCCTCTCAACCACCCCCCCCCTCTCTCACCCTCCTCCCTCACCCCCGAAGATTCTGTTTCCATGTTATATTTCTAAAGTATAGTTCTAAAGCGGGAAATTGGGACTAGTGGAAATGGGCAAAATGATTAACATGATGAGCCAAAGGCCCCATTATTGTACTGGGTGACTCTGTACAATGTGACGTTGACTCAGCAGGGCAAGCAGCATCTGTGGAATGAAAAACCGAGTTAATGTTTCAGGTTGGAGGACGGAACAGTGGTGTAACAGTAGAGTTGCTGCCCTACAGCACCAGAGACCCGGGTACGATCCTGACTACGGCTGGTTCTCCCTGTGACCAAGTGGGTTTTTTCCGGGTGCTCCAGTTTCCTACCAGATTCCAAGGACGTGCAGGTTAATTGGGCTCTGTAAATTGACCCTCGTGTGTACGATAGTACGAGTGCACGGGTGATCACTAGTCCGCGCAGACTCGGTGGTTGAAGAGCCTGTTTCCGTGCCGTATCTCTAAACTAAACTACAAATTGAGTTAATAAAAAGGGCCGATAAATAATATAGATTTCGGGAAATTGACACAATACATGAATCTTGTAGAAACAAGGATCTGCAGATGCTGGTTTACCAAGGAAAGAAACAAAGTGCTGAAGTAACTTAGTGGGTCAGGCAGCATCCCTGGAGAGCATGCAGAGGTGACATACCCAGAAACGTCCTGACCCGAAATGTCGCCTATCCGTGTTCTTCAAGGATGCTGATTCTGACCTACTGAGTTACTCCAGCATTTTGGCTTTTTTTTTATCGGCAGGATCTTGTCGGTAGTACTGCAACAGACCTCAGTGTCTTTGCATCAGTGGATGAAGGCAGGATGAATGCAAACTCGATTTCCATCTTGTAGCAAGGGGAGGCTTTCTGAAGTGGAGGTCATGCCCCACAGTGGTCATGCCTCCAAACCTTCCTACCAGGATGTGACCATTGGGCTGGTGACCATTGACCACTTGGGCAATGTGTATGACTGTGTATCCTGAACTAATGGTATTATAATTCAATAAACAATGGATATCTTAAAGATTTGAGGGTGGGATTCTTTAAATAAATTCCCCCTTTTTATGTGAAAATAAGGGGAAATTGCTGGCAATGTTGGAAGAACAAAATTCATGTAAGATTGGTGCAAATGGGTGGTTGAGTGTCAGACTCAGTGGGCCAAAGAGCCTGTTCCTTGTTGCAGCACTATGACTCTTAAGATTTGCTTGTTGTCAGTGCAGTTCAGAAGAACAAGAGGCAACATCATTGAGATATAGAAGAACGAGGGTTTGACATGGTCGATGACAAAGGGTCATTTTCTCAAGATGGATTTTTTTTAGAACTGGTGGGATTTTGTCTCAAGGAAAGTGGATATCCATTCAGGACTGTGAGGATTCTTTACTGGGGGAGAGGGCTGTCAAACTTAGGAGTTCACCCAGAGATTGTAGATGCTTGGACACTGGATGGATTGGTGGAGGTTGGGATTGGTGGGAAAGTTGCATTGAGGCTGAGACGAGGGATCGCTGGTCGGCGTGGACTCGGTTGGCCAAAGGGCCTGTTTCCACACTCTATCTCTAAACTAAAACTACACTAAACAGAGGATCTTTGGTTGGAGTAGTAGGCCGGAAGGAGCACGTGATCTCCACCCCCACTTTCTGCATCTGTTTTGAAACTAGGATGAGGTAAACCGTTGAAAGAGGAACAGTGTTAATTTTGTCTGTCTGTCTTTCTTCCACCAATGCTGAGTGTTTCCATCTTTTTCTGTTTCTCATTTTGGATGTCCAGATTTTTTTTTTCCAATTGCGGCACAGTGGCGCAGCTGGTAGAGCCGCTTCCTCTCAATGCCGTAGTTCAATCCTGACTTTGGGTGTTGCCTGTGTGTGGAGTTTGTACATTCTCCCTGTGACCGCATGGGTTTCCTCCCACATCAATGTTTGTAGGTTCATTGGCTTCTGTAAGTTGCCCCACGTGTGTAGGGAGTGGATGAGAAAGTTGGATAACACAGAACTAGTGTGAATGGGTGATCAATGGTCGATGTGGGCTGAAGGGCCTGTTTCCACGCTGTTTCTCCAAAGTGAAAACACAATCAATTTCATGATTAAATTGTGGCCCGTCAGCTTTTTTACACCGATGCCTTTCACAGGTTCTGAAGCACGTTTCAGCCAAAACTTGGCATTGTTATTGTGTTTTGTATTGTTAGAAACACGGCATCCATCCATATCCATTTCGTCCCATAAACAATGTCATAATGATTAGTTGTTCTGTTTCAGTAATGTTGGAAGGGATATATGGGTCATGGAGACATATATGAAGGCAGTAAAGCCATGGAACATGTGTGAATAATACAGAGCATTCTTTAGCGTTTATCAGAATGATCAGCTGGTTATAAATGAGAATGGTAAAACAATTCAGTAACCACACTTTTACTGTACTGTAGGTTAATGGGTCATGGAGACAAACTTAAAAAAATAAAAAACATTGCTGTTAGTTAAAAACATCACTGCAGTTAACAAAAGCAGGCTGAACTTTTCACAAGTTTAGTTAAGAAATACAAAATGGAAACCAGGCCCGGGACAAAGTGTTAGAATAACTCAGCAGGTTTGGCAGCCTCTGTGGAGAACATGGATGGGCGATGTCTCGGGTCGAGACCCTTCTTCAAACTGGAAGAAACAGGCCCTTGAGTCCACGCCGACCATCGATCGATCACCCGTTCACACTAGTTCTATGTTATCTCACTGACTCAACCACTCCTTGCACAATAGGGGTGATTTAGAGAAGCCAATAAACCTACAAACCTGCACGTCCTTGGGATGTAGGAGGAAACCGGAATACCCAGAGGTTACCCACCTTTTCATGGGGAGCTGGTGCAAATTCACACACAGACAGCACCCGAGGTCAGGAACAATCTCTGGTGCTTTGAGGCAGCAGCACTACCAGCTGCACCACTGTGCTGTACTGCCGGAAATGGATCGAGTGATTGCCAAATCAACAAGGCAAAATGTAGATGGTTACACTGAGGAAACCAGTTGTATATATATTTGGACTGCTTTTTTATTGCAATGGTACATTGTTGTCACATTTGGTTTTTCATTCCCTCTCCTTATTCAATGATGCAGTAGAATATTAATGATGGATTTGGAACATTGTGCAGTGATTGTGCTCTGTGCTCTAGTTCAGAATCTATATGATTTACAGTGCCCTCCATAATGTTTGGGACAAAGACCCATCATTTATTTATTTGCCTCTGTACTCCACAATTTCAGATTTGTAATAGAAAAAAGTCGCATATGGTTAAAGTGCACTGTCAGATTTTATTAAAGGCCATTTTTATACATTTTGTTTTCACCATGTAGAAATTACAGCAGTGTTTATATATAGTCTCCCCATTTCAGGGCACCATAATGTTTGGGACACATGGCTTCACAGGCGTTTGTAATTGCTCAGGTGTGTTTAATTTCCTCCTTAATGCAGGTATAAGAGAGCTCTCAGCACCTAGTCTTTCCTCTAGTCTTTCCATCACCTTTGGAAACTTTTATTGCTGTTTATCAACATGAGGACCAAAGTTGTGCGAATTGAAGTCAGAGAACCCATTATATGACTGAGAAACAAGAATAAAACTGTTAGAGACATTAGCCAAACCTTAGACTTACCAAAATCAACTGTTTGGAACATCATTAAGAAGAAAGAGAGCACTGGTGAGCTTACTAATCGCAAAGGCAGGCCAAGGAAGACCTCCACAGCCGATGACAGAAGAATTCTCTCTATAATAAAGAAAAATCCCCTAACACTTGTCCGACAGATCAGAAACACTCTTCAGGAGTCAGGTGTAGATTTATCAATGACCACTGTCCGCAGAAGACTTCATAAATAGAAATGCAGAGGCAACACTGCAAGATGCAAACCACTGGTTAGCCACAAAAATAGATGGCCAGGTTACAGTTTGCAAAGAAGTACTTAAAAGAGCAACCGCAGTTCTGGGATAAGGTCTTGTGGACAGACGAGACAAAGATTAACTTATATCAGAGTGATGGCAAGAGCAAAGTATGAAGGAGAGAAGGAACTGCCCAAGATTCAAAGCATACAACCTCATCTGTGAAACACAATGGTGGGGGTGTTATGGCCTGGGCATGTATGGCTGCTGAAGGTACTGGCTCACTTATCTTCATTGATGGTACAACTGCTGATGGTAGTAGCATAATGAATTTTGAAGTGTATAGACACATCCTATCTGCTCAAGTTCAAACAAATGGCTCAAAACTCATTGGCCGGCAGTTCATTCTACAGCAAGACAATGATCCCAAACATACTGCTAAAGCAAAGCTAAAAAATGGTAAATTCTTGAGTGGCCAAGTCAATCACCCGATCTGAACCCAATTAAGGGCCTCTTTATATGCTGAAGAGAAAACTAAAGGGACTAACCCCAAAACAAGCATAAGCTAAAGATGGCTGCAATACAGGCCTGGCAGAGCATTACCAGAGAAGACACCCAGCAACTGGTGATGTCCATGAATCGCAGACTTCAAGCAGTCATTGCATGCAAAGGATGCAAAAATACTAAAGATGACTACTTTCATTTACATGACATTGCTGTGTCCCAAACATTATGATGCCCTGTAATGGGGGGACTATGTGTAAGCACAGCTGTAATTTCTACACGGTGAAACCAAAATGTATAAAAATGGCCTTTATTAAAATCTCACGATGTGCACTATAACCACATGTGATTTTTTTCTATTACAAATCTCAAATTGTGGAGTACAGAGGCAAATAAATAAATGATGGGTCTTTGTCCCAAACATTATGGAGGGCACTGTGTTCGAATAAGCTTTTAGTTTTTTTTATACCCCCAAGCCATTTCCATACGGCTCCTTAATGTTAATTGGTTCCCCATGGTCATGACTTCTTTGATTGGGATGCTCATTGTTTCCTACTGGGAAAGTGATTCATTCTCCAGAATTGTGCATCATTATTCTGCAGCTCAGCTGATGGTTTCTTGGGACTTAATCTGCCTGTAATATTTTAATCACTTCACCCATTCTTTTTTTTTGCACCATACCTCTCAATCTGGTGAGTTTACAGAAAGGCACGGTCTATTCAGTGAATATTGCATTCTACTTTTCTATCCATATGTTCTACCAGTCATAGAGCCGTACAGCATGGAAACAGTTTCTCTGGCCCAACTTGCCCATGCTGACCAAGTTGCTACTTCCACATTAGTCTCACCTGCCAGCATTTGGCCCATGTCCCTCTAAATCTTTCCTACTCAAGTACCTGTCCCAATGTCTTTTAAATATTGTTATAGTACCTGCCTCAACCACTTCTTCTGGCAAATCATTCCATACATGCTCCGCCCCCTGTCTAGAAAAAGTTGCCCCACGGTGTCCTATTAAATGTTTACCCTCGTGTAAAAAATTTTGATTCTTGATTTTCAAGTGTCTTAAGAAAGATGTTTGCTGTGCAAAATAGTTCAGCAGATACGACATTCAGTGAGTTCACCAGTACAGTTTGAACCTAGTTTTAAAAGGTTCAAGAAAGGAATTTGGTCTCAATGTCTCAATGAGTTATCATCATGAAGTTGCATCTATTCTGTCTGAAGAAGGGACTTGACCTGAAACGTCACCCATTCCTCTCTCCAGAGATGCTGCCTGTCCTGCTGAGTTCAGGGCCTGTCCCACTTGGCCGTCATTTGCGAGCCATTTACGCGACCTGGTAGTGGGATGGGCGCATGGAGTGGCGTGAAGGAGTGTGGAGTTGAGCGTGGTATCGCGCAGAGCTCCAGGATTTTGTTCTGCACGAAATCTTCGTACGCCACCGGCCTGTCGCGTAAATGATGGCCAAGTGGGACACCCTGGCGTGGCGCAACGTCTCACCTCCAACAGCAGCAGAAGCAGGCAAGCGATCGCCGAGCTCGGCCAGGGGCTCACGGCCGTTGCGGATCCGGATCTGCCTCCACTCCTACTCCCAGAGCGGGGCCAAGACGATTGGAGATAGACACAAAATGCAGGAGTAACTCAGCGGGACCGGCAGCATTTCTGGAAAGAAGCAATGGGTGACGTTTCTGGTCGACACCCTTCTTCAGACTGAAGAAGAGTCTTAACCCAAAACATCATCCATTCCTTCTCTCCAGAGATGCTGCTGGTCCTGCTGAGTTAGTCCTGCATTTTGTGTCCATCTTCAAATGACGTCACGCGCTCCAGACAGCTGCGTGGACGCATGATGACGCGCGTGACCGTCGTGCGTCAGTCACCACCGGCCTGTCACATAAATGACGGCCAAGTGGGACAGGCCCTTTACTCCAGCTTTTGTGTCTATCGGCGATTTAAACCAGCATCTGCAGTTCTTTCCTACACACTCTATTCTGTTGCTATGACCCTCCATATCTCTTAGAATGAGTATTTAGTTTTTCTTGTGTCTTTTCTGTGTTGTGCTGGTGTAACTAATTGATTCCTACCCCCAATCAATTTAGCAAAATAACCCAAATTCTGCCATCCAATTTTGAGAGATGGTTCTCAGAATTCAGAGCTTATAAAATAGTGGGAGATTCTGAAATGGTGGAGGTTAGGGCGGCACAGTGGCGCAGCGGTAGAGTTGTTACCTTGCAGTGTTGGAGACCCAGGTTTGATCCTGACTACGGTTGTTGTTTGTTCGGCATTTGTACATTCTCCCTGTGACTGCGTGGGTATCTCCGAATGCTCTGGTTTCCACCCACACTCCAAAGACGTACAGGTTTGTAGGTTAATTGACTTCTGTAAATTGTAAATTGTCCTTAGTGTGTAGGATAGTGCTAGTGTATGATGTGATCGCTGGTCAGTGTGGACTCGGTGGGCCATGCTGTATCTCTAAGGTAACATCTAAGTTAGGTTGCAGAATTACATGAAAGATTCCAGTTGGTGGTTGAAAGGAGTATCTGTAATAAACATCTGAAGATGGGTCCCAACATGAAACGTCACCAATCCGTGTTCTCAAAAGATGCTGATTTACTCCAGCACTGTGTCCTTTTGTGTTAGCCAACATCAGCAGTTCCTTGTTTCTCCATTATGTGTGATGAATTAGTGGACTTTCCCTGACTAGAATGTTATTATCTTGTGACTCAGGATGAGTTCGGATATTTTAATGCCAGTTTCAGGGAGTGGGCTAAATGTCAGTTTATCAAGACTCATGATTGTTAGCAAAGTTTGTCAAAGTTATTGGTATCTCTTCAACGTTAATGAGCCTTGCTAAATGTGAAGGAACTTCATTTGTAAATTTACAAATGTAATCTTAAAACATTCAGAAGCATGTTGTATTTTTGTAGGAGAATTTCTTTCAGAGTGTGCTTTGTAACCGAAAAGAAATTCCAATTTGAAGTTCCAATTTGAAGGTTTATATTGTCACGTGTACAGAGATACAGTGAAAAGCTTTGTTTTTGTATCCAGACAAACCATACAAAATGAGTACGTTCAAGCCATACATGTGTACAACTTGCAATGCAAAGAGGAAAAACAGAATATAGTGCAGAAATATAGTGTTATGACAATGTAGTATTTTAGATACAGAGGAAAAGTCCAATGTCCGCAATGTCGTAAGTTGGAAGATCGGGACTACACCTTAGTTTATGGGAGGACCATTCAGTAGTCTGATAACAGCAGGGACAAAAGCTGTTTGTGTAGAAAGAAACTGCAGATGCTGGTTTATACCACAGATAGACACAAAGTGCTGGAGTAACTCAGCAGGTCAGGTAGCATCTCTGGAGAAAAAGGATGGGTGATGTTTTGAGTCTGAAGAAGGGTCTGGACCTTGAAATGCCACCCAATCTTTTTCTCCAGAGATGCTGCCTGACCCGCTGAGTTACTCCAGCACTTTGTGTCTACCTTCGGGATGAAGCTGTTTCTGAATCTGACGTTGTGCTTTCAAGCATTTGTACCTTCTGCCTGACCGGAGAGGGGAGAAGAGGGAATGACGGGGTGAGAAAGGTCCGTGATTACGTTGGGTGCTTTCACAAGACATTGTGCAGTGTATTGGAGTCAATGGGGGTGAATGGGGAGGCTGGTTTGTGTGATGAACTGGGCTGGTGACTCAACACGCAAACAATGTCCCTGACACTATATATACCAGGAAGATAAATGACCAAAAAGCAGGAAGTGACAGCAGGGTATTTGCATATTGTTGTATCTGCCAAGTTTATTCATGGAAACAAGAAGTTGCCTTCATTCTCAATCAATTCAACCAGTCTATATGACAAGGCTTGGACACCAATCAGACAACAGACAGTTTATCCATCTGTTCATGAAGGTCTGTGTCCAAAATGTAATTTTAGATTTGATTGGAGAATTTTTGAGAGTTTTATTAAGAATCTTGAACCTGGGGGAATGGTTCAATTGAAATAATATTGTTGTGCGACAGTTATAAATTATACAAATCAATTAAATTTGAAAAACTTTTTTTTTAAACCCCGCACTGAGTTTTCTCTGTTCCTTAGTAATAACAAGCCCATAGCAATACCAGATTCTACACTCATCTTTCACACTGAGTATAAGGCGGGTACAGTGGCGCACTGGTAGAGTTGCGGTCTTACTGCGCCAGAGATTTGTGTTCGATCTTGACTACGGGTGCTGAGTATATGGAGTTTGGACGTTCTCCTTGTGATCGCGTGGGTTTTCTCTGGGTACTCCGGTTTCCTCCCACATTTCAAAGACATGCTGGCTTGTAGGTTAAATGGTTTTGGTAAAATTGTCCATAATGTGTAGGATAGTACTGGTGGGCCGAAGGGTCTGTTTCAGCGCTGTGTCTATAAAGTCTAAAATGGAATAATTGATTTGATCTTTCCATACGGTTGCATGATCTAGGAGCTGGCTCTGTAAGAAGCTGGGCCCCATACAGGTATTCAAACTGGCAGGCCCTTCAGCCTGCTCTGCCATGTAATAAGATGGTTGTATTCTCAACACAGTCCTGTCTACCTGTCGTCTCCTTATCAAGAGTTGATCTACCCTCGCCTTTAAAAGTATTCAGAGACTCCATCTCTATTGCCTTTTAAGAAAGAGATTTCCAATGATTCGTAGTCATCTAAAACAAAGAAATTCCAGCCAGTCTGTCTTAATTGCACAAAAAGAACTTGGTTCCTTTAATAAATCTGAGCTCCATGCGTTGGATTCAACAGTTTGGCTTGTGGTGTCCGAAATTAGCTCGGCTTCTTCCCAAGTGTCTGTTTGTCATTCATTTTCCTTTATTCCTTCCTTGCCTCCTTTTTATACGGTCGTTCACTGTGTCTTTTTATCCTCTTGCCAAACTTAAATCGGCTCTTGGCTTTGTGTCAGAAGATTGTGGTTTCAAATCGAACTGCACGCCCAGGAGCGTCAGCAACAGACCAGAGGGAGCTTAAAAAAAGGAACAAATTGTTGGAGGAACTTGGCGGGCCAGGCAGCACCCGTGGAAGGAAATGGAGAGGTGACAAGAAGGGACACTTCTTCATATTGATGAATACTTGAGGCGATGCTGCCGTATTAGAAATGCTTCCCCTAGAACAGTACAGCACAGGAACAGGCCCTTCGTCCCACAGTGTCTGTGCCGACAAGATGCCAAGACCAACCTATCTGTCTGCATATAATCCATATCCCTCTATTCCTTGAATATCCACGAGTCTATCTAAAAGTTGCTTAAATACCGCTATCATATAAGGCTCTGTTTTTTCACTCTGGATGTAGTGGTCTCCTGGTGATGAATCTGTGGAATTCATGGCCTCCATCGCCACCTGAGGCAAAGTCTTTGGATATTTTTAAAGCAGAGATTGATGAGATCTTGATTAGTGTGGGTGTCAGAGGTTATGGGATGTTTAAAGGGAAGTATAGATCAGCCATGATTGAATGATGGAGTAGACTAAATGGCCTAATTCTGCTCCTATGACGTCTGAACTCATGGTAATCTATTGAAAAATAAAAAATTTGTGCCCACTATTTATCTCCCAATCATAATTCCAGCAAATAAAATGGTAAAAAGGAGCAAGTCAGAAGGAGAGTGTAAGTTGATGCAAATGTTAGCTGTCTCTCCTATTGGAGTGCTGCTTGGCCTGGAATTTCTACCATTTAATGTTTTTAATGTTTTCCACCATCTGCAGATTTATTTTGCTTTTGGATTACTATTTAAGAGAAGTTGTGGTGAGCCATGTATCACGTGATGCTAAATAACTAGTCTTGACTTTTGGTTTGAATTGTGAAAGGGATAAAATATACATGCCTTCTATTACTGCATAGAACTTAGAAAAGTACCGTCCGCACAGGAACAGACCCTTTGCCCCACAATATCTGTGCCAAACATAATGCTACGGTAAACTAATCTCATCTGCCTGCACGTGATCAATTCCCTCCATTCCCCGCTTATCTATGTGCATATTTAAAAGTCTCTTCAATGCCACTATCGTATCTGCTCCCACCACCATCTCTGACATTGTAACTGTTTAAGCTAGTTGTATTATTTCTTCTCTTGTTCTTTTGATGTACTTTAGGTTTGGGTTTGTTATTGTCATGTGTACAGCAGTATAGTGAAAAGCTTTGTCTTGCATGCTATCCAATCATTCAGGTATTATCATTCAGGTATTATCATAAATACAATCGCATCAAACTCGAGAACAATAGGTGGAGTGAAGGGGAAGATGCAGAGTGCAGAATATAGTTCTCAACATTGTCATGCAACAGTTCCTTTACATCTAATTTAGTTTAAAGGTACAGCATGGAAACAGGCCCTCAGACCATCAAGTCTGCGCCGACCAGCAATCATCCCGTACGCCAGCACTAAACTACACACTAGGGACAATTAACAGTTTTTACCAAAGGCAATTAGCCTACAAACCTGTATGTCTTTGGAGTGTGGGAGGAAACTGGACCACCCGGACAAAACCCACATGGCCACAGGAGAGAACGTACAAACTCCGTATTGACAGCACCCGCAGTCAGGATCGAACTACTCTATCACTGTGCCACCGTGTCGCCCTAACTGAAAGTAAAGTAAACTAAAGTAAACGTTATTGTCAATTCAAATAATGCAACAAGTAGTTACAAAGAGGATTGAAATTGCGTTTCCCCATACTCCAATGTGCAAGTAATATTTATAACACAGACAGACAATATACCAATAAAAATAGACAATGGACATATACATTATATAAAATATTCACAGTGTGCCAGAGTGTAGTAAAATTTTGAGGTATGTTATTAAGGTGCAATAATAAAAGGTGCAATATAGAAAAGTGCAAATAGCATACTGCAGACATTGAGTTAAAGTTAATCTGACAGTCAGTTGGTCTTTGTTTGTGTAATGTTCATGGAATTTTCTTGAGTGTGTTGAGTAGTCTGATGGCCTGAAGGAAAAAGCTGTTTTTGAATCTGGTGGTTTTGCTCCGCATGCTGCGGTAGCGCTTGCCGGATGGTAGGAGGGTGAACAGTTTGTGTGCTGGGTGGGTGGTGTCTCTGAAGATTCTAAGCTGAATCCAACTGAGGAAAATGTGTTTCAAATCATATTTTTCATATTTCAACATGACATATATGACATTGTAGGTCATGTAGGTCATAAAACATAATTTATTTACAATTGGTTGCTTTGATTTTAATTTGTCATAACATAACAGGCTGTAACTTTTTATTATTTTATGCTCTTCATTATAGCCCAACTTTATGCACTGCAAATGAATTACTGCGCAGGTTTACATCAAACCACTAAGCATTTGGAACGACATTTCTCTTAGTGGAGACACAAGAGGATGCAGATGCTAGAATCCTGAGCAAAAAAACAAAAGTGCTGGAGGAATTTTCCATCCCGAGAACCCACTGAGTTCCTCTTATATTTATATATAAGTCAGGGGTTGATCACGGGTGCCCCTGGGGAGTATTTAAGGGTTAATCGCGCGCGCGCAGTGTTGGTGAGTGAGGAGAGTTAGTGTCGAAATAAAGAACCAGTATTTCGAACAAACTTCGCGTCTGCCTCGTTCTTTAACGGACAACATATTTATATATTTTTGTAATTATGCACATACCAAAGGTAATGGTTGAAGCCTCAGCCGCCAAGATCACTATGGAGGAAGTTAATGATGTGATTGCATTTATTATTCTCAATTGTGTTCATTTCTGCAGTTCACTGTTGGCTGCACTGAAAACAGGAAATGTTTGCAAGTCTGGCACCATCTGTGGAAAGGGACACCTCTAATGTCAACAACCTTTACTTCTCTCTACAGATGCCAGATCTATTTTCTGATCTCATCACAAATCCAGTCAGGTTTATCTCTGTATTTATGTAGCCTCATCGTTTTTGGACACGTCGGGTGTATCATTGAATTCTGCTTTAAATTAGCTTTCTAAATATCTGTACACTGGAGCATTGAGTAAAAGGGTCAGGAAATCAAAATCATCTGCATGGGGCTTTTGTTAGGTTGCATTTGGAGTATTGAATGCAGTTCTGGTCAGCCAATTGCAGGAAGGATTTGGAGGCTTTGGTGAGGCAGTTGGAGAGGTTTACCAGAATGATGCCTGGATTAGATGGTATTAATTATAACAAGAGGTTGGACAGACTTGTGTTTTTTTCTCTGGAACACCTGAGGTTGAGGGAAGACCAGATAGCAGCAGATAACATAATGCGTGATACAGACAGGGTAGACAGATTTAAAGGTTTTCCCATGGTTGCTATAGAGGGCTTAGCTTTCAGGTGATGGACAAATTGTAAAGGAGATGTGCAAAGTAAGTTTTTTTTTTTTAAACTCTGTTTACACAATGGGTGCCTGGAACACGTTCATGGGGAGAACGTACAAACTCCGTACAGACAGCACCCATAATCAGGATTGAACCCGTGCCTCTGGCGTTGATATGGGCCTGTCCCACTTAGGCGAAAAACCGGCAACTGGAACGACGACCGTCAGAGTGGAACACACACACACACACACACACACACACACACACACACACCCACACACACACACACACACACGCACATGTAAAAAGACGGCTAATGCACAGTGTACGGTAAGTCCTTTAAGAGAGGGGAGGAGAGAAGGAGTGGAGACAATTTTTAAGAAGCCAGAGATACACGGCTGTGAAGCTCGGCGAACATTTAACATTACCGGTCGGTTATCCTTGGTTCTGAAAACTACTGCTTAACTTTCTTTTCCCAGTGAGCCAATGAAATTCACCGGTCAGCACCGGCTACAATCTCCGAGAACCTTCAACCTCCTGGCAACCCACTAGGACCTCCTGCCGACCCACCTACAGCTTGAGAATTCTCGCTACTCTCCATGGCGGCTTCATTCTAGTCCCCGTTAATGAGGCCGCGACCAGTTCCCAGAATGCGGGAACTCCTCACGACCATGAAAGTGACACCCCGGCAACCACCCGCGAACATGTGGCGACTGCAAAGTCTCCTGCAGTCGCCTAAGTGGGACAGGCAACATAAGGCAGCAACTCTACCGCTGCTCCACTGTGCTACCCTTTCGTGCAATACCCCAAAGGCTTTGTGGTGCATGACTTTGCAGAACAAGAAAGCAAAAAAAATTGTTTATTTATTTATTTTTGCTCTAGTTTCATGTGCACTGAAGCAAAGCACAATCAAAACATTGAAAAATGGTGTTGGAAATTATCTGGGTATTCATTTCAACTTCTTTCCATTTTCTAAAGACCTGTCAAATGAGTTATACCCTGTTTTTAAAATAGTTTTTCAGTATAGCCATCATTTGTGAAATAGCAGGGAATCAGTTAGTGTATTTCAAAACCCTCCACAGCGTGGAAACAGGCCTTTCGGCCCAATGCCCACACCGACCAAAGCCCACACCGACCAACATGTCCCATCTACACTAGTCCAACCTGCCTGTGTTTGCTCCATATCTCTCTAATCGTATCCTATTCATGTACCTGTCTACATGTTTCTTAAACATTGCAATAGTACTTGCTTTAGCTACATCCTCTGGCAGCTCGTTTCATACACCCACCGCACTTTGTGTGTGTAAAAAAACAAAAACATAACTCCTCTGGTTCCTACTAAATCTTTCCCCCCCCTTACCTTAAATCTATGTCCTCTGGTTCTTGATGTCATTCTGTAGCTTCCACCAATGTGGGTCCGATTGCTTTCCTTTTAACATGCTCCTTGTAGATCTAAAGAGACATGACAATAGACAATAGGTGCAGGAGTAGTCCATTTGGCCCTTCGAGTCAGCACCGCCATTCAATGTGATCATGGCTGATCATCCCCAATCAGTACCCCGTTCATGCCTTCTCCCCATATCCCCTGACTCTGCTATTTTTAAGAGCCCTAACTAGCCCTCTTGAAAGCATCCAGAGAACCTGCCTCCACCGCCCTCTGAGGCAGAGAATTCCACAGACTCGCCACTCTCTGTGAGAAAAAGTGTTTCCTCGTCTCCGTTCTAAATGACTTACTCCTTATTCTTAAACTGTGGCCCTGGTTCTGGACTCCCCCAACATCGGGAACATGTTTCCCGCCTCTAGCGTGTCCAAGCCCTTAACAATCTTATATGTTTCAATGAGATGCCCTCTCATCCTTCTAAACTCCAGAGTGTACAAGCCCAGCTGCTCCATTCTCCCAGCATATGACAGTCCCGCCATCCCGGGAATTAACCTTGTAAACCTACTCTGCACTCCCTCAATAGCACGAATGTCCTTCCTCAAATTAGGGGACCAAAACTGCACACAATACTCCAAGTGTGGTCTCACTAGGGCTCTGTACAACTGCAGAAGGACCTCTTTGTTCCTATATTCGATTCCTCTTGTTATAAAGGCCAACATGCCATTCACTTTCTTTACTGCCTGCTGTACCTGCATGCTTACTTTCATAGACTGATGTACAACGACCCCCAGATCCCGTTGTACTTCCCTTTTCCCAACTTGACGCCATTTAGATAGTAATCTGCCTTCCTTTTTTGCTACCAAAGTGGATAACCTCACATTTATCCGCGTTAAACTTCAGCTGCCATGCATCTGCTGCTCCCCCAACCTGTCCAAGTCACCCTGCATTCTCATAGCATCCTCCTCACAGTTCACATTGCCACCCAGCAAATTTGCTAATGTTACTTTGAATCCCTTCATTCAAATCATTGATGTATATTGTAAATAGCTGCGGTCCCAGCACCGAGCCTTGCGGTACCCCACTAGTCACTGCCTGTCATTCTGAAAGGGACCCATTAATCCCTACTCTTTGTTTCCTGTCTGCCAACCACTTCTCTATCCATGTCAGCACTCTACCGCCAATACCATGTGCCCTAATTTTGCCCACTAATCTCCTATGTGGGACCTTATCAAATGCTTTCTGAAAGTCCAGGTACACTACATCCACTGGCTCTCCCTTGTCCATTTTCCTTGTTACATCTTCAAAAAATTCCAGAAGATTAGTCAAGCATGATTTCCCCTTCGTAAATCCATGCTGACTCGGACCGATCCTGTTACTGCTATCCAAATGTGCCGCTATCTTATCTTTTATAATTGACTCCAGCATCTTCCCCACCACCGATGTCAGGCTAACTGGTCTATAATTCCCCGTTTTCTCTCTCCCGTCTTTCTTAAAAAGTGGGATAACATTAGCTACCCTCCAATCCACAGGAACTGATCCCGAGTCTATAGAACATTGGAAAATTATCACCAATGCATTCACGATTTCTAGAGCCACTTCCTTAAGTACCCTGGGATGCAGACCATCAGGCCCTGGGGATTTATCAGCCTTCAGTCCCATCAGTCTATCCAACACCTGCCTAATGTGGATTTCCTTCAGTTCCTCTGTCACCCCAGATCCTCTGGCCACTACTATATCAGGAAGAATTTTTGTATCCTCCTTAGTGAAGACAGATCCAAAGTACCTGTTCAACTCATCTGCCATTTCCTTGTTCCCTATAATAAATTCACCTTTTTCGGTCTTCAAGGGTCCAACTTTGTGTTAACTAATTTTTTCCTCTTCACATACCTAAAGAAGCTTTTACTATCCTGCTTTATATTCTTGGCTAGCTTACCTTCGTACCTCATCTTTTCTCCCCGTATTGTCTTTTTGGTTATTGGTTATGTCATTTGCACCATTGTAAATGGGTCTTTGATTATTTCCGGTGACTCTTATGCTAAGAGATGCTGAGAAGCTAAAGGAGATGCTGACATCCAGAATTGGGTTTTTGTGATAGAAATTGTTGTGAAACAGCCACAAACACTTTCAAAGTCATGGCAGGAACTTGGCGGTGGGGAGGGTGGGAGAAAGAAGAGTACAAACTAAACAAAGCATCCCATGGGTGTATGGGGCATAGAGCAAGGGACTGCCCAAACAACCCTGAGGGTCAGGGTGGAGGAAATGTTCTAACAAACATACGATTTTGAGGAAATTATCCTTTGGGATTTGTCCAACCTCGTGTACAACTTCTGACTGAAGATTGACACGCACAAAATATTACGCCATTTGCTATCGTCAATCCCCAAACTCCTCCTCCATTATCAACTCTGCTGTGTTTAATTGGCGCCGATCTTTGGAATTCTCCCAATCCAATCCTCCTTTTGAAGACTCCATTTTAAGAAAACTTACCAAAGGCAGCACAGTGGCGGAGCGGTAGAGTTGCTGCCTTCCAGTGCCAGCAACCTGGTTGCTCCGGTTTCATCCCACACTCCAAAGACATACAGGTTTGTAGGTTAAATGGCTTTGGAAAAAATGTATATTGCCTCTGCTGGGTAGGATAGAGCCAGTGTACGAGTGATCGCTAGTTGGCATGGGTACAGTGGGCCAAAGGGCCTGTTTCTGTGCTGTATTTCTAAACTAATGCCTTTCACACCTGTTTCGCGCAGGCAAGCAAAGCTCTATCTAGATTGGATCTGTCACATTCACTTCGGTCGGATCTGCTTTCATGAGGGTAAACTCTCGGAAAGTGTCCAGCAGCCTCTTGCTTCAATAGTCTACTGTCCCCATCTGCTAGAAAGGAAACCTCCGTCGCCCTAAGAAAAATAATGTGACCTGTCTCAATGACTACCGCCCAATATATCCGGCAATGACCACAATGAAGAGCTTTGAAAGACTGGTGAGGATCCACATCAGAACCCTCTAAACCCTCAAGAACTTGCATACAGGAGAAATAGGTCTATGGATGATGCCATCTCCCTTGCACTACAATAGGCCGATTGGATCACCTTGACAATATAAACACTTAGGTTGCTATTTATTGATTACAGCTCCGTTTTCAACAGCATAATATCGAATCGGCTTATCTGTAATCCTCTAGACCTTGGCCTTGGAGCCTCCAGCTGAAACTGCCTCCTGGACTTTCTCACGAACATTCACCTCAGTTGTTTAGGGTTGGCCATAACGTTTCCTCCACCCTGACACATGGATAGGACAGGTTTGGAGAGATATGGACCAAGTGTAGGCAGGTGGGACTCGTGTAGCTGGGACATGTTGGTCGGTGTGGGCAAGTTGGGCCAAAGGGCCTGTTTTCACACTGTGTCACTCTATGACCCTTAACACTGGTATCCCTCTGGGTTGTTTACTCAGTCCCTTGCTCTACGCACAAAGATATGGCCAAGTGCACCAATTCAATCGTTAACTACATCAATGGTACCACGATAGTTGGCTGGATAAGCAACAATGTTGAGACAAAGTATAAGAAACAGTTTGAGATCCTTGTGTCATGACACTAAGCCAGCCCTTAACATCAGGAAGACAATTAAACAATCAACCAAAAGGTTGATTGTTGACCTAAGGAAACAAGGGAGTGAACACAGCCCTGTTCTTCTCAAAGGATTGGCTTTAGAAATTGGTGAATAGCTTGAGGTTTCTAGGTATTCATATCATCAGCAACCTAACCTAGTACCATCACACTAATGCAGTGATCAAGAAAATACATCTGCATATTTACTCTTCTTGGGCATCTGAGAAGATTCTGCATGTCCAAGAGGATTCTCTCAAACTTCTATGGAAGGTATTATGCTGGGATGCATCTCGGCCTGTTGTGGCAACTGCTCTGCTCTTGACCGCCTGAACCTGCAGAGAGTGGTGAACACAGCCCAGTCCATCACAGGCACTTCCTTCCAACTAGTCCATCTTCACGATGCATTGCATCAGGAAGGTTGGAAATATTATCAAGGATGCCTGTCACCCTGGCTGTTCCCATTTCTCCTGTCTATCTTCTAGGAGAACGTACAAGAGCTTGAAAATTCCGATATTCAGACTTAAGAACAGTTTCCCCACTGACATCCAATTCGTGAACCAATCACGGTTTTCATGCCCCAATCCTGGAGGTGATTCCATGCAGTCTTACTCTTATCCCTATCCCTATGCCATTTACATTTTGATTTATAATCTTGCACCACTCTGCTATTTTACACTCATTGTATTTATTATTACTGTGTGTCTACTGATTACTCTGTGACCTTCATTTGAACAAGGACTTTCATTGCACGCTTGTGCACAGAACAAAAGCTATTCTGAATCAATTTGAAGTTATTGTCATCAACCTAAAACTCAGGTCTCTTATTGCTCTTTTGTACTATTCTACTGGGAAAGGTTGATAATGTTGAGTGGTCTACAACAGTAAATTGAGAAGCAGATGTAGTTTTACTTTTACATATACAAGGTGGAAACAGGCCCTTTTAGCCCACCGAATCCACCCTCGCCAGCAATTCCCCCCTCTTCCCGACTTTCAGTCTGAATAAAGGTCCTGACCTGAATTGTTATCCATCCTTTTCCTCCAGAGATGCTGCCTGACTCGCTGAGTTACTCCAGAACTTTGTGTCTATCTTTTTGGTATGAACTAGCATCAGCAGTTCTTTGTTTCTGCAAGAACCAGAGCACATGGGTTCAAGGTGAGATGGGGAAAGAGATAGCCCGGGGGGCAACTTTTTCACTGAGGTGGGTGGGTGGGTGGGTATATGAAACAAGCTGCCAGAGGAGGAAGTTGAGCCGGGTTATAACAGCATGTGGAGGGTATTTGGACAGGTACATGACTGGGAAAGGTTCAGAGGGATATGTGCCAAAGGTGGGCAGGTGGGACTATCTTGAATGGGGCATCTTGGCCAGAGTAAACGAGTTGGGCTGATGGATCTGTAGCTGTTCTGTATGTTTCTGTGACTAAATATTGATTAAGGGTGTTGATTGCAGCATAGATATTAGTTGGGACATTAAGGCTGCAGATCCTCCCTAAAATTCACGCTAGGGGATCTTTTATATTCAACAGAGAGTTTAAGGTCTCGTCCAAACGTTGTGTTGACTGAAGGAGAGCTGTTGCCTGGGCAACGTTGCTCTTTGCTCTGTGTTAGAGTGACCAGCCGTGTGATGGTGTGTTAACAAGAAGCTGGTGAGCTGGCGTGGAATGAGTGTGGATACAGCCTACTCTCGCTCGGTTAGTCTTCCACCTGTCTGCTTCAAAAGGCTGCGTGTCCAAGCCTCACACGAGAGACTTCAGCACAAGAATGCACGCTTAGTTTAGTTTAGCAATACAGCGTAGAAACAGGCACTTCAGCCCACCGAGTCTGTGCCAGCCAGCGATCACTCACACACTGATTCTACCCTACACAAAAGGGACAATTGACAGAACCCAATTACCCGACAAACCTGTACGTGTTTGGAGTGTGGGAGGAAACTGGAGCACCTGGAGAAAACCCATGCGGTCACAGGGAGAATGTACAAACTCCGTGCATATTGTAAGGATCGAACCCAGGTCTCTGGCGCTGTAAGGCAGCAACTCTACCATTGCATCACCGTGCAGCTCTGGCGTGTGTTGCTGTGCAGTACTGAGGGTGCTGCATTGTTGCAGCTGCCTATCTTTCAAGTGAGATGCTGGACCGCAGTTCTGTCTAGCTCCCCCCCTGGACAGACATGATGTCATGAGCCAATTTTTGAAGAGCTGAGGCAGCAGCATCAAGTGTCGCAGCCAATATTTATTCATCTGCTCTATTAAGGATCTTGTATCGCAAGTAACTAGACATTAAAAGTAGACAATTTGTGCTGAAGGAACTCTGTGGAGGACATGGATAGGTGAAGTTTTGGGTCGGCACCCTTCTTCAGACTTTAAAAGTGGAGACATGCCTGGAGACGGCAGATGCTGGAATCTGGAGCAACAAACACGCTGCTGGTGGTACTCCATGGGTCGAGCAGCAGCCGTGGTGGGAGGGGGCGGTTGTGGGAGAAGGATGTCATAAAGCAGGGTTTAACCCCGAAATGTCCACAAATCCTTCCCTCACCCCCACCCCAGCTCCTCCAGCAGATTGTTGATTGCTCGACCTCCCTCCCTCACCTCCCTTGTCCAGCATTATCCCCTTTACTACAATCTTTCTGCAGAAGCGTCCTGGCCTGGAACGTTGCCTGTCCATGTTCCCAAGAAATGTCACCGGACTCATTGTGTTTCTTCAGCACTTTGTGCTTTGCTCACTATTCCAACATCTGCAGTTCCTTGTGTTTCAATTAAAAGTACTTTGTTTGCTTGTTGACCATCTATGGAAGGGATGTGACTGGCATGATATCAATGCAGGACTTTGCTTATTTGCTTTCTTTTAACTGCACACGGGAGATACTTTGCCTCGGTCATTTCATTTTGGCTGTGTCAGTATTGTGTCCTGTGATATAGGATTCAATTTCTGTAATAATGCATTGTTTCCTTGTAGCTATTGATTCCCATCTGCGGTGTCAACCATGAAACCAGACAACCGCATTTTATGTTGTTACCTTGTGTAAGAAAGAATGTCAGTGTTGGACGCAATCCTGAGAAGGTCAATGAGACCAATGCTCAGTCTGAAGAAGGATCTCAACCTAAAACCTGTACGTGTTTGGAGTGTGGGAGGAAACTGGAGCACCTGGACAAAACCCATGCGGTCACAGGGAGAACGTACAAACTCTGTACATATAGCACCTGTTGTAAGGATCGAACCCGGGTTGTGGTCGGGACTGTTCACCTGAGTCTATATATCAGTATTTTTCGTGCAGCTTATGACTTTATGCATGGAAATCAGTTTAGACAGGTTTCAAAAGTCGTCAAGGAAACTGTTGCTCCTGAACGTTGAATAAATGTGTTCATTGATGAGGCTCGAATGAATCTTTTACCTGGCGTAATATTTAGTTTGGTTACAATCCAACACCCTGCAGACTTTTAACAATCAGTTCTATTTTTGCTGCATTATTTTGTCTTCATTAAATACTAACAGACTCGGAAAAAACCTGCTGAATGGTCCTTCCATAAGATGGGGTACAGTCCTGATTCTTCAACCGCTCTCACTGCAGACACTGGACTTTTTCTCTAGAACAGTTACCCTACAATACTGAGGGACTATCATTCCCTTTGCTCTACCTATTGTAGTTTATTTAGCAAAACTGCGGAGAAACAGGACTTTCGGCCAACCTAATTATTTTCAATGTAATCTATAAAATGTGAAAGATCGCTGCTTTCACTGGCAAAGGTGCAAGTATTTATCTGCAGGGTAAGCTGTCAATCTGAACAAAAAGTTGGTGTTGTTGGTAGTCTCCAGTTTCCTCATATTTCTGGGAGCCACACAGAGTTTAATTTAGAGATACAGCATGGGAACAGGCCCTTCAGCCCACCGAGTCCATGCCGACCAGCAATCTACCTACACGCTTCTATCATACACACCAGGGACAGTTTTACAGAAGCTAATTAACCTACAAACCTGCACATTTTGGGGAATGCGGGAGGAAACTGAAGCACCCGGAGAAAACCCACGTGGTCACAGGGAGAACGTGCAAACTCCATACAGACACCACCTGTGGTCAGGATCGAGTCGGGGTCTCTGGCGCTGTGAGGCAACAACTCTAGCACTACGCCACCGTGCTTCCCCTCTAGCGATGCTGCCTGACCCGTCTGGTCACTCCAGCACTGTGGCGATAATGAACTGGAGTTCCTGGTATCCTCCATCTTCCTTAAATCTTTCGATGCTCTTCATCTTCTCCTCTATTTCAGTCTGGCAACAACCTCATCGCATGCTCCTTATTTTCTCCCTCCGCCCCCCCCCCCCCCCCCCCCCCCAAACATAAGCCACTGTTCGGCAGTGAAGTAGTGATTCAGGCGTCTCTTTAGCTGGGTCTCCCGCTGCCTCTCCAGGCTTTCATTCCTTTCACGGGGCTTCATGCACCATTCGAATTTTAATTATCCAGAGATGTGTGTTTTCCTTGTTCAAGTTGGTCGAAGCTCGTTCCCCTTCAGTGGCGAACAAATGGTTGTGGATTCCCTTCACATTGTTAGTTTTAGTCATTAACACACCATGCATCAGTCAATAACCCAGACCACCATCAGGACATTGGAGCAAGTCCATTGTGGAAGTATTTGCATTGCTTTAATGGGCCTGAGGTATTGGGCATCTCAGAATTGGTCCCCATGAACCACCCATCATTCCTGGACGTGCCTGGGTCAAGTGTAGAGAGTACATCTTGCTGGTCAACTCCAGACATGGGTGGCTTCTGGGCTGCTCCATGCCAATGCCCTGGCCAGCATTGCCAGCACCAAGAGGTACAGGTGATGTTAGTTAAAGAAACAAAACTGCTGATGCTGGGAGTAGTTTAGTTTAGAGACATAGTGTGGAAACAGGCCGTTCGGCCCGCCGAGTCCACACCGACAGACGATCACCCTATACACTATTTCTATTCTATGTACGAGGGACAATTTATAGAAGCTAATTAACCTGCAAACCTGAAGATAGACACAAACGTGCTGGAGTATCTCAGCAGGTCAGGCAGCATCCCTGGAGAAAAAGAATAGAATGGGTGACATTTTGGGTCGGGACCCTTCTTCGGAACCTGCACGTCTTTGTGATGTGGGAGGAAACCGGGAGACCAAAGCACCCAGAGAAAACCCACGCGGTCACGGGGAGAAGGTGCAAACTGCGTACAGACAGCGCTCATGGTCAGGATTGAGCCTGGGCCTCTGGCGTGGTGAGGCGGCAACTCTACCACTGTGTCACTGTGCCGTCCCTGGAGGGATCGGTGCCATCTGTGACATCTGGGAGAACATCCACCCCCTCTACTCTTCCTGTGAAGCTGTACCACGGGACCTTGCATATCCACCTGAGAGAACAGGCAGCACATACTGCAAACCTGCCGGAATAAACCGCCTCCACACCAGCCTCTGATCCGCACAGGAGAGGCAAGTGAGTTTAGTGTGCTCAGGGTCTGTGGAGGAAGGCTTCAACATTAAGGACTTCAAGCTACTTCTCATTTGGGGATGAGTTTTATTCTCTTGAAACATCTAGGAAATTGTCTGATTTTCAGATGAGATATTTAAAGGAGATCCTGTTTTAAGTGTAACGTAGCTCGTTTGTTGTTATTAGTTGCACCTGGGAGTTTTCCAAATTTCTTGACATAAACTGTTCCGTCAGACAATCTCAGTAAACTTCAACCACCTCCTCGTGTCTCCCTGGTGTTTGTGAGTTTGCTTTTCTAATCAGCTTCCAAACTTGCCTCCAAAACGAAGCACTTTATTTTTTCCCCCTCCTCTGCCTGTCTGATGTAATACTTTTTAGTTTAGTTCAGAGATACAGCACTGAAACAATCCCTTTAGCCCAGGGGCAGGGACCCAAAGCACTGGAGTACCACAGCAGGTCAGGCAGCATCTATGGAACACAGGGCGGCATGGTGGCGCAGCAGTAGAGTTGCTGCCTTACAGCGCCAGAGAGCCGGGTTCGATCCTGACTACGGGTGCTGTCTGCATGGAGTTTGTGATCACATGGGTTTTCTCTGGGTGCTCCAGTTTCCTCCCCACACTCCAAAGACATACGGGTTTGTAGGTTAATTGGCTTTGGTAAAATTGTAAATTGTCTCTAGTGTGTAGGATAGTGCTAGTGTATGGGGATCGCTGGTCGACGTGGACTTGGTGGGCTTAAAGGCCTTTTTCCGTGCTGCATCTTTAAACTAAACATGGATAGGTGACATTCTGGTTCAGGACACTACTTCAGACTTTGTGTCCTTTTATGTGTGAACGAACATCTGCAATTCCTTGTTTCTACCTTCTGCCCATAAGAGTCCACGCTGACCATTGATCACTCGTTCACACCAGTTCTATCTTACCTCCATTTTCTCATCCACTCCTTACGCACTAGGGGTAATTTACAGCAGTCACTTACCGACACTTGGACAGGTACGTGGAAAGGAAAGGGGTAGAGGGATATGGGCAGAACACAGGGAAATGGGACTAGCTTAGATGTGGCATGGATGAGTTGGGCCGAAGGGCCTGTTTCAGTGCTGTATGACTGACTCTTCCATAAAAGTGTAAATGTTTGTAACAATATGAGCAAAACTTCACTTTGTTGCTGTATATCGGTTATCTTCAGTTTAGTTTAGGGATACAGTGTGGAAGCAGGCCCTTCGACCCACCAGGTCCGCGCTGACCAGTGATCTACGCACACTAACACTATCCAGGGACAATTTACAGTTTTACAAAGCCAATTAGCCTCGAAACCGGTGCGTCTCTAGAATGTGGGAGAAAACCCGGAGCACCCGGAGAAAACCCACAAGGTCACAGGGATAATGTACAAACTCCGTACAGACAACATCCGTAGTCAGGATCGAACGCAGTTCTCTGGCGCGATAAGGCAGCAACTCTACCGCTGCGCCACTGTGCCGCCCTCTATGTTTTTTTCTATATTGACAAGATGGATGAGAATGTTGGCATGGACTGCTATCGGCACTGTATGGCCTTCGTTTAATGAAAAAACAATCAATTTTTGAGTTAATAGCTTTGAATTACGCTTTCCTTGGGATAATCTTTCCATCTGGTGACGTATTTCTGCAAGAACTCAAAAATAGCCAGTCACTCTGACAGAGACTAACCCAACAATTGGTTTCGATATGATCACAACAGGTTTTGACTGGGATTTTCCATTGTATCATGTTACATTGAGTAGCCTTCTTTATTTAAAAAAATGGTGTGATAATTAAATAATTCTTGCTCCCTGATGAGTTTTTCTTTAGAACCCGTGTTAAATAACAATCTGGCTTGTTTCTAATCTCCATAACAGTCCTCATTGTTTTGAATCTTTCACCGTCTCTGCTGGGACCAAAGACTAGGAACTCTACAAACGGCAGGTGTTGGTGTTTGTGTTCATCCGTCCACCAGTCAGTAAAAGGTAGCACTGTCGCCTGCATTCCTACCGAATACAAGGGATAGATTGATGGCTTGGTGCTAACGCCCCTGTCACACTGTACGAGGTAATTCACGAGTTCGCCTGAGTTTTCCCCTGATTCGAATTCGGAGAATGTCCGTAGCGGGTCAGTAGGAGTTCGTGGATGTCTCGTAGTGGCTCGTAATGCTAACGGTAGGTACTCGGGACATCCGGTAAACTCGTAAACTACTATGGACCCGCTACGGACATTCTCCGAGTTCGAATCAGGGGAAAACTCTGGAGAACTCGTGAATTACTTTGTACAGTGAGACAGGGGCTTAATCCAACTCATCCTGTCCTGAGAGGGTAAGAGTTCGGCAGCTCAGCTCAATAGACTGGGTGTCCATTTCCCGTTATGTGCTTGAGTCCGTTAATGTTGTTCTGACCAAGCTGAGTGCCATGTCTAGGTCAGATATGCTTAGTATTGCTGTACATCCTCTATCTCGATCTACAGTAATGTATGCTCACGTTTCTGCAGCCACCTCCATGGCATGGTCCAGTACTGGAGTAAACACAAGGATTGCGATGGGGTTTTTCTACCTTTGTAAAATAAATTGACCTGAGCATCTGTGTCACCGGACACTGATCTGGAACGAGAAAGAATCAGTGTTGGGAGGGATGGCTAGGTACCAGTCAAATTGCCATAAAAGGGTCTCGAACCGAAACGTCACCCATTCCTTCTCTCCAGAGATGCTGACTGTCCCACTGAGTTACTCCAGCGTTTTGTGTCTATCTTTATCCTGGATGGCATCAAGCTTCTTGAGAATTGTTGTAGTTTCATTCATCTGGAGAAATGGAGAGTATCCATCACAGTCTTGTCTTGTGCCTTATAGCTAGTGGGAGGGCTTTTAGGTGAGTCACTCACTACAGGACATGCAACCTCTGGTCTGCTCTTATAGTGGCAATATTTGTATTTGAGTTTCTGGGCATCGATAACCCTCATGACTTTGGTGAGCGAGCACAGTGATGAAAAGGGTCCTTCGGTCCAACTTGCCCATGCAGACCAAGATGCCCCATCCACAGTAATCCTGCATGCCTGCATTTGACCCATGTCAATCGAAACCTTTCCGAAGCAAATGTATTTTAAATTCTGTTATGATACCTCCCTCAACTTTCTCCTCTAGCAGTTAGTTCCACATAACCACCACCCTCTGTGTGGAAAAAGTTGCCCCTCGGGTTCCTATTAAATCTTTTCCCTCTGGCCTTAACCTGTCTTCTGGTCCTTGATTCCCTGCTCTGGCTAATAGACTCTGTTCACTTTATCTATTCCCCTCGTGATCTTATCATCTCTATCAGATCATCCCTCATCCTCCTGCGCTTCAAGCAATAAAGTCCTAGCCTGTCCAACCAGTCGCTATAGTGCGGACCCTCAAGTCCTGGCAACATCCTCGTAAATCTTCTCTGCACTCTTTCCAGCTTAACAGCATCCTTGCTAAAGCAGGGTGACCAACCTAAACACAGTACACCAAAAATGTAATTGCCATGATTATGGCGTGCACCACCCATCTTGAGGTGAAGATTCCCTATGGTTTTTCCCTCAGCTCATTTGCAAACTTTTTTTGTATTTTTATTAGTATCATTATTAGTAATTATTATTATTAGTAATAGTATTATTAGTATGGCCAAGTCCAAGGGCAAAAGAACATCCATCTGTGCTGGTCAGGTGTGTTGGTAACGTAGCAACTAATGGTATGTTTACGATACAGCCAGGAAGGAATTAATATGATGACGCAAGGAAGAAATGACGCTTTCATTCTTGCCCGAGTGGCACCTTTTTGTTTGATGGCAAGATTGTCCTTTTCCAAACTGTAATGATTAGTGAGTTATTTCACAATCTACCTTTTGACTTGGAGATACACCTTTGATTTTTTAACATTAGACCATAACATGAGATACAGGAGCAGAATTATGCATTTTGGCCCATCGAGTCTGCCCCGCCATTCAGTCATGGCTGATCTATCTTTCCCTCCTCCTGCCTTCTCCCCATAACCTTTGACGCCCTTCCTAATCAAGAACCTATCAATCTCCCCTTTAAAAATACTCAATGACTTGGCCACCACAGCCGTCTGTGGCAATGAATTCTACAGATGCACCACCGCCTAAGGAAATTCCTCCTCATTGAATTGAACATTGAACTAAACCGTCTTGTGGAGGTGTAAGAACCTGCAGATGCTGGAATCTGGAGCAACAAACAATCTGCTGGAAGAAGTGGAGAGTATCTATCGTTGTCTTATGCCTTATAGATAGCGGGAGGGCTATTGGGAGATGGAAGGTAGGTCACTCACATTAGGGCATGCAATCTCTGCAACCATGAGAGGATTAAATTGGGTAGATGCACATCATCTCTTGCCCAGAGTTGGGGAATCGAGGACCAGAGGACATAGATTCAAAGTGAAAGGGAAAAGATTTAATAGGAATCTGAGGGGTAACATTTTCACACAAAACGTGGTGGGTGTATGGAACAAGCTGCCAGAGGAGGTAGTTGAGGCAGGGACTATCCCAACATTAAGAAACAGTTAGACAGGTACATGGATAGGACAAGTTTGGAGGGATTTGGACCAAACGCAGGCAGGTGAGACTAGTGTAGCTGGGACATGTTGGTCGGTATTGGGCAAGTTGGGCTGAAGGGTCTGTTTCCACCCTGCATCACTCTATGATTCTATGACTCTGCTCTGCTCTTGGGCCGGCCAACCCAGATGAGGGGCAAGAAGACGACTCGAGTAGAACCCGTGACCATCGATGCCCGCCGTGGGAAGAGATGCGTTTATTGTGGGTTTGTTGGCCTGGTCGCAAGAAATAGCTTTTTTTTGCCCCGCCAAAAGATGAAAGTCCGATTGGAACACAGGATCTTTGATCCGCCATGATGATTCAGCAGGTAGAGGTGGAACACAATGCTGAGCACATTCCAGGAAATGTGAGCGGCCTACACACTGACAAAGATGCTGCCTCTGTTCTGAAACCTGCTTTTGTCTCTCTGAGTGTAAAGGGTGTCTCTGACACCTGGGCTCCCTGCCAGTGCACTGCCATTGTTTGTACTGAAGCGAACCTGCTTGGCCGATGGCCGTCCTTGGAGCTAAGAACTGTCGATGCAATACCACTTCACTTTTCCATGGTCCGCTTCTTGTGCTAACAGATTAACGTCTTCATTTTGTACTTGGCGTCTCCGGTTACACTTGTTAACTTTTATAAGTTTGGTCAGATGATATCCTGCGTGGAAAAAGTGAGACTTGAGACCGCAGTTGGGCATAAAGGCATTCCATTAAGGTGACCGCCATACCTGTGAACGGCAAAGTTAAGCACAAAAAGCTGGAGTAAATAATAGCGGGACAAGCCGCATCTCTGGAGAGAAGGAATTGGTGATGTTTCTTCAGACTCGACCCGAAACGTCACCCATTCCTTCTCTCCAGAGATGCTGCCTGTCCCGCTGAGTTACTCCAGCTTTTTGTGTCTATCTTCGGTTTACACCAGCATCTGCAGTTCCTTCCTACACAACACCAAAGTCACTCATTCTATTAACTTGCACTTCCATTAATTCCATGAATAGGCTGCAGTGGTATTGAGTTGTCGGGCAAGTTGGTTTCCATTCTATCTCAGTTGTTCGCCCTCTGTTCATTCCACAAGTCTCCTCCCCCCGCCCCCCCCCCCCCCTCTTTGCAACTTAAAACATGCCTCTTTTCTCATTTTTATTCAAGTTCTCATGAAGGGTCGTTCACCTGGAAGTTTAAATATTTCTTTCACTTCAGCTGCTGCCTGACCATATAACCATATAACCATATAACCATAACAGCACGGAAACAGGCCATCTCGGCCCTTCAAGTCCGTGCCGAACATTTAAAATATATACTTCCTCCTAGTCCCATCTACCTGCACTCAGACCACAACCCTCCATTCCTTTCCCGTCCATATACCCATCCAATCTATTTTTAAAGGATAACATCGAACCTGCCTCCACCACTTCCACTGGAAGCTCATTCCACACAGCTACCACTCTCTGAGTAAAGAAGTTCCCCCTAATGTTCCCCCTAAACTTCTGTCCCTTAATTCTCAAGTCATGTCCCCTTGTTTGAATCTTCCCTACTCTCAATGGGAAAAGCTTATCCACGTCCACTCTGTCTAACCCGCTCATAATTTTAAAGACCTCTATCAAGTCCCCTCTTAACCTTCTGCGCTCCAAAGAATAAAGACCTAACTTGTTCAACCTTTCTCTGTAACTTAGTTGCTGAAACCCAGGCAACATTCTAGTAAATCTCCTCTGTACTCTCTCTATTTTGTTGACATCCTTCCTATAATTAGGCGACCAAAATTGTACTCCATACTCCAGAATTGGCCTCACCAATGCCTTGTACAATTTTAACATTACATCCCAACTTCTATATTCAATGCTCTGATTTATAAAGGCCAGCACACCAAAAGCTTTCTTTACCACCCTATCTACATGAGATTCCACCTTCAGGGAACTATGCACAGTTATTCCTAGATCCCTCTGTTCAACTGCATTCCTCAATTCGCTACCATTTACCGTGTACGTCCTATTTTGATTTGTCCTGCCGAGATGTAGCACCTCACATTTGTCAGCATTAAACTCCATCTGCCATCTTTCAGCCCACTCTTCCAAATGGCCTAAAGCTCTCTGTAGACTTTGAAAATCTACTTCATTATCCACAACACCACCTATCTTAGTATCATCTGCATACTTACTAATCCAATTTTCCACACCTTCATCCAGATCATTGATGTACATGACAAACAACAGTGGACCCAACACAGACCCCTGAGGCACCCCACTCGTCACCGGCCTCCAACCTGACAAACAGCCATCCACCATTACTCTCTGGCATCTCCCATTCAGCCACTGTTGAATCCATCTTGCTACTCCACCATTAATACCCAACAATTGAATCTTCTTAACCAACCTTCCATGAGGAACCTTGTCAAAGGCCTTATTGAAGTCCATATAGACAACATCCACTGCTTTACCCTCATCAATTTCCCTCGTAACCTCTTCGAAAAATTCAAGAAGATTAGTCAAGCATGACCTTCCAGGCACAAATCCATGTTGACTGTTCCTAATCAGACCCTGCATATCCAGATGCGTATATATATTATCTTTAAGTATCCTTTCCATTAATTTGCCCACCACTGACGTCAAACTAATAGGTCTATAATTGCTAGGTTTACTCTTCGAACCCTT
This sequence comes from Malacoraja senta, assembly GCA_038087875.1. NCBI lineage: Eukaryota > Metazoa > Chordata > Chondrichthyes > Rajiformes > Rajidae > Malacoraja > Malacoraja senta. Next base: position 46,316,527 of record CM075983.1, read on the forward strand.
TTTAAACAACGGAACAACATGCGCAGTACGCCAATCCTCCGGCACTATTCCCGTTTCTAGCATTTTTTTGTTTTGTATTTCTTTAGACTTTACTTTTGAGTTCAGAGATACAGCGTGAAAACAGGCCCTTCGGCCCATCAAGTCCGTACCAACCAGCGATCACCCCCCATACACTAGCACTATCCTGCACCCTAGGGGCAATTTACAATTTTTATCAAAGCCAATTGACCTACAAACATGTACGTCTTTGGAATGTGGGAGGAAACCGGAGCACCCGGTGAAAACCCATGCGGTCATGGGGACAAACTCTGAACAGACAGTGCCCAAGTCAAGGTCGACTCCAGGTCTCTGGCGCTGTAAGGCAGCAGCTCTACCCGCTGCGTCGCTGTGCTGTCTGCCCACTTCATCTGATTTTCTAATTTATATTCAAGTACAGTAATTGGTTTGGCAGCATCTGTAGAGGAAGAGACAATGTTTTGATTTGACAATTGTTTACCAAATCACAGTAGTGTGAAATATTAATAGAAACAAGGAACTGCAGCTGCAAAGGAAAGACACAACATGCTGGAGTAACTCAGCGGGTCAGGCAGCACCTCTGGAGAACATGGATAGGTGATCTTTCTAATCGGAACCCTTCTGCAGACTGAATTGATCACCAATGTGCCCAAAGTCCCTGAAATGTCATCTATCCATGTTCTCCAGCGAAGCTGCCTGACCCGTTGAGGTTACCCCAGCATTTTGTTTTTCTGTCGTGAAATATAAGCTGGAGAGGCAAGAATTTGCAGATGCAGAAATCTTGAACAAAACACAAAGTGCTAGAGGAACTCGGCTGATCAGGCAGCAATTGGGGAGGAAAAAAAGGGTAGGGGTATCAAGAAATAGAGGGCATAGGTTTACGGTGAGAGGGGGAGGAATTAATAAAAATCTGAGGGACAACTTTTTGCAAATGTTCTGTGCGTATTTGGTATTAAGGGATTTGGAGTTAGTGCAGGGAAATGGTGCCAAAGTAAAAAATAAGTCATGATCATATTGAATGGTGAAACAGGGACAATGGGCCAAATGGCCTGCCCCAATTTCTAACATTAGCTTCCTGGTCAGACTCTGGATATTTTCAGGGTTATGCTCTAAACTTTCTGATATTAATCTGGATCTTGAATGCAGGAAATGCACAGATAGCTGCCGGAACAGCAGATCAAGCGGTATCGGTGGAGGGAATGGACAGGCGACGTTTTGGGTTGGGACCCTTCTTCAGTCAGACACAGACACAAAGTGCTGGAGTAATTCAGACAAAGACACAAAGTGCTGGAGTAATTCAGCTGTGCAGGCAGCATCTCTGGAGAACATGGATTGGTGACGTTTAGGTTCGGAATCCTTCTTAAGGTCTGAAGAAGGGTCTCGACCAGAAACGTTACCTAACCCTTTTCTCCTGAGATGCTGCCTGACCTGCTGAGTTACTCCGGCGTTTCTGAACCTTCTGAACCTTTTTGTGTCTGCCTTCTGTCTGAAGAAGGGTCACAGCCCTAAATGTCGCCCATCCGTGTTCTCCAGAGATGCTGCCTGACCCGCTGAGTTACAGCAAGTGACAACAGGTAGAGGTGAAAGGGTGACAAAAGGGTATCTGATAAAGAGAGGAGTGTTGAGACTGTTTGAGTTTTGTGACATACAGTGACTATATTCGGAAATAATTTGAAAGAACATTTGCTTATATTTTGCAAGAGCAACACCAAATGAAAGGGCACAATGGAATATTTAACTCAAGACTTGTTAAATTCTCAAGTATACAAACCAGTCCCAATGCCCTAGAGCGGAGGAGTTCTAAGTCGAAACTGGACATTACAAACTAGTTTTGCTTGTTTGGCAACATTTTCCAAATTGGTTAAAAATAACCAATGAAAAACAATCAAATTGTTTAAGAAGGAACGGCATATGCTGGAAAATCGAAGGTAGACAAAAATGCTGGAGAAACTCAACGGGTGAGGCAGCATCCATATTCGCTCCATAGATACTGCCTCACCCACTGAGTTTCTCCAGCATTTTTGTCTACCAATGGAAGGCAAATCTTGTGTTTGGTTAAGGTGCTGCGGAACCAGGCCTCAGCAACCACTAAAGGGCTTGTACCTGTGAATGTCTATACCAAACAGCTCGGAAACAGGCCCTTCGACCCAACCCGTCCATGCTGCCCATCTAAAATATCATTAGACCCATATTCCTCTAAACCTTCGAACAAAGTGCTGGAGTAACTCAACAGGTCAGGCAGCATCTCTGGAGCAAAAGGACGGGTGATGTTTTGCGTCCGGACCCTTCTTGAGCCAATAAATGATATTGATGATGTTATTGAGTCTGAAGAAGGGTGCCGGCCTGAAACATCATCCATCCTTTTTCTCCAGAGATGCTGCCTGACCCGCTCAGTTACTCCAGCACTTTGCCTATCCTTTGTATAAACCAGCATCTGCAGTTATTTGTTTCTACATTTCCTCTAAACCTTTCCTGTCCATGCACCTGCCCAAATTCTTTTAAATGAAGGAACAATGAATTGCGGATGCTGGTTTATACCAAAGATAGACACAAAGTGCTGGAGTAACTCAGTGGGTCAGATGACATCCCTGGACAAAAAAAGATGGTTGACGTTTCGGGTCGGGACTCTTCTTCAGACAATAAATAATGTTATTGACATTTTTTGTGGGTGCCATTTGGGCGTGAATGTAACTTTGGAAGAGGGGAAGGCAGTCAGAATGGACACTCTGACTTGCTGTGAATGGCTGCCTTGACCATTACTAGGAATAAACTGATGTTGGGTGTGTGGCGGGTCCCCAGATTGATCTCCCCTCCTCTGCACTGGATGCTCAAAGGCAGGACTGGACCACATAAAAATTGAGGAGCAGCTTGTTCTAATATTGAAAGAGGGATTACAGCTTTGCGCCTTTAATGTACAGACTTTGCTGCAGTAGCCCATCACACAGACCTGACGACCCACCATCAACTCCCTACACTTCACTCTAACTTGGGAAAGCAGCCGACATAATCAAGGATAGACACAAAATGCTGGAGTAACTCAACGGGACAGGCTGAGTTACTTTAGCATTTTGTGTCCATAATTGGTTTAAACCGGCATCTGCAGTTCCTTCATAAACATAATCATGGATCTTTTTATACCCGAGTCATTCCTCCTCCTTCCCTCCAAGAGCGGAACTCGCTATCAAAACATGGAGGGGACGGGGGACACCATTTTTTGGCGGCTGCGCGCGCATGCGCACACTCACACGAGGCTTCGGAGGCTCAATCCAGCGCAAATGCAGCTCAACACTGCCGGTCTCACCGGGTTAACTACGGCCATGTCTGGATTGACGGGATACCAGCGCTGCCAGAGTTGAGCTGGGTTTAGTGCTGTTTCTCTGTGCTGGCTGTGGGCCTGGGGGTACAGTTCGCGTCTGACTCCCGACCTCTCTGGCCACCCGTGGGAGGGGCACTCGGGACAGCGCCGGAGAGCCATCCGGGATCGATCCTGCCTGCGGATGAGGCGCAGGTCTGTGCCACGTCTCCCTCCTCCAATCGACGCACTCTATCCTCAGTCCCACCCCCCCCCCCACTCCTCCCTCCTCCAATCATCGCGCCCTCGATCATCAGTCCCACCCCCACTGCCTCGCGGAAAGCGGAGATTTAAAATATGGATCACAAAAACTTAGGGGGGATGTCCCCCACCTCTCAAAACATGGGTTAGGGTTAGGGTCAGACGTGTCCCCTCTGGCCCCCCCGGGTTTTCCGCCCCTGCTTCCCTCTACCATAGGGCAGAAGGTACAAAAGCTTGAAAGCAAGTATCACCAGCCTAAGAAACAATGTTTCCACTCTGCTTTTAGTTGACTGAATGGTCCTCCCATGTTAGGGGTAGTCTCGATCTTTCAACCTAACTTCATTGCAGGCACCGGACTTTTTCCTCTACAGGTCCACCACCAATTTTCCGGCACCTTCTTTAATCTGGACAAAATCACCAGAGCGCACTTGAAACCTCCCCCTGGTAGTCCCTCCCGAAATGTGGTGTCTTGGCTGAGTGAGGCGGCCGACCTCAATCTCATCAGGACTTCCACGCCGATCGGCGGGTTGAATTTGCACCTTGAGGCTGGGGCTCTGGAACTCTGGCCCGGCTGGAGACGGCAGATCCGTTCCCATAGCCGACTTTACGGGCCGGTATCTCGGCTCCCCAGCTGCCTCGGTGGACTGTTTCAGTACCGTTGGACTCCTCTCGTATCTGCAGTTCAGGCTCGAAGGGCCGAATGGCCTACTCCTGCACCTATTTTCTATGTATCTATGTATCTATGTTCCTTCCTATCCATTCATTCATTCATGGACTGCTGTGCTCCGTGCCGTTAGGAAAGCCTAGCCAAACGATACAGAGCAGGACGGCTGCATGTAAATGTAACAGGAACCAAGGTGCATCTGACCTTCTGTGGAATTTTGATCAAGATGAAGCAAGATACCATAGCATGAAACCTGGTACGGAAACTCCATCCCTACAGAGCAAAGCTGATAACCCGTGTACTCGAATATTTGGTTTCATTCAGCTGCTCTTGTTTAAGAACGTGAAAAATAGAAGCTGGAAGGATGTCCTTTACATCTGCTTTGCCACTTTCTCTGCACCCTTTCCAACTTAACAACAGCCTTCTTCGGTTCTCGTCGGTTTAAACCAGCATGTGCAGTTCCTTCTTACACTTAACAGCAACCTTCCTTTAACATGGTGACCAATGCTGAATACAGTGTTGTTCGGAGTTAGCACGTTATTAGCTGTGTGAGGCTTTGGCAGCTGCTCCGATTTCATGTCACATCTCAGGGACATGGACAGATTATGTGACTGGTGTAAATTTCCCCTAATATAGGCACGGGGCAAAAGGGAATTGTTGACATCTGGATCATTCTGCAAGGTGGTGGAATCATTTACAATCACTGCATCTCAGAGGCATTAAACATGCAAAGTAGTGCAGTTTATGTAGAAATCAGGAACTACAGCTGGTTTACACAAAAGGACACAAAGTTCTGGAGTCACTCAGTGGGTAAGGCTGCATCTCTGGAGAACATGGATAGGTGACGTTTTGGGTCGGGACCTTTCTTTAGATTGATTGTAGAGAGGGGGGGTTGTTTGGAAGAAGAAAGCTGGGAGAGAGGGGAGGCAGGATCAAACTTGGCGGGTAATATGTGAACACAGGTCAGTGGGGGGGGAGGTTGATAGTTGGAACAGAGGCATGAAATTAAATCAAGATGGGGTGCAACAGAAGGATTGAAGAGTTGCAGATTGTGGAGGCAGTGGAAGGAATGTGGGAGGAAGGGGGAGGGAAAACATGGGCGTGAGTGTACAGGGGATTGGGGGGCTCGGGAAATAATGGAGGGTTGTGGAGGACGAAAGGGGAGCGGGGATTGTTAGAGGTTACCTAAAATTTGGAGAATTCAATGTTTATGGGAAATCGGAGCGCTTGGTGAAACTCCACAGGGAGAACGTCCAAATTCCACATCGACAGCACCTGTAGTCAGGATCGAACCCAGGTCACTGCTGCCGTGACACAGCAACTCTACTGATGTGTCACTCTCCCAAAAATCTCTCGTTCATTCGGGCATTTAATTTAGTTTAGTGTCACGAGGTACAGTGACATTATTTTTGTGTGCTAACCAGCATTTGTATGTCAGGTGTATCCATGAGTCGGGGGCTCGCTCGTATGTAGGGGTGTCGATAAGTCAGGGGTGGGGGGTGTAAGACTGTCCATGTCAATTGATCGTGACCCTGGGTTACCTGCATGTCAATAATGATGTGATTAGACCCACTTGAGGCCTTTATGCTCTTTGTCAGTGTTATCCATCAACATGAAATCCTAAATGATGTCACGATAACATGAGAACTCGCTGCTGCCTCTATTGATCCTTTCGCATTGAAAGGTGTGCAATGCTTACTCTACCTCCTCTTTCACAGGGACTGGCAAAACGGTGGCTGTAATGATTGGCAACATTAAAGGGCGTGAGATTCTGGCGCTGGTGAAGGACGGGATCTCTGTTTCCATGGTGATCGAGGTCGGGCGGCAGCACGGACCGTGGATGAGCCAGTACTCCATCTTCTTTGTCTCCATTTCCTTCTTTGTGGTCACTGCCGCCACGGTCGGCTATTTCATCTTCTACACGGCCAGGAGACTGCAGATCGCAAGGGCTCAGTTAAGGAAGCAGGTCTGTTTCCTGTGGTATGAATGTTGATTTCTCCAACTTCAAGTAACTCCTGCATTCCCTCTCCCTCTATTCTTCCCCCACCCAAGTCGTACCAGCTTCAAAGTTGCCTTGTCGAGTCTCATGTTTAAGAAAGAACTGCAGATGCGGGGAAAATCGAAGCTAGACAAAATATGATGGAGAAACTCAGCGGGTGAGGCAGCATATATGGAGAGAAAGAATAGGCGATGTTTTGGGTCGAGACCCTTCTTCAGACTGATGTCGGGTGGGGGGATGAAAGAAAGGAAGAGGCGGAGACAGTAGGCTTTGTGGGAGAGCTGGGACGGGAAGGAGGGAGTCTCAGTCTATACTCGTTCTCACCTAACAAACAGCTAACAATGACCTGTTTCATTTATCATCGTTATGTTTCTGCATATCTTTCATTTATTTGTTCTATATCTCTCTACATCACCGTCAATATCTATTGTTTCCTATCCACCTGATTCTCAGCCTGAAGAAGGTTCTCGACCCGAAACGTCACCTATTCCTTTTCTCCAGAGATGCTGTCTGACCCGCTGAGTTACTCCAGGTTTTTGTGTCTATCTTCGGTTTAAACCAGAATCTGTAGTTCTTTCTTACACTGTTCCCCGGTTTCATGCTTGTTGGTATCTGGATGTACTGATGGGCAAATATTCCTTTGCCGTCAAATGGACGAGAGGATTTAAAATGTGGAGAAAATACACTGATCTGCCCAGATGCATATTGCAATTTCCAGACTACAATTCTGGTGGGATCATAGAACAATGAATGTTATAAGTTAATCTAAGGGCAGTAATTGAGTTTAGTTTAGGCAGGAATTGAGTTTAGTTTGGAGATACAGCGTGCATACACTTTCTTCAGCACATCAAATCCATTCTGACCATCGATCACCCATTCACTCCAGTTCTATTTCCAATTTCTCATCCAGGTTTGTAGATATATAGGCCAAATGCAGACAGATGAGACATCAGTCAACAGGGACGAGTTGGGCCAAAGGGCCTGTTCCGTGCTGTATGACACAATGACTCCTCCTAGACAATAGGTGTGATTTTACATAGGCCAATTAACCTCCAAAGGCTGAACGATCTTGATCAGTTACATGTTTAATTTAAGCTTTAACATTGTATACATAATTTTGAATAGTTAAACATGTGACTTGATATGGGAATTGTAACGCTTTTTGCTTTATGATTTTTGTGTTAATTTGCCGAGCCATCATAATGGCCATGTTTAGTGACCAGTTGGCACCTTCCTCCAGTTTCTGGCATATTAAGGTATTTGATAGGGCTTTGTATCTGCATGTCAATGCAATACTAAATAGATAGGTATAGGAAGGAACTGCAGATGCTGGTTTAAACCGAAGTTAGACAGAAAATGCTGGAGTAACTCAGTGGGACGAGCGGTATCTATGTAGAGAAGGAATGGGTGATGTTTCGGGTCGAGACCCTTCAGACTGATGTCAGGGGAGAGGTAGATACATAGATAAGAAAGTTTAAGGTGTTAAAACAGGTCAAAGGGGGTGAAGATCAAGGAACTCCCAGCGAACAATGATCTATTCTGCATTTTGCTTTATCTCCATTCTCTGAGTTTGGTTTAGTTCAACTTTGGAAATACAGAGTGGAAACGGGCCAGTCGGCCCATCAATTCGCGGCGACTAGCTTGTTTCCCCCATACACTAGCTCTATTCTACACACTCGGGACAATTTATAGAAGGCAATTAATCTACAAACCTGCACGTCTTTGGCATGTGGAAGGAAACCGGAGCACCCGGAGAAAACCCATGCGGGTCCAGGGTGTACGTACAGACAGCATCCAACATACCCAGGTCTCTGGCGCCGCGAGGCAGCAACTCTCCTGCTACGCCACTGTGCCGCCTCTCCAATTTTGAGATTATTAAAAGCTATGAAAGTTGCTACAGATATTTAATAAAATGTTACTGAAAACCCTGTGTGTGTGTGTATATATATATATATATATATATATATATATATATATATATATATATATTATATATATATATATATATATATATATATATATACATATATAATATGTTTGTGTGTGTATTCTGCTAAAGTCCAAGCTAAGGATTGCTCATCATACAATGATGGGTGTGGGGTTTACATCAGACATGCTGCAGACTTGCAGATGCACTGTGTATATATGGAGTGAGCTACATGGAGTAGATTTTGGCACTGAGGCTGCTCGTTGCTGGTGCAGTTTAGTTTGCTCACCCTGGATGTTGAAATGATTATGATATTCAAGGAGCTTTCTGTCTGGTGTACCTGTTTGCCAAAATAGGCACCTTTTACTCTGATCACAAGTCTTTGTTGATTTTTTTAATTGGGGGCATTTCTGGGAGCTTGATTCACAGCCATAGGCTGAGGATTTCCTCGTTGCCTGGGTATAGTGGGCATTAAGGCCTCCAGGGTCATCCCAGAGTAGTGTGGGCAGTGGGGTAAGTTCATGTCGTAGGAGAAGAATTAGGCCATTTTGGCCATCGAGTCCCCATAACCCTTGACACCTTACCAATCAAGAACCTGTCAAATTCCACTTTAAAAAATACCAATGGTGCCACGGGTGGTAGTAGAAGCAGATATGACTCAAGGGGCTTTTATGATGGGCACATCAATATGCAGGGCATGAAGGGAGACATGCGGGCAGACAAAATTAGTTTAATTTGATATCATGTTCAGCACAGACTCTGGGCTGAAGTGCCTGTTCCTGTGCTGTACTGTTCAATGGAATTTATCTTGCCAGGACAGATTGACTTACCTGCAATGATCTTGTATTTGGCTTGTGTGCGGATGTTTAAAATGTCTGCAGGAACTACAAGAGGGATATTTGTATTGTACTGTCTATGTAGAGATGATGTAGGGCACAGTGTCACAGTGGTTAAGTCACTGGATTAATAACCAGTGATGTGGGCTGTGGAGGCAAGGAGAAGTGTTTGATTCCCACTGTAGCACTAATTAAATAATCATCTGGAGTTTTGATAGTCTCATTTTTGTGATTTTAACAGGGCGATCACTGGATTATTGTAAATTCCACTCCCGATGATCTTCAATGAATGAAATAGGGCAGCACAGTGACGCAGCGGTAGACTTCAGCCCACCAAGTCCGTGCCGACCAGTGATCACTCACGCCCTAGTTCTATCCTACACACTAGGGATAATTTACAGAAGCCAACTAACCTACAAACCTGTACATCTTTGGAGAGGGGGAGGAAACCCATGTGGTCACTGGGAGGGCGTACAACCTCCATGCGGACAGCACCCGTAGTCTGGATGGAAGCCGGGTCTCTGGCGCTGTAAGGTTGGCTCTGGCTCTACTGCTGCTCCACTGTACCGCCCTATTTGAGATATGCTAAGTCTTCCCCCATGTTCTCTTTCATCAACTTTATTTATTACCTGGCAGCCACCTAGACAAAGGGCAATTTACACGGCCAGTTAAACTCAGCCCATCTTTGGGATGTGGGGGAAGACCAATGTGACTGAGCAAACTCCACATCGTAAGCACCCAATATCAAGGTTAAATCCTGGCCACAGGAGCTGTGGCATAGAAGCTACCTGCTGCACGCTGCGCCGGCTTCTGCATTGGTATTGCCTCTACAACATGGTTGTACCCTATCAGGGAAACTGCCACAGGCGGATTTTGCAGTTGCCTTAATAAGAATCTTGTAACTGACACTTTTCTTTGCACCAGGTAAGAGGCGGAGCTTGGCATGAATCCTAAATTCCTTTGTGCGGAGAAGTCTTTCTTGCAAGCGCTGGGCGATTTCTGTTTTCGTTGAGACGACCTGCGGAAACCCTCTACCCTTGTGTAGCAACTCTAGAGCTGGCGTATCGCCATCAGAGTTTGTGATGTAAACTGCGCAAGTGTTGTTCCTACAACACTGTTTTGAGGTTAAGTGTTGCCTGCGAGTTTCTCAGACACCTTATGGAGCTCCCAGTTTAATCTACCTGCAACTACCTTCCACGTGTGCTTAAGTCGTTCAAAACACACTCATGCTTTTTAATGTAAATTTATGAATGCTTCAAACATTGATAATTGCCTGTAAGAAGACTAAAGCCATTTTTGAGATGCTGTCCTGGAAAAATGGTTAGTCTTCACTATTTATTCCTCATTGTCCACTCCCTATTCCCTCCCCTAGTTTAGTTTAGAGATACAGTGCAGAAACAGGCCCTTCAGTCCACACCGACCAGTGATCACCCAGTTCACTATCCTACACACTAAGGACAATTTACAATTTACAATTTTTACCAAAGCCAATCAACCTACAAATCTGTACGTCTTTGAAGTGTGGGAGGAAACTGGAGCACCCAGGAGAAAAACCACGCGTTCACAGGGAGATCATACAAACTCCGTACAGACGGCACTCGTAGTCAGGATCGAATCTGGTTTTCTGGCGCTGTGAGGCAACAACTCTACCGCTGCGCCACTGAGACGCCCTCGTCCCTCCCTGTCTCCTCCCTATGACTGGAACAAGCATTCATGTGACATTTCCGTCTGATGAAAGCAGTGTAATGGATTGTATTAATGCTTCTCCTGAACTTTCACTTGAGTTGCACTCCCCATAAGTTTCCAAAACAGTTCCCTAATATATATATTTTAAATGTTGATGTGTTGGTTTGGCACCAGAAAACTTTTTGAATTATACATTAGGATGGCCACACCAAAAGACTTTGGAAAAACACTTCCCTTTTCTTGTTTCATGAATATTGGGGTGTGGGGGTGTGTGTGTATGTGAATATTGGTAATTATAATAGTGTGTGTGCGTGCGTATGTGTCACTATTGTATTTATAATAACTTGGTGTCAATATGTGTGTATCAATATTGGTAATTATAATAATTTAACATTGTGTGTGTGACTATTAGTAATTACAATTGTGTGTGTCACTATTGGTAATTATGAAAGAATGGGTTGACTGGGCTTTTATTCATTGGAATTTAGAAGGATGAGAGGGGATCTTGTAGAAACATACAATTGTAAAGGATTGGACAGGCGAGATGCAGGAAAAATGTTCCCGATGTTGGGGGAGTCCAGAACCAGGAGTCACAGTTTAAGAATAAGGGGTAGGCCATTTAGGACTGAGATGAGGAGAAACCTCTTCACCCAGAGAGCTGGGAATCTGTGGAATTATCTGCCACAGAGGCAGTGGAGGCCAATTCACTGGTTGTTTTCAAGAGTTAGATTTAGCTCTTAGGGCTAAAGGAATCAAGGGATATGGGGAAAAAGCAGGAATGGGGTACTGATTTTAGATGACCAGCCATGATCATATCGAATGGCGGTGCTGGCTCAAAGGGCCGAATGGCCTACTCCTGCACCTATTTTTCTAGGTTTCTAAAATAGCTCTGTGTGTGTGTGTGTGTGTGTGTGACTTGGTAATTATAATATTAGTGTGAGTGTGTCACTATTAGTAATTATAATAACTTAGTGTATGTTTGCGTGTGTGTCACTACTGGTAATTATAAAGGATTGGGGTGAGGAAGGATTTTTTCTAAAACGTTTAATGAATTGTTTTCTAAAGATGTGTACATGTGCACCAAACCGAACATCAGACTCAAACACTTCTGTGATTGTCTTCCCATTTGACATGCATTTTCTGTTATTTTCGATTGTAATCATGCCTTGGAAATCTGAACTCCCATGAATGTCGCACATGAACGTGGTTAATTTTCCATTTCAGTGTGTCAAAATGAAATGGAGGCAAACTCACTCTTGTTTGGCAGAGCTGCTGCCTCAGCGCTAGATACCCGGGTTCGATCCTGACCTCGGGGTGCTGTCTGTATGGAGTTAGTTAATTGCGGGTTTCCTCCGGGTGCTCTGGTTTCCTTCCACAACCCAAAGACGTGCAGGTTTGGAGGATAATTGGCCCTCTGTAAATTGTCCCAAATGTGTAGAGAGTCAATGGGAAAGTGGAATAACATAGAATTTGTGCGAATGGGTGATCAACGGTCAGCATGGACTCAGTGGGCTGAAGGGCCTGTTTCAATGCACTATCATTAATCTAAGCTAAACCATAGACACAAAATGCCGGAGTAACTCAGCGGGTCGGGCAGCATCCCTGGAGAGAAGGAATCAACTATTCCTGGATAGCTTCACAATTATGAATTAACTTTGTTAAGTGGTCTTGCTGCCTTCTTGTTGGCAAATTTGGCATCTGTTGTGTGCACAGCAAGTTATTTAACAAACGGCAATGAATGTGAGTTAACCTGTTAATGGTTAAAGGATGAAAGTTAGCCAGGATGCGGATAGTTAGCACAACATGAGAACAATACCTGCTGAACATCCCATAGAAAAAAAACATTAGTGTCCTGGAGGTGACTGAAGGCCAATCTCATGGCTGGAGAAGGGTCACCTAATCCTTTTCTCAAGAGATGCTGCCTGACCTGCTGAGTTACTCCAGCATTTTGTGTCTTTATTATCTTATAACTCGGTGGCACAGCAGTAGAGCCGCTGCCTTATGGTGCCAGGGAGCCGGGTTTATTCCTGACTGCAAGTGCTTGTCTGTACGGAGTTTGTACTTTCTTCGCATGACCTGCATGGGTTTTCTCTGCGATCTCTGTTTTCCTCCCACACTCCAAAGATGTACAGGTTTGTAGGTTAATTGGCTTCGGTAAAATTGTAAATTGTCCCTAGTGTGTGTAGGAAAGTGCGAATAGGTTTATTGTGCAGTGGAGAGATAAGTTTCTTTGCCTTCCATCACAGCGCTGTGATGGATGGATGTGTAAATTGTGTTGTGTCTCGGGTCTTCTTCGTTTTGTGATGTATGGCTGCAGAAACAACATTTCGTCTGGACCTCAAGGGGTCCAAACGACAAATTTGTCCAAAAGACAAATAAACAAATTGTAATTGGCCAAGTATTCACATACAAGGAATTTGCCATGGTGCTCCGCCTATAAGTAACAACATGACATACAGTGACAGTTACGAATGACTCGGAAAACAATAAACATGAATAATAATGAACAGACCTTCCAAAGCTAGCGTACTGTCCTCGTCACCTCTACCCCATTGCAGACATTGGATTGGAACCAGTGTGCTACATTGCTGAGAACTATATTCAGCACTCTGTAATAAAACACTGTGCATTGGCAGGGTGGATATTTGTACATTCCGAATGGGAAGCAACTTCCTATTAGGAGTGGCTAAAGAGATTATATTCTTTGGTGTAGGAAGGAACTGTAGATGCTGGTTTAAACTGAGAAAGACACAACATGCTGGAGTAACTCAGCGGGACAGGCAGCATCTCTGGACAGAAGGAAAGGGTGATGTTTCGGGTTGAGACCCTTCTTCAGACTCAAGCGTTTTGTGTTTATATTCTTTGGTATTTGGAGGAATGAGCAGTGATCCTATTGAAATGTATAATGTTCTAAGGGGGCATGAGGCAATGATGTCGATGTTTTCACAAGCTGGAAAGCAGTGAGTGAGGGGATGTGGCCACAGCAACCAACATAATCAAAGACTGGTTCCACGCCAGTCATTACTACTTCTCCCCGCTCTCGTCCGTCAGAAGCGTTAAAGAGCACACCACCAGACTTGGGAACTGCCTCCTCCCCTTTGTTATCAGGCTTCTGAACAGACCTTCCAAAGCTAGCATACTGTCCGAGTCACCTCTACCCCATTGCAGACATTGGATTGGAACTAGTGTGCTACAATGCTGAGAACTATATTCAGCACTCCGTAACTTTCCCTTTGTTCAATCTATTGTACTCAAACTTGGTTCAATCGTATTCATGTATTATCACATTTAGAAACAAAGTAAATAGGTGCAGGAGTAGGCCATTCAGCCCTTCGAGCCATCACCGCAATTCAATATGATCATGGCTAATCATCCAAAATCAGTACCCCGTTCCTGCTTTCTCCCCATGTCCCTTGATTCCGTTAGCCCTAAGAGCTATATCTAACTCTCTCATGAATACATTTGATCGGATAGTGTGCAAAACAAAGCTTTTGACTGTACTTCAGTACACGTGACAATAATAAAAAATCCCAACGGTGTGTAGGGCGTGGATGAGAAAGTGGGATAACATAGAACTAATGTGAATGGGTGATCGATGGTCTGCATTGACTCGGTGGGCTGAAGGGCCTCTTTCCATGTTGTATCTCTAATTTAAAACAATGAATTTATTTTTGCAGTAGTCGTAAAGTAGGAAATGTTGGGTTCACACAAATATCTGCGTGACAATGGCCAGAATTATAGTAGGATTGAGGATAACTTTGGCCTCGGTGGGCCGAAGGACCTGTTTCCATGCTGTATCTCTAAACCATAACTAAACATGTGCACAAGATTGTCCCTTTTTTACACCCGTGTAGACCAATGCAAGCCCAACCTTATTTGTTTTTCAAACAGCGGAGGTATTTTGAAATATAGTCACTGTTGGAACGGGGCAAGGCGGAAACCAACGTGTTAACATCAAACATTCAGTGAGATAAATGGCCAAATGACCTGTTTTAGACACGCTGGTTGAGTCATAAATACTGTACATGATACTCGTAGCTCCGAGGTCCATTATCATATCCCAGAGCACTTTATAACTAATGTATTACTTTTGAAGTGCAACCTCTGTTGTGCAAGTATACAGTAAAGAAAAATTGCACACAGCAATGCCTCAAGAGCAAAGATACTAGAGGCTCCTCTAGTATCTTTGCTCAAGAGTATCATGTCATTGAGTGCATGTTGCTGCATTGGAAGCAAAACTGCATGGACACGCAAGCAAGATACAATTAGGTTATGCTAGTGTCTGTTGGATGATGAGAAAGAAGATGGTACAAATGAAACATAAAGGCTTGATAGAACGGATGTGGAGAGGATGTTTTCACTAGTGGGAGAGTTTAGGACCAGAGGCCATCGCCTCAGAATAAAACAACATATCTTTAGAAAGGAGATGAGGAGAAATGTATTTAGTCAGAGGGTGATGAATTTGAGGAATTCATAGCCACAGAAGGCTGTGGAGGCCAAATCAATGGATATTTTTAAGGTGGAGATTGACAGATTTGTGATTCGTGCGGGAGTCAGGGGTTACGGGGTAAAGGCAGGAGAATAGGGTTGAGAGGGAAAGAAAGATCAGCCCCGATTGAATGGTGGAGAAGACTTGGGGTCGAATGGCCTAATTCTGCTCCTGTAACTTATGAACATGAACATAAACATGGTGGACATTAATAGGAAGGAACTGCAGATGCTGGTTTATATCGATGATAAACACAAAATGCTGAAGTAACTCAGCGGGACAGGCAGCATCTCTGGATTGAAGGAATGGGTGATGTTTTGGGTCGAGACCCTTCTTCACACCCTATCAACCCGAAATGTTGCCCATTCCTTCTATCCAGAGATGCTGCCTGTCCAGCTGAGATACTCCAGCATTCTGTGTCTATCTTCAACAAGGGCTTAATTCGGAAAGGGAAAATAGATTATGAAAGGAAACTGGCAGGGAACATAAAAACTGACTGCAAAAGTTTTTATAGATATGTGAAGAGAAAGAGATTAGTTAAAACAAATGTAGGTCCCTTGCAGTCAGAAACAGGTGAATTGATCATGGGGAACAAGGATATGGTGGACCAATTGAATAACTACTTTGGTTCCGTCTTCACTAAGGAAGACATAAATAATCTGCCGGAAATAGCAGGGGGCCGCGGGTCAAAGGAGATGGAGGAACTGAGTGAAATCCAGGTTAGTCGGGAAGTGGTGTTGGGTAAATTGAATGGATTAAAGGCCGATAAATCACCAGGGCCAGATAGGCTGCATCCCAGAGTACTTAAGGAAGTAGCTCCAGAAATAGTGGATGCATTAGTGATAATTTTTCAAAACTCTTTAGAATCTGGAGTAGTTCCTGAGGATTGGAGGGTAGCAAACGTAACCCCACTTTTTAAGAAGGGAGGGAGAGAGAAAACGGGGAATTACAGACCAGTTAGTCTAACATCGGTAGTGGGGAAACTGCTAGAGTCAGTTATTAAAGATGGGATAGCAGCACATTTGGAAAGTGGTGAAATCATTGGACAAAGTCAGCATGGATTTACGAAAGGTAAATCGTGTCTGACGAATCTTATAGAATTTTTCGAGGATGTAACTAGTAGAGTGGATAGGGGATAACCAGTGGATGTGTTGTATCTGGACTTTCAGAAGGCTTTCGACAAGGTACCACATAAGAGATTAGGATACAAACTTAAATCACACGGTATTGGGGGTTCAGTATTGATGTGGATAGAGAACTGGCTGGCAAACAGGAAGCAAAGAGTAGGAGTAAACGGGTCCTTTTCACAATGGCAGGCAGTGACTAGTGGGGTACCACAAGGCTCAGTGCTGGGACCCCAGCTATTTACAATTTATATTAATGATCTGGACGAGGGAATTGAAAGCAATATCTCCAAGTTTGCGGATGATACTAAGCTGGGGGGCAGTGTTAGCTGTGAGGAGGATGCTAGGAGACTGCAAGGTGACTTGGATAGGCTGGGTGAGTGGGCAAATGTTTGGCAGATGCAGTATAATGTGGATAAATGTGAGGTTATCCACTTTGGTGGCAAAAACGGGAAGGCAGACTATTATCTAAATGGTGGCCGATTAGGAAATGGGGAGATGCAGCGAGACCTGGGTGTCATGGTACACCAGTCATTGAAAGTAGGCATGCAGGTGCAGCAGGCAGTGAAGAAAGCGAATGGTATGTTGGCCTTCATAGCAAGAGGATTTGAGTATAGGAGCAGGGAGGTACTACTGCAGTTGTACAGGGTCTTGGTGAGACCACACCTGGAGTATTGCGTACAGTTTTGGTCTCCATATCTGAGGAAGGACATTATAGCCATAGAGGGAGTGCAGAGAAGGTTCACCAGACTGATTCCTGGGATGTCAGGACTTTCATATGAAGAAAGACTGGATAGACTTGGTTTATACTCGCTAGAATTTAGGAGATTGAGAGGGGATCTTATAGAAACGTACAAAATTCTTATGGGGTTGGACAGGCTAGATGCAGGAAGATTGTTCCCGATGTTGGGGAAGTCCAGGACAAGGGGTCACAGCTTAAGGATAAGGGGGAAATCCTTTAAGACCGAGATGAGGAAAAACTTTTTCACACAGAGAGTGGTGAATCTCTGGAACTCTCTGCCACAGAGGGTAGTTGAGGCCAGTTCATTGGCTATATTTAAGAGGGAGTTAGATGTGGCCCTTGTGGCTAAAGGGATCAGGGGGTATGGAGAGAAGGCAGGTACGGGATACTGAGTTGGATGATCAGCCATGATCATATTGAATGGCGGTGCAGGCTCGAAGGGCCGAATGGCCTACTCCTGCACCTATTTTCTATGTATCTATGTATGTATGTATGGTGGACATGTTGGCTTGTTGTCAGGGTTAAAACATTTAAATCCAAGCATATTTTTGATAGTTGTGCTTGGAATATTCGTTGGCATTGTGGCGGGGTGCGACATTTCTCTTGAGTAGCAAAAAGATCTGGTTGGTACAGTGGCAGTCTACCCAATTGACAGTGGGTTCATCTGTCCAGCATCCATCTTGCCCAGAGTTCTCATGGCTGGCACAATACTGCACATTCTGCATGAAATTGTTCCATTTGATCCAGAGGTAGAATTCTTCACCAAAACAACAAGATCAAACTGAGGTACTACCAGGGTGGGTCTGTCTGTGGTGTTATACATAAACACCTCTTTAATGTGTTTAGCAGTTCATACTTGATGTAATTTCTGTTTCTGAATCAAAACTTTATTGGACTTTATCTTTCTCTAAACGTTATACCCGTTACCCTGTATCTGTAAACTGTGGATAGCTAGTTTGTAACCATGTATAATGTTTTCGCTGTCAGCATTGCACACGACAAAAAAAAATGTCACTATCTCTATGCACGTGACAGTAATAAAGTCAACTAAAACTAAACTCAAGAAAGTACGGCATCCCAGAACTAGTGTCGATGACTGCTTTAACCTAAAACAATATTTGGGTTTCTGCATCTCAGTTTATAACCTTTGGACAACCCAAAGTACTTTATAATCAATTAATTACCATTGGAAGTTTTAGCCTCTACTCTAATATAGGAAATACAAACATTTTCAGAGATAAAACTTGTACAATGTGGCGGAAGGAACTACAGATGCTGACTTACACCAAAGTTAAGCACAAAATACTAAGGGCAGCATGGTGGCGCAGCGGTAGAGTTGCTGCCTTACAGCGCTTGCAGTGCCGAAGACCTGAGTCCAATCCCGGATACGGGTGCTGTCTGTATGGAGTTTATATGTTTTCCCCGTGACCGCGTGTGTTTCCTCCCACACGCAAAGATGTATAGGTTTGTAGGTTAATTGGCTTGGTATAAGTGTAAAATTGGCCCTAGTGTGTGTAGGATAGTGTTAATTTCCAAGGATCACTGGTCAGTGCGGATTCGGTGGACTGAAGGGCCCGTTTCCGCGCTGTATCTCCAAACAAACAAACTACACTCAGTGGGTCAGGCAACATCTCTGGAGAAAAGGAATAGGTGATGTTTTGGATCGAGAGGCTTCTTCAGACTGAGAGTCGGGGAGAGGGCAAAGTAGGCCAACTTCACCTTGAGGAGATTTTGCAATGGAACAGGCACAATGTGTAGGATGCTGGTTTACACCGGAGAACGAAAGAAAACCATGGAGTAACTCAGCGAGACAGACAGCATCTCTGGAGAAAAGGAATAGGTGACCCTTCAATGTGCCAATGACCAGGTAACCATCTGAGTGGTTTTAGTTGAAGGTTACTTATGTATTGGCTAACATTAACCAGGGAGATCGCACTTGATCTTCTTTTGAAATCGATCTCTGCAGTCCTTTAGCTGGACTTGATTCAGACCAGATTATAGATTTGAAGAGACTAAGAAAAGCACACATTTACAAACGTTTAGTGGAAAACTTTCTAAAGAAGAATTCACACCTAGCGAAAGTGAGAACAGAAAATAGAACTTGAACCAAGGTTTTTTTTTTCTCTTTCGTCTCCATTACTTAGCCAGATGAAATGTCCAGGATCGAGAAGTTGTGAAACGTGAGATTGCTCTCAGTTTAAATAATCTGGCTACAGTAAAGACTAAAAGCTAGCATTTATGATCGGATTTCATTAATTACCCACAAAAAAAATTCACTGTTTTCTGCAAAGCACAGATGGTGAGAGGAAGTTGGGCGGCACGATAGCGCAGCGGTAGAGTTGTTGCCTAACAGCGCCAGAGATTTGATTGGGGTCGATCCTGATTATGGGTACTGTCTGTAAGGAGTTTTTACGTTCTCCCTGTGAATGTGTGGGTTTTCTCAGGGTGCTCCGGTCTCCTCCCACACTCCAAAGATGTACAGGTTTGTATTTTAATTGGCTTCGGTAAAGATTGTAAATTGTTCCTAGTGTGTAGGATAATGCTAGTCTCCGGCGATCGCTGGTCATCGCGGACTCGGTTAGCTGAAGGGCCTGTTGATCGCCGTATCTTTAAACGAAACTATTGTGCAGTGACGTTAGCAAGTTACCCAAGGCTTGGGTTTCAAGCTGATACCAATCACTTTGTTCCACAGGTATAGAAGCCATGCTGGATTAAACCTGGCTGGAAGTTCTTCTAAAAATCAAAAGCAAAAAGTCTTTTACCAAGGGTAGGGGAATCAAAAACCAAAGAACATGAGATTAAGGTCAGAGGGGCCTGAGGGGCACCATTTTCATAGAGGCTGATGAGTAGAGCCAGGATGTTTAGGCACTAAAAACTCTGAAATAGGCAGGCAAAAAGGCATAATAAAATTACAAAAAAGGCACGAAAAATACATTTATTGACAAAAAAGGCATAAAAGGCATTTATTTCCACCACCAAAATATGGTTAAAAATGACAATATAAAGGTATACTACATTAAATGACCAAAGTTGCCTGGTTGCACATAATTACTGGCATTATTTTTTAATTATCTGGTGTTAAACTATGCCGTCTGTCGGACAGAATATGCTTCAGTTGTGAAAAACGTCTTTCTACCTCAGCTGAGGTCACTGCTGCATACCCAAAACAAGCTACAGACTCTATATTCATGTTGATATCTTGTGCATTACAACTACCTTTGAGAACGTTAGCTGTGTTTTCTATTTCTTCAAGATCTTTGTTAGCTAAAATCACACTCTCACATTTTCCTTGTATGTCTTTACCATCACCGGGAATTTTACGAATACCGTCAGTTACTTTGTTGAAAACCTGCACATTATTCACTAATGTTTCGCCACATTTCTCAAGGGAAGTGATAGCTTGTGGGATGTTTGCAAAATTGGAAGCAATAAATACAAGATCGCGGTGGAGGGACTTTTTCTGCATGATTTCTCTGACGATCCTGACTGCAGCAGGTTCTTCTTCTTCTTCAAAACAGTTGACGATTTATTTTATCTTTTCAAAATTTGCAGCATAGTAGAGTACAGCAGAGAGCCATGTACCCCACCTAGTCAAAATGGGCTGAGGAGGTAGTGGAATCTCGGGTGCCATTTCCTTGAACAACTGCACACGTGACGGTGCTTTGAGGAAGATCTCCGTGAAGCTTTGCTCCTCTCACCTTAAAGCCATCCCTATTGTCTTTGACATTTCCACCACGGGGGGGGGAAAAGTTTTGATGGTCTACCTGATGCCTCTCATTTTATACATTCTCAGCCTCCAATGCTCCAGAGAAAACAATCCAAGCTTGCATCAGGATTATTGAGAGATGATGCTATGGTTTGTGTTGCAAGCAGTCAAATAGCCTGCATCATAACACAGTGGCCTGGCTTGCACAGTGATAGTTCTGGTAGAGCTACTGCCTCACAGCGCCAGAGACCCAGGTTCGATCCTGACCTCGGGTGCTGTCTGTGTGGAATGTGCACGTTCTCCCTGTGACCTTGTGGGTTACTTCTCACATCCCAAAGAGGGTTAATTGGCCTCTGTAAATTTCCCCTACTGTGTAGGGAGTGGACAACATAGAACTAGTGTGTGACTGGGTGATTGGTGTTTGGCATAGAATCGATAGGCTCAAGGGTCTGTTTTGATGCTGTATCTCTCAACTATAAACTCTATAATGAAGGTCGGGCAAGGAAGAGATTCTCTTAATCAACCACATTGTAGTTGAACCACAAAATGCATTTTGTGTGCACTGTCATTATACAAGGCTTATTGCAATAATATATACGATTTTAATGTTTTGTTGTAAACGAACAAACAATTGCATCAATGCTTCATTATTCGCCTTTCGGCTTGTGTTGTCTTGGTGAAAGTATTTGTGTAGTCGCGGGTTTGCCAAACCAGTTTCGATGATGGTGCACTTGTTGAAAGGTGAGGGGTTAGTCATCGTCATGGCAATCTCTTTTCAGCTTGGCTTCTCTTCATCAATAATGGAAATTATAACGTTGGCGTTTAAAAACAAAAATAATGCCTCCCCAACTTGTGCTGCAGGTTTATGACTTTTCAGCTCTGCAAACCTTGCATTGCCAATGATATGCACAAGGCTCCCAGGGTAGGAATTTCCAAAAAAAGGTTTGCTATTCTGTCAGCTGAAAGCTGAGGTTTGTATTTAAGAAGATCTCTGCACTGAGGAAGGGGGAGACATGGGTTCCTACTAAGTCATGGTTAAATGCCGGTTGGGTAAAGGGTATTAATGGAGTGTCTCTGTGCCAACATGCAGGTTCATTGCCAGTGGGCATCAAGTGGGCATGATAACAGTTAGACAGTGATAATTCTATTGTTCGCGGTCAACATTTGTTGGATGTGGAGGGGTAGCTCAATTGCAATGTTGAACCCTAGAGGGAGAAATGGGTCAGAATTTACCATTTTGAGCGGCTCAGTGGCTCAGCTGGTAGAACTGCTGCCTCGTAGTGCCAAAGACCCAGGTTCGATCCTGACCTCAGATGCCGTCTGCATAGAGTTTGCATGTTCTCCCTGTCACTGTGTAGGCTGCCTCCGGGTTTCCTCCCACATCCCAAAGGCGTGAGGCTTTGAAGGGAGTGGATGTGAGAGTGAGAGACATACAAATAGTGTGAACTACAGGGTGGCACAGTGGTAGAGTTGCTGCCATAGCGCCAGAGACCTCTGATGCTGTCTGTGTGGAGTTTGCTGGTTCTCCCCTTGACCACGTGGATTTCCTCTGGGTGCTCCGTTTCCTCCCACATTCCAAAGGCATGTGGGTTTGCAGAGAGTGGATGTGAAAGAGAGAGACATACAACTAGTATGAATGAGTAATCGATATTTAGTGTGGTTTTGGTGGGCCTGTTGCCATAGATAGACACTGAATGCTGGAGTAACTCGGTGGGTCAGGCCCCATCTCTGGAGAAAATAGATAGGTGACTTTTCGGGTCGGGAAGTCATTTCCATGCTGTGTTGCAAAAACCTTTAAAACATGCCTTCGTTGAGCCATTTGGGATTAACTCACCTCCACCAAACCAATCCAGAAGCAAAATTGTGCAGATGCAGGCAATCTGAGGTAAAACCTGAAAACATCGAAAATACTCAACGTCGGGTAGCTTCTACAAAGAGAGGAATGGAGCTAAAGTTTGAATTTGATGGCCCTTCATCAGAGTCGGCCACACCCAAGCCATGATTTTGGAGATGAAGAAGTGTCCATTGTTCTCCACTAGACCTGCATCTGATAGAAAAGATTAGTATTTCAAATTGAGAGCTTTTTGACCGAGCATGTATCGAGAACTGTCCGGATCTAAGTGGTCTTACTTCATTGTTTAAGGGTGGATATACACTCTAGTGAGGCAATTCAGGAAAGATTTACTTGGTTGAATATAACTATGATGGGGTTCTTGATCGGATGAACTCACTGAGGTTTAGAAGGAGGGGTGATTTTCAATACGACCTTGGGGTTTGATGGCAACAAAACAACATTCAATGAAATCAGAGTGGGGAGTAAAGGGTTTATTTGGCCCCTTAATCTTGCCCTACCACATGAGATCATGGCAAACATGACTACAATCAACTTCACAATCCAGTCTACGTGTGGTAATCTTTCTCTGTGTTATCAAGTACCTATCTGTCTCTGCTTTCAAAATACTCAAACTCTGCTTCCACCACCCATTGAGGAAGACACTTCCAAAGACTACTAAAGATATTTTGTTTTGTCTTACGTGTTAATGCATAGTTCTTGTTTCTCCCGCCATTGGAATCCACCTCTCCACATCCACCCAGTTGAGACCTCTAAATTAAGTCCTGCTCGTGTTTTACAACTCCAGCAGATACAAGCCCAACATGTCCTTGCAGGATGACCTGTCTGTGCAAAGTCTAGTCCAGTAACCTGGTCTAAAGTCCGAAGCCTGGTCCGGACCCAAAACCTCTCCACGGTTGCTGCCTGGTCTGTTGAGTTCCTCCAGTTGTGCGTTTGGCTCAGAGTGCAGTAAACCTCATGTTGAACATGCCGAGAATGTTTCTACAGAACCAACTGGTTCAGAACTTGGGGTGTAGTCTCGGGGTTGGGGAAATCCCATGCATAATTGCAGAGGCAGCTCTGCTCACGTATTGAATGCTTGAAATTCTCTGTCTCAATGACTCCACCTCCCCAGCTCCACGGAGCAGACAGTGGAGGGTTTAAAAAAAAAGATATCTTTGAGTAATGAGAGTTTTTTTTTAATGCATTGAAAAGTGAAACTGAGGCCAAGATGAGATCATCCATGGAGACGCAAGGAACTGCAGATGTTGGTTTGCAAAGAAAGATGCAAACTGCTGGAGTAACTCAGTAGGTCAGACTGCGGCTCTGGAGAACACAGATCGGTAACGTTTTGGTTCAGTACCCTTCTTCAATCCTTCCTTCAGATTGGTCTTCACACATGCTGACTGATCAGTGGATGTTGTCTTTTTCGATGAAATCATCTATGACCTTATTGAAAGGCAGAACAAGTTTAAGGGATTGAATGGCTAAGTTCTGCTTCTATTTGTTTTTATTAACAGACCAGGCTTTGATTTGACCTTGGAAAGATAAAAAAAACATGTTGGAGCAACTCAGCGGGTCAGGCAGCATCCCTGGACAACATGGATAGGCAACATTTTGTAATGGGACCCTGCTTTGATCTTAGAGTGTAGACACAAGGAACTACAGATAGAGAAGGGTCCCAACTTGAAATGTCATCAATCCATGTTCTCCAGAGATGCTGCCTGACCCAGTAAGTTACTCCAGCACTTTGTGTCTTTTATTGATTTGACCTTATTTGCCATTGTTGCAGAAAGCATGATGAGATTTAGATCTAGCATAGAACGTTCCAATCAGATTGTTGACGCTGAACATGGATTACAAGAACAAAATTATTTTTCAGAATTAAATCTGCAGAGCATTTTTTAGGTTCTGTTTGCCACATGCTGGAATTGGCTTTTATATAATGAAACACATTTGGATTTAATGCCTAGATTGTACGGCAGCATTGGTGGAAATTCAACTCATCAAATGCTGCACTTTGGAAGGGCAGCTGAATTAGTCTCCACTCTCCTGAAAATTCCCTTTGAAACTTGCTGTGAGTGAATGGCCACCACTTTTTACTTTTAGACTTTAGAGATACAGTGCGGATACAGGCCTTTTGGCCCACCGAGACCGCGCTGACCAGTGATCACCCGTTCATACCAGTTCTGTGCTTTCCCTCTTTCGCATCCACTCCCTACACACAATTTACAGAGAACCAATTAGCCAACACACCCGCACATCTTTGGGATGTGGGAGGAAACCGGAGCACCAGGAGGTAATGGACAGGGAGAACATGCAAACTCCACACAGACAACACCCGAGGTCAGGATCGAACCCGTGTGGTGTCTCTAAGGCTGTGAGGCAGCAACTGTGGCAGTGTGAGCTGTACTCCTCATCCTTGTGCGAATGCTTTTAATTTGTCAGTATAAGTTGGGTGATGTTGTTTTTGAAATGCTAAGTTTTTATCCACATTTTGGAAGCTTGACAAAAGCTTTAAATATTTGGCAAAGTTCGGGGTGTGGCTTTGATGAGAGTCGGTGGTTTCCTCTGTGGTTTCACGGGTGGGGCTTGGTCTGGCTGCCCATGTGACAGACTCCATTGCTTAATGCTACAGCATTGCTGATGGCCTAACCAGTCAGACCAGATCACCAGCTAGTTTGACCTCTGAAGTTCCGAACAGGTTCAATGGTCCCTTTATCATCATCAGGTGTAACAAGGTGCACTGAGATTATTTTTTAGCATACCGATCAGTAAGATAATTGCCATACGCTAGTATCATCCCCGGTTCAGTTTACAAAACTTTATCTTGCACTAAATGTAATTCCATGTTTATCATGTATCACAATGTGGACGGCTCGATTGTAATCATGTATATAGCCTTTCCACTGAATGGTCAGCACAGAAAAAAAGCTTTTCACTGCATTACTTCGGTGCATATGACAGTAAACTAAACTAAAATAACTAATGTGTAGATACAGCCCACTGAGTCTGTAAGGGTCGGCAGGTTATGGCTCCATTTCACAGTCCCAACTGCGTGTGGCCAAAAAGGCCTGTAGCAGCCGTCACCTCCATCATGTGGTCCCGTGAACTGTCATCCTTCTCCTCACCCGGCTTAATTACACTAAAGTTCACTGCAACCCCCGGGGTGCCTTCCGCAGCCGACATTGAGGGCATGGAAGGTAAGCGCCCTCGGATCTTCTTGCCTGTTAAGTTCAGAGCAACAGGAAATGTGATTAATGCTCTGGGTGGCAGTGGGCTCACTAAGTAAAATGCAGGCCTTCATCTGACTAAACACCAAAGAATGTATTTAATCTTGCTCCTCGCATAGACAATAGACATGGGATCTGGGGTCCATCAATGGCAAAGAGTTGAGGCTGAAGAAATGTCCTGACCTGAAATGTCTCCTATCCAGGTTCTCCAGAGATGCTGCCTGACCCGTTGAGTTACTTCTGTACCATGTGTCCTTTTGTGTAAACCAGTATCTGCAGTTCCTTTTATTTACAATGCTCCTCAGATTCCTGTAATTGAGGCAAATTTGGTCCCTTGATTTGATAGCAAGAAAAATCCCATATGTTTCCCATATTTTTGTTTCCAGAAATGTTGTGAGCTTTGAATAATTGTTGCCATGTTCTTATTAATCTAAAATGTAACTAGAAAAGATACAAAGTGCCAGAATAACTCAGCAGGTCAGGCAGCACCTTAGGAGAATATGGATCTCATCGGTCTATCCAGGTTCTCCAGAAATTGGCAAGAAAAATTAATTATTTTTTGTTGATGGATAATTGGATCCCATTATTTGTAGCATTATGTTCAAGCCAATGCAACAGTTAACCTAGAACCGAGAACAGTACATCATAGGTAGAAACCAAGAACAGCAGATGCTCATTTGCACAAAGAACACACAGTGCTGGCGTAACACAGTGGGTCAGGTGGGATCTCTGGAAAACATGGATAGGTGATGTTTCGGATCGGGTTGTCTGAAGAAGGGTCCTGACCTGAAACATCACCTATCCATGTTCTCCAGAGATGCTGCCTGACCCGCCGAGTTACTCCAGCACTTTGTGTCCTTTTCAGCATAGGAGAAGTCTCTTTTTGGCCCATAATGTCTGCCTAATATGATTCCAAATTAAAGTATTGTAGTTCCGTCTGCCTGTGCATGATGCATATCTCCTTCATTACTTGAATATTCATGTGCCTGTCTTCAGACTTTGGAGTTACAGCACAGAAACAGATCCATTGTCCAACCGAGCCCGTGCCGACCAGGGATCTCCGTACATTAACACTATCCTACACACCCAGGACAATTTACAATTTTATCAAAGCCAATTAACTTACAAATTTATACATCTTTGGAGTGTGGGAGGAAACTGGAGCACCCGGAGAAAGCTTACAAACTCCATACGGACAGCACCCGTAGTCAGGACTGAACCAGGGTCTCTGGCGCTGTAAGGTAGCAGCTCTACTGCTACGCCACTGTGCTGCTCTGAAAGCCTTTCAGACACCATTATCATATCTGTTTACATCACCACCCTTGGCAGCGCATTTCAGGCAATCAGGTGTAAAACAAAACCTACTCCGCACATCACCTTTACACTTTGCCCCTCACACCTAGAAGCTACGCCCTCTAGTCTTTGACATTTTGAATCAAATTTGACTCTGTGGATCAAAGACGTGGAGGGGCGGCACAGTGGCACAGCGGTAGTGTTGCTGCCTTACAGCACCAGAGACCCGGGTTCCACGCGATATCTCTAAACTAAACTAAACTTCTTAAACTAAACTAAACCTAAAAGCATAACTAGCATTGACAAAAAATGTGAGCTATTTGTAGGTGCATTTGTTTGCCCCCTTTAACTACAGTTTGTTTGGAAGTTGGAGATTTTTTCAGCTCATTTACACAACGGCTGCACTGCAGTGTATCACTACATTAATATTTACCACTTTGTTTCTCCGTGGTGAATTCGCAGTCATATGAATGGAGGCTGACTCAACAAACAAACATTTCAGAATCGCTAGGGAGACCAGTGAAGCTGCATGCTATAAATTGTTAGACTCGAGGAGATGTATAATGAACAAGCAGTGTGCAAAATTAACATTCATCCGAAAGGTTTACATCGCTGATTGTCTAAAATCTACTTGCAGGAATGAGAAATTATTATCCTTTAAAAAAATATATATTGTTTTAGTTTGGAGATGCAGCGCAGAAACAGGTCCTTCGGCCCACCAAGTCCGCACCGACCAGCGACCCCCACACATTAACACTATCCTACACACCCTAGGGATATTTATACAAAGTCTATTAATCTGAAGCCTGTACGTCTTTGGAGTGTGGGAGGAAACCAAAGATCTCAGTGAAAACCCACGTGGTCACGGGGCAAACGTTCAGACTCCATACAGACAGCACCCGTAGTCAGGATTGAACTGGGTCTCTGGAGCTTTAAGGCAACAACTCTGCCGCTACACCACCATGCTGTCGTTTTTTTCCCTAATTGAGAATAATTTCACCTAGAATGCCATTATTGTTTAATGTTACTATCTTTTCCCCCCCTCAGTATAAGGGAGTTAAAATTAGAGGGCAGAGGTTTAAGCTCAGCGGAGCAAAGATTTAAAAGGGATCTGAGGGGCACCTTTTCCACACAGGCGGATATATGGAACGGGCTGCCAGAGGATATTGGAGATGTGGGTACAATTAAAACACATAAAATACAAGGAGAGGAAGGGTTGAGAGGGACATGGGCTAAATGCAGGCAATTGGGTCTGGCTCAGGAAAACATTCTGGGCAGCATGGACAAGTTGAGCCAAAGGATTTGTTTCTATGCTTTATAACTGCTTCTCTCTGATATCACCTTAAGTAATTATTGCTTATCAGTAATCTGTCTGACTTTGTAGATGATTTATGCAACTGTTGCAATTATTAAAAGCTGGTGAGATCGTGTTGGGTTGCTATCCGTGACAAAACTCCCTCTGTGTGTTCAGGTTTAACATAATCTGCAGCAATACAACTTCATTATTGGTGATGCAGTGTACTACATGCTGGTAATGGATAGGTAGTGTTGTATTTAATGTAAACTGGTGATATTTCGTCCAGTAGATCAAAATGGCTGCTGTGAGATGTAGACTAGGCCAGGGTCTTAAATGCTACCAGTCTGCATTTAAGGGCATGCATCACCAATTGTGTTAAAATTCCCCAAATTCTGGACCATTAATTTTTTAACTGGAAGACCACAGCAGGCAAACTGCTTCATGACCAATAAGGACTGCACAGTGGCGTAACGGTAGAGTTGCTGCCTTACATCACCGGAGACCCTGGTTCAATCCTGACTACGGGTGCTACCTATGCTGAGTTAGTATGTTTTTCCCGTTACTGCAGTGGTTTTCTTCGTGTACTCCGGTTTGCTCCCACACTCCAAAGACGTACAGGTTTTCTAGGTTAATTCGGCTTTGGTGAATTAGTCTTTGTCCCTAGTGTGTAGGATAGGGCTGGAGTACGGGTATCACTGTTTGGCACAGACTCGGTGGGCCGAAGGGCCTGTTTCTGCGCTGTATCTCTAAAACTAAAAAACTAAAACCAAATAGAAGATGCTAAACTATGGTGAGGAGGAAGTTTCATGATAACTTCGTGCTGGATTAACTTCGTTGCTTTCTTTTCGTAAGTATTTTAGAAGAAAATCTGTCAATATGCAGGAGTGGTCTCAATATTGTTTGACTAATATCTGAAAGAGTCCGTGTATTGCATAAATGTTGTTGGCATGAAAATAGAGAAACACTGTTCACATAACAGACAAAATAGTTGAGGCAGGTAGAGTGACAACATTTTAAACGACATTTGGACAAGTGCATCATTTGGCAAGGTTCAGAAGGATATGGGCCAAATATAGGAAAATGAAACTAGCTTAGATGAGGCATCTTTGTTGGCATGGAAGAGTTAGGCCAAAAAACCTACTTCCTTGTTGTGTGACTCTGAGTCAATGACATGACTTCCAAAGATTTTAAAACCAAAGTACGTATTATGATCACAAGAGTGTATATACTGCTGAGATCATGAGAATCAATTAATTAGTGCAAACAAGATGAGGCACAAAGTTCCTGAATTCCTCAAACGGCACCAATTTGGATGTCGGGAATACGCTGGTACAACACATGAGAAGTGTAGATCGGGTAGACAGTCTGAACTTTTTCCCCAGGGTGGAAATGTCCAACACTAGAGAGCATAGCTATAAGGTGAGAGGGGGAATGTTTAAAGGAGATGTGCAGGGTATGTTTTTTACACCAAGAGTGAAGGGGCCTGGAACACATTGCCAGGGGTGGTGGTGGGAGCAGATACGATAGTGGTGTCTAAGAGGCTTTTAGATAGACACATGTAAGTGCAGGGAATAGAGGAATGTGCATTATGTACAGGCCGATGAAATCAGTTTAACTTGGCATCATATTCGGTACAAACATTATAGACAATAGGTGGAGGAATGGGCCAGCACCGCCATTCAATGTGATCATGGCTGATCATCCACAATCAGTACCCCGTTCCTGCCTTCTCCCCATATCCCCTGACTCTGCTATCTTTAAGAGCCCTATCTAGCTCTCTCTTGAAAGCGTCCAGAGAACCGCCCTCTGAGGCAGAGAATTCCACAGACTCACCACTCTCTGTGTGAAAAAGCTTTTTCCTCATCACCGTTCTAAATGGCTTACCCCTTATTCTTAAATTTATGGGCTGAAGGGCCTGTTCTTGTGCTGTGCTATTCTATAAAAACACAGACAATGGTTCTTTTGGCCCATCTCATTCACGCTGGCTGTGATACTTGTCTATATTAAACTCATTTGTCTGAATTGGGTCCAAATCTCTCCATGCTTTTCCTAACCAAGTATCTGTCCAGATGTCTTTTAAAGCATAGTAAATAAATCTGCCTCTCCACTACTTCTGGCAGTTCATTCCAGATCACTACCTCCCTCTTGTGTGTAAAAAATATATCTGTCAGATATCCTTTCAATTTCCCCATTTCTCTTTACACCTGTGCCTTTCAGTTCTAAACTCCCCTGCCCATGTCAAACTATATACATCCATCTCTCAGTTTTCTCAGGGCTAAGGATCTTGAAAAGCAGTGCGTATCTCAAAAATGAGTAAATTGAACATATTTACCATAAGAATGTAAATAAATGGTACAGGGTAGGGAAAACTTTGTATAACTGCCCGCATTGCCCAGTGTAGGAGGGAACTACAGATGCTGGTTATATACCAAAGGCAGACACAAAATGCTGCAGTAACTCAGCGGGACAGGCAGCATCTCTGAAGAAAAAGAATGGGTGACGTTTCGGGTTATGACTAAAAAGATGTGCAAAAGACGGCAACTAGATGCGAACATGCACAAAGCAATGATGGCACATATGAAAACAAAGCAGTAAGCAGCAGTGTGCTGAACGTTGTCACTCTTGTACTGTTCGAACCATGCCAGGCATCACCCGTGTCTACAATGCTCAATATTTGAGCTCAATATGTTATTTACATTTTCAACTTTAGAATTATTTATAGAAGTTTCCATAGGGGATGATGGGAGTGTTGAAGGAAGTTCTCGATTAATATTATCAAGGAGTGACGGAGCTGATGGAGAAGACGGACACGGTGCAAGGTCACGAAGTGAGACAGTTGACTGACGTCTATCCTGATAGTTGCATAAGAAGTCTTAACATCAGTCAGTTCAACTTCATCAACAAAAGGTTCATTCATATTTGATCGGACACACCGACGAAGCAACAGAGGCCCAGGGCTATTCAACCATGATGGCAGAGAAGTACCACTCAACATCAGAGAAGTACCACTCAACATCAGAGAAGTACCATTAGAAGAACGCCGTTTGAAGTTGAAGAACCGCTCATGTGGAGTAGTATCGGTAGCAGTTGACAGTAGAGATCTGATGGAGTGTAATGCTTGGATGAGTTTCTGTACTGTATGACTTCATGATGCTATGACTCTAAAACAGGGGTTGGCAACCTACGGCCCCCGACCCGAATGCGGCCCGTAACCCGAAATCATCCGGGATTTTCCCCCCGTAATCATCCAGCCTGCTGAGTACCGAGTGCGGCCGAGCGCCGAGCTCTGGCTGTACCGCATCCTGCGCAAAGCCGCCGGCACGATCGCGCATCTTCTGTGAACACGTTTAAGAAAGAACTGAAGATGCTGGAAAAATCTAAGGTAGACAAAAATGCTGGGGAAACTCAGCGGGTGAGACATGCAAGGATTGCACGAGGCTGCCTCACCCGCTGAGTTTCTCCAGCATTTTTGACTACCTTCTGTGGACACGTGATTTGATGCCTGCGGGATGGGGGCGGGATCCATGTGTACACGTGATAGATGTGGCCCGCCATCCGCTCACAGACTTGCGTCCTGGCCCCAAAGCAGAACAAGGTTGCCGACCCCTGCTCTAAAAGATGCTGGGGAAAAGATAGATTGTTTTCCACTCATTCCTGACAACTACACCAACCATAGGGGTGGCAAAGTAGCGCAGCAGTGGAGTTACTGCCTTGCGGTGCCAGCGCCCTGGGTTCAATCCTGACTACGGTTGCTGTCTGTACAGAGTTTGTTCATTCTCCCTGTGACCATGTGGGTTTTCCCTGGGAGCTCCAGTTTCCTCCAAACTCAAGGCATACTAATTTGTAGGTTAATTTGGCTTTGGTAAACATTGTAACTTGTCCTTAGTGTTTAGGATAGTGCTGGTGTACGGGGATTACTAATCAGCGAGGATTCAGTGGGCCGAAGGACCTGCTTCTGCGTTTTATCTCTAAACTAAACTAAACTCCCAGTTACAAATTTAATAGATATCAGGACAGATAATTGGTTAGGAAAAGTTTAGCCGTTCATGCAAGCAAATGGGACTCGCCCAGAACGCCAACTTGATGGGCTGAAGGGCCTGTTTCCATGCTGTATGACTCTGAGTCTAACTGCTTATTGCCTTTTTCTCAAATTATTCTTTTCACACTTTATTGTCACGTGTACCGAGGTACAGTGAAAAGCTTTTTGTTGCATGCTAACCAGTTGGCGGAAAGACAATACATGATTGCATTCGAGCCACCCACCATGCACAGATACTTGAAAAAGGGAATAATGTATAGTGCAAGATAAAGTCCAGTAAAATCTAATTAAAGATAGTCCGAGGGTCTTCAATGAGGTAGATAGTAGCGCATCATCATCTCTAGTTGATGATAAGATGATTCGGTTGCCTGATAACAGCTGGGAAGAAACTGACCCTGAATCTGGAGGTGTGTGATTTCACACTTGTGTACCTCTTGCCAGAGGGGAGAAGAGGGAGTGACCGGAGTAAGACTGGTACTTGGTGGCCTTGCCGAGGCAGCGGGATGTATTGACTCCAATGGAAGGGAGGTTGGTTTGTGTAATGGTCTGAGTTGCTTAGAGCAAAGCCCTGAATTTCCTCAGCCTGGGCATCTGATCCGCACAAACGATGTCGGTTGCCTTGTGGAGATAAAATTAAAAATACTTTTGCTGATGAGCCTTCTAGTTAGTCAATGAAGATGGAGAGTACTGAGGCGCAGAGAACTTGTGAGAGGAGTGTGCGAATGAAGTCATTTTACCAATGAGTTTCAGACATGTTAATAACAATAATTGTATTAATTTTACAGAATCAACTGAAAAATGAAGCCAAGAAGGCCATTAATCAGCTGGATCTCCGCACCTTGAAGCAAGGTGACCAGGTGTGTGCTACTGGAAGGGTTAAATGGGCATCTAGGGGTAGGTGATAAACGGACAATCTAGAAGTCCAAGTGAAAGTCACTTTTAAAACTTTTGTGACTTTATCTTTTCATTATATTCTGTGATTCCAACTGTAATATGCCTGTCATTGCCATGCTGAAGCCAATTATGTATTCTGAATGGGACAGGGGGGAGAAAAAGCATCTTGTTCAAAGTTATGTTGACCAGTTTAATAGTTTCAATAATCTTTTCAATTTAGTTAGTTCAATGACACTTTATTGTCACATGTACCTGAGTACAGTGAGATGCTTTGTTTAGTGCACACCCTGGTAAATTCATCGAGCGCACCTCACCTAGGCAGTACACAAGTGTTGCCACGTTTTGGCGCTGACAAAGTTACAAGTTTGTATTATGTTGCAGATTTAACGTGAAATCAGGAATTGGTCCCTTCCTCTCTGCAGAGTGATGTGACCCAACCCAATGGCAGAACAGGCTTTGTCTGGCCTTCCCATATTCTTCCTTTGTGTCATTATGAGGGGGGTGATGCTGTAGAGGACCTAGCTTAAAAATGGGAACATTGTGCAATTGTAAGGATTTGCATTGCAGATGGACCCCATTAGATGAATTGATTCCACACTCGGCAGAATAAAGCTCTTCCCAGCTATTGGTGGAGACACAAGGAACTTCACATCGCATCTGTTGGTTTATTGTATTGCACAATTGTATGAATGTGTTAAATAAATAAATGCAAACAATGCGTTAGAAAGCCCTACCTGTGCACAGGTAAGTGACACCGGTCTTACCACAAGTCTTACCTCGACTGTGTTGATGTGACCGGTCGGTGCACATTGATTTCCAGGCTGGTGCAGGTCAGTCCATGGGACATTGTAGGCTGTCTTGGAAATGTAAGGCACAAGGGATCTGCGGCACGTTGGCAAACTGGAACATGGCTCTGTTTGCTCTGCCTGACACCACCACTCGTAGGACGATGGCCTTGGTCATGGGGAGCTGTGAGGTTGCATGTGGGACCACAGACCACGTTGGTGTTGTCTATGAGGCATGGGCTGGGTGGAGGATATCTAGCCCAAGTTGATTAGTTTTAGTTTAGTTTATTATTGTCACGTGTACCAAGGTACAGTGAAAAGCTTTTTGTTGCGTGCTATCCAGTCAGTGAGAAGATTATACGTGATTACAATCAAGCCGTCCACAGTGTACTGATACAGGATAAAGGGAATAATGTCAGTGCAAAATAAATTCCAGTAATGTCCGATTAAAACTAATCCTATAAGGTAGATGGGAGGTCAGGACCGCTCTATAGTTGGTGATAGGATGGTTTAGTTGCCCAATAACAGCTGGGAAGGCGTCCCTGAATCTGGAGGTGTGTGTTTTCAAACTTCAGTACCACTTGCCTGATGGAAGAGGGAGTGATCTGGGTGTGACTTGTCCTTGATTATGCTGGTGGCCTTGCCGAGGCAGCTTGAAGTGTAGATGGAGTCAATGGAAGGGAGGTTGGTTTGTGTGATGGTCTGGGCTGCGTCCACGACTCTACAATTTCTTGGGTTCTTGGATGGAGCTGTTCCCAAACCATGCAGTTGTGCATCTTTTGACTCTTTGTTGCTCTGCGCTGAAGCAACAACGTCACCAGTGGACGAAACAGCCCTGACGTTGCACCTCACGGTAAAGCTGACAATCAATTACTGATTTTTCTTTCTCCCCTCTCCCCCCCCCCCCCCCCCCTCCCCTCCCACCTCTTCGATCTCCAGGAGACTGGCCCAGATGCCGACACCTGTGCTGTATGCATCGAAGCTTACAAGCATAATGATGTTGTTCGCATCTTGACTTGCAAGTAAGTAGGTTATGGTCATGTATGTCCCTCAGAGGGAGGGTGGGAGGGTGGGAGGGAGAGAGCGGAGTCAGAGACACATGAGAGCAGGTTGAAAAAACGAAGACAACAAAGCTGTTGGAGGCAGCTTTCGCCTTGCATAACACTGCACAAGTGAGTAACGGACGTAGGCAGATACGATGTAGGCAGATAGATCTGTTTTGTCTTGTTCTTCTTTTGTTAATGTGTGCCTGCGAAAAAACCCCCAACAAATAGCACGCAGGAAGCATTTTTTTAAATTTCAGGAAATACCATCAAATTCCAAGAAATTTGGGATTCTATTTAACGAAAAAAAATTTGAGGTGTGGAAGCACTGTTTGGGGAGCTGGTATGGATGTGACAGGCCAAAAGATCATAATGTGCCATTGTGGTTCTAGTTTCACCTACTTAAGCGCTTGTCAATAGTCAAGAGTGTTTTATTGTCATGTGTCACAAGCAGAACAATGAAATTCTTACTTGTAGCGGCACAACAGAATGTGTAAACATAGTACTCTGTATACAATACTATAAATGAGAAAAATAAAAGCTTAAAAGTTTATAAATATGTGTGTGTGTGTATATACATATATATATATATATATAATACATATAATATAACATTACAATAATAGTGCAAAAAGATAAAACCAATGCCTCCAAGTCAACGTAGTTCAGAGCTTAATTGGAGGTTGTAGTGTTTTATAGCCTGATGGCTGTAGGGAAGAAGCTGTTCCTGAACCTGCATATTACATTCAGGCTCCAAAACCTTCTTCCCTATGGCAAGAGTGAAATGAGTGTGTGGTCAGGGTGGTGTGGGCCTCTAGTGATGCTGGCTGCCTTTTTGAGGCAGACACTCCCATTGATGGTGGGGTGGTGAGAACCCGTGATGGACTGGGCTATCGGTGATTGTGCTAAAATTACCAATAGACTTCTTGTTATTCCATCTGATTTGGACATTATACTTCTTTGCGATCATCTACAGGAATTGGTTTGAAGCTTGGTTAAAGGCTGGTTGAAGGATCTTGCTTGCTTCACAGATCTGTTATGTAACGTCCTCATCTGTTCTAATGATCTAAACAAAAGCATGTGTATTAACTTGGGGCCTGAACTTGTGATTAAAGGGATGGTTATGAGTAATCAGCTGATTTAAGGTATGAGGTGAGTGATCTTGTGATTGAAGTGCAAAATATCAAAGCAAGAAGTGCCGGCTCTCATCGTTGCTTTGAAGAAGCAACCATGTAGCCTTGAAGATTGTTAATGTTTGTCATGTAAGCCTCCTTCACTGAGGTACGTCATGTTTTTGACTGTGTTAAATTCCACAGGTGATGATATGTGGGGCCAGTTATTTTTAGTTTGACAGGACTCGTGCATGTTGGATTACAGTCATGTTGGATACATTCTCAGCTTGACAAGACTCAAGCATGTTGGATTAGAGTCCGACCATGTTAAACATCCATGGTGAAGATGAAGCAATCAAAATTGAAAGTTGTTGAAGAGCATGTCAGGTGTCTTGGATGTTAGTCAGAAAAGGACTGGACAAGGGGGGGGGGGGGGGGATAGGATAGGATTGAATCGAGGTATGTGGAGGTGAGTTCAGTGGGGCAGGAGCAAAACAGAAACAATGGATTTGCCAGGGCAGTCCTGTTTGTGTATTTTGGGGAGGAGATGGAGGCAGGCAGTGCGGGACTGGGGAAGAGTGTGATTCAGGTTAGCATGGCACGGAAATGCAATTTGCAGTACTGCTACCTCATAGCTCCAGCAACCTAGGTTCGATCCCAACCTCAGATGCTATCTATGTGGGGTTTGCACGTTATGTCCCTGTGGTTTCCCTGAGTGCTTCTGGTTCTTCTCGTATTTCCAAAGATGTGTTGGGACTGGTGTTTAATTTGCCACTGTAAATTGCCTCCAGTGAGTGGTAGAATCATAGCAGCGTATAGCACATGAATGAGTCCGCTCGGCCCATCTTGTCCATACTGACCCTGATGCCTGTCTATGCTACACCTATTCGCCCGCTTTTTGTCAGCATCCCTCTACACCTTTGCCAACCAAGTACCTTGGGACAGCACAGTAGAGCCACTACCTCACAGCGCCAGAGACACGGGGTTTAATCCTGACCTCGGGCACTGTCCATGTGGAGTTTGCATGTTCTCCTCTTGACCGCGTGGATTTCAAAATACCTTGAATTTACTTTATTGTGACCCTTATAATTTCATTAGTTGACATATAGTCATCTCTCAACCTCCTCCATTCCTGTGAGGATACTAAGTCTGCGTGTCTGCCTCTAGTCTGTCGGAAAGTACCTCTGAGAGTGCAGCGTTCTTTCGGTACCGCACGAGCGTGTCAGTCTTTAGACTTTTGAGATACATCGCGGAAACAGGCCCTTCGGCCCTCAGTGTCCGTGCCGACCTGCGATCACCCCATACACTAGCACTATCTGACACACTAGTGACAAATTTACCATTTTTACCAAAGCAAATTAGCCTAGAAACCTGTGTATCTTTGGAGTGTGGGAGGAAACCGGAGCACCCGGACGGAGAAAACCCACACGGAAACTGGGAGAACGTACAAACTCCGTACAGACAGCAGCAGTAGTCAAGATTGAACCCAGGTCTCTGGCGCTGTAAAGGGCCTGTCCCACTTGGGCCTCATTTGGGTGACATTTAGGCAACAGCCGAAAAAGAGGTTGTCGCGTCATGACGTGGGCGTGACGCGTGGTGACGCATGCAGTGACGTGCAGTGCTTCCCTGTTGCCCCAGGATTTTGGAATGTTAAAAATCCTGGGGGGACATTTGGGTGTCTCATCATGTCGTGCGCCCTGTCACACGCTGAGGGTTAGGGTTGGGGTTAGGGATCACAGATGGGATGTAAAATATTCTTCCTTCAATCCATGGATTTTAAACATTAATATATTAAAATTAATACAATAAAATCAATTGTGCAAATGAAAAGATGTCTGAGTCGTTCAGTTTTATTTTTAGATGTATTGGTCCGCTTCCAGATCCGATCACCGTCTCTTTTCACAGGGATGGATTCAGTGAGTGTAGACTGAACTCCCCTCTCCCCTCTTCCCCCCCCTCCTGCCCCCATCCCTCCTTCTCCACTCCCCCCTACCCTTCTCCCCTCCCCTCTCCCCACTTGTTCCCTTCCCCCCTCTTCCTCCCTTCTCCCCGCTCCACTCTTCTCCCCCTTATCCACTACCCCCCTTCCCCTCACATCCCCTTCTCCCCCTCTCCCTCCCTTCTCCCATTCTCCACCTCCCCCTCCCACTTTCCCCGATGCCCCCCCCCCCGTTTGTGGACCTAGCCTGCGACCAACGATCCCCCGCACTCTATCCCACACACGCAACTGACAATTTATCAAACCTGTGCGCCTTTGCAGTGCAGGAGGAAACCCAAACCCTAACCCTAAACCAAGTCCATTGTACAAATTGCCTCCTGTCACCTGGGTCTTGTGATCTTTGTATTGATTGTCTGGGTCACTGGTGTTCATTGCTATCCACCTCCAATTTCCACAGCACTCAAAAGTTGCTCAAAGGTTTCACTACTCAAAAGTTGCGAAACGGCTTTTTGTCTCTCTCTTAAAGACACCTCCCAGAAAGTTGGCATAAGTGAAATATAGCTCTCCACTCCCATCCCCTCGGCACTTCTGTTGCGGAAGTATTTTAAATACAATCTTGCTTTAAACATTGTTGCTGGCGACATCACTCATTTCCTATTCTAATACCTCTTTCAGTTCAATGGCTGCTGAAACCCCTTTGTTACCCCCTGGTCTGACCATTCTACCACACATCTAACTAGTTCTCCTCTCTGTTAAATGAAAATAAAAACACAAGGTGCTGAAGTAGCTTCCAAGATGACACCCAACCCAGGCGACTATTTGCGTGTTAGCCATAGAAGCAGACCTGGAATCACATATTTCAATTGCTCCTACTTTAAATCTCTCCGACAGCAACATTTCTTACTTAACTAGAGAGCTGTCCTGAACTTCTATCTACCTCATCGGGGACCCTCAGACTGTCTTTGATCGAACTTTACTGGCTTTACCTTGCACTTAATGCTATTCCCTTATCATGTATCTGTACTCTGCGACTGGTTCGATTGTAATCATGTATTGTATTTCTGTTGGCTGGTTCGCACACAACAAAAGCTTTTCACTGTACCTTGGCGCACGTGATAATAAACTAAACTGAAACTCACTGTCAGGTAGCATCTCTGAAGAACATGGATAAGGTGACGTTTAGGAACGGGACCCTTCTTCAGACAGATTGCACTGAGGAGGGGTGAGGGGATAGAGCTGGAAGAGAGGTGAAGGAGGGAAAGAGTCTGGCGAGGATGGGTGGGGGAGGTCTTTAATTGGCAGATGGTCAGACAAAGGGCAGAGATGAAGAGGCATGAGGTGTGAGATAAGGAGATATTGATGGAAGATGTGCGGAGTGTGAAGCCGGAGAAAGGAAAATAGGTGGAAGAAGGGGAGGAAATGGAGAAATTGGTGTGAATCCAGGTGCAAATGTCCTCTTTGTAAACCCAATCTTAAGGAAAACTGCAGGCCTAACGTGCAAAATCCTGGTGTTAGCTGTGGCTGGTTGGTTGGGGGGTGGTTAGTAGTGGGAAATGTATATTTGCAGCAGGCAACCAAATATATTTTAAAATGTCTTTTTGGTCTTTCTTGCAGCCACATATTCCACAAGAGCTGCATTGATCCCTGGCTTTTGGAGCACAGAACCTGCCCCATGTGTAAATGCGACATTCTGAAAGCTCTGGGAATCGAGGTGAGTTGTCTGTGAATTCTGCTGTGTCACCTGTTGTAGAAGTTGCTGCAGGGAAAGATGAATGATCGCAAAGGGAAGTGAGTTTTGTAAAGATGGACACTGAAAAGAGAGAATCTTCCATTAATAAACCACCATTCATAGCCCTGATATTTTGGAATGTCTTGCAGCAAATGAAATATATTCAGTATTGTAAAGTAGGAAACACAACAGCTAGATTGATCACAGCAAGCTTCCACAAGAGGAAAAAAACCAATGATCAGATAAATAGTTTAGTTGTGTTGGTTGGAGGATAATCACAGGACCGGTCACAGTCATTTTCCCAGGCTTAATATGCGGGGAAAGAGGTTAAGAAAGACTTTAGAGATACAGCGGGGAAACAGGCCCTTCGGCCCACAGAGTCCATGCCGACCAGCAATCCTTGTACACCAGGACTATTCCACACACCAGGGACAATTTACAATTTTACCGAAGCCAATTAACCTACAAACCTGTACATCTTTGGAGTGTGGGAGGAAACCGGAGCACACGGAGAAACCCACCTGGTCACAGGGAGGACGTACAAACTCCGTACAGACAGCACCCATAGACAGAATCAAAACCAGGTCTCTGGCGCTGTAAGGCAGCAACTCTACCGCTACCTCAAGGGTAACTTCTTCACTGGGGAAGTAGTCTGTATCTGAAATAAGTTGCTAGAGGAAGAAATGAATACTATTATGACTTTTAAAATACAATTAGACAGATAGATGGATCAGAAGGGGTTAGAGGGATATAGGCCAAATGCAAGCAAGTGGGACCACCCCAATATGCCAACTTGGTTGGCATGGACAAGGTTAGATGAAGGGTCTGTTTCTGTGCTGCGCACCTTTGACTCTAAGGCTCTTTTGACTAGGATGTAGATACCATTGACTCGTGATGGATGCCACTACTGCGTGGATGTAAGCTAAAACTTCACGTTTAGGGTGGCACAGTGATGTAGCTGGTAGAGCTGCTGCCTTCCAGGTGCACCAGTTTCCTCCCACATCCCAAAGGCGTGCAGATTTGTAGATTAATTGGCCTCGAAAATTGTCCCAAATGTGTAGGGAGTGAATGAGAAAGTGTGATAACGTAGAACTAGTATAAACGGGTGATCGATGATCGGCGTGGACATGGTGGGCTGAAGGACCTGCTTCCCTGCTGTATCGTTGAATAAATCATTCTCTGAAAT
Source organism: Malacoraja senta (assembly GCA_038087875.1). Taxonomy (NCBI): domain Eukaryota; kingdom Metazoa; phylum Chordata; class Chondrichthyes; order Rajiformes; family Rajidae; genus Malacoraja; species Malacoraja senta. Next base: position 46,357,649 of record CM075983.1, read on the forward strand.
GTGACTTGAATATTTTGCATTTGCCTGGAATTAATAACTCATTTGAGAGAGGCTCCTTTTAACACTGCACAATTTTCAGCTGTAGACAAAATATGTATGAAGGAATGCAGATGCTGGTTTACACCGAAGATGGACACAAAATGGTGGAGTAACTCAGTGGGATGCGCAGCAGTCTGAAGAAGGGTCTCGACCCAAAACGTCACCCATTCCTTCTATCCAGAGATGCTGCCTGTCCCGCTGAGTTACTCCAGCATTTTGTGTCTATCTCAGTTGTAGACTATAGGCTCAAGCCTCTGGGTGGGACTTAGACCCACAGCCATTTGCACAGTAAGTGGTAGAGCCCTGGAGAGATCTGGGAGAATAGTTGCATGGACCCCTAAAAGTGGCGAGTCAGGTGGAAAGTGTGGTGAAGAAGGCATTTGGTGTGCTTGCCTTCATTGGGAAGGGTATTGAGTACAAATGTTGAGACATTATGTTACAGATGGATCGGAAAGGTTGAGAGGGGTAATGGACCAAATGCAGGCAAATGGGACCAGCGCAATATGCCAACTTGATGGACATGGACAAGATGGGCCGAAGGGCCTCTTTCCATGCCGCTTAACCCCCCCCCCGACTTTGATGTAGGTACTACAGACCCGTGACGAACACCACTACTGTGTGGATGTAACACAGAAGTGCATGTTTAGGGCGGCACTGTGGCGCAGCTGGTAGATCTGCTGCCTCTCGGCACCAGAAACCGGGTTCGATCCAGACCTTGGGTGCTGTCTGTGTGGAGTTTGCATGTTCTTCCTGTGACTGTGTGGGTTTCCTCTGGGTGCTCCGTTTCCTCCCACGTCCCAAAAACATGCGGGTTTGTAAGTTAATTTGGCCCTCTGTAAATTGCCCCAAGTGTTCTGGGAATGGATGAAAATATTAGATAAGATAGAACTAGTGTGAACGGGTGATCGGTTGTCAGCATGGACTCGTGGGCCAAAGGGCCTGTTTCCATGCTGCATCTCTAAACAATAAAATGCATAATTAGAGCCAATTTTGATGAACGCAAATTGAGTATACAAGTCGGGAGATCATGTTGCAGTTATATAAGACATTGGTGAAGGCCACATTTAGAGTATTGTGTTCAGTTCTAGTTGCCATGTTAGTGGAAAGATGTTGTCAGGTTGGAAAGGGTACACAGAAGATTTACAAGGATTTTGTCAAGGACTCGAGGGTCTGTGTTATAGGGAGAGGTTGAATAGGCAAGGACTACTCAACCTCCTTAGAGCGCAGGAGGATGAGGGGTGATCTTAGAGAGGTGTATACAATCATGAGAGGAATAGATCGGGTAAATGCACAGTCTTTTACCCAGAATAGTGGAATCAAGAACTAGAGGAGATAGGTTTAAGGTAAAGGGGGACAAATTTAATAGTAATCCGAGGTATACCATTTTCACAAAAAAGGGTGGTGGGTGTATGGAACGAGCTGTGACTGTGCTGCCAGAGGAGATTGTTGAGGCAGGGACTATCGCAACATTTAAGAAATATTTAGGCACATGGATAGGACAGGTTTTGAGGGATCTGGGCCAAATGCAGACAGGTGGGACTACTGTAGATGCGTCATATTGGTTGGTGTGAGCAAGTTGGGCCGAAGGCCTGTTTCAACGCTGTATGACTTTATGCCTCTAACTTAATGTAGTGTGAAACACCGTGAGTTTTACTGGCCTCTTGTACCTTGCACCTACACGTTTGGTTTCTAATTGCCACAGATTGATGAGGAGAAACCGACGAAGCTCCAGAGCTGGAGCAGGTATCCAGCAATCCCCAAAGAAGTGGGCAGGATAGAAACACTGAAGTCCCTGAGCATGCCATCTACACTCTACCCTCAGGCTATGGCATTGAGCACGGACAGGATGAATGCCCAGCGACTGAGGACAGTCCCAGTATCAGTGAGTAGTTATTGCTTTCTGTCAGTCCACCTAATCTGTGACACTCTATTTTGAATCTATCGAACTTCTTGATTTTTATCGAACCTACTTTATGTGTCTTGCCTTTGAGCTTTTAAATTAAACACCAAAATTGTTGCAAACGGTTATCATTTCTCTTCTCATTTAACAAAGTTGGCCATCTCCATCACAGGAAACAGACTATTGACCGACATCTACTACAAAGCTACTGCCTCCCATAGCTATCTTGACTACACTTCTTCCCACCCTGCTTCCTATAAAGACTCTATCCCCCTACTCCCAATTCCTCCGTCTACGCCGCATCTGCGCCCAGGATGAGGTGTTCCATACCAGGGCATCAGAGATGTCCTCATTCTTTAGGAAACGAGGGTTCCCCTCTTCCATTATAGATGAGGCTCTCACTAGGGTCTCCTTGATATCCCGCAGCTCCGCTCTTGCTCGCCCCCCCCCCTCCACATTCGTAACAAGGACAGAGTCCCCATTGTCCTCACCTTCCACCCCATCAGCCGTCGTACTCAGCATATAATCCTCCAACATTTTCGCCTCCTCCAGTGGGATCCCACCACTGGCCACACACTCCCTCTCCACCCCTTTCTGCTATTCGCAGAGACCGTTCCCTCCGAAACTCCCTGGTCAACTCGTCCCTTCCCACCCAAACCACCCCCACCCCAGGTACTTTCCCCTGCAACCGCAGGAGATGCAACAGCTGTCTCTTTACCTCCCCCTTCGACTCCATCCAAAGACCCAAATAGTTTTTTCAGATGAGGCAGAGGTTCACTTACACCTCCTCCAACCTCATCTACTGTATCCGCTGTTCCAGGTGTCAACTTCTCTACATCGGCGAGACCAAGCGCAGGCTCGGCGATCGTTTTGCTGAACACCTCCGCTCAGTCCGTCTTAACCTACCTGATCTCCGGCTCAACACTTCAACTCCCCCTCCCATTCCCAACCTGACCTTTCTGTCCTAGGCCTCCTCCATTGTCAGAGTGAAGCCCAGCGCAAATTGGAGAAACAGCACCTCATATTTCGCTTGAGTAGTTTATACCCCAGCGGTATGAACATTAACTTCTCTAACTTCAGATAGCCCTTGCTTTCTCTCTGCATCCCCTCCCCCTTCCCAGTTCTCCCACTAGGCTTATTGTCTCCGACTACATTATTTCCTTGTCCCACCCCCTCCCCTGACATCAGTCTGAAGAAGGATCTCGACCCGAAACATCACCCATTCCTTCTCTCCAGAGATGCTGACTGACCCACTGAGTTACTCCAGCATTTTGTGTCTACCTTTGACATAGTAGGCCATTTGGCATATTGGCTCTATGCCAGCTCTCGTAACATTTCCATCAGACCCATTCCCTCACCTATTTCCCTACAACCTATTCTCTTTCATGCTCATCAACTCCTGATTCAGCTGCCACCCATCAGCACTCAGGTCAATTTCCAGGGGCCTGTTAAACTTCCTGGCATGTATTTGGGATGTGGAAGGAAACTGGAGCATAACCTCATTCAATCAGTGGTGGTCTAACTGGAGAACATGGATAGGTGACATTTTGGGTTAGGGCCATTCTTCAGATCATTTTCCCTTTTCACAGATGTTGCCTGACCTGCTGAGTCCTTCCAGCATTTTCTGTTTTGATTGTGGCGCAATGGTAGAGTTGCTGATTCGCAGCGCCAGAGACCTGGGTTCAATCCTGACTACGGGTGCTGTCTTTGTGGAGTTTGTACGTTCTCCCTATGATTCCATGGGCTTTCTTTGGGTGCTCCAATTTCGTCCCACATCCCAAAGACATGCAGGTTTGTAGGTTAATTGACGGCTGTAAATTGTCCCTGGTGTGTAGGATGCAAAACTGGAATAACATAGACCAAGTGTGAATTGGTGATCAATGGTCAGCGTTGACTTGGTTGGCCCGAAGGGCTTGTTTCCACGTTGTATCTCAAAACTAAACTAAATTTCATGTTTCCAACCTTTAGTTTTTCTAAATTCTTCATTCACTTTTGATTTATGAGATGTTGAAGATTTAGTAGAATATTTATTAAGGATTCCTTTTAAAGAAGTCATGCAAGTTTAATGGTATTTCCTAGCTGTCTTGACGCATGCAATAGTTTCTTCTCTGTGAGTAGATCACTATTTCTCTCTGCTCTCTGCTCCCCCCCCATCTTCGATCCCTCCCCCCCACCAGGTGAAGAACAACGTCTTTTCAATAATGAAGCTCGGGGAAACGCTCTATCTGTGTATGTTCTGCCACAGGACAACCCTGCCTACGAAGAAATTGACCTGCGCGATGAAGTGAAGTCTTGAATCATCCCAAAGTGGTAAAACACTGAAGACGACATCAGCCACCAACTGATATGGAAGGAGCCTCTCCCCAGCGAACGTTTCGTTCAAAGTCTTTGTGGACTGGCTCGCAATCTACTTTCTGCTGCATTTTTTTAATGCCAATGTTTTAAAATAAAAGTAATTTTAGATAGCCTATATATAATGGACAACGTGATTAATACAGATGCTGGATTCCCGGGACTTCATGCAATCGGTCGGTTTAATTTTCCCATGGTCCAGTGACAGTGGGGTTGTAGAGAAAGGCAGAGATTACAGAACGTTATTCTTAACCCTTGGATGGTGCAAGTTAGGAGGTCATTTAAACCTCTGCGCTCCAAACATGAATGGGTTGTTGTACTTTCACCATGGTAGATAACGTCTATAGTGGAATCTATTTTGTTGTGGGCCTTTAAACCATGCCTGCACTCTGCTGATCGCTGCATGAAAGGCATTTGAAGAAAATGCAGGCAAAAGGTTAACTGTTTATCCTATCAAAGCAGTGCTAATGCAAACAAAATCTGTTGTCTATTGGTGGTATCTCTCCTGGATAATTTGACCCCTGATATGGAAAATACTTTTGATTTATCTTCCACACTGTCATAATGGTGTTGCTGGTACACTTGCTTCATAATTTGTGATGCATTTACCGGTATTTTACTTTGCTGAAAATAATAAAGAATTTTAATTTTTTTTAAATTTTGGGGGGGGGTAAAACAAGTGATGTGATCAATCATAAAGGCAAGTTAGTCATTCCATTCTGGGCTCCCGAAAGGGCTGTCATAAACAACTTGACCCTGACTGAAGTTGCTTTTAATCAAAGTTTATGGTCAAAGAGCATTTTAAATAACCCTCTACAGAATTGGCTTCTTTTACTGATTTTTGTTTTCAAAAGCAAACTGAAATCATCAATAAAGTTAAATCTATTTTGGAGATAAAATATGTTTGTGGAGATGTTATTTGAATTATTTTTTTTTAGCAATTATTTGCGACTGCTGGTAAACAAAATAAAAAATCAAAGCGGAGCAACTATTCGGGAGAGGAATCTCCTGCTAATCTATAGGCATACGTTATCATCAGATGGGTAACTGGAAATGTTGCAATTATATACTTTTCTCCCCCCCCTTCAGTTTCCAGAGTATTTTCGAGGATAACGCTTCAAGTTCAGAACGTTAAATTCTTGTTGAAAGCTGTATTTTCTGCTGCTAATCATAGACAATATCTTTAGGAATCCCTGGAGTGGAAGTGACAGGGAAAATTATGATCATTTATTTTTTTGTAATATACTTCTGCAACTGCCTAACTTTAATCTTGCTCTAAGAGTGCTTCCACACAATGGAAAGCTAACTGTTTTTGTTTGGATGGTGAGCAATTTGTGTAGCATTGAACAATGACTGGTGACGTTTATATTCAATGTACTACCTGGTAAGGTATTACTGATTGTTGACTTCGGCTCAGTTGGTATTCTGTAGCTCTCTACCCCCAGCAGGATTGCAATAGCCCCTTCCAGTCACTGTGAATCACCCTCTAATGCTCCTTGAACCTCGAATCGTGGAAAACTTTATGAAAGCCCAGTGCCTACAACTCAATATTGCACTTTTTCAGAAATGGTTCCTGCTCTATGTTATTTTGGTGGTCTGAGATCTTGCCAGATTGTCATCTCCCGACAGAGTACCACAAGACCTTGTACTTGGTTTTGTGGCTCACCTTCCTAGAGATATTGGAAAGTTATACTTGTCCATGTAATATGGATATGGAGGGATATGGTTTATGTGCAGGTAGATAAGTGATGGTCTTGGCATCATGTTCGGCGCAGACATTATGGGCCAAAGGGCCTGCTTTTGTGCTGTATTGTTCTATATGCTATATCCACGATTACTTTTGCAGTAAATGGAGTGCTCTTAACAACTTTGCATTCTAGATAGGAAACAAAATTGCTCCTTTGGACAATCCAATTCACTGCTAAAAATGACTTTCTATTGCTTTAGATTTAATATTTTTAGTGCAGTAACAAATTTTCCAAGCATCAGTTTGGTAGGAAACACAACAAAGCTTAACAATTTTGGCTAAAGTTAACAACCATTATAGCATTTCAGTGAATGGATGTTAAGCTTCTCAAAGAATGGTTCTGTCTGTCTAATAATTTAGGTGGATGAAAAGATGCCAGGCCATTATTTCAAAGAGCAGCAGGTAAGCTCACCAAATTGATCAGGTTTATATTTATCCCCCAATCAACACCTGAAACAAATGATCTGTCCATGATCATCTTGTGATATTTGTGGGAGCCTGCTATTGAGTATACTGTTGGTTGTATTTCGTACATTATAATACAGGGCCCCAACCGGCTTTCCGGCAACTGATGGTCCGGCACCCACTTTATTCCGGACAAAATGACGAGAGCATGCTTGAAATCTCCCCACCCCAAAAACAAAAGTGGCACCTGGGCTGGATGAGGCAACTGATCTTGGCCTCATCGGGACTTCCGTGTCTGAACGGCAGGTCAAATTTGCCACCTGCAGCCAGGGCTCTGGAACTCCAGAGCCAGCAGATCCGTTCCCATAGCCAACTTCCAAGACTGACTTTACTCCCCTGCAGCCTAGGTGGACCATCCTGGTACCATTGGACTCTTCTCTGAACCTCTGTTGGTCCAGCAAAGCGGATAATCAAGCACGGCTCTGGAACCAATGGTGCTGGAAAATCGGTGGTGGATCTGTATTGACTAAAAAGACTTTGATTACCTTTTTATCAGATGACTTGATGGGGCAGCACAGTGGTGCAGCTAACAGAACTGCAGCCTCTAGTAACCCAGGTTCAATCCTGGCCTCAGGTGATGTCTGTGTGGAGTGTGTACGTTCTCCCTTTGACTGTGTGGGTTTCCACCTGATGTTCCGCATCACTTCTGTTCCTCAGCCCTGCGCTGTGGTAGGTTAATTGCCCCCTGTGGACTGTAAATCACCCCCTGATAAGTATATGAGTGGTAGGAACTGGTGGGAGTTGACAGGAACATGAGAATAGGATTGTTCTGTGAGCCAGCATGGACTCAATGGGACAAAATGGCCACCTTCTGTGTCAAGGAAATATGGTATATGGACTTGATTTAATGTAGCCCTCTTATAATCTTGCCGATATTAGAAACAGATTTTGGATTTGGCATTTTGATGTTGCTTTGTGCTCACCAGCTAGTTTAATATAATGCTGCTAACTATAAGCATCTGAGGCACTGTATGCTTCCCTGCCACCCCACAAAATGGGGATCTACCTGATGTTTCACCAACTGCAGTGCTTCGTTATTCCTTCCCCTTCTTTGTACAGACAATTATGTAACTGGAAGCTTACAGGACCTCGTAAGAAACAGCTCACTCTTTGAGAGGTTGTTGATTTGCTGTTTTGATGTTATCCTGGCACAATTGGTAATCAAAGTAAAAGCAGCCATTTTAATGCCAATGCATGTAAGTTCATATGTGATAGGAGCAACATTAGACCATTTGACCCATCATGTCTACTCTGTCATTCAATCATGGCTGACCCCATTTTCCTGCCTTTTCCCCATAACCCCTGACACTCAAGAATCTGTCAGTCTCCACCTTAAAAATATCAATTGACGTGGCCAGCACAGCCGTCTGTGGCAATGAATTCCGCACATTCACCACCCTCTGACTAAAGGAATTCTCCTCATCGCCTTTCTAAAGATACATCCTTTTATTCTGAAGCTGTGCCGTCTGGTCCTAGATTGTCCCACTAGTGGAAACATCCTCTTCGCATCCACTCTGTTCATTATCCATCCCCTCCACATCCACTATCTCAGTAAGAAACTACACACATACACGCGTTGGACAAACCCTGTGTATGTCCCAGAGAACATAGCAATTCAACATTGCAGGGGAACATTGGCCATTACTTTTCATCCTCCTACCTAACCTGGTTGCTGTAACTGGAATCGTAGTGTTATCTCATAGTGTTATCTTATCTTACCCTTCTAAACAAAAATACCCAACTCCATCAGTTATCAAAGCTATTGTTTATCTTTGTGTTAATGGAAGGTACAATTGAATGGGATGCAATTCATATCGCACCTTATCAAAAGGAGGGGGCTGGAGGGATTAAAATTATCCCATATCCCCAACCCCAAAACACCATCCATTTCTTGAAGAAGGGTCCCGAACCGAAACGTCACCTATCCATGTTCTCCAGAGATGCTGCCTGACCGGCTGAGTTACTCCAGCACTTTGTGTCATCTATTTCTTATAGTTAGTTTATCTCCTAATAAAATGTCAGAAGAAAACCGAAGGCCTTAATTATTTAAAATATAAAATCACACATTAGAACAATATACACCATTCTTCATCTTAATCTCATGCACTTGATTTTGGGGATTTGAATGAATCTTTTCTTATCTTGCCTCCTGGGTGATCTGCATTGTGAATGTGTTTCCTGTGAACCCAACTTCTTAAAGAACTTTGAGAAATCAGTGGTTCGTGTTTTTTTTATGACATTTAAAAATTAAGGAAGAAATGATTATTTGTACTAGAATTTTCTGCTTGAGAATTTATTGTACACGTGATTTAAAAAAAATTATAAGAATTCCTTTATCAACCTGTAAATTTTGATGCTCTAATAAACTGTATTGTTTCTAAATTAATTTCTCAGTCTGAAATAATCAACACACTGCTGGTTAAAATGTGAAAACCTCTTTGATCAGCTGGTCTATCAGTGTTGTACATTTCAGATAGCTCTGAGTCAAGTGTTTTTAACTGTCTGTCCAATGCACTGGCAATGGGACAATGAAATTCTCACTTCCTGCAGCTTTGCAGGTCCATTCAAGCAAATAGATGCTATAAATGTACAATAATAACGCAATCAATTAATAATCAGTGGAACCAGCCCATAAGTGCAAAACTGAAGCTTGCACTACTAATGTAGTGCTTTTAGGTGCTAATATTATCTGTTACATAGTAACATGAATGTGTAAGTTGTGAAGAAAATCTGCAAATTGGAGTGAAATATAAACATGCTCCTATAAAAATAGGAGCAGGGAGGTTCTACTGCAGTTGTACAGGGCCTTGGTGAGACCACACCTGGAGTATTGCGTACAGTTTTGGTCTCCTAATCAGGGTGAGGACATTCTTGCCATAGAGGACATTCTTGCCATATGGCAAGAATGTTCACCAGACTGATTCCTGGGATGTCAGGACTTTCATATGAAGAAAGACTGGATAGACTCGGCTTGTACTCGCTAGAATTTAGAAGATTGAGGGGGGATCTTATAGAAACTTACATAATTCTTAAGGGGTTGGACAGGCTAGATGCAGGAAGATTGTTCCCGATGTTGGGGAAGTCCAGAACAAGGGGCCACAGTTTAAGGATAAAGGGGAAATCTTTTAGGACTGAGATGAGAAAAACATTTTTAATACACAGAGAGTGGTGAATCTCTGGAATTCTCTGCCACAGAAGGTAGTTGATCCCTGTTCATTGGCTATATTTAAGAGGGAGTTAGATGTGGCCCTTGTGGCTAAAGGGATCAGGGGGTATGGAGAGAAGGCAGGTACAGGATACTGAGTTGGATGACCAGCCATGATCATATTGAATGGCGGTGCAGGCTCGAAGGGCCGAATGGCCTACTCCTGCACCTAATTTCTATGTTTCTATGACTGCAATGGCAAACTTCCAACTTTTCCAGTGACCTCTTTTCCAGTTGCCATGACTATACAGGTAAGTAGGAGTGATCTTACGCAGACCTAATAGAACAGATCTTCCAGTCGTTATTTCCAGTTTAATTGGTTGTTTCTTGAAGTAGTTGTACAAACAAACCAGGTATTCCTTGCACTGCATGCAAGTTGTAGCTGGCTGTTCTGTCCCTGGTCTGGTGAGAACTGCATGCTCTCCCTCCCTGTGCCTGTCACTTCCTGTCCCCTATGCCCTTATATATACACCACTCTGTGTAGCTAATGACTGCCCCCAAGTGTCCAAAATAATACTGCAAGATATATCTAGACAACATAATATAATATGCCAATAATTGATAGCCTAAACATAAATGGCTCCGACAGTGACCTTATCAGCCAAGTATGTGACAAGAGTGAATCGTGTCTTAGGTTCATAAGAAACTCAGGACATAGACTGTGTTAGTTTGAGGATGGTTCCGAAGCTGAGGAATTTAATCTCAAAATTGGAGGGGTTCTGCATGCGGCAAAGTTTGATTTGGTAATACATGATTATGATGGCTTTAGAAGTTGACGCATTAGAAGATGGTTCAAGCATCTGAGACAACATTCAACATTTTAGACGAAAGACACTGGTTTGTTCAGAGTAATTCAGCGTGGAAACGGGTCCTTCGGCCCAACTTGCCCACGACGACCAATCTACCTCATCATCAATAGTCCCACCTGCCTGCATTTGGTCCACATCCCTCCTAACATATCCTATCCATGTACCTGTCTGAAAGTCTCTTAAACGTTGCGATCGTACCTGCCTGTGCAGGTTTGTGCGGAGAGTGGTTATGCTTGGGAATTCACTACTAGAGTGGATCTTGGACATAGAGTCAATCTGTGCTTGGGTCCTTCTGCCTTCAGACATTGAGAGTCTTTGAGACATACTGCACTGAAACAGGCCCTTCAGCTCAGCTGTCCATGCTGACTGAGATGCCCCATCTGCACTGGTGCCAAATGCTCGAGCTTCTGTCATCTTTGGGTTAATGATCCACTGTGTAGAATGTGAAACTAATGATGTCATCTGGAAGCATTATGTCCTTCACATTCATTCCACTGATTAAGTTAGGAACAGGCCTATCAAAGCCTGTTGTAGGGTTGCACAAAGCTAGAGTTCCTGCCTTGCAGCGCCAGAGACCCAGATTCGATCCTAACTTGTACGTTCTCCCTGTGACCACTGGGGTTTTCTCCGGGTGCTCCAGTTTCCTCTCGCATTCCAAAAAGGTGCGGGTTTGTAGGTTATTTGGCTTCGGTAAGTTGTAAAATTGTCCCTGGTGTGTGTAGGTTGGCGTACGGAATGATCTAGTGGGCTGAAGGGCCTGTTTCCGGACTATATTTTTAAAGTAAACTAAAACCGCGGCCGACCGTGGATGTGTGTGTATGTAAGGAATAGGAACTGGAGTAGGATTCTTCAGTCTGTTGTACCATTGAATAAGATTGTCCACCTCAACCCGATTCCATTAATCTCGCATCCATGACTTGGCAGCTGCAGTCTCTAAGGAGGAGAACACGCAACCATCTGAGGTGAAGAAGTTTCTACTCTCCTCAGTGTGAAATTACTCTCCCCTGATCCTGAGTCCGCACACCCTACCACCCAACTCCTGAGTCGAACAAACAGCTGCTCAATATCTACCCTATCAACCCATATTTTAATGAGATCACTCATTCTAAAACACTGAGCATAGACCAAACTGCCTCAGTATTTCTTCATTGGACAAACACTTGAAGATAGTTTGAAGGTTTCCAATGAGGTAGATGGGAGGTCAGGACCGCTCCAATTGTGAACCGTCCTCTCACCAGCTGAAGTGTAGTTCTAACTTCCCATCTACCTCATTAAAATACTTTGAACTATCTTTAATTGGACTTTACTGGAGTTTGTCTTGCACTAAACTTTATAACTTTTATACCTATATACCTTTTGTCTTGTATCTGTACACTGTGGAAGGCTTGATAGTAATTATGTATAGTCTTTCCACTGATTGGATAGCATGCAACAAAAAAACGTTGCGCTATTCCTCAGTACACGTGACAATAATAAAATAAAATAAATGTGTAGGAAGGAAATGCAGATGCCGGTTTATTCCAAAGATGCTGGATAACCCAGCGGGTCAGGCAGCATCTTTAGAGAAAAAGGAATAGGTGACTAAATTAGAGCACATGGTAGTGGGGGTAAGGTGTTGACATGGATAGAAAATTGGTTGACAGACCGTAAGCAAAGAGTAGGAGTGAACGGGTCCTTTTCAGAATGGCAGGCAGTGGCGAGTGGAGTGCCGCAAGGCTCGGTGTTGGGGCCGCGACTATTTACCATATATATTAATGATTTGGAAGAGGGAATTAGGAGCAACACTAGCAAGTTTGCGGATGACACAAAGCTTGGTGGCAGTGTGAACTGTGAAGAGGATGTTAGGAGGTTGCAGGGTGACCTGGACAGGATGAGTGAGTGGGCAGATGCATGGCAGGTGCAGTATAATATAGATAAATGTGAGGTTATCCACTTTGGCGGCAAAAACAAGGGGGCAGATTATTATCTCAATGGGGTTAGGTTAGGTAAGGGGGAGGTGCAGCGAGACCTGGGCATCCTTGTACACCGGTCACTGAAAGTTGGCTTACAGGTACAGCAGGCAGTGAAGAAAGCTAATGGAATGTTGGCCTTCATAACAAGAGGATTTCAGTATAGGAGTAAAGAGGTTCTTCTGCAGTTGTATAGGGCTCTGGTGAGACCACATCTGGAGTATTGTGTACAGTTTTGGTCTCCTAATTTGAGGAAGGACATCCTTGTGATTGAGGCAGTGCAGCGTAGGTTCACAAGATTGATCCCTGGGATGGCGGGACTGTCATATGAAAAGACTAGGCTTGTATTCACTGGAGTTTAGAAGGATGAGGGGGATCTTATAGAAACATATAAAATTATAAAAGGACTGGACAAGCTAGATGCAGGAAAAATGTTCCCAATGTTGGGCAAATCCAGAACCAGGGGCCAGTCTTAGAATAAAGGGGAGGTCATTTAAGACTGAGGTGAGAAAAAACTTTTTCACCCAGAGAGTTGTGAATTTATGGAATTTCCTGCCACAGAGGGCAGTGGAGGCCAAGTCACTGGATGGATTTAAGAGAGAGTTAGATAGAGCTCTAGGGGCTAGTGGAGTCAATGGATATGGGGAGAAGGCAGGCATGGGTTATTGATAGGGGACGACCAGCCATGATCACAATGAATGGCGGTGTTGGCTCCAAGGGCTGAATGGCCTCCTCCTGCACCTATTTTCTATGTTTCTATGACATTTCCGGTTGCAGCGTGCTTTGGATATGGTAATAAAGATTCCTTTGGCCACTCCTGACACCAGACTCTTGGAAAGGACACATTGTTCTAAGGTCCCTCTTCGAGATGTTCTGAAAGCCTGCTTGAGAAAACGTGGCATTCTCACTGTCTTCTGGGAATCTTGGGGCCCAGGATTGCTCAAAATGAACATAGAGCATCCAAGATGGTATTAAGAGCCATCGGAAACACACAGAAGCCTTGTGTGTGTAGCCGAAGAAGTTCACCACCTCAAGCAACCCAACTAGACAGCACCTCCAGGTCCACATCACGGGAGTCTGGGTCCCAAAGGCAACAAACAGCTGAATGGAAGCAAGAGTAAAATATAAAGTGCTGGAGTAACTCAGCAGATAGGCAGCATCTGTGGAGGGAATGGACAGGTGAAGTTTCAGGTCATGACCCTTTCTCAGACTGATTATATTCGGGAGGAGAAAGCTGGAAAAGAGAGGTGGAGGTGGGAAAAGCCTGGTGTGTGCTAGGTGGATACAGGTGAGGGGAGTTTGGCTGGCAGATGGGTGGAGTAAGTGACAAAGGCTGGCGATGAAAAGGAGACAAAAGGGTGTCAGATAAGGAGAGAAGAAGTGTAAAGTGTAAAGCCAGAGGGAAGGATGGAGGTAGAAGGGCACAGGGGGGAGAGTAAGAAGGGTGGGGTAGTAGGAAAAATGGGTGTGCACTGTGGCGGGGGGCATGAGAAGGAGGGGTGATGGGGGGGGGGGGGGTATTACTTAAAAATGGAGAATTCAATGTTCATATCTTTGGGTTGTTAGCCAACCTAAGCAGAATATGAGGTGCCGTTTCTCCAGTTTGCTTGTGGTCTCACTCTTGCAATGGAGGAGGCCCAAGACAGAAAGATCAGTGTTGGAATGGGAATGGGAATTAAAATAGATAGCCAGGATATCCAGCAGGCCTTGGCATACAGAGCCACATGTTCGGCAAGAAGCAAGTCCTCCTCAATCTTGAAGAACTGCCTGAGCGGGCTACGGTATTAATTGAAGGTTACAAGGAAGCTACGATTTTAGCCAAGGGTGCAGCTGAAAGGCCAAGATTGTGTAGTGGGACCCCTGATGCTATTCTTGACCCGAGGGGAAATGTGCCATGTTTGTGTTTTATTTACATCCCAAAGATATCGCAGGCCTTTAAACCAGCTCTCGGTAGACTTGGCCAAATGGGTAATCTGCCATTGGTCTCCAGTTCAAGTCTAGGGTTAAAGTAACAGTTTGGGCTCGAACAGCATCACCACATACTGAACTATTTACCCAAAGGGGCTGTGGGATTTGTGTAAGTGTGTCATTATCTTGCCTTTCAAAGTGTGCCTAAAGGGCACTGAATGCATCATTGTCACTTATGCTTCTTGGTTTTGCCTTGTTGGACGTGAGCACACAAGCCCCACCACAGCTATCAAGCATCCATCTGTGATTCCATCTTGGTCCAGAATTGTCTCTTCGTGCACATGGTGGCCTTCAGGAACTTGTACCTGAACTTTTTGTATGACCACTGACTGCCAGTCCTAAACGCTGAACATCTAACCTTCTGAAGATTACCAATCTCTTAATAGTTCACGCAGGATTTTTAGCTGGGAGGGAATGAAATGTTCTTGTAAGTACACATTCATTCACACATTTCTTAGAAGATCTCTACTTCCTTGGGAGATTGAGGAGATTCGATATTGAGTTTAGAGATACAGCACGAAAACAGGCCCTTTGACCCACCGAGTCCGCGCCGACCAGCGATCCCTGTACACGAACACTATCCTTCCTACACATTAGGGGCAATTCACAATTTTTACTAAAGCGAAATTAACCTACAAACCTGTACATCTTTTAAGTGTGGGAGGTAAACGGAGCACCCACGCAGTGACAGGGAGACTGCAGTCAGGATAATGGCGTAGAAATCTATCGGTGGGTAGGACGGTTGGCACATAACCACCTGATCTATTGACGATAGTAATTTCAATTTCAATTAACTTTATTTATCCGTTAGGAACTTCATTTGTGCAGAACATCAGTGCGTGTACAGTTCACATACCCAGCAACACAACACAATATACCACACATCACATACCAGCAGTCCAACAGTGATCAGTAGGTAAAACTTGCAAAGAATAGGCAATAAAAACATTAAAAGAATGTTAAAAATGTATATATAAATAAATAGATCAACTATTCATGAGTCTAATGGATGTAGGCACGAAACTCGACATGGCTCTCTTAGTCCTGAATGTGAGTGACCTGTATCTCTGGCCTGAGGGTAGAAGACTGTATTGGCTGTGCAGTGAGTGAGTGGTGTCTGAGGCTATTTGTGTTCCTTTTAGTTTAGTCCTTCTATTGTAAATACTGATCAGTGGTTCCTGCTCCAGTCCGATTATTTTACTGCTCATTGATATGATTTTGTTTAGTGGGTTGCGATGGATGTTGGATAGTGACCCAAACCAGGCTGACATATTGAAGGTTATTACTGATTCAATGAAACATTTGTAAAAAGCTGTCGGGACTGACTGGTGAACCTGAAGTCTGCGGAGTTTCCTCAGGAAAAAGAGGCGCTGCTGACACTTAGAAAAGATAGTTTCACTGTTTAGTTGGAAGGTGAGTTTGTGATCAATTATTGTCCCAAGTTGTCTGTATGACTCGACCCTTTCTATTGGCTGGTTGTTGACTAACAGAGTGGGGGTGATGAAAGGACCTTTATGGAAGTCAACAACCAACTCCTTTGTTTTGGAGGTATTGGGGTCAAGGCAGTTCCGCCTACACCACTCTGCAAAAATGTCCATCTCAGACTGTAGCTGTCCCTGTGAGTTGGTGGTGTCCATGATCACAGTGTCATCAGAGTATTTAATGTATGTTATACATGGGTTAGTGCTCCTGCAGTAGTTTGTGTATAGTGTGTACAGAACCGGTGAGATTACAGAGCCTCGTGGGGCTCCTGTGGAGACTGTCTTGGATGAACTGAGGTGACCGTTGACTCGGACCCTCAGGTGTCTATCTGTCAAGAATGCATAATCACAGAAATGTCTGTGCAAACTTCCACCATACACATCTCCCTTAATCTTACCTCTTTAGTAAACTGCCTGACCCACACATACAGTGCACATTTGATTCCATTTCCAGGATAACAGTTGCAACACATGAAAGATCATCTTGGCCATTTTATGATATTGAAGGTGTCAAGTCAAATCAAGTTATTTAATATTTTGAGATAATTTACTTGGTTTATTAATAGTTGGTCAGGTCATATTTGGAGTATTGTGTTCAGTTTAGTTAGAAAGTTTTCAGAAATTATTTATATGGATGTTGCTGGGACTCGAAGGACTAAGTTATGGGGAGACGTTGGGCAGGCTGGGAGTTTATGCCTGAGTTTATTCCTGAGGGGAGATCATACAGAGGTGTATAAAATAAATAGGTTTATAAAAAGGGTGAAAGCACACAGTCTGAGGAATCCAGAACTGGAGGGTTTAGGTTTAAGGTGAGATGGGGAAGATTTAATTGGAACTTAATAGGCACTTTTTTCCACACAGAAGGAATGCTGGCTGGATTTGAATGCTGCCTGGATTTGAGGGTATCAACATCAGGGAGAGGTTGGATAGACTTGGATGTGTTTTGGATCGTTTTCTCTGGAACGTCGGAGGTTGAAGGGTGATGATAGAAGTATGTAAAATTATGAGACGTGTAGATGGGGTAGACAATCAGAACCCTTTCTCCAGGTTAGAAATGTCCAATCCTAGAGGGCATAGCTATACAGGTGGTGGAAGAAGGTTTAATGGAGATGAACGAGGCAAGTTTTTTTACACAGAGTGTAGTCAGAGCCTGGACTGCATTGCCAGGGGAGGTGGTGGAGGCTGATACAATAGTGGTGTTTGAGAGGCTTTTAGATAGGCACATTGATATGCAGGGAATGGATGGATATGAATCATGTGCAGGCAGATAAGATCAAACTTGGCATCATGTTCAGCACAAACATTGTGGGCCGAAGGGCTCATGCTGTACTGTTCTATCAGTCTGAAGAAGGGACTCGACCTGAAACGTCACCCATTCCTTCTCTCCAGAGATGCTGCCTGTCCCGCTGAGTTACTCCAGCATTTTGTGTCTATCTTCGATTTAAACCAGCACCTGCAGTTATTTCCTACACACACTGTACTGTTCTATGTTCTATAGGGTGATATATATATATATATATATATATATATATATATATATATATATATGGAAAAAACTGCCAGAGGAAGTAGTTGATACAGGTACAATATTAAGATTGAAAATAAATTTGAATTCCTGTATCCTGTTATCCGTACACTGTAGATGGTTTGATTGTAATCTTGTGTTGTCTATTGTCTTTCCGCTGACTGGATAGCACGCAACTAAAAAGCTTTCACTGTATCTTGGTACATGTGACAATAAACTAAACTAAGAAATTTGAATATGTACATAGATAAGAAAGGTTCAGAGGGATATGGGTAAAACGCAGGCAAGTAGATGGCCATCATGGACAGTAAAGACGTGTTGGACCGAAGGGCCTGCTTCCCTGCTGTGTGACTCTATGACTCTAATGGGAGCCACAAAGCAAAAGCACGATTAATAATTGACTAACCAGGAAATGGCACAGGGATCAGTTTTAGTTTAGTTGAGATGTGGCATGGAAACAGGCCCTGGGGCCTACCGAGACAATTTGCAGAAGCCCATTAACCTACCAACCAGTACGTATATGGGGTGTGGGAGAAAACCGGAGCACCAGGAGGAAACCCATGCGGTCACAGGGAGAACGTACAAACTTCGTACAGGCAGCACCCGTAGTCAGGATTGAATCCGGTCTCTGGTGCTGTAAGGCAGCAATTCTATGGCTGTGCCGTAATGCCACCCTTATAGGGAACTAGAATCTTTATGTGTTGATTTGATTTGCACAAGGGGTTTTATATCTGCTACTTAATATAGGAAGTTTCAGTCTTACAACCCCAACATCCTCAAAGTTTGGTTAAAGTAGCTCTGATGACCCCTGTGCTGAGGTAACACCAGGACTATGCTACGTGTTATTTCATTGAATGACTACTTGTCTCCATCTTGTGGCCCAGAGAGGAATATACTTTGCTAGTCACACTTTCTTCCTTCTATCTCACATTCATGTTCTAGGAGCAGGATTAGGCCATTCACTACATCAAGTCTACTCCACCATTCAATCATGGCTGATCTATCTTTCCTTCTCAAACCCATTCTCCTGCCTTCTTCCCATAACCCCTGACTCCCTTACTAATCACAAATCTGTCAATTTCCACCTTAAAAATATCCAATGATTTGGCCTCCACAACCTTCTGTGGCAATGAATTCCACAGATTCACCACCCTCTGACTAAAGAAATTGTTCCTCATCTTCTTTCTAAAGGTACATCCTTTTATTCTTGAGGCTATGGCATTCTAATGTTGTGCAAAGCACAAAGCGATGGATGAACTCAGCGGGTCAGGGAATGGACAGGCGATGTTTCGGGTCAGGATCCTTCTTCAGACTGATTGAACTGGTTTTAACAATTCTTCCACCGTCTGGAATTTTAGATTTCTTCTGTTGCTCCTTCAGGACTTCCCCTAAAGCCACGTTGTGCTATTCTCTGGTCTTTACCACCATCACCACTCACTTGTGCCCCTGCTGGCTTCCACTCTGTCACTGATGCCTCCCATCCTTCTCATTGTTCTCCCTGCCTTATCCACTTTTTTCTACAAATAAACACCTACCATATCTCTGAAGATGTGTTCTGACCTGAGTCGCCACCCATCCAGTCTGAAGAAGGGTCTTAACCTGGAACATCACCTATCAGTCTGAAGAAGGGTCTTAACCTGGAACATCACCTATCAGTCTGAAGAAGGGTCCAGACCCAAAACGTCGCCCATCCACATTCTCCAGAGATGCTGCCTGACCTGCCGAGTTACTCCAGCACATTGTGTCTATTTTTGGTATAATCCAACATCTGCAGTTCTTTGCTTCTACAACAGCTTAACTTTTCCTCTTTTCTAGATTATCTGCCATAGTAATCCAAAGTAAAGGTTTCCCACCATTATGTCCATTTTGTGGGAGTTCAAAGGCTCAGTCAATTGTATTTGTCCCACTGTGCACTATCTCAGTCAAAACAGGCTGCTCACCCACTCTCCGTACATGTTACCTCATTCAGTTAGGATGACACCTAGCACGAGGCATCCAATTTAGGCACAATTGTTCCGCAACCAACTCGTATGACCACCATGTGTCAGTATCTCTATCTCACTCAGATACTGTAGGATAGGCAGTAATCTAAACTAACAGAAAAAGACACAAAGTGCTGGAATAACTCAGCCGGTCAGGCAGCATCTCTGGGGAACATGGACAGGTGACGTTTCGGGTTGGGACCCTTCTTCAGACGTTGGTACTACCTGACTCACTGATTTATTACAGCATTTTGGGTGTTTTTTTAAGTAAACCATCTACAGTTCACAATGTCTATATGTGAACTAACAGAGTGCTTTGATCAAATTAAAATAAAACTTACTGAGAGTATTCCCTGTAGTGTACTTAATCCTAACCCTAAATACCCACAAGTTAAACCAGTTCTGTCCAGCTCCACACAAAATATTTGCATCAACAACATAAAGACTGGTCACACGCTGCAAGTTTAATTTGGAGACACACCCAGGATTACACAATTATAGGTGTTACAAGGGCAATTAGATAGTCAAATGAAACTGACTCCGGCATCAATTAGTGCAGCTCTTGAACCAACTTTCTGTAATGTATGGGAGACAGTCTAAATTAGTGTTCAAAAGGACACAAAGTGCTGGAGTAACTCAACAGGTCAGGCAACATGTCTGGAAAACGTGGTTTGGCGACATTTTGGGTCAAAACCCTTGTTCAGACTCTGTTAGTGCTCCTTTGGTTTACTCCAATTTCCCCCCCCAAAATTGTTTCAGCTGCATCATTTATCTTCCCTGCAAAATCCATACTAATTGAAGTTCTTTCGAAATTGCAGAGGGAATCTAATATGCATGATTTAATGGTGCGTAATATCAGCAGATTTGCACACCAATTTGAGTCATCTGCACCATCGACCCACATTATTAAAGCAATTACATCACTTCATTCAATTTACTTTTGGGCCACTGTTTGAGAAATCTGATGATGTCTCAAATCTAAAAGATCTTTGGACAGGTACATGGATAGGAAAGATTTAGACGGATATGGGCCAAATGTGGGAAGGTGGGACAAGTGTAGATGGGGCATCTTGGTCGGCATAGGAAAGTTGGGTCAAAGGGCCTGTTTCCATGCTGTATAACTGACTCTGTCATGTGGTGTACAGCTATTTGTTCATAAAATCTTGAGAAGTAGAAGCAAGAATAGGCCAATGGGTCTCTCTGCTCAACTCCTTCAGTTATGAGAGGACATTTGAGCTCAGCACCATTTTCCAGCTATTAACCTACATCCCTTGATTCCCTTCATATCCATCGCTACTTGCACATACATAACATCGGAGTCGCCAGATCCTTTTGGGCAGGGAATTTCAAATAATCACTATTCTTGAGATAAAAAAGATTCTTGAATAGTTAATTTCTGAGCTATGCTTAACAGATCTAATGAAAACTGCAGGTGATGTTCATGGAGAGCAGGATAGTCACAGGATGATATTGATCAGTTGATAAAATAGGCAGATCAATGTGAGATGGAATTTAATCCTGGTTAGTGCAAGGTGATGCACTTTTGAAGGACTAATAAGGGTAGGACATGAACAATGACTGATAGGGCTCTAGGAAATTAAGAACAGAAGGACCTCTGTGCCCAGATCCAAGGATTCTTCAAGGTGTACTGTAGCATACATAGATAAGAAAATGATATAATGAATATAGAATCATACCTACATTAACCGGTGTGCCGAATACAAGAGCAGAACGATTATGGTCTTTATAAAACATCGGTTAGCCCACAGCTGAGGTTGTGTAGAGTTACAATGTTGAAACAAACACTTCGGTCCATCAAAGGTAGACACAAAATGCTGGAGTAACTCGGCGGGTCAGGCAGCACCTCTGGAGTGAAGGAATGGGTGACGTTTTGAGTCGAGACCCTTCTTCAGACTGAAAACTGTTTAGTTTAGTTTATTTTCATGTGTACCGAGATATAGTGAGAAGCTTTTGTTGTGTGCCATCCAGTCAGCAGAAAGACAATACATGATTACACTTGAGCCATTTACTGAACAATGAAATTCTTACTCACAGCAGCAGGAACATAGAAAACATAGAAACATAGAAATTAGGTGCAGGAGTAGGCCATTCGGCCCTTCGAGCCTGCACCGCCATTCAATATGATCATGGCTGATCATCCAACTCAGTATCCCGTACCTGCCTTCTCTCCATACCCTCTGATCCCTTTGGCCACAAGGGCCACATCTAACACCCTCTTAAATATAGCCAATGAACTGGCCTCGACTACCCTCTGTGGCAGAGAGTTCCAGAGATTCACCACTTTCTGTGTGAAAAAAGTTCTTCTCATCTCTGTTTTAAAGGATTTCCCCCTTATCCTTAAGCTGTGACCCCTTGTCCTGGACTTCCCCAACATTGGGAGCAATCTTCCTGCATCTAGCCTGTCCAACCCCTTAAGAATTTTGTAAGTTTCTATAAGATCCCCTCTCAATCTCCTAAATTCTAGAGAGTATAAACCAAGTCTATCCAGTCTTTCTTCATAAGACAGTCCTGACATCCCAGGAATCAGTCTGGTGAACCTTCTCTGCACTCCCTCTATGGCAATAATGTCCTTCCTCAGATTTGGAGACCAAAACTGTACGCAATACTCCAGGTGTGGTCTCACCAAGACCCTGTACAACTGCAGTAGAACCTCCCTGCTCCTATACTCAAATCCTTTTGCTATGAAAGCTAACATACCATTCGCTTTCTTCACTGCCTGCTGCACCTGCATGCCTACTTTCAATGACTGGTGTACCATGACACCCAGGTCTCGCTGCATCTCCCCTTTTCCTAGTCGGCCACCATTTAGATAATAGTTTGCTTTCCTGTTTTTGCCACCAAAATGGATAACCTCATATTTATCCACATTATACTGCATCTGCCAAACATTTGCCCACTCACCCAGCCTATCCAAGTCACCTTGCAGTCTCCTAGCATCCTCCTCACAGCTAACACTGCCCCCCAGCTTCGTGTCATCCGCAAACTTGGAGATATTGCCTTCAATTCCCTCATCCAGATCATTAATATATATTGTAAATAGCTGGGGTCCCAGCACTGAGCCTTGCGGTACCCCACTAGTCACTGCCTGCCATTGTGAAAAGGACCCGTTTACTCCTACTCTTTGCTTCCTGTTTGCCAGCCAGTTCTCTATCCACATCAATACTGAACCCCCAATGCCATGTGCTTTAAGTTTGTATACTAATCTCTTATGTGGGACCTTGTCGAAAGCCTTCTGGAAGTCCAGATACACCACATCCACTGGTTCTCCCCTATCCACGCTACTAGTTACATCCTCGAAAAATTCTATAAGATTCGTCAGACATGATTTACCTTTCGTAAATCCATGCTGACTTTGTCCAATGATTTCACCACTTTCCAAATGTGCTGCTATCCCATCTTTAATAACTGATTCTAGCAGTTTCCCCACTACCGATGTTAGACTAACTGGTCTGTAATTCCCCTACAGCTTATTCCCTACAGCCATCAGACTATTAAACACAACAAACTCCAAATAAGACTTGGGGGTCTGAAGAAGGGTCTCGACCTGAAACGTCACCTATTCCTTCTCTCCAGAGATGCTGCCTTTCCCGCTGAGTTACTCCAACATTTTGTGTCTACCTTCGATTTAAACCAGCATCTGCAGTTCTTTCCTATACACTTCGATCCATCAAGTCCACACTGGTCAGCGATCACCCGTAGACAAGGGACAATTTTACAGAAGCCATTTAATTTGCAAACCTGCATGTTTTTGGTATGTTGGAGGAAACCAGAGCACCCAGAGAAAACCTGTGTGGTCACATGGGAACGTACAAACTCCAGACAGACAGTACCCATAGTCAGGATTGAATCCGGGTCTCTGGCGCTGTCTGGTCAGGGGGTGGGGTAGGGTCGGGGGGGTGCGGTAGGTTCGGGGGTGTAGGGTCGGGGGGGATAAGGTCAGGGGGGGAGATTCGGGGGGGGGGTCGTGTTGGGTGCCGGTGGGGGGGGGGGGGGAGCGGTGCCGGTGCAGCATGGTCAGTGACTCTGGGTGGGCGGAGAGACCAGACTGTCTCTAACTCTGTTGCCGGACGTTGCCGGGTTTTTGTCCCCGGCCCCGTGTGTGAGCGCTGTCGATCCACAGCCCGTGACAGTGCGGCCACACAGAGGGAGACGGGGCGGAGAGCGGCCGTGGCCGGACAGAGCTGACCCCTGGGGTGCTGTCCCGAGGGATGCGCTCCTTCGGCCGCTTACACCTTGCTCAGGTTCAGAGCAAAGATACTAGAGCGCTCAGTCACCCTCCACAATTATTTACAGTGCAAAAATTGATTATTTTGGCCGTTTTTAACAGGTAAGAAAGTACGCGTTTCGCGTATTAACAGTGTATGCCGGAAGCTGCCATGTCCTCCAGACGGATTGAGCTGCTCCGTGCGTCACGCCCTTTGACCCGCTGACCTTACGTGCAACCCCCCTACATATATATATATATGTGTGTGTGTGTGTATATATGTATACTCACACACATATATACATACATATTTACACACTGAACTTTTTTTCTCGTTTATAATATTGTTTAGAGTA
This sequence comes from Malacoraja senta, assembly GCA_038087875.1. Lineage (NCBI taxonomy): Eukaryota > Metazoa > Chordata > Chondrichthyes > Rajiformes > Rajidae > Malacoraja > Malacoraja senta. Next base: position 46,381,652 of record CM075983.1, read on the forward strand.
ATATGTTTACACATTCTGTTGTGCTGCTGCAAGTAAGAATTTCATTGTTCTGTCTGGGACATATGACAATAAAACACTTGACAAATCCTTGTAACTTTTTAGTTTAGTTTAGTTTAGTTTAGAGATACAGCGCGAAACAGGCCCTTCGACCCACCGGGTCTGCGCCGACCAGCGATCCCCGCACATTAACTCTATCCTACACACACTAGGGACAATTTTTAAAATTTACCAAGCCAATTAACCAAGTATGTCTTTGGAGTGTGGGAGGAAACCGAAGATCTCGGAGAAAACCCACACGGTCACGGGGAGAATGTACAAACTCCGTACAGACAGCACCCGTAGTCGGGATCGAACCCGGGACTCCGGCACTGCATTCGCTGTAAGGCAGGGGAATATTATATATAAATCTCCTATAGTTTAGCCCTCCTACGCCTTGGGGCAAGAATGATTTTGCATTGACAGCCCATTTGACTGGTTTTGACGAGGGGCTGCTGGGATTTGTAGTTCGCATTTGCGGCAGAGTATCAGTGTTGAAAAAAACCTGGCGGGAGGGTAACTACAAGTCCCGGGATGCTCCGCGGCGGGGCGGGGGCGGGCGGGGCGTCGCGTCACATCACACGGGCGCCGGCTTGTCGACGTGGGCACTGGGCAGGGTGACAGGTGGGTGGGAGTATGCAGTGAGGCGGCGGTGCTGGTTGCCCCTCGTCCCCTCATCTCACCTCTCCCGGAGTCTCTCTCTCTCTCTCTCTCTCTCTCTCTCCCTCCCCTCCCCGCCTCGCCTCGCCGAACATGTGGCTCAAACCCGAGGAGGTGCTGCTGAAGAACGCGCTGAAGCTGTGGCTGACGGAGAAAAACCACAAGTACTTCGTCTTGCAGCGGCGCAGGGGCTACGGCGAAGGAGGCGGCGGACTAACGGGTAAAGTTGCTGGAGGCGGCGGGACAGCGAGTGCGCACCTCCGGCCGCTGGGGGGGCGCTGCGGCGGGAGGACCTCTCACCCCAATGCCAATGGGCACTGAAAGTTTGACAGCAGCAAAACTGTGCAGTTATTTATCTTTCAGTTACTTGTTCATCTCCCAATTACTTGTTTATCTTTCACTTTCCCTTGCTTGTTTACTATCTGCCTGCAGTGAATTCAATAATAATCTCTTCATCCACTTATCTGACAGTACTTGTTTAACATTAATATTTTTAATTTTTGACTATTTTGTATTTGACTATTTAATTACCTGCCATTTATTTAAATTGTCACTTGTCTGTTTTAAAAGTATGTCATTTATATGCTGGCTATTTGCCAGTGTTCATTGGGTAAAACACAAAGTGTTGGAGTATCTTAGCAGGTCAGGTAGCATCTGTGGAAGGAATCGAAAGGCAACGTTTTGGATTGGGACCCTCTTAGTTACCATTGTTCACTTGTTTAGTTGTTATTGGGAACATCTCATCTTTGGTTCAGATAGTGGTACTGTTTGCATTTGAAACTGGAGGCTACAAAGGTCTGAAGAAGGGTTTCGGCCTGAAACGTTGCCTATTTCCTTCGCTTCATAGATGCTGCTGCACCCGCTGAGTTTCTCCAGCATTTTTGTGTAGCTACAAAGATCTTGGCTGGTGTATCGGGGTAACATCGCACAGCTTAGAGTTTAGTGATTCTACATGGAAACGGGCCCTTCAGACCACCGAGTCTATGTAAACCATCAATCACCCGTTCACACTAGTTCTATGTTATGTTACTTTTGCATCCACTCCCTGCACAATTTTACATTACGCAATTAACCTAAACCCGCATGTCTATGGATGTGGGAGGAACCGGAGGGAACCCATCCGGTCACAAGAAGAACGTGCAAATTCCACACAGACAGCATCTGAGGTCGTGTAAGCAAACCCGAGTCACTGGTGCTGTGAAGTGCCAGCTGTACCACTCTTTGAAGATGTTGACTTTAACATTAATTCCCCACATCATTACGATGTTACCCTAACAAACAACCGTGGTTTAATTTCTGATGCCTTGGCTATTATTTGAACCTCTGGAAGAATCACAAAAGTGGATTACGTGGCTATTTTTGAAGCACAGGTTGTGGGAGATGGAATGAACCACAGATGCTGGAATCTTGTGCAAAACACAAAGTGCTGGGGTAACTTAGAGGGTCAGGCTGCATCTGAGGAGGGAATGGACAGGTTTGTGGGTGTTTGCTGTGCAAACATTGATTTGTTCTTTCCTGTACACTTGCTCTGGCTTGCACACTCCAACTCATTTCAGTGCTGAAGATGAATGAAAAAGGAAGCCAGTGGAGAACAGCGTTATAGTGGGTGCCACATAGCAAGGATTTATTTCATGTCTGTGTGACAGCTTGAGCTTCTTCCTCAATCTTTGAAGGATCATTTTGCAGCACGGTCTGTGGTTTCTTCTGAAAGTTGAGCATGCTGTCAAGGACCCAGATTAGCATGCTGTAGTTTTCCACTTCTTGGGCAATACCCTGCTCCGATAATGGAATCAATACATCTATCCCTCCCTCTCTCTCTCCTCTCTCCCTCTCTCCCTCTCTCCCTCTCTCCTCTCTCCCTCTCTCCCTCTCTCCCTTCCCTCTCTCCCTCTCTCCCTCTCTCCCTCTCTCCCTCTCTCCCTCTCTCCCTCTCTCCCTCTCTCCCTCTCTCCCTCTCTCCCTCTCTCCCTCTCTCCCTCTCTCCCTCTCTCCCTCTCTCCCTCTTTCCCCCCCCCCCTTCTCCTGACTCTCTCTCCCTGACTCTCCCTCTCTCTCCCTCCCTCTCCTAGCTGCAATCACGTTTCAGGAAATGTGGCTTCATGATGCAAATTTCGTAATGTTATGCAGGAGGGCAAGGATGGCTAATATGAAGTAATATGTGCACTAATTTCAATGCAGCTTTCAGTTGTAGAGGTTATGGTTTTCTACGTCATATTATGTTCACCGATCAATACAGAGTGATTATGCATAGACTGATTGTGGTGTGATAGGTAAAAACTTTAGATGTAACTATAGTGCTATACTTGGCAGTTAGATTTAGCTTTAGTTTACGTGTGGTAAGCCAGTGATTGATTAATGTTATAATTGAATCCTTCTGTTTTCTATATTCCCACAAGTGTTTCATGCTTTCGATCTACCCTGATGGCTGATGTCATCTCCCTGGCCCTATACTCATCCCTGGAGCACCTAAATAAGGACACCTACATGTAGGAGGGAATTGCAGATTCTGGTTTACACCGAAGATAGACACAAAATGTTGGAGCATCTCTGGATAGAAGGCTGGGTGACGTTTCGGGTCGAGACCTTCTTCAGACCGAGGGGTGAATTTTCTGGTCGTAACCCTTCAGACTGAGCTCAAACTGAAGAAGGGTTTCGACCCAGAATATCACCCATTCCTTCTATCCAGAGATGTTGCCTGTCCTGAGTTACTCCAGCATTTTGTGTCTATTATAGGACATCTACGTCAGACTTCTATTTATAGAATATAGCTCTGCTTTCAGTTCTATTATCCCATCCAAGCTAATTTCCAAACTTGTGGGACTTGGAGTCAGCACTCACCTCTGCAGCTGGATCTTCGACTTCCTGACCAACAGACCACAATCAGCAAGGAAATGTGACAAATACGATAATCCTCAAAACTGGTGCCCTGTAGAGGTCTCTTCTACACTCGTTATACACTCATGATTGTGCAGCCAAATACCAATCCAACTCAATTTTCAAATTCGGAGACGAAACCACCATAGTGGGCCGGATATTGAGGGAGTGCAGCGTAGGTTCACGAGGTTAATTCCCGGGATGGCGGGAATGTCATATGTTGATAGAATGGAGCGGCTGGGTTTGTATACTCTGGAATTTAGAAGGATGAGAGGATATCATACTGAAACATATAAAATTATTAAGGGATTGGACAAGCTAGAGGCAGGATGTTGGGGGAGTCCAGAATCTTGGGCCACAGTTTAAGAATAAGGGGTAGACCATTTAGAATAGAGATGAGGAAAAACTTTTTCACCCAGAGAGTTGTGAATTTGTGGAATTCTCTGCCTTAGAAGGCAGTGGAGGCCAATTCTCTGGATGCTTTCAAGAGAGAGTTAGATAGAGCTCTTAACGATAGCGGAGTCAGGGGATATGGGGAGAAGGCAGGATCGGGGTACTGAATGTGGATGATCAGCCATGATCACAGTGAATGGCTGGCTCAAAGGGCCGAATGGCCTACTCCTGCACCTATTGTCTATATCAAATAATGATGAGGCAGAGTACAGAAAGGGGATTGAGAACCTTGCAACCTGGCGTCAAGACAACAACCTCTCCCTCAATGTCAGCAAGACAAAGGAGATTGTAATTGACTACAGGAAGTGAAGCGGTACACATACATTGATAGTGCCAAAGTACAGATGATTGAAAACTTTAAGTTCTCAGGAAAAAATATCACCAGCAATTTGTCCTGGACCAGCCATATTGAAACAATGGCCAACAAAGCACAGCAATGCCTCTACTTCCTTAGAAGGTTCAGGAAGTTTAGCATGTCTGCAACAAACCCTCACACCAACTTTTACAGATGCGCTGCAGAAAGCATACTATCGGGATGCATCACTGCATAGTTTGGGAACAGACGAGTTACTCCAGCACTTTGTGTCTATCTATGGTTTGGGAACAGCTCCATCCAAGACCCCAAGATATTGTCGAGGGTTGTGATTGTAGCCCAGACCATCACGCAAACCAACCTCCCTTCTATTGACTCCATTTATACTTCACACTGCCTCGGCAAGGCTAGCACCCTGGCCACTCCCTCTTCTCTCCTCTCCCATCAGGCAAGGGGTGCAGAAGTTTGAAAACGCACACCTCCAGAATTAGGGACGGTTTGGTCCCATCTGTGATCAGGCGACTGAACCGTCCTCTTGCTAGCTAGAGTGTGGTCCTGACCTCTCATCTACCTCATTGGAGACCTTCAAACTATCTTTTATTGGACTTTATCTTACACTAAATGTTATACCCTTTATCCTGTATCTACACTATGGACGGCTTGATTGTAATCATGTATAGTCTTTTCACTGACTGGATAGCATGCAACAAAAAGCTTTTCACTATATCTCGGTCCGCATGACAATAATAAACTAAACTACCCTTTCAGAGTGTTTTATAATCTAACATGCCAATGCTAATTTTGCCTCATTTTAAAGAGCTCTTCAATCTACTTTTGCTTGTGCACTAATAATTCTTTAAAATCTTTTAAACTTTGTCTATTGTTTCAATATCTTTTATATACTATGCAAATTATGAGCTGAAACTTTTGGAACAAGGGAGGGGCATATGTATATTGAACGAGGGGAACTGAAAAGCAGCTTCGTACTCTGAATCGACGTGTTTGTTTATGCATTGTGTTTTAATATTGTTGGAATGTAGCTGTTCTGCGCCTGTTCAGGAAGTATTGTCCAATAGATAGTTAAAGTAGTCGATGTGAATTGTTTCAAACAACATAAATGCCTGAGGTCAGCAATATGTGAACCTGAAAACAGAAAATGCTGGAAATATTCTGCAGGGCAGGCTACATCTGGGGGAAGTGAAACAAGTCTCCACATCTTTAGTTTGTTTCTCTTCTCACAGACGTGGCCTGATCTGATGAATATTCTTGGTATTTTCTTTCCTTTATTTCAGATATTGGATATTGAGGTATATAGATTTACATTTGCTATACAGAGCATTAAAAGATTAATTTTACTGCAAGTACGTGTCAAAATAATTACACAGCTTGTGTAAAGCTTTGTCACCTGTTACTTGCTTTTTTCAACTCTCCTATTTTATAAAATCAACCTTTACATTGTCATAGTTTAGAAATGTACTGCAAGATATCACAGAAGGTGTCATATGTTCTACTGCATTTGTCGTGGCTCTCTGAAGAAATATTTACTCCTCTTTCCTTATTGAATTTTTGATTGAAAGATGCAGCCTGGAAACAGGCCCTTTGGCCCACTGACCATCGATCATCCATTCACACTAGTTCTATGTTTTCCCACATTCGCATCCATTCCGTACACTCTAGAGGTAATTTTACAGAGGCCAATTAAACTACAATCCGGAAGCCTTTGGGAGGTGGGGTGGAAACAGGTCACAGGTAGAATTTGCAAACAGATAGCACCTGAGGTCAGGATCGAAACCGGGTCTCTGGCGAGGTGAGGCTGCAGCTCTACAGCTGCACCTCTGTGCCGTTCTATTTTCCTGCAATAGTATTTGCTCTTCGAGATATTTGTGCTTCTTCCTTTTGAAGGTTGTTGGATGGCTATTGGATGGAAACACTTCAAAGAATTTTGATGTTGTAAAATCATTTTGTAAAATCACAGTAATTAATTCCAGACACTGTAAGTTCCACCTGCCTGTGTTTGCCCGTATACCCCTGAATGTTTCCTATCCATTATTCTGGATTTATTGCAGAAAAACACATGCATTAATGTTGTCTTATGTGGCCTCATGGCGTTTGCAGCTGATGCATCCACTTGAAGGAATTTTTTTTAATGTTGTCACTGAGGTAGGAAAGACAGCACTAAATATGGACAGATCAATATCCTCCAAAGATGAATGTGATGACAGTATATTTCGCTTTTCAAAAATGTTGGCTGAGGGTAAATATTATTTCAAGTCTCAAGAGCTTCAAAAATCCTTTTTGAAATAGTACATGGAATCTTTTGTGTGGATTAAGAGGACAGCAGGGCACTCTGCCAATGTTAAGCTATTAATGCAAAACAAAATACTTGACTCCATTACGGTGCCCAGTGGTAGAGTTGCTCCCTTACAGTGCCAGAGACCCGGGTTCGATCCTGACTATGGGTGCTGTCCGTACGGAGTTTGTACTCTCCCCTTGACCTCATTGGTGTTCCCCAGGTGCTCTGGTTCCTTCCACACTCCAAAGATGTATAGGTTTGTGGGTTAATTGACTTTGGTAAAATTTGAAACTTGTGTGTGTGTGTGTGTCTGTGTCTGTCGCTGGGCTGTTTCCGCACTATCTCTAAACTAAAAACTCTACTAATACTAGACTAAACTAATACTAGAATCATCATGTAAATGTATACAAAATGACACTGAGCAGGATTATTTTTAATACATCTTCAATTATCATTATTTTAATCCTTTTGGTCTGCAGAGAGAAATTGTTACTCCAATACTGTGCTACAATCAAAGCACTGTCATTATTACAATCTGGAAATAATCTATTTTTGTTTGTAAAGTAAACTGGATATCAACTGTTCTGACATTTATCTGATAATTTGTTTGAAGTGCAGCAGAAATGCCAACATGCTGCAGAAATGCCAAATGTTTGTGTGAAGAAGATTCTACTTGGATTACGAATTTATTTTAACTCTGGGTATTAGGATGTGGAATTTCTGGACTTGTGTGAATCTTGCAATGCAGAGGGCATATAATAAATGCAGCTTCTGAATAGTTGGCAATTGTTGATTTACAGAAATTATTTAAAGTCTTCTAAAACCTAGTTTAATAATTCACTTACATTTGGTCGTCATTGCTTGATGTCACAACACACCGATTTTGAAGAGATTGACTATGATCTAAAAGCTGTATAAGATAAATGTTTCTTATGCAAAGTCTGGCTGGCAACGTAAGGTGATTCAGTAATAGTTTTTAGGAGGGAACAGGATAAATACACGAAGAAGGAAATGAAATGGCAGGAATATAACACGAGAGCTAAGGAGAGGGCTGCTGTTCAAAGGAGCTAGCAAAGAAGTAGATAGAGCCAGAGAATCGGGTTCGATCCTGACGTCGGGTGCTGTCTGCGTGGAGTTTGCACATTCTCCCTGTGACTGCGTGAGTTTCCTCCGGATGTCTCCCATATCACCAAAGCCGTGCGGGTTTGTAGGTTAATTGGCATCTGTAAATTGCCGTGTTTGTGTGCGCATGCAGGGAGTGGATGAGAAAGTGGGATAACATAGAATTAGATCGATGGTTGGCGTGGCCTGGGCGGGTTTGGGCTGTTTCCATGCTCTATTACTAAACTAAACTAAACTAAGCTATAACTGGTCACTTATGAGTTATTTCTTAAAGTGTGCATATTTAAAACTAAGAGTCTTTTCCTGCTTTTTGTGCAGGAATGTTGGTGTATTTTCATTTAATCTTTACCTTGGTGTTATCCAGTTGCTGCGGCTGGAATATTTTAGATGGTTTGTTAACTTCTCTCTAATTCAGAGTCTCTCAAATAACCTCTGGACCCTGTTTCTGTTCTTTATTTATTGAATACTTGACCTGGAAATTTCTGTGATGGTTGATGCCCTTGGGAGACCCTGGCCTGAAATCAGAAAAAACTGAAAGGCATAACTAGGAAAATGTTTTTGATTAATATGTGATGAATGTGTCTAGATTCTTTCAGTTCTGTAGCATTTAGGTGTGCACCACAAATCTCTTCGATCAAAATGAAAAATAAAACATTCAGTTATACAACTTGGAAGCAGGCCATACAGCCCCACTTATCCATGCCAATGAAAATGCCTTTCTAAGCTAGTCCCATTTGCCAGCGCTTGACACCTATCACTGTGAACCTTCCTATCCATGTACCTGTCCAAGTGTCTTATAAACATTGTAATTATATTGTAATTGTCTCTATCACCTCCTCTGGCAGCTTATTCTGTACACCTAGCAAGGTGTGTGTGGCAAAACTTCCCCTCCGGTCCCCTTTAAATTTCTTCCCTCTCACAAACCTATACCCTCTAGTTTTAGACACCCCGACTGTGGGAAAAGGACTGTGTATCTATGACTCCTCATAATTTTATAAGCTTCTACAAGGTCATTATTATGCCTCCTTTGCTCCAGCCTATACAATCTCTCATCACTACTCAAGCTCTTCATTCCAGGCAATGTCCTTGTGAATCTTTTCTGCACCCCTTCTTGCTGAATTACATCCCTCCAGTTTTAATATCCAGCTGATGATACGACTTGAGTTATGATATAACCATCAAGCAGCAACAGCTGTATAACAGTGGCGTATGAGAGTGCAGATGCTGAAATCTATATCAAAAAAGAAGACCAGCTGGAGCAACTCGCCAGTGGAAGGAAACGGACAGTCAACCTTTTAGGTCGAGACCCTTCATCGTAATTGCAGGAGTAGAGAGGAGCTCGTCAGTATAAAGTGATGGGGGAGGGATTGGGCAAGGGCTAATAAAGGAGAGGTGAATATGTGAGGAGGGAGTAATTGGTAGTCAATAGGTGGGAGAAGGAAGAATGGCGATAGCACCAGAGACGGGGAGATGATAAATGGAGAACAATAGGCTATCGATCCTGGAATCTGATAGAAACAGATGGTGAAGATTGGAACTGAATGAGGGTTAGCGACAGATTGGATCAACAGAGGGGTGAGCTGTGGCGCGGGGGAGGGGATGGATTCAGTGAGAGGAGTGTGTGGAGAGGGAGAAAAGAAATGGGATGATAGGGGTGTCTGGTGGTGGGGGGGGGGAGGGGTAGGGTGGGAAAAGGGTGTGTATGAGGACCAGAGTAGATGGGAGGAGAGAGATAGAGGGGGGTGAAGTTTTTAGTTTATTATTGTCACGTGAAAAGCTTTTTTTTGTTGTGTGCTATCCAGTCAGCGAAAATGATTACATGTTTATACTCAAGCCGTCCACGGTGTACAGATACAGGATAAAGGGTATTATGTTTAGTGCAAGATAAAGCCCAAAGAATACTTGATATTGAAGAATTCAAAGTTCATGACGTCGGGTTGTAGACCACCCATGCAGAATATAAAGAGCTGTTGCTCTAGTTTGCCTCAGCCTGGCAGTGGAAGAGGCCGATGGCAGATTGGGCGATGTGGGAATGAGAGGGGAAGGGAAAATTAAAATGCTGGCAACAAGGAGATGGATAGCTTCTCATACAAGTGGTCATTTTGTCCACATTTGGCCTCGCCTGTGTAGAGAAGACCACAGTTTGGAAGAGGTGCAGGTGAATCTATCTCACCTGGAAGACTGTTTAGGTTCCTGGATGGAGGTAATGGAAGAAGTGTAAGGATTAGTTTTATTTATTTGAATGATGTTTGTTCTTTCCTTTGGTGCTTTAACTGTGAAAGGATTCAATTGTTCATTGGAAGATGCATTATCTTTATCACTTCCAGTTTGTTTTTAAAACCAAAATGAAAATGCAGTGGGACAAAAGTAATAAATTTAATTGTATATTGCTGATTGGTGTTGTCTTAGTGTTTGCTGCAATCTAATGTCGTTGTTCAGAGAAAGTTTTTATTTGGATGTCTTTATTTTTATGTCTCAAATCCAGTTTAAAACTACATTTTCAAATATGCATGATTAAATATATAAGTAGCTAAGTGTTCAGGTTGAAATTCTTGTATCTGTCTTTGGTTTCTCTAGGCCTCCTTGTTGGAACACTTGACACTGTGTTTGATTCAACTTCCAAAGTAGCTCCATATCGCATTCTACACCAGATACCAGAATCCCAAATCTATTGGTCCATAGCTTGTGGTAAGTCACAGTATTACTTTCCAATTGGAAACTGTAACTGATCATCTTTAATTATCATTGATTGGGATTTACAGAATTTGGTTAGTTGAAGACGTATTAATACATTGAGTAACCCAAAATAATGGAATGGCAAAGCTCCATTTGAAAAAATATTAAGCAATTTGTTTTTCCTTTCAAGATACTGACCTGCAATTTACGATAAGAACAGTGAGCTTTGTAAAAAAAATTCTCAACTCAGTTTTTTTCTCCAATTATTTTATATTTATAATTGAGGTGGTTTCTTATTTACCATAACAAAACCTCTTATAATTTTGAACCCTTTATTACATTTTTCTTCTGCTTACAAAAGACTGAACAAAATACAAAATGAAAGCCTTTCACGGAAGGGGTTCCAAAAATAGCAAAACAGTGTTACAGCCAGCATTTATCGCCATTTGATTAGTTGAAAGATACGGCATCAGCTGATAGGGACAAGATTAGGGTTCTTAGACACTGGATTCCCGACCTGCCTGCTGTTGCAAAATCGTTGACTCCCTACCTCCACATTTCTACCACCCATTTCCCCAATCTCCATCTGTGATAGCCAACATGGGAGTGATAGCCTACTTTCCTTGCATAAAACAGTCCAGCACTGAAAAAGGCCCTTTGGCTCATCATGTCAGTGCCAGCCATGATGTGCCAGCCATGATGCCAATGTAACAAATACCATCTACCTGCACTTGACCCTTATCCCTTTGTTCCCTGCATATTCGTGTGCCTCTCACACTCTGCCATCATGTTGACATATTCAGGGGCGCATGGTGGTACAGCGGTAGAGGTGCTGCCTCTCAGTGCCAGAGACCACGGTTCGATCCTGACTATGGGTGCTGTCTGTACGGAGTTTGTATGTTCTCCCCGTGTCCTGCGTGGGTTTCCTTCGGGATCTCCGGTTTCCTCCCACACTCCAAAGACGTACAGGTATGTAGGTTAATTGGCTTGGTATAATTGTAAATTGTCCCTAGTGTGTCCACTAGGGTAGTATTAGTGTGCGGAGATCGCTGGTTGGCACGGAGTCAGTGGGCCGAAGGGCCTGCTTCCGTGCTGGATCTCTAAACTAGACTAAACTAAAATTATCGCCTCACCTGACAGTGCATTTCAGACACCCTTGCACCTTTAAATTCCCCCCACCCTTAAATCTATTTCCTCTTGCATTCGACATTTCCGTTCTTGGAGAAAGAGTCTGACTGTTCTTCTGATAATTTTATACAATTCTTTCAGGCCCCCCTCAGCCTCCAATGCTGTCTGGAAAAAAACAATTTATGTTTGTTCAACCTCTCCTTTTGGTTCAATCCAGGCACCATCCTCATGAACCTATTCTTCACACTGCCCAAAGCCTCCACATCCCTCTGTAGAGTGGCATCGAGAACAATATCAATGTGGCCTAACCAAAGTTTCATATGGCTTTAACATGACATGCTAACTTTTATACTCGATGCCCCAATCGAGGCAAGTATGGATGCTTTCTTTGCCACCTATCTACTTTTGTTGCCACTTTCAGGGAGCTGTGGAACTGCACCCAATGTTTCAACAATGCTCAAAGTTCCCTGGCCTTTACTGTCTACTTTGCTCTTAAATTTGACCTCTCAAAATGCATCACTTCACACGTGTCCATGTGCTTCATCAGAATAAACTACATCTGCTATTTCTCCCACTTTTCCAGCCGTGTCGATTGATAATCTTTCTCAATATCCACAACTCCACCAATTTTAGATTCATCTACAAACTCGCTAATCTGAGCACCTACAATTTCTTCCGAATCAACTGGGTATATATTAAAAGCAATAGGCATGAGCAATAGGCAGAACACCACTGGCCAATGAATTTCATTCAGATTAATGCTCTTCCACCACTACCCTCTGTTGTCTTTGACCAATCCAATTTTTTCCAATTCACCCCTGATTCCATGAAGCTTGACCTTCTGGATCAGCTGACCACGAGGGACCTTGTCAAATGCTTTGCTTAACTCTGAAGACAATATTCACTGTCCTACTCTCATCAGCCATCACCTCCTCTTCAGAACACCCTGACTGTGTGGAACAATGCTTGCTTTAAGAACGAGCTGCCATGCAAAGTATCAGGAGGCGAGAACATCTCGGGGAGCTGGGAGGGGGGGGATATTGGAGAGAGGGAATGTGTGAAGGTTAGATCATCTGCTCTGCTGAGAAGTAGTAGCATCCTGGGTAAGACGCAAAGGAGCGATGGAGGAGAGGGGAGATTAAGGCTCGCCTACCTGCTCAGCTCAGCAGCGGGAATAGAAGGACACAACCTCCATATAGAATTGAGGCGAGGAATTTTCTTCAGCGAGAGAGTGGTGAATCTGTAGAATTCATTGCCACAGATGGTAGTGGAAGTCAAGTCATTGGTTATTTTTAAAGTGGAGATCGATGGGTTCTTGATGAGTGAGGGCATCAGTTATGGGGTGAAGGCAGGAGAATGATGTTGAGGGAAAGATGATCGAACGGTGTATATGATGGGTGAACAGCCTAATCCTGCTCACATGTCTTATGGTCTTAACTCCTAGGTGATGAAGAGGGAATTAGATTGTATATATTAGATTGTATAGTCCTCATCTTCTCGCCTATGGGCTGTGAACCCCAGGTCTTCCAACAATCAGGGATGTCCATTGCCTGATTTATAATGTATGGGCCTGCAGGAGGTTTAGTGCACACAGGACATAGAATTGGCTAAATTCAAATGCTCACTATTCTCAGTGGCAGCTCCCCCACAACTCAGTACTTTGCACTACAGTTAGATCACACTCCAGGTGCAGGAGCACAAACGTTTGCATGTACTGAGCAAGCGTTGTAAAGATGGAGCAGCCATCCTTCAACCAACGGCTCTTTTCAGATGGATGTAAATGATCTCCAGGCACTGAGATAAGTACCTGGGAGTGCTCTTTGCTGTGCCAGCTAATGTTAATCAGTAAATTACCTGGTCACTGTCATATAAGATTTTGTAGCAATAATTGTATTACTTGATTATGTTCCTTTTGTTTTGATTAGCTTTTAGTGTCCTGTGAAATGTTGCATATTAAAACCCAGTAATATTGGGAAATAGTTTGGAAGTCCTGCACATGGTTATAATGCCTGGTATTTTTAGAGCACAGCGTTCTATCACAATGGATTTAGGCACAATCTGCTGAATGTTTGCATTCAGTAAATGTGCAAATCAGTGTTAAGACTTTATTGACAGAACAATTACTATTTGAGCATTCAAAATAGTAATCCTAGTTACAATTTAATATTTGTGTTAACTGAATGTAGAGGTTTTGCATGATCAAAATGTTGTTTTCATAGTCAGATTGAAAGTAATGTAGCATTTGGCATCTGATGGATTCTCAGAGTGTGTAGAGTTTGACTCAACTGCCCCAACTGAATCATCTTTTCTCAATGGAAAAGCTGTTTGGATCAGCAAATGTGTTACTGCTGACTGCCAACCATCTGTCTCTATAAATGTGGTCATGTGTATATCGTGTTCTTGCTCTCTGCAAATCAGCCTCTTTAATGATGTTATTTTATCTTTTTGGAAAGAGAGTTTAATATTGATCTCTTATTATTAATGTCTTATTATCTTTTATAAATATTATCTTTTATAGTTAATGAAATAGGAATTAACAATATTCGTTCAGACTTTTAGTGGAGGATGGGTTGAGCAGAACTAGAAAAGAAATTGCAATGTTTATGGTGGAATATCAGTGAAACATATAGTATATAATTTTTTGTCTCTTATTCGAACAAACTGGGGAAAACACCTGTATATATTTTTTTGTCTTTGGGATGTTGCAAAATAATTTGAGGCATCACTTAATTGTGAATTAGAGAAAAACAAACTTGCATGCATAACAGAAGATTTGTACAATAAAGTGTATGGGCTCAAGTATATTTTCCCCTCAGCTGTTAGCTATTTGGTATATTATCAGTAAATATGAAACAATATTGTGCTTTAGTTTGCTATGCTAACATTTGGCTCTACTTTAGTTTAGAGATACATCGCGGAAGCAGGCCCTTCAGCTCACCGAGTCCGCGCCGACTAGCGATCACCCCGTACACTATCACTATCTTACACACTAGAGGAATTTACAGAAAGCCAATTTACCTATAAACCTGTATGTCTTTGGACTGTGGGAGGAAACCCATGCGATCGCAGGGATAACATACAAACTCCATACAGACAGAACCCGTAGTCAGGATCGAACCCGGGTCTCTGGTGCTGTAAGGCAGCATCTCCCCCGCTGCGCCACGGTGCCGCCCCACTTCTTCCATTGATGGCCGAATCTAACTAGTTACTTTCAGCAATGATCTCTAGACAAGACTCTGTCGATTTTTGGTGGTATTTCCACATGAGAGACATCTAAGAATAGTGCATATTGAGTAGAAATAAACGCAAAGGTTTGTAATGGGCACAAATATCAGATATTTAAGAAAATAAAGAGAGGGAGAAAGAATAAAATGTTAACCGCAAATCTGCTAAACTCAAGCTGAATACAAATGTTTCCTTAGGCCGCATGAAATTCACTTTATATTCATTAAGCAGGCATTCAGTAGTGCTCTCAGTATAAGATTACAATACTTTTGATTTTATGCCAAATTATTCTAATGCAGTTTTTATTATGTCTATTTCAGTTATTGTATTTTATTTTAATGAAACAAAACTTTGCAAATTTGCTTCTTGCAGCCTGCTAATATTCACTCATTGCCTGTCCGTTGTAAACCTGTGTCCGTTCAAAGATTAAATGTAAACTGTGTGGCTGAATTATAACAGGAAATAGTCATGCATTGCATTCATACAAGCATTCATACAGTCATGCATTGCATTCATACAAGCATTCATACAGTCATGCATTGCATTCATACAAGCCCACCAAGTCCGTACCGACCAGCAATTTCCCCCGTACACTTGCACTATGCTACACACTAGGGACAATTTATAATTTTTACTGAAACCGATTAACCTACAAACCTGTACGTCTTTGGAGTATGGGAGGAAACTGGAGCACCTGGGGGAAAACCCACATGGTTACAGGGAGAACATACATACTCTGTACAAACAGCGACCATTGTCAGGATCAAACCAGGGTGTATGGCGCTGTAAGGCAGCAACTCTACCGCTGCGCCACTGTGTCGCCCTATAGGTTTGTTGATTAACCTTACTTTTGTCTAGAGGCATAAGGTTTTTTCAAAGATTTCGAAAATACGCATTTCTTTCTGTACAGAAAATGAGAATTGTGACTTAGTTGCAACACTAACGTTTAATGAAGCAGCAGCCAAAATGCTTGGAGTCAGTCATAGAGTCATACAATATGGAATCAGGCCCTTTGGCCCAACTTGCTCACACTGACCTACACTAATCCCACGTCTGTGTTTGACCCTTATCCCTCTAAACCTGTCCGATCCATGTACCTAATTGCCTCTTAAATGTTGCAATACTCCCTGCCTCAACTACCTCCCTTGGCAGCTCATTCCTTATGCCCACCGCTGTTTGTATGAAAATGTAACACCTCTGATTCCTATAAGATATTTCCCCCTTCACCTTAAAACTGCCCTCTGGTTTCCTATTCCCTTACTCTGGGCAAGAGACTCGGTGTGTCTACTCGATTTATTTATCTTGTGAATTTATACACCACTATAAGATCACGCCTCAACCTCCTGCGCTCCAGGGAATAGAGTCTCCAATTATAAGATGATTTGATAATCAATTAGGGAATGTGACCAAAAGACCCCAATTCCTTAATTTCTCAGCTAAATAGCCTTTGGATGATAAATGTTTGGTCCCTATTGTGCCAGCTGTTCACATGCTCTAGGATATGACCAGAAAGGAGGTTTAGGCATGTATATTTTTGAATATTTGAGTGCTGCCTAAGGAGCTTTACTTGCTCTAGTAACCTGAAGGGATTCCCATTTGTTTGGAATTGGTTGTTTAAAATGGATAAGCATGTTTACTCATGGTCTTTAAACATTTCTAATGGATTTTTAAAAATAATTTGTCTAAACCAGGAGTGAGTAGTGAAGAAATAAACAAACATTGGGAATGGCTCGAACAAAATGTGATGCAGATACTTTCTGTATTCGATAGTAATGAGGATATTACCAGCTTCGTTCAGGGTAAAGTACGGGTAAGAGTAGATTTCTCTACACACACACAGTTCTATTTTGCCCATTTGTTTTTCTTTCTTTCCTGTTCTGTTTCTTTTCTAGTTTGTTGTTGTGCGTTGAGTATGAAGAATTCAACAACAATAGGGAAACAAATTGCAGCTCTATTATTTTAATTAAAAGATGATAAATCGTCCTATGCCTCAACCATATAATGTAAAGATTATTTGAACTGTACCACAGGGGTGACCAAGTTGGTTTTTTGAATCATAGAGCGCAGAAGGAAGCCATTTTGCCCACTGTCTGAAGAAAGGTCCCATCCCGAAACGTCACCTATCTATACTCTCTAGAGATGCTGCCTGACCCGCTGAGTTACTCCAGCATTTTGTGTTCTATTGCCCTTTGCCTCGACAGTCTAAAATTTAGACTCAAAACTAAAAGAATGTCTATTAAGCCTTTTTTTCTTGCTCCTTCCCCATAAGCATGCAGTCTTTTTTTTTAATCTGGTTCCCATCTGTAAGTTACTACATTCACCACTCTTTTAGCCAATACATTCCAAATTCCTCCTTGCATCTTAACATTTTTCTTCTCTCTCATGCTATTCTTGTTTTGTATAAATCATTGTTAGTATTTGCTCCCTGGTATTTCTTACACTGCTGTCTTCAAGCACCCCCAGTCTTTCTCATCAAGTCTACATTTTAAAAATGTTCAATTTAAACACACTTTCTCTTTCTCTCTTTTTTCTCTTGCTCTCTTTCTCTCTGCAGTCCCTCTTTTTTTTGTATTGTATTTGCCTGCCCATTGCACCAATGTCCTTTAGAATGGTTAGCCGAAGCAGCAGTGAGTCCTGGCACTGAACCTTGGAGAACTGTACAATTCCACCCTCTCATACTTTTCACTTTGCTGATTTTGTATCCATGC
Organism: Malacoraja senta; assembly: GCA_038087875.1. Classification (NCBI taxonomy): domain Eukaryota; kingdom Metazoa; phylum Chordata; class Chondrichthyes; order Rajiformes; family Rajidae; genus Malacoraja; species Malacoraja senta. The sequence goes on from CM075983.1 coordinate 46,399,140, forward strand.
TGTGGTTTGAAGGTTGCATAGCTTGAACAATTTTCTCCTAAAAGTTTCCAGATAACATTTTGCAGCACCTTAGAACAATGGAATCGAGCTAGTGGAGATCCATGAATGGAAAAAGTGATTAGAATGGTTAATCAACCACTTTGATGTTTTACTACCATTACAACATTATCCATTTATTCAAATTTAAATGGTTATGTAATACTGTTGCAAGACAACTCATTTTACAATTTGATTTAAGTTTCACCTCAAATTGAAACCTGTGATTTTTTTTATTTTTATGGTAATTTTAGGAAATGTCCTCATTTTCTGTAGTATAACTTTTGATTTTAATTTGGCTTAATGTTTATGAGAAAGGTACTTTTGGAGGTGTCATTGTATTTATTATTTAAAAAAAACGTATTTGGTGTAATCTATTTTGGATTGTTTCTGTCCAAGGGGCTAATAGCAGAGGAATCTCAAAACACGTCCATAAAGGCGGAGGATGATCCTGAGAAGTTTCGTGAGGCCTTGTTGAAGTTTGATAAATGGTTTGGACTGCCTGAGCAAGAGAAGCTGGTGACCTACTATTCATGCAGCTACTGGAGTGGAAGGGTGCCATGTCAAGGCTGGCTATACCTCAGTGCCAATTTTCTCAGTTTCTATTCCTTTTTCCTCGGCAAGGAAGGTGAGAGTCTGTGCCATGCATTCAAGACTGATCTTAAGCTAAAGTCTATTTACAAAAAAAAATGTTGGATCTGATGACTGCCAATAACAGTGCACCAGATTGGTGCCCATGTCCACTGTGTGTGCCTATGATGTCGATGATGTTTCATCTCCAATTCGGAGTCGTATTTAGATATCCACTTTTGGCAATTTTCAGTCTGACTATAAATTTAAAACAAATAAATCGTGTGTGTTAAACAAAGATTGACTGATGTAACTGAAAAAAATAATTACCATGTAGAAACAGAAATGCAGATGCTGGTTTACAAAAAAAAGATCCAAAGTGCTGGAGTAACATCATTTAGGCAGCATCTCTGGAGAACACGGATAGTTTAGCTTATTATCTTGTGCACCGAGGTAGAGTGAAAAGATTTTGTTTGCTTGCTATCCAGTCAAAAGCAGACTATACATGAACACAATCAAACCATCTCAATGCACATTTAAATGTTAAAGGTACAACATTTAGTGTGAGTCACATAACACATAGAACATCACAGTAGCAGGCCCTTAGTGCCGAACATAATGCCAGTTTAAACTAATTTCCTCTGACTGTATGTGATCCATATCCCCCACCCCCCCCATTCCCTGCATATCCATGTGCCTAAAAGTGTCTTAAATGCCACAGTCATATGTGCTTCCTTTACCAGCTGAACTGTTTGTGTTATTGTGGGAAATTTGCATCTCCTGCAGCAGGCCCTTATTGTGGGGAAAGTTACATCTTCGGTAAGAGATTCTCAGGATTTTGACCTTGTATCAATGAATGAATCACAGTGTATGTCAATGCCAGTTATAATAGGATGTTTGAAAGAACATTTGGATATTCTGGTGTAAATGTGTGACTGCTGCCCTCGTGCCTACAGTTGGTAAAAGTATGCTAATCAAAGCTCTTTATCTTTTATTTTTACTTTCTAAAACTAGCTTATTGTGTAGCACACAAATTGTTAAAATAACTCGGCAGATGTGGCAACATCTCTGGAGGACATGTGACATGTCCTCTGGAGCATAGGTGACATTTCGGGTCTGGACCCTTCTTCAGACTTATTGTGTAACACTTGGTATAATAAATAGCTAACCAGTTTACCATATAATATCACATGTTAGTACATGCAATGTAGCTGTAGGTGTGTATTTTGATATAAGTTTTGATTTTTTTTAAATCATTTGTCCCATGATGCTTTATCTTTTAGAATGGCTAGAATTAAGACCAATGAGCAGACTTATGAATCATCATTTATTTAATATAAAAGCCTGCATTTGTAATTTTGCATTTGAATCCCCGTGCTGTTACAAATGCACATGGAGAAGGCTGTAAACCATACACATTTTGTTGAGAGGTCATAAACACACTGTTTAGGCAGCATTAATACTTGCTTTTGTGGGATTCAAGTGATAATGAGTTATTTTAGAGAATATTGACCTTTACAGGTAGTTGGTATTTTGCTGGGATTAGATTCGTCCATGATTTATTTCTGTGGTGGAAGGTACTGATATACTCGAGTAAAGATGTTAATTTCTTTGATCTAAAGGTATTATTTTCATGTGGGCTTTCAGTGTAGGACAAGCTCGCATTGCCTGTCCTTTACTGGCCTTGAGAAGCTGATGTGATCTACCTGCTGAAACGATGCCATCCTGTGGTGAAGGGCACCAACAATGCTGTTGGGCCAGTAGATCTGGGATCTAAAGCTGGTGATGGTGCAGGAATGGTGAGAAACCACCACATCAGAACTTGGAGGGGTCCTTGATGATAGTAATGTCCCATGCAGTCCTTATCCTCCTTGAGCTTGTGGCCTTGAAAGGGGCTGACATAATAGTGACTCCCCTGTTGCCTTTTAAAAGGCCATTACAAGCTAATTTTCTATATATGTTCCTGAAGGTGAGTATCAAATTTACATTGACACCTCAACTATCGATCCCTTTCCAGACAGTAGTGTTGAATGTGCAGATGGTGGTTGCTATAAGAATTTGGTTCAAATGATTTTATTCCCGTTTACTACTTTGGCTGTAAAGCACAAAGTAGTCACTTGTGAAAATGGGGAACGTGGCAGCCTATTTGTGCCCTGCAAACTCTAACAAACTGAAACATATGAATGAAAATACATTTTATGTGTCATTGAAGGATGAATATTGACAGGACATTGAAAATAACTTCCTCCTTCCATTTAGAAATGTTTCTCTGTGACCCTGTACATTCACTTGGGAAGGCAGGTAGGGACCTCAGTGTAAAGACAGCGTCTTCAGTAATGCACAACTTTTTCATTAAGGTGCTGGGAGTGTCAGATCAAATAATTCTCCCCAATCGTTTGAGTGGTAAAGACATTTTGTTTCACATGGAGTGTTGCACTTGTGCTTTGCAGTGGAAACTCGTGAATATGAGATGTCTTAAAGGGGCTGTCCCACTTGGGCGACCTAATTGGCGAGTTTAGGAGAGTTTGAAAAAATGTCATGTTGAAGACCTCCTTCGACTATGTAGAAGACCTCCTTCGACTATGTTGAAGACTAGCTTCGACTAGCTACGGCTAGCTACGACTAACTTCGGGAAAATTGGACACCAAATAGTGGAGAGTGAAGACGACCTCCTCCGATCTCCTTCGACCTCCCTTCGACTATGATGAAGACTATCTACGACTTCCTTTGACTACCTTCGACCTCCCTCGATTACCAACGACTAACATGACGACCTACTACGACCTACTATGACCTATTACGACTAAACCTACGAGTAAAATAAGTATTGATTTTTTCCATGGCGACCTTTTTTTACTCGCGGTCATATTTCAACATGTTGAACAATACGCCACGACCTAGCTGAGGCTTCGAGTACATGGCGACTACTCTCGAGCATGAAGGAGAGTTACAAAGATCTCCTACGACCTTGTGTCGACCGTGCTGTGAGTATGAGTCGAGGGCAAACTCGCCAGAACTCGCCGATTAGGTCGCCCAAGTGGGACAGCCCCTTTAGATTTTAGTGCACAGATTAGGTCAATAGATCCTATGTTATTGGATGTTCTTAAACACCAATTTATTTAAGACAAGGATCTCTGCTGTATATTCTTAATTGCCAGACGGTTAGTAAACCTGTTGCCAACATTGTTCAGTGCATATTAGTTAATGTTGCGTTCATCTCTTCCTTGGCTTCTTTTGTGCCTCTTCCCCAAACTGTTGACAGGTCTTGTTCAGCCCAATGTTAATTTTTCAACCTTCTATCCCTTCACATTTGCCTTTTACACTCTGCCTTTACCACCCCCATTCATGGGCAATAGTCTGATCCATGTTGGTGTGCCACCCAGACACAACCTCTGCAATGTGCTTCCCAAAGGCTTCTTTTGCCTCATTCTCTTGTAACAGTAGTTCAAAATTCTCCACCTCCTCTTCCTTAATCCAACGGGTACTGTTGCCTGGGACCCAATCCTTGTGGGAGATTCCAGAACTCAGGTCCAAAGTTTCAAAAGAAAAGAGTAGAAACTGACTTAACACTCAAAAGGACACAAAGTGCTGGAGTATCTCTGCAGGTCAGGCAGCATCTCTGGAGAACATGGATAGGTGAAGTTTCGGATCAAGACCCTTCTTTAGATTCTCATTTTAGATAAAGATTTGTTGAAGGTTGTGAATTTTTTGTAATTCTCTGGATTATAAACATCCAGAGGCAAAGTCATTGAATATATTCAAGTCTGAGAAAGATTAGATAAAACATGAATAGGTTCAAAGAACTCATAGGCTCCTGCCCCTATTTCGTAAGTCGTCAAATTTCATGTGTACATCATTGTACACCATAACATCATGTTTTTATAACATGGTTGTTCCAACCAAACTTCTCATCCTATTGGGAAACTGGATTCTGTGGCCTGGAGAGAAGGTTGGTTGACATAATTTTAAAAGCTGAGTGAAAAGATGGCTTTTCTGAGGCCTTTAAAAGACTATGATTATGCTCCAACCAGTGGGCCAGAGCGACTGTAGATTCCATTGCTATTTGTCGGTCAGGGTGCAGGAAAGATGCACAAAAAGTCAGAGTCAGAACAAAGTCATTTGCAACACTCTCGAGGCCAGAGGAGTTTACTATGACCAAGTAATTGAGTACAACCTGAGTAACATAAAAGGGAGAATATTGATTGTATTTTTTAATCTTCCCCTGGTTTAATTTTTTGGGAATTTACATTGCTCACTTTGCACTTCAGAACTTAAATGTAACCCACATGTTCTTAATGTTTTTATTTGATAGATTTATGGCTCCATTTGTCAGTATTTCTTTTGTTTTGGATGTTGCCATCACATTATTTTCCTTGGTTGAGCCAAGAACGCAATTGTGGTAGCTAATGCTCCAAAGATATTAATATTTATAGGGGCTCCAGTACAAATACTTCTGAAAAATTCTGCTGCAATTATTACATGGCCCATTAGAAAGAGGAATAAATATAAAAAAGACCTGCGAGCTTGCCACTATGTGGTTTTAAAATGAGCAACATTCTCTGTCGGTAATTACTACATATTGATTTTGTATATTCTGTTTAACTTGCAGTTAAGATTATTATTTCCTGGGATGAAATATCAAGACTTGCAAAGACGACAAGTGTCATCCTTTCTGAGAGCATACACATTTGCAGTCACGGAGAAGACTATTACTTTACAATGTTCATGCATTTAAATGAAACATTTCTGCTGATGGAACAGCTTGCAGATTATGCTGTAAAGAGATTATTTGACAAAGAAACATTTGAAATGGATTTATTGTTTAGTGACCATTTACAAATAACAAAAAGGTAATGAAAAAATGTTAGTCTGCAGTGAGATATCCAAAGCATTAAGCACTTAGCTTTATTTCTATTTTGAAGTATGACACTTTTGAAGAAAAATTCTTATGTATTAATTGAAAACTCTTAAAGACTCATTTTTTAAAGATGAGGTAAAAAAAAAATATTTCCTCCCTAAATGCAATTAATGTTCCACAAAACAAGCTCCTAGCACAAGGCAACTGAGTGGTCATCAGTGGAAGTATGAATCAAGTCGTTATCCTGTTCTTCACCATTGTTTTACTTTTATTCATTTGTGGGATGTGAAGTTGGTAGGTCTGGCTCTTATTGCCCACCCAATACTGAATTACTTGCTTTGAATTGGGAATTTAAGGAGTAGCCACATTGCTGTGGGTCTAGACTACCATTCAGGCAGAATGGAGATAATGGACTGCTAACGCACAAATCTTGAGTAGAACACAAAGTGCCGGAGAAGCTCAGTGGTTCTTCAACTTTGCTTTCCATTTTAACATCCATTCCCATTCCCACATCACCCTTTGCATCCTCCATTGCCGGAGCGCGGCCACACGCCAATTGGAGCAGCAACACCTCATATTCCGTTTGTGTAGCTTACAACCCAAAGGTATGTACATTAAATGTTCCTACTTCAAGTAATAACCACCCCCCCATTCCCGACTTACTTTCCCGTGCCCTCCAACTTCATCTGGTATGCTCCCATTTCTCTTTCACCTCATCCTGCTCTTTTTGTCTCCTTCGTTCACTCAACTGCCATCCCTGCATCTCCCAAATTCTGTTTTATCACCTCTTTCCCCTTCTCTCTTTTCTCTTCCATTTACATCCTCAACTCTAGCCTTTGTCACTTACTCCACCCGCCTACCAATAAAACTCCCCTCATGTGTATCCACTGATCACTTGCTAGGCTTAGTCCCATGTCAAGCTCGCTTTTCAAGCTTTCTCCCCATATCCCCCACTCTGATGTTTGAAGAAGTGTCCCGGCTTGAAACATTACCTGTCCATTCGCTCCCCGGATGCTACCTCACCCGCTGAGTTCCTCCAGCAGTTGGTGTTTAGCCTTTAGAAAGAATAACGTGTTTCCTTGCCAATAGTGAATCAGATGTGTTTTTGCCACGATTAAGTAATTTAATACTTTCATTACTGATTGTTGCTTTATAATCTAAACTACTTCATTATATAAATTTAAATTCCCCAGCTGAAGTTGTGGGATTTGATATCTTGCTCGGGGTCACAGTGCTGGCGTCTTCATTACTAGTTCAGTGATTTAACCATCATGCTGATATACCTAATGAGACAACAGATGACTCTGATAGTCACTATGTATTCTATGATGACTGTTTTAGTTTGGTTTTGAGATACAGCACGGAAACAGACCCTTCAGCCCATGGACTACGCACCAACCAGTGACCCCTGTACACTAGCACTATCCTGAATACTAGGGACAATTTACAATTTTTACAGAAACCAACTAACCTACAAACCTATATGTCTTTGGAGTGTGGGAGGAAACCGGAGCACCTGGTTTTTGACTTTGTTCCCACCATACAGTTATCTAGCACCCCTACCCCTTCCACCTCTTTCTCAACTAAGTTCTTGCTCCCCCACCCATCCTTGCTTTGGTAATAAGCTGATAAATAAGTAACACAGTTCATATTATTTAATGTGAGTCATCTTATAAAGAAATACAGTTTCTTTATAAGATGTATAATGCAATGGAAAATATATTACACTGGAGTACACACGTACAAATATATTTTTGTCAGCACAGTTCTCCGATATGGTTCGGAGTCGTTTGTTAGTCTGTCAGTGTTTTAGATCATGCAAATGTAATTCTCTTTGTTCTATTGTGTTGTAAAACTGGTTTGTTACATTGCTTGCATTCATTTTGTTTTATTTTAGAGTTTTGGAGAATCGAGCAAGGACTGAATATTTCACTGCACTCTTTAGGCTTCCTAGGGAAGAAAGTCTGGATGACATACTTGATTGTTTTCTTTGGATCCCTTTTTGCCACGCTCATGCATTTGGGAAAATGTTTATTTCAGATAATTACATCTGCTTCCGTAGCCAAGATGCAAATCATTGTCATGTAATCATTCCAATGCGGGAGGTAATGTATATGATATGTAACATCAAAAGAGTTTGGGATAAAATCCCTCCCGGGCTTAGAAATGTCATCGGTGCGGTTAAGGCTAAAACTGTTAGAAATCCAGTTTTGGAGTGCCTTTTCCAGGTATTAGAGGTAAAAAGATGAAAAGTCCTATTTACACCAAGGAGCAAGGAACTGCAGATGTTGGTTTAGAAAAAAAGATGCAAAGTGCTGGAGTAACTCAGCAGGTCAGGTAGCATCTCAAGAGAATATGGATAGCTGATGTTTCTGGTTGTGATCCTTCAGACCTGTTTATATATAGACTGGTATATACATTACATATTATGCAGTTTGAAGAATAGGCCCCGACCCGAAACATAACCTGCCCATGTTCTTCGGGGATGCCGTCAAGCGCCTGTCCCACTTACGCGACTTTTCAGCAACTGTCTTCGCCCTTCAAGCTCGGGGGCACTTGCCTTTAAAACCGCGAGCTGGATGGATCGTCAGCAATGAAACTGCGAGCTGGATCGACCGTCAGAGAGACACACACGCGCGCACGCACACACGCGCGCACGCACACACACACACGCACGCGCGCACACACGCACACACACGCACACACGCACGCACACACACGCACGCGCACACGCACACGCACACGCACACGCACACACGCATCCTCCCTCCCTCTTCCCGGCTACCTCGACTACCTATAGCTACCCACCACTGCACTACGAGTTCAAAAGAACCATGGCGACCAACTTTTACCTGCGGAAAATGTTTCAGTATGTTGAAAATTTTTCATTGACCAAATTGAGGCCGCGAGTATGCAGGAACGTCTCTCGAGCATGAACGAGAGTAACAGTGACCTCCTAGGACCACGTGTCGACCATGCTGCGAGTTTGTGGTGAGCGCGAACTCTTCTAAACTCGCAAATTAGGTCGCCATAGTGGGTCAGGCACTTTACTCCAGCACTTTGTGTCTAAGTTTATTGTTAACCTGCAGTGTAGGTCTGGGTTACACATTTTTCTGCTGCTATCTTTGCAGGGAGGTTCTGGGGAGCTGGACACTCCCTAACAGGAGAACAAAAGAACTCTAGGGGTGAGTACACCATGTCGAACTCACTGCTCGTTGTCTTTGGAGAGGGGTGATTGATGGCTGGCATCGTTGAGGGGTTAGGAGTTATAAATAGTTTGAGAAATGTTCAGGTTCTCTGTTCCCACAATTTAGCCATTTACTCCAGAGAGATGCTGTTCTAAAAGTCACTGACCTACCTTAACTTTTGTTATATATTTCAATTCAAACCAACATTTTTCCACTGGCAAAGTTGCATAATCAATTCTAGTTTCAAGAGGCCATTTTCTTTTACATGGTGTTCTGATTTTATTGTAATTCGGGCTATAAATCCTTGAAAGAATGGTCTGGTATTTTTTTCAAAGATGTTGTTGCAATGTTAAATGTTTAGCTAAACAATTAACTATTTTGTTGTGACATACAGTGCCCTCCATAATGTTTGGGACAAAGACCCATCATTTATTTATTTGCCTCTGTACTCCACAATTTGAGATTTGTAATAGAAAAAAAATCACATATGGTTAAAGTGCACATTGTCAGATTTTATTAAAGGCCATTTTATACATCTTGGTTTCACCATGTAGAAATTACAGCTGTGTTTATACATAGTTCCCCCATTTCAGGGCACCATAATGTTTGGGACACATGGCTTCACATGTGTTTGTAATTGCTCAGGTATGTTTAATTGCCTCCTTGATGCAGGTATAAGTGAGCTCTCAGCACCTAGTCTTTCCTCCAGTCTTTCCATCACCTTTGGAAACTGTTATTGCTGTTTATCAACATGAGGACCAAAGTTGTGCCAATGAAAGTCAAAGAAGCCATTATGACACTGAAAAACAAGAATAAAGCTGTTAGAGACATCAGCCAAACCTTAGGCTTACCAAAATCAAATGTTTGTAGTTTTTCAAAGCTTAAAAAATGGTCAATTCTTGAGTGGCCAAGTTAATCACACGATCTGATCCCAATTGAGCATGCCTTTTATATGCTGAAGAGAAAACTGAAGGAGACTAGCCCCCAAAACCAGCATAAGCTAAAGATAGCTGCAATACAGGCCTAGCAGAGCATCACCAGAGAAGACACCCAACAATTGGTGATGTCCATGAATCGCAGACTTCAAGCAGTCATTGCATACAAAGGATATGCAACAAAATACTAAACATGACTACTTTCATTTACATAAAACGGCTGCGTCCCAAACATTATGGTGCCCTGAAATCGGTGGGGGCGGGGGGGGGGGGGGGGGGGAACTATGTCTAAACACTGGTGTGATTTTTTTTCTATTACAAATCTCAAATTGTGGAGTACAGAGGTAAATAAATAAATGATGGGTCTTTGTCCAAAACATTATGGAGGGCACTGTATAAAGCAGGAGCTTGAAATCTTTGTACTATTTAAGAAAGTATTATAGCCGCACTCAAATTTATGCATGTGCTGAAGAATGCTTTGCTCCATGTCGTAGTTATCGATCTTAATGGTATATCTGAATTATTTAAAGTATTTCTTTTCATCTTCAGCCTCCAATGCCAAAAGCTGATTAGAGGCTAAGGAAATGTGAATATTAAATTGATATGTGTTCCCTATAACAGGTCACTGGTATGGAAACATCAGACAACTCTGGCAAGCATATCTCCTTCAGCACCAGGTGCCAAATAACTTTACGCTTCACTGACATTAAGGAAAGTGATGGCCTCGCACAGAAACTGGAAGGGAAGCTGAAGTGTGGCACACGTGGACGTACAAAACACACTTTGGGAAAGGAAGAGGTAAATATCCAGGAAGTTGTTATGTGCACTATTCACAAAACTGAGAAAATTTGGTACTGTTTGTTCAAATAGCAGAATTCTTGGTCACAGTTGCGGGCAACCAGAGAACATAGGTTTCAGTTGAGTGGGGAAAGATTTAATGTGAACCTGAGGGGTAACTTTTTTACGGTCGTAAAGGGTGGTGGGTATATGGAACAAACTGCCGGAGAAGGTAGTTGAGGCAGGTTCTATCGCAATGTTTAGGCAGGTACATGAATAGGAAAGGTTCAGAGGGATATGAACCAAATATGAGCAAATGGGGCATCATGGTGTGGACAAGTTGGGGTGAAGGTCCTGTTTCCATGCAGTATGACTTTAAATCTCTTATTTATAGAAGCAGTCCATGAACATGTTCTGCATCTTTCCTAGGATGTTGTCATCATACAGTAATTTTTACACTGGTATTATACATTTTTCAGACATGAATCTGGGCATTAAATGCATTATAGACATTAGAAACCTACAGAATAAAAGCTTATTCGTGGATTGTAGTAAAATGTAAAATAGATTTAAATCTTGGCTGGGACATGATGAGCTGATCAAACTTTCCTTGGTGTAAAAGCAGGTTGCGTAGAGAGGGGCAAAGTTTAAAGGAGCAGAGAATGATTTTTTACACAGAGGGTGGTGAGTGCCTGGATTGCGCTGATTGCGGTGGTGATTGAAGCAGATACATCAGTGGCATTTAAAAAACGTTTGGATTGGCATATGAATATGGAGGGATATGGGTCGTGCAGGTAGATAAGTTGGTCTTGACATTATGTTCGACGGACTTTGTGGGCTAAAAGGTCTGTTCTTGTGCTGTACTGTTCTGTGTGCAAGAATGACTTGTTCATGATGAATTTGTTTCTTTTGATAGGAATCGTATCAAAAAAGCACTCGGGAAGATGACACTTTCTTTGGGCACAGTGACTCTTTACTTTCATTAACTGGTGAACAACATAGTGCATTGCTTAAAGAAAGCAATAAAACTGTGAATACTGAAGCACTAATGAGAGTCTTTCATCCACAAGATGCAGAAAATCTGGATTCAAAAATGGCAAGCAATTTTTTAGTTGTTCCTTAAAATTTGGGGTGTATTTTACAGATATTTTGTTGTATCTTTTCTATTGAGGCTTCAGGTTATTTGGGTCCAGTTATGATTTTTCAGTGTAAACATTGAGCCAGTTAAGTTACAGACAACCCCCGTGCTAAGGCTGGTTAGGTAATAGAAATTCTTCATTAAAGAGTTCACAAATCACAAACCAAAAATATGATATACCGAATAAAATTAGCTCTTGCTAAATTTACATGGAAACTAATTAAGTAAACAAAATATTATTTTTGAACTCGCGCTTCTTAAGGTATGCACAGATGTAGTGAATTTGCACCACAGAAAATTGCAGTTTCGCAGTTTTCCTCGGAATGTAACCTGTCCCGCAATTAATGTTCAGTGCAGTGTTTTCCTTTGTATAAACATATGCAATAAGAAGGGATATATTTTTTTTTAAATATTTAGGTCTTTTGTTACTATTACAAACTGATGTAATGACAGAATGAAATTGCTTTATTCTCTATTCACATGCGCATGTCCTTCAATGATTTTTTTATTATCATGTGTACCAAGGTACCGTGCAATACTTTTTTTAGCATACAGATCAGCAAGACTGTCACCATACATAAGCACAGTCCCCTGGTTAGTATAGAATGTGTAGAACAGCCCTGAGTCCATATGCGAGTTGCCATTTTGGCACCGTTTCACAGTCCCAGCTGCAGCCGGCCACAAAGGCCAGTTGCAGCCATCAGCTCCATTCCAGTCGTCCCGCAAACCATTTTCCCTCTCCGTGCATGGCCCTCTTCAGCCCTTGTTCCCCTGGGGGTGCCTCCCGCAGCCGACCTTGAGGACGCGGAAGATAAGACCCCCAGTTCTTCTTACCGGCGTTATGTCCAGCATCCATCGCCGACTCCCTCCACCTCCTTTTTGATTCCTGGCCTTCAGGGTTCTGAGTCTTCCTGATGGGAGGCAAGACTAAGCAAAAGCTGATTCCAAGGAGTCTGTTCAAGTCTCAGGCAAGAAATTCTAGGCTATGATGGTCTCATATTATGTCCCCCAACAGCTTTGTTGTTGTATGCAGAAAATTCATTATTATCAATATAAAAATATGGCTTGCTTGAGAACGCGATTATAAGCTACTGTTATTTTATGATTTGCAGTTGAAAGAAAAGATGAAAGTGCAATCGTGGAACATTCATTTTGTGGAGTATGGTCATGGAGTCTGTATGTTTCGTACAAAAAAGACCAGGGACCTGGTAATGAGAGGAATCCCAGAAGCCTTAAGAGGAGAACTTTGGCTATTGTTTTCAGGTGTGCAACCTGTTCAACTGTAGAACAAGTCTTTTGAAATGATTAACAAAATTAGTTATATACCTTTCCAGGAATTCATTAGAAATGAGACCCTCTTAGTTTTTCCAAAGTACAGGAAACATTCTCCCACATTTTCACAATCACGTGTATGTAGTTTGTAATGTGACCTTCTCTTCATTGCTGTAGCTTTTACCTGTGCAGGAGGCAAGAGAAAGAAACATTCAATATACGGGGTATGGATTGGGGTTGAGTGCCTGGACGAATTTGTGATGCAATGAGGCATGATAAAAGCCAGTTTCAGCAAGTATCTTCAAGGTTACACTGAAGCCTGTTTGGGTTGGCCCGATCAGATGGGGAAATTAAGTCATTTTAGATGATAGTTACTTACAAACATAAGCTCATAACATTTATTCAACTACTGATCAGATTTAATGCAAGGAACTGGAAATCCTGGAGCCCTGGCTCTTGCATGCTTTGGTGGGGTCAGAGGAGGTGTGGATTTTGGTGGTAAAACCACCATTGCTTATAGATCATGAGCAGCACTAACGTTTCCCAGTTTCATTTCTGGAGAAGGCTTGTTTCATAGAACATGGAACAGTACAGAGCACAGTGCAGCAATATCTGTGCTGAACATGATGCCCAATGAAACTAATCTCTTCTGCCTGCATGTGATCCATATCTCTCCATTCCCTGCATGTTCAGATATGTGTCTCCTGACAGTATCTGGCCATCATCTCAATCTGTTGCCAGAGAAATGGAGGGGGAAAAATTATATCTTAGTATTAAATGCAATTTTGTATATCTTAGCTACTCTAATTCCGATCACTAATATATACAGTACGTGTAGTGATACCCTCTGTGGTTTGAGAATAGCAGAGATTTATTTTTAATGGCCTATGAAAATTTGAGGCAGTTACTTAGAGTCAAGATCTTACTGTATCTTGCAATAAATTCCAATCTGTGTCTATTGTTAAGAATTGGATTTGTTTTGGATAAACTCTTGGATAACAATCCTGTATATTTAAAGGAAGATGTATCAACTGACATATTTTCCTTTCTTTAAAAATAGTTCATTTTTAGACACAAGTAAAAATTGCATAATTTAGTTTGTTAATTTATAATTGTCACAGAATATTTTGAAATGATGGTAGCTTGCTTGTTGTGATCACTGGCAGTATAACAGCAAAAGTAAATTTTGTGTAAACTCAAATTCTAGGTGCAAATAATGACATGGCTGCTCACCCTGGCTATTATACCGAATTGGTGGAAAGGTCCATGGGCACCTGTACTCTGGCTACTGATGAGATAGAACGTGATCTACATCGCTCACTACCTGAACATCCTGCATTCCAAAGCGATACAGGAATCTCTGCGCTTAGACGAGTTCTCACAGCCTATGCTTACCGGAACCCAAAAATAGGCTACTGCCAGGTTGGAGTTGCCAGTTTACTATCGAACTTATCATTTTTGAATGCTACTATATTTTAATCATAGTTTCTTCTGTAGCATCAAGCCAACCGTATGCAAAAGAAACGTCACCCTGCAATTCCATGGCGAATAACATTTACAGTTGGAAGAAGGGCCCCAACACAAAACGTCGCCAACATATTCCTTCCACAGATGCTGCCTGACCCTCTGAGTTACTCCAAATGTGTAGAATGGGAACTGCAGATGCTGGTTTACAAGCAAAAAGACACAAAGTGCTGGAGTACTTTTCAGCAGGTCAGGCAGTATATCTGGAGAACTCTGGAGTCTGAAGAAGGTCCCAACCTGAAACTTAACCTATCTATGTTCTCCAGAGTTGCTGCCTGACCTGCTGAGTCACTCGGCACTTTGTGTATTTTTATTTTACTTCTAATGTGTGTTTTACTGGAAATGTATACATCCCAGACGAGCAACCAAAGAATTATAAAGGATTTAATCAAAATCAGAATCAGATTTTATTCGCCAAGTATGTTTTGCAACATACGAGGAATTTCACTGGCCAGGTCATTATTACAATTAAAAAGCAACAGACTCAAAAACACATTTTAACATGAACATCCACCACAGTGACTCCTACACATTCCTCACTGTGATGGAAGGCAAAATAAAGTTCAAGTCCTTCCCTTGTGTTCTTCCTTGGTCGGGGGCCTCGAGCCCCCGTTGACGGGATGATCTTGACCGGTGGCGTTCGGGCCCTCCTCGTCGAGGCGTTCAGCTCCCGCATCGGTGGGTTGTCAGCTCCCCGCGCCGGGCGATCAAACCTCGCGTCGGGGCTGGTTGAACCTTCAGCGGCATTGGAGCTCCCGACTAGCTTCTCCCGAGACTGCAGACCGCGGTGGGAACGATCCCAGGCAAGGGATCCGCTCCGATGTTAAGTCCGAGCCCCGCAGTGGGGCTCATGACAGTCCGAGGCGGGTTCCTGGTCCAGCGATGGTAGGCCGCAGAGCCCGGAGAATGTGATCCAAAAAATGATCACATCTCCGGGAAGGTAAGAACCTGAAAAAAAAGTTTCCCCGATTTCCCCCTCCCCCCACATAAAACAAACCGAAGTACATTAAATCAAACTTTTAACAAACACAAAAAGATGAAAAAACGAACAGACTGCCGGCAGGGCTGGCCATCTCCCCGGCGTCCCTGGTCGTCTTTAAGAGGAGAAAATTCATGGTAGTTAGTATTTTTCTCATTTTCAACATGACTTTCCTGACTTGGTCATCGAATTATGACTGACTTCAAATAAAATGTTGCTCATTCTAATTGCTGGCAACCCTATTGAAGTGTTCGCTTTGCTGTGCGTATGTTTGGTATTTGTTTTGAGTAAGTTGTGTTCCCAAGGGGTATAAATCCTTTCTCAATGACATACCTTGCAATGCAGATTCAAAGTCAAGTTGTCCTCTGCACCTGCAACATGCCACATAGAATATGAGGCTTCATAACTGGAACTGACTGGACCTGGCTTCCATATATATGTGACAACGTTTTACTTGTTCATAGCACATTTACAGTGTTTTCTTTTAAATAGGTTGAGCAGATTCTGCTGAAAATCGAGATAACCCTTCACACTGCTAGCTGTGGTTCTGAGGTTACAATTATCAGCCACAATCTTGCAAAATGACAGTAAATTTGAGGGACTGTGTTGCCTGCTTCTGATTGCTATATAGGTGCTCTGTAAATGAGTGGAGATCTCATTAGAAGTATGACTCCACTCTATTCAGCAAATGGAAACCAGTGTAGAAGACGAAGGGTCCTGACCTAAAACAGTTCCACGTTTTCCCGAGATGCTGCCTGACCCGCTGAGTTACTTCAGCACTTTGTGTCCTTAGATTTCTTAATATCTTCATTTGTAGGTTCTTAAATATTGTCTGTTTCCACATCTTCTAAATATATTGATCTGAAGTTTCATTATAGTTTGTGTGCAATTGCGCTTAAAAAATATATATTATTATTTGGAATAACAAAAATTACTGTTACATGGAAAACTGCAATAGAAATAAAAAATGCTGAAAGTAGTACTTGGCAGGTCAGGCAGCATTAGTTGGGAGATGGATGGAGTTAACATTTCCGTTTGAAGACCTGTCAGTAGAACTAACACTTTGGTGTTGCTGTTTGGTAGTGGAATGCCAATTCACTGAACAAGGCAACCATGACATGCTGGGAAATTAAATTTGGTGACTGGCAATTTATGGGCTAATTTTTGTTTTTAGGAACACTCATTTCTCTGAGCAGTATTAATGTTCCATGTAAAATGTAATCTGTTTGATCTCAAAGTAGTCCACCAAGCAAATAATGCTCTTTAGTTCACAAATAAAATAAATGTCAGTCTTGCAGATTGGCAGTCTTGATATGCCTTGACATGCCTTGATATGCCTCTGGTCTCCTATCCATGGGTTGGTGTTGATATTTTTGAATACTGCTCAGCAATACTTTAGGGGGATAAATGCATTCAAAGAGCCAAGTAAGTATAAGTTGCTGTAATTGTCTTGGACAATCTTAGCCTCAATGAGTTAGCAACATCCTTCTTGATAACATTTGGCAGCTGACTTTGAATGATTTAGTCAAGCAACAGCATGACTTAGTCATAACTACAAGATCCTTTCTGCATGCAAACTTTCTAAACCACCTAGACAATGCCTTGTTGAAATGTGGATTTCCTTTAATGTTTGAAAGGTCTAGGCAAAACGCATTATTTTGTAACTACATATTACACGGATCGTTACAAATTATTTATCATAGTGTATTTTCTTTCTTTCACTTCACCTGCAAAGGCGATGAATATTTTGACGTCTGTTTTACTACTTTATGCAAAAGAAGAAGAAGCCTTCTGGTTACTGGTTGCTGTGTGTGAAAGGATGTTGCCAGATTATTTCAATCGCCGAATAATTGGTAAGATTTGCATGTTCTGCATTTTTGAAGTCTTATTTCCAAATGTAATCTCCCTCAACAAGAGCCTATAGTAGGCACACAGGATTGATGAGTTCAGAAGTTATAGGAGCAGAATTAGGCCATTCGGCCCATCAAGTCTACTCCACCATTCAAACATGGCTGATTTATCTTTCCCTCTCAACCCCATTCTCTTGCCTTCTCCCCATAATCCCTGACACCTGTACTAAATCAAGTGATTGGTGATTGAATAATTTAACTCTATGTTAAAGTTAAGAATAATTTTACTATACGTTAAAGTTAAAAATAATAAATGCTCATCGTGAGTGTCCTCGAACAATAAGCTTATAACTGCTGGATGTACTTTGCACTGAAGCATTCTCAAGATGAATTTATGCAGCAGATGTTACCATGGAGTATTTTTCAAAATGTTATTTACAACTGTGGAGCACTTCTGAAGTCTGTTGGATTATGTTATCTGTTTGGGCCCAATCTTTATTCGTTCAATGGTAACGCCACTTTATCATGACTATTTGGTATAACCAAATGGCGGTCACGGTTGCGCAGCGGTAGAGTAGCTGCCTTACAGCGAATGCAACGCCAAAGACCCGAGTTCGATCCTGACTACGGGTGCTGTCTGTACGGAGTTTGTACGTTCTCCCCGTGACCTGCGTGGGTTTTCTCCGAGATCTTCGGTTTCCTCCCTCGCTCCAAAGATGTACAGGTTTGTAGGTTAATTGGCTTGGTAAATGTAAAAATTGTCCCTAGTGGGTGTAGGATAGTGTTAATGTGCGGGGATCGCTGGTCGGCGTGGGCCGAAGGGTCTGTTTCCGCGCTGTATCTCTAAACTAAACCAATCAAAACTTTAAAAAGATTTACTTTGTAAACCACAATTGAGCGATTGCTTTTTGGGAAGAATATTTGACCACTTCATTCCACCTACCCCCAACAGTTTTGATCTAATTCACTCACCTAGTATGTTTTGCGAGTTAAATTTGGAATTGATTTGCCTATTCTCTGAATGTCCTGTCCATCCTTTGCTGCATCATGTCCCTATCATTATTACCCTCATCGAGTTTCTCTATTCCATATTAATTGAGACAACGAAAATGATGAATAGCTCATGATAGGTCCATTTTACAAATGTGTATGCAGCTGAAACCTTGTTTTTCACTGATTTATATGCTGAAACATATTCCCCTTTGTGGCTTGCACCACATGCTGGTCAGGTCACACCAATATGGAAGCAATTGTTCTCCCCTTATTCTGCAGCATTCAGAGACTTATTTAGAAGTCTGCTTGGAAAGTTAAACGTATGTTCATCTCAAACTTTGTCTCTCACAATTCCTCTTCACTCATCAGCTTAGTTTTGAGTTTCAATGATTCGGAGTATGGAAATTTTTTTCAAAGGAAAATGCTTTCCTTGGACTTGGCCCCTTGCAGGCCTTTGAGATATCTGCAAGCCTCCTTTTCTACGTTGTTGCACCACTGATTTCCATCATTCCATTTTTCGGAGCCATCGCTGCATCTATCCAAACTCCAAGCTCTGATGTTCTCCCTCTGTCTTTGCTTCTTTCCTGTGTTCCGCTTTTTTTTTTTTTAAGGTCATAAGGGATAGGAGAAGAATTAAGCCATTCGGCCCATCAAGTCTGGCTGATCTCTCTCTCTCTCCTAACCCCATTTTCCTGCCTTCTCCCCATTACCCCTGACACCCATACTAATCAAGAATCTATCTATCTCTGCCTTAAAATCTATCACGTCATTATCTTCGTTATTGAACGTCATCCACTATTGTTCCCATAAAGGCGCTTTTTAATGTCTACTAATTTACAATTTATGCATTTATTTTTTTGTGATATATGTACAAAGCCCAGTAAATGTTGATGCAGTCTTAAGTAGAATAAGTAGAATTACCAAAAACAATAAGAGAATTAGCAGCAAAGTGCTGGAGTAAGTCAGCTGGTCAGGCAGCATCTCTGAGGAAAAAGGATGAAAAGGGGTTCCGACCCAAAACGTCACCCATCCTTTTTCTTCAGAGATGCTGCCTGACCCGCCGAGTTACTCCAGCACTTTGTGTCCTGTTCGGTATTAAACAGCATCTGCAGTTCCTTTCTACACAATGGAATTAACAAATCTGGTTTTGAATGCAAATTGGAATTTTAGATTTTATTGCAATCTGGCTCTTAAACTAAAGTCAGTGATGAAAGAAGTATCATAAGTAGCTTGGTTGCTTTATAAACAAGGTTTAACTGCCAAAGGTTGAGAACTATTTTGCTGGTGATATTGCAGATTCATTGTTAATCTCCAGTAATGAGACCATTTCTCGCCATTTGCTCCAAACAGCTCAAGTGCAGCCTTGGTTGGATCAGGCTGTTGTTATCTGTCAAAGGTTGAGCTCTCATTGGTGACAGAGATTTGTTAATAATGATCAGCCCTGAGATGTTTTGGTGTCTGCTTGGATTAAATTCTGTCCCTCCCCAGGGCAAGGTACATCTGATTCCTCCCTGGAGATGATTACTAATTTCTCCCAGAATAACTATTCACGTAATAGCTGAGAATGTCCTTCCAGGCTGTGATCACCCATCTCACAAGTCCTGATTAACTGAAAACAGTACCCCTAGCCAGTAACCAGCCTGGGTTTGGCACAGGTACACTTTGGGCTTAATTTCCCCACACACGGTGCTGATGTACTTGTGGCATCTTTGATATATGCTGAATCATAGGACACTTTTTGTATTAACACTGATTCGGATACATACACAATTACTAGATGGAGACACACGGAATTGCAACCCCAACCCCATCTCTTTCCTGTGTCCCCACTGCACATCCATTTCTCCCATAACCTCACTCTTCGTTCCCCTCCACCTATAATCCCCTTCCTTGACATTTCCCTCCTCCTTATCTGACAGCTTTTTGTCTTCTTTTTATCTCTAACCTTTGTCCATCTATCTGCCAAACCACCCCCTCCCCTCACCTGTATCCGCCGACCACTTGCCAGGCTTTGTCCCACCCTCACCTCTTTTCTAATTGTCTCACCTCTACTACAATCAGTCTGAAGAAGGGTCCCTTCGAGTTTCATGGTACCTTAATTGGTACATGTGGCAATAAAATACCTTTGAACCGTTGACCTGCTTTGTGCTTGACTCCAGATTAATTGATGATTTGCATCTTGATTCCTGTTTTGGATGCCAAATCATTCTTTGTCCACGCCCAAACAACCTGCCTGACATACAATGTAATGTGTTTAACCATAAAAATGCAAAGCTCTTTTTTCCCCCACAACAGATCACGTACAATGTCAGTATATGTCAAATGAGTGCATGTAAAAGTAACAGCCGGTACTATAAATGTGGCATTTCTTCTTAATTCAGCTTTTGTTGCTGCCTCTTAATATCATGCATGTGTGGCGGAGACTCGCAGGAGTCCAGCCAAAAACTAGTCGGACACGAGTTGTGTGCACTAGACGTGTTTATTCCCTCCAATACAGCTCCCTACTCGTCGCCGGACACGGGCGTTGCCCGGCCTTAAATACCAACTAAGGTACAGACCCCGTGACTAGCGCCTCCCACACCAAGACGCCGCCCACTAGAGCCGTTGGTTCGTTGTGCCCTTGGGTTGCCACCAGGTGCCACCACAAGACCCCCCCCAGAACCAGAGGCACCAAACCGGACAGGACGGGGACGCCCGCGACGGGGAGCTTGAACCACATGGACTGGCTCCCTCGGGTCCAAGTGGGCCGGTTTCAAACGAGTCACAGACACAGTTCCACGCCGGCCTCCCATGCCTAAATCAAATGTTGTAGGCCCGTGCCGCAGCACGCGAAAGGGACCTTCATACGAGCGCTGCAAGGGTGACCTGTGAGAGTCACGGCGAAGAAAAATGTACGGGCAGCCCATCAGTGGCAGTGGCACATGGGAAGGGGCCACTCCATGACGCGACATTGGGATGGGAGATTGGGCGCCGACCCTTTCCCGCAAGCGGATCAGCACCGATGACGGGGGTTCCTGGGACCCATCAGCAGCAGGGACAAACTCCCCGGGGACGGTGAGCGGGGCACCATATACCAACTCCGCGGAGGATGATGACAGATCCTCCTTGGGGGCCGTCCGAATCCCCAACAGGACCCAAGCGCAACTCGTCCATCCACCCAGGGCCTGTGAGACGAGCCTTCAGGACGCCCTTCAGACAGCGGTGGAACCGCTCCACCAACCCATTTGACTGGGGATGGTACGCTGTCGCGTGGTGGAGCTTCGTCCCCAACAGGCGGGCCATGGCGGAGCACAGTTCACACGTGAACTGGGCGCCCCGGTCGGACGTGATGTGAAGTGGAACCCCAAAGCGGGCAATCCAAGCTGCCATGAGGGCACGAGCGCACGATTGAGTTGAAGTGTCCGTGAGCGGGATGGCCTCCGCCCACCGCCTAAAACAGTTAATCACCGTAAGCAGATGTGAAACACCCTGAGACGGAGGCAGTGGCCCCACGATGTCCACGTTTACGTGATCGAACTGCCGGCGTGGCACTGCGAAGTCTTGAACGGGCGCCCGGACGTGTCGATGCAACTTTGATGTCTGGCACGAGATGCACACCCGGGCCGAGCGAGCGACCTGCTTCCGAAGTCCATGCCACATAAACCTTGCGGCCACCATAGCGACCGTGGCCCAGATGGATGGGTGGGCCAGCCCATGGATCACCTCAAAGACGCGACGGCGCCAGGCCGCTGAAACGATAGGCCTCGGCTGACCCGTAGATACGTCACAGAGGATTGAACCCGAAGGACCGAACGGCATGTCCTCAAGCTCCAAGCCAGAGATCGCGGTGCGGTACGCCGGCATCTCATCGTCCGCCAGCTGGGCCACCGCCAAGGCGGAGTAATCTATTCCCAAGGCCGGGTTAAGCACGGCTGTAATTGCTGGACGTGACAAAGGTTGCATGCCACGAGGTTGCATTTCCCGGCGATGTGCCGGACGTCTGTTGTATACTCCGAAATAGCCGTCAGCTGGCGCTGCTGACGGGCGGACCAAGGATCCGAAACCTTCGCAAACGCAAATGTGAGGGGCTTGTGGTCCGTGAAGGCTACGAAGGAATGGCCCTTGAGGAAGTACCGGAAGTGCCGCACTGCGAGGTGTAAGGCGAGCAACTCCCGGTCGAAAGCACTGTAGCGCTGCTCCGCGCTCTCAGGTGACGGCTAAAGAAGGCGAGAGGCCGCCAACGGCCGTTAACCAACTGTTCCAAAACGCCGCCGACTGCAGAGTCCGAGGAATCCATGGTAAGGGCTGTGGGGGCGTCGGCCGAGGGATGCACAAGCATAGTCGCCCGAGCCAAGGCCTCCTTTACCCCTTCAAACGCCGCCGTGGCGACCGCGTCCCACTATCTCCCGTTGCTTGCCCGTCAGCAACTGGAAAAGCGGCCGCAAAAGTTTGGCAGCCGCCTGAACGTACCGGTGGTAAAAAGTGACCATCCCTACGAACTCCCGGAGGCCACGTACTGTAGCAGGCCGCAGGAACTGGAGGATTGCCTCAACCCTGTCCGGCAGAGGCACTGCTCCGTGCCTTGACACCCGATGCCCCAGGAAGTTGATGGCCCGAAGGCCGAATTGGCACTTGCCAGGGATAATTACGAGGCCATGTTCACTGAGGCATTGGAAGAGTAGACGCAGGTGGACGCAGTAGTCTTGGGTCGCTGGGCCTGCCAGGGCGGTGAGTCAATCCGGTCCAGCGATTCCGGGGATTCCAGCGGTTCCAGGTATTCAAGCGCGTCCACCTGCTGCTGGTCGGACAGCTACAGTTCATCAGCGCGGGCTACTAGCCGGATGGGATCTTCAAAACTCTCCCCCGCGAGCTGCCGGCGGATGTATCTCCCATGAGCGTGAGCATCTCGCTCATGAGGGCCAAGGGTTTCCGGTCGCCGAGCCGCCCATGTTAAGGACCTGACAGGCGCGCTGCATTCGGCTTGGCCCGTAGATTCGGAGCAGCAGCTCCTTGAGGCCTGCGTACTTACCCACCGGCGGCGGATTATCCAGGTAAGGAATGACCCGACCGGCCGTCTTCTGGTCAAGGGCGCTTACCACATAGTGATAGCGAGTCTCGTCAGCTGTATCGCCGCGGATGTACAATTGGGATTCGGCCTGTCGAAACCAAACCCCCGGCTGCGAGGTCCAAAATGTAGGCAGCTTTAGGGAGACTGCGTTGAGTCCGGGCCTCGTTGGCCTCGTAGGCGGCAGCAGCAGAATGCATTATTTCAAATTTCCCTTCCAGGATTACACTCCTGGGCGTCGGGGGTCACCAGTGTAGCAGGGACACAGGAGTCCAGCTAAAAACTAGTCGGATACGAGTTGTGTGCACTAGACGTGTTTATTCCCTCCAATACAGCTCCCTACTCCTCGCCGGACACGGGCGTTGCCCGGCCTTAAATACCAACTCAGGTACCGACCCCGTGACTAGCGCCTCCCACACCAAGACGCCGCCCTCTGGAGACGATGGTTCGTAGTGCCCTTGGGTTTCCACCAGGTGCTGCCACATGTATGTTTTGAGTTGCTTTATCTTAGAAAGTGTATAGTTCCATTGAAATGGAAGCCTGCCAGCAAAAAGCCTTTTGGTTTGAGTTTGACAAAATTGTTACAGTGCTCTTGTGAAATTCGTCCTTGTATTGGAGCTGCTGTGATGTAGAAAATTTTAAAGTGCAAATTTCTGTTGCTGAGTGCTGTAAAAAGAATCTGTGACCTGTTCATTTATTCCAATGACTAGTCTACAATAGGTTTCCCAAACTTTCAATGTGTAAAGTGCGGCACAGTGGCGCAGCGGTAGATTTGCTGCTCTACAGCGCCCAAGTGCTGGGTTCAATCCTGACTACGAGTGCTGTCTGTACGGAGTTTGCTTCTTACGCCACATTTTGGTTTTCTTAATCTGTGATGCTGCTCTTTATTACATTCTTTCTGGAAATCTAATTATATTACATGTACATGTTTCTATTTAGCCACATCAAATGTTATTCCAAAGTATTTCAATAGTTGGGCAATCATAATTTTCCTTTCAGCAAACTGTCGACTTTACCTGATTATCTTAACTTTTTTTTCTAGGGTTCTGTCCCCGTTTTCTAGGAGACCTGTTGTCCATTCCCTCCACTGATGCTGCCTGAGTTGTTGAGTTCCTCCAGCATATTGTGTTTTGATCAAGATTCCAGCATCTGTAGTTTCTTGCCTCCATCTTTGTCTCCTTTTTGGGATAAATGATTTACATTTGCTATTTTCTAATCTAATTAATTATTTGCAGAATTTTGGAATATTTAAATACACCAGCTATCTTACCAGCTCTTTTAAAATAGGATTTTAATTTATTTTAAAATACTTCCTTATTAATCCTTTAGTCACTCTACTTTAAAAAAAAATTCTGTCCAATCCTATAACCTGCTATCAGTCTTTGCATAATTAAATGCTTTAACTTTGTTTAATAACTATTTTAACTATAAAGTTAATCATACCATTAAGTTATTAAAAGTTATTAAAGCCAATTAGGTACATCTCAGTTAATTTGTAAAATATCAATTGTCCAAACACTAATACCAGATTCAGATTTTCAGCGTCTTTGGTAGTGCTACATGCAACCCAATCAAGGGTTGGTGGCCTCTGTGAACTTCCACTGCTGTATTTCAGTCAGAATCACAGTCCTTCCATGTGTTTGCACCCTCGTGTGTGATTCCTCCAGTCCCTGATAGTTATATACAGTTTATTTCAGGATCTTGGAGGAAAATTCGAGGCATTAATTTTAATCCTGCCGGTTGGAGGATGTAAAATGAAATTAGCATTGCAACAAACTCACTCGTGTCAAGTGCAAGAATGGATTAAATTGAAAATCAGGCTTCCTATTCTCAGTCTCGTTATTTCCAAAACTCAAGCTTGCAAATTTAATTTCCTAATCCTTCTTATCATAAGATCATAAATGATAGGAGTAGAATAATGTCATTCGGCCCATCAAGTGTGCATCACCATTCAATCATGGCTGATCTATCTCTTCCTCCTAATCCCTTCTCCTGCCTTTTCCCCATAACACCCGTCACGAATGGAGTCTTAACATTGACCCTTTATCCCATTCTGAAGAAGATTTCCGATCCAAAACATTGTCTATCCACTCCCTCCACAGAGTTACTCCAGCATTTTATGTTTTACTCAAGATTTCAGGATGTGCAGATCCTTGTGTCTCCTTTATCCCACTTTTGTCTTGCATCCAATTGAGAATTGGGTTTAGGCTATAAATTCATTTCTCGGTAGTTTGTAAGAAACAGGGAAATGTTATTTAAACTGCATTAGAAAGCTGGTTTTATAAGGGAGGTCCTATGGTAAAATGAAAACAAAATACTCAGAATGTTGGATATGTGGAATGAAATTTAACTATCCCTGCTACTCTTTAAATCTCATTCATTTCACTTGCTTCCTCAAAAGTCGTTTGTTTAGAATTTAAGCATCATTTTCATTTTGTCATGGATCTGCAAATGAGTATCCCATTGAGTTCAACTTGTATTTGAACCTAATAAGCTTCTGTATGAATTCCACTTCACTTCTTTTGCATTTCTAACCCGTCTGAAAGACAAGAGATTGCATTTCAGCATGACATGAATCTCTTAATTTCCTAGGTGCTTGTTTAATGAATATTGATCATTTATGTGTGTGTGTGTGTGTAGTGAAATAGCTGTTCCGCTGCCTGCATTACAAAGATAAAACATTTCCCCGGTATTTGCATGGGACCTGTAAATATGTCTCAATTTTTTTTCTGCCTGATAAAAGCTAATATTAAAGCAACATAATGTTCAGTTACTTGTTTTGCTTCTGCCTCATTACTTGTACTTTCCTCCTGTCCAAATGAATGACTATCTTGTTTGTAATAATTTATCCTGTCCAAACACATGAATATCATTGAGTGTATTAGTGTTGGTCAGTATCGTATTCAACCTTTTGTTAAAATTCTGATTACTGGGAGAAGTCCAGTTTTTACGCCTGATCAAAGAACAGTCACTCTAATTACTATTTCAATTTCAATTTCAAAACTAAACTTTCTTCATAACAAATACAGAAGAAAACAGTCCAAAGTTCCTGAATGCATTCTTAAGGGGCTGTCCCACTTGGGCAACCTAATCCGCGAGTTCTTGTGAGTTTGCCCTCGACTCATACTCGCAGCATGGTCAACACGAGGTCATAGGAGGTCTTTTTAACTCTCCTTCATGCTCGAGAGTGGTCCCCGTGTACTCAAGGCCTCAGCTAGGTCGCGCCGTATTTTTCAACATGTTGAAAAATGCCCGCTAGTAAAAAAAAAAGGTCGCCATGGAAAAAATCGATACTTTTGTTACTCGTAGGTTTAGTCGTGGTAGGTCGGCATGTTAGTCATAGGTAATCGAGTGTAGTCGAAGGCAGTCCTAGATAGTCTTCATCATAGTCGAAGGGAGGTCGAAGGAGATCGAAGGAGGTCGTCTACACTCTCCACTATTCGGTGTCCAATTTTCCCGAAGTTAGTTGTAGCTAGTCGAAGCTAGTCTTCAACATAGTCGAAGGAGGTCTTCTACATAGTCGAAGGAGGTCTTCAACATGACATTTTTTCAAACTCTCCTAAACTCGCCAATTAGGTTGCCCAAGTGGGACAGCCCCTTTAGTGTCAGTCAGTAAATTATGTAGCTGGTTTCTCCACTGGACTTCACTCTTCAATGTCTAGTAGTGGAACAACCCTACATTTTTCCCCACAGTGTCCATGCATTGGCTGCACTGGATTTTAGTGCGTCCCTCAACGCTATCTCTTGCAATCAGGAACGTGCCGGTTGGCACTTCTAGGAAAATTTTGGACTTGAAGGGTACAAGATGGCATCTTGTGTATGAACTCAGTGGCCCACTATCTTACGCTCTTATACTTAGCAAGAATGTGCCTAATGTATAGCAGGATTGTCACTGAACCTATATGTAAAAAAAGAGACCATATTTGGGTACACGTGAGAATAAAGTACCGTTGAACCATCACTTGTTCTCGCCATCCTATTGCATGACTGGACAACAAATTGTTAAACCCCAGTCAGAGAACTGGAGCTATAATGGACATTATCTCCTGCACTCCATACAAAATTGTGAGCACTGGCCATCCCATGCAAGGGTAATATCTAACCTCAAAGTAACCAGGGATTGTAGCAATAATGTCAATTAGTTGACATGACTTTGGGCTCTTGATTATTTAAAGGCAACATTTCTTTAGGGAATTTGTTACATGTTAAATTATTGATTCCAAACTAACGTGCCATGAAATCCTTAGACAAATATAGATGTAAGTATTATAAGCCCTGCCTACGGGCTCATAATAGCTTGAGGTGAACTTGAGGTGCCTTTAAAAAAAAAAGCAATTGGATTCCAAGAACCAGTGTCGCTGAAAAATAATGGTGTCCTGCATTATTGTTGTTTTAACAGGCGCTCTGGTGGACCAGGCAGTGTTTGAAGAATTTATCAGAAGCCACCTTCCTCAGTTGACTGACCACATCACGGACATGACTTTTTTTTCATCCGTTTCCCTGTCCTGGTTCCTCACGATCTTCATTTCTGTGCTGCCCATCGAGAGCGCAGTAAATGTTGTGGACTGTTTTTTCTACGATGGGATCAAGGCGATCCTGCAGCTGGGCCTGGCAATACTGGACTACAACCTGGACAAGCTGCTGCTCTGCAAAGATGATGCTGAGGCAGTCACCATTTTAAACAAGTATGGCACTTAATATTCGTCTTTGTAGCTTTCGCCAAGAATTGTAGTATTCTTTTTACGTTATCAAACCTATCATGAATTCTAGTGAAACACTGTAAATGATACCACCCATGTAAACAATGTAATTGCATTCCTCTGTCAGTGGTGTTAATGCGGATCTTGTGATCAGTTTGTGTAGTGTAGATGAGTTTTTATATTTTGAATGCATGTATTTGGAGTCTTATCAACCCACGCAGATCCGTTCTAATTTTTTTCCCTTACAACTTGCTTTGTTGGCAGTCATCCCAGCCATATAGTTGGGTTCCCAATAAAGAACAGGAATGGGCCCGTCGGACCACAATGTCCGTGACGGAGCTGATGCCAAATTTACCTAATCTCCTCTGCCTGCATGTGATTCATATGCTCTCACATTCTACTAAAGGCCTCTTAAACGCCACTATGATATCTGCCTCCGCCACTACCACTGACAGCAACCTTCCAAGCATCCACCACTCACTATGTAAAATTAAAAATTTGCCCCGTACATCTCTTTTAAACCAGATGCTTGATTACTGCCCATTGAATTTTAGCCCATACTGAATGAGGGAATGTGCCTTCAGAATTTATGTAAGTTAGGTGGTGGTGAGGAGGCACATAAGCCAGAATGTATAGTTTGTCTATTCATACTCAACATTGATTTACTTAATAGTCAAAATGGATCCCACTCAGTACAAAATTGGTTTTGCTCGACCACAGGCCACAGTAGCGAAGAGATAGAGTTGCTGTCTTGCAGCGTCCGAGATCTGTCCTGACCACTGGACCAAAGCTCTTGGGAATTCCTCATGGCTACTTTTGAACAACAGGGGGAGGAGGGAGGGGTGGGAGGTGACGTCAGTCGCAGCGCGAGCAGACGGTAGATCCATTGTCATGTCATCAGCAAAAAAAAACCAGTTTTAAATTAATAGTCGGATCAGATTTGTGAACATTTTAATTAATTACTCAACAAATAAAGCAGGAAATGTTCAGATAAGGCGATTTTTGACTCCAGGGGGTAAATCTCTACCGGAAATATTTCTTTCCCGTTAGCGAGTCGTTTCTTCGAGTAGATGTGAACACGCACGCACGCACGCACGGACGGACGGACGGACAGAGACGGACGATACATTTTGAAAAAATATTTGTAGAATTTATCTGGAAAAAACTGTAATTGTGGTAGAACTGCTTCCTCACAGTTCCAGAGACTGTAGTTCGATCCTGACCCCGGATGTTAATGGTGTGGAGTTTGCATGTTCTCCCTGTGACCGTGTGGATTTCTTCCGGGTGCTCCAGTTTATTCCCACATCCCAAAGACGTGCAGGTTTGCAGATTGTACTAACAATCTACAGATTGCAGAGATGCTGATTTACACAAAAGGACACAAAATGCTGGAGTAACTTAGCGGGTCGGGCAGCATCATGGTCGGGACCCTTCTTCAGTCTGAAGAAGAGACCCGACCCAAAAAGCCACCTATCCATGTTCCTCAGAGATATTGCCTGAACCACAGTTACACTAGCACTTTGTCTCCTTTTGGGTTTGCAGGTTAATTGATCGCTGTAAAATTGCCCCCAGTGTGTAGGGAGTAGACGAGAAAATGGGATAACATAGAAATAGTGTGAACGGGTGATCGATGGTCAACATGAACTCGGCGGGCCGAAGTTTTCATGCCGTATCTAAATTAAACTAAATTAAAATCTAGTATGCATGGTTTCATAATTCTGATTTCAGATTGGCTGCATTTTTGGCTTTACTACTTCTTTCAGTAAGCAGTATTAAATTGCTTTGTAGATTTTTTGATAATGTCACCAACAAGGACAGCACTTTGCCACCAATGGTGCACCATCCCCCTGTAGGTTGTGACAACCAGCCTCCCCATCCCAAAGTGGACATAACTGAACTTATCCACGAATCCAACGAGGTAGGTGAAACAGTTTGATGTAACCACTGTGTACACATTTACAAATTATAATGCAGAAAAATTAGGAATGCCTGCCTGAATGTTATGCTAAAAGAAAGGAGCAGCACTGAACCTTAGACAAGAACGTTTTCAGCATCTCCTTCCACAGGACACTGGCTTAATTTCTCCAAATGTGTCTCCTCTCCCCCAGGGACCTTATTCATGCTCTACAAACAAACTTTAGCACCATCAATGTAGCCTGCAAAAATGAATAGCAAGTTGAAAAGTTTTACTCCCTGAGTTTTTTAATCTGCTGCAATGTGGATTTGCATTATGATAAAAAATAGTCGTCTTGCCCAGAGTTTTCCTTCAACAAGTATCTTTGCCTATGGAGTATGGCTGATTTTTTCAAAAGGCAGACAAAATTACATTTATTAACACCTCTTTCAGCCCGAGTGTTTTACACCTAATGAAGGGCTTTTGAAGTTTAGTCACTGTTGTTGAGCGAGAATTGTTATAGTGACTTATCGAGCAGTTCTCATGATTTTGGTTGAGGGATGAATATCGACCAGGGCATGAGTTAACTTGCCTGGCTCTTCATTGAAATGAATCAATGGGGTATTTTGTATTCACTTGGGAGTTTAGTAAGGGTTGATTAGTAAACGTGTCAGTGCTTATGGGGAGAAGGCAGGAGAATGGGGTTGAGAGAGAAAGATACATCAGCCATGATTCTGCTCCTATAATTTATGAACATGGGTAAGGCCTCTTTTTAAAATCTGATTTCCGTGAGGTGCTTCGAACAGTGTAGCTCACTCAGTCTGACTGAGAGACAAGAGTGCTCCTACTGAGCTGCTGATTGCAAATGGTTTGTTAAAATTCCCATTCAATTTTATGTCATTAATTTTCAGTGTATTGATTTACATAGTCATTCAAATGCTAAACAATTGAATGAGGATGGAATACAAGGACTGGATTTTTGAATAAACATTTTTTGTACTTGCTCAAAAATGTTACTGAATTCCTGGTCTGCACTATGGACTATTGGATTAATTTTTTTACCAAATTGGGATTAACATTTTTTTAAACTTTTCAATTTCTTTATATTATATTGGGGTGCAGAGTGGCACAGCGGTAGAGTTGCTGCCTTACAGTGCCAGAGACCCAGGTTTGATCCTGACTGCGGGTGCTGCCTGTATGGAGTTTGCATGTTCTCCCTGTGACCGCGTGGGTTTTTTACAGGTGTTTAGGTTTCCTCACACATTCCATAGACGTGCAGGTTAATTGGCTTCTGTAAATTGTCCCTGGTGTGTAGGATAGAAGTAGTGTACAGGGATTACTGGTCTCGATGCAGACTCGAAGGGCTGAAGGGCCTGTTTCCACGCTGCATCTCTAAACTAAACTAAATCTATTTTGCTGTGTTTACAACAGGTGCTGCTGCAAGTATAAATTTCATTGTTACGTTTCGGGACATATGACAATAAAACACTCTCGACTTTTAATAAATATCACAAAGCTAGTCCTTCTAAATTTCTTGCTAAAATATCCAGAGAATGCCGATGATTGATGTTGTTCCCAAAATGTGCTCTCTCTATTTCATAGTTTAAAACTCTGTGCTGAAAGATGGAAAATTTTAGCAGGTGTATTTGTTAGAGTTTTGAGGTTTTTAATTAATAATATTGCCAGTGAAAAATAGTCCTAATTCCATTGGATTTAACACCTATAGTATTTCTGGTCATGGCAAGCTGCAGTCAAAATCTATTCAGTGGCTGCATTGCATTCCTCCCCTTGTGACATTTCTCCTCTCTCTGTTATGTAACTAAGGTCCAGATATTCCTTCAGAACATCAGTGACTTGATTGTCTTCTGCCCTCTGTCACCTCTGGATGACTTTCCAATTGTTTCCTCATTTGTATTCCATCAGTAATCAATAAAATGCATTCATCTATGTTCCCTGTAACCTGTCTGGTTAAATCATCAACCATTATTTCAAGTATTTATGGCAAAATATATATAATTTTTAAACTGTTTTTACTTTTAAGCACAATAAAAGTATTGAAATGTTTTTGTTGCAGAAATACGGTGAGATTCAATCGATGGAAGTTGAAAGTATGCGACGTAGGAACAGGTTGTACGTGATTCAGACTCTGGAAGACACCACAAAACAAAATGTGGTAAATTCTCTCATATTCAAGGCATTTTTCACATGCTCATTGAACATTTTTCTTAAGTGGTAGCGGTTTTTGAGGGTATTTTTTACAGATATATTTATATATTTTTTAATTCTGTCTTGGAAGTCTGGCCGTCATTTGCTAATTTCCTTATAGCTACATCTGCACCATTCCCAAGAAGGCAGTGGTGAGGTGCAATGTTGAAATGCTGCAGGTATGAATTAAGCAGGACTATTAAAACTGACAACTTATCAAGAGTGCACAATTTTAGCAGCTCATCGTTTGCACCCCTGCACTGATGTCCTGAGGTTGAGACGATTGACTCCAACGGCTATGACATGCTATATTAGTTTATTCCTCATGTTCCATTGACCAACTTTTCTGGAGGTTATGATGCCACTGGTCAAGAACACAACTTCATTGATCTGCTTATGTCAGCATTCACTTGAGTCTACAGGCTGTTAATGAGAAGCTTAAGCTATTGCTAGCATAAACTGAGAGATTAGATTCCTGCTAATGTTTTAGAAAATTTTATTTGAATGAATTCCAACAAACAAATATTTTTAATGTAAGTGAGAGAAACAGACAACTCGCAAGCCAATTGGGTTCTTTATCCAAATGATGCGATAAAAACAAAACCGGCAATTGTCAGAAATCTGTATAAAATTATATAACTATAATTCTGGAAATACCCAGCAGAGCAAGTAGCATCTATGGAGAGAAACAAAATTGTTGCTTCAATCTGATACTTTGGGTTAACATTTCAGATTGATGGAAGTTCATCGATCTGATACATTAACTGCTTCTCTCTCTGTAGATACTGCCTAGCCTGACGTGTATTTCCAGCAGTTTTGTTTTAATTTAGTGTGTATGTTTATCATTAGATATAGGTATATTGTCACGTATGCCGAGGTTTTGTTTTGCATGGTGTCCGAACAGATCAGGTATACCGTTATAGATACAATCAATTCAAACTCGAGTACAATAGGTAGACCAAAGGGGAAGATACAGAGTGCAAAATATAGTTCTCAGCATTGTAGCGCATCAGTTCCATGGACAGAGTGCACTGTCCTCAATGGGGTACAGGTGAATCGGACGGTATCCTAGCTTATGGAAGGACCGTTCAGAAGCCTGATAACAGTGGTGAAGAAGCTGTTCCTGAGTGTGGTGATGCGTACTTTCAAGCTCTTGTATTTCCTGCCACACAGGAGCAGCGAGAAGGAGGAATGATCGGGGTGGGACAAGTCTTTGATTATGTTGGCTGCTTTTCCGAGGCAGCGTGAAGTGTAAATGGAATATTTGGTGGGAAGTCTGGTCTGTGAGATGGACAGGGCTATATCTACAACTCCTTCCAATTTCTTGCAGATAGTTTACATTGTGGGGAAATCTCATTCCTTTTGGAGCCACTTGTCAATCGGATTGCCCACTTTTACTTATTTTCACGATGTCTCCACTACTGCGATTACGATGACGTGAGAACAATATTTATTGCAAAGGTGTTTATTGCATTACAGTGGCACAGCGGTAGGGTTGTTGCCTTACAGCTCCAGGGACCCAGGTTCGATCCTGACTAGGGTGCCGTCTGTTCATAGTTTGTTCTCCCCGTGTGTGCGTGGGTTTTCTCCGGGTGTTCGGGTTTCCTCTTATTGCCAAAGGCATGCAGCTTTGTAGGTTAATTGGCTTTGGTAAAAAAACGATGAATTGTGTCCAGCATGTAGAACAGTGCTAGTGTACGGGGTGATCTCTGGTCGGCGCAGACTCAGTGGGGCGAAGGGCCTGTTTCTGTGCTGTATATCTAAAGTGTGCCCTGTTGCTAAGCAACTGTGACATACAATCATATAGATATGTAGGAGAAGACTGTTTGTTCTTCAAAGCAAGCCCTGTGCTGTGGTGCAATTTATCTGCTTCCTACTTTCCATGTCATCAGTAATCGTTCATCTAGCAATCTCTGAAAGAGACAAATGAGATTATAGGCCTTTTTTTTGGAGGGGGTGGGGGGGGGGGAGTGAGACATTTCTGGGAATTTCTTACTGAAATGACTTCTTCTCAGTCAAGTGCCATCAAGGAACTTTTGGGATATTGGGACGACTGGATAGCCGACGTCTGTCCCACTTAAAGTACAGCCACCTGCTGCTTTGAGGAAATGTTTTGAATGCCTGAAGCACAGATTCAAATAAAAAAGAAAACAATTCTACTGTTTCTCTTTCATTTTTGGGGCTCGTTGTCTGGCACCTTTTGTATTTTGTATTGCGTAAGAGACAGAAAGCATGTCTTTTAGAGTGGTTTATTGAAATGTATTAGTATAGAAACGTTAAAGTTTATGCTCTGTTAATATGGTTGTCATTCCTTAGATTATTTGCAGGCAGTTACTCTGCCCAACATAATAACACATCTTATTTATTGTTGAGGTTGATGGCGGACTGCATAATGATCAATGACTTTTTATTGCTAGCTTTCATCATTGTTTTTTCCATGAAACCATTTTGTCCATTTTATGTTGCATGAGTTTCCAATTCTATCATTGTAATGATCATAATTACATTGTGGTTCATCAAACCAAGTATCTTTGACATGCAGTATTCCACTAAAACCCCTGTCAAGTGAAGAAAGTTAGATGTTCTCTCCAGAATGATAACTGTATTGATCAAAGAGTCTATTAAAAAAAAAATGTTATTCATAACTTAATTTTAGATATCGTGTAAATGATTGACCTTGGTCTGTCCTGATTAAAGTTTGGCTGTGTTGTGCATGTGATGTGATACCACAGTCTGATTTGAATGTGTTGTGCTGTATTTGACATTTATAACACTTTTGTCTGTGTTTTAGCTGCGGGTTGTATCTCAGGAAGTGATGTTCCACACTAAAGATTTGGAAGACCTCTTTGAGCTATTTAAGGTCAATACATATCCATTCCTTACTGTAAATTGCTGAAATTATTTAGTCAAATTCTGTCGCACCTTCCTTTTGTACTTGGAGTACATATGTAAAATCTTGCAACAAGCAGACATCTGTTATGTCCTATCTATAAAAGTGTGAAAATGTGGCACCTTAGAAGCGTGCTACATCAGGACTTCACACTGCATAAGATCAAACCTGTGACTCAATCACTTAACCCTTGTTACCATTGAAATCAAAGTTAGAAAATCAATAGGTTCTGTTGAACTGAAAGCAAATCAGTTGTTAACAATTATTTGACATTTTTTGACCACCATTTTTACATTTGTTGAAGTTTGTGTATGCAACTGATAATAACATTTATAACGAGAAGCAGCAGGAGAAAAACACTCATGGTACTAAACCGACCCTTTGAAATCCCGGTCGCTCCATTTAGGAAGGATGTGGAGGCTTTGGAGAGGGTACAGAAGAGGTTTACCAGATGCTGCCTAGAATAGCTATAATGAGAGATTAGAAACACTTGGATTGTTTTCTCTGGAATGTCGGAGGCTGAGGGGAGATATGATAGAAGTATATACAATTTTGAGAGGCATAGATAGAGTAGATAGTTGGAACTTTTTTTCCCCAGGGTGGAAATGTTAAAGACTAGAAGGCATAGCTGTAAGGTGTGAGGAGAAAATGTTAAAGGAGATGTGTGGGGCAGTTTATTTTACACAGAGAGTGGTGGGTGTCTGGAACATGCTGCCAGGGGTGGTGGTGGAGGCAGACACGATAGTGGTATTTAATAGACTTTTGGATAAGCGTATGGATATACAGGGAATGGAGGCATATGGATCATGTGCAGGCAGAGGAAATTAATTTAACCTGCCATCATTTTCGGCAGGGACATTGTGAGCCAAAGAGCCTGTTCTTGTATTCTACTGTTCTATGTTCTCTGAAACTCCTTGAAATGTTTCTGTCCAGAAACGCCCTTCTCAAGTGTCCATTATTTTAATGTATTTCTTCTCCATCTTCGATTATTGTTCCTTTAGCTGTAAAAATTCTAAGCTCTTTAATTCTTTGTCTTAATTTTTTCACATCCTCAACTATCGTTCCTCTTTGCTCCCTCGATCGAGCTTTTTGTCCTCTGCCATAATATTTCCTTTCTTGGCTTGGTACCATAAATTATTTCTTTCTTGGTTCCAAAAGAAAGTAACTTGCTTACTTTGGGTATTTGTATTAAAAAAAAAATTCAAAATAGACTTTGTTCAAGTAAATAAATAATACAGGAACTGCGTAAAAAAATGTAATCCAACATTTTCGGAGGCTGTACATATATTCAATACTGTTTACCCGAATCACACAATTTTACCCCACACCCTTGCCTCCCATGTAGCCCCTTGGCGTGAAATCCCTTCCCTTATTTTGACGGGCGTCTCCACCACATCCTGCCCCCCCATGTCCAGCGGCGGAAGGACTCTAGACTCCCGCCCTCCCCCATAGAACCTTGGCGTTGGCTGCACCGAGCTTCAGTGCGTCCCTCAGCCTGTACTCCTGCAGTCTGCAGCGGGCCAGTCGGCAACATTCCCTGACGGACATCTCGCTCCGCTGGGAGGTCAACAAAGTTCGGGCAGACCAAAGGGTGTCTTTCACCGGCAGCACTTGATGTCCGTCTCTGAATGTGTCCCTGGGAACAGTCCGTAAATCACAGAGTCCTCCGTGATGGAGCTGTTCGGAATAAATTGTTACAGGGACTCTTGCAAACCATAGGTATTTGTATTTTTTAAATTTTATTTCAAAATAGACTTTATTTGAGAAATAAATATATACAATACATAATCCTTACAAAAACTCCATCTGATATTTTTGGAGGCTATACATACATACAATACTATTTCCCCAAATCACAAGTTTACCCCACACCTCATGTGGCCCACTGGCGTGGAATCCCTTCCCTTATTTTGAGGTGTGTCCCTCCCACACCCTGCCCCCCCATGTCCAGCAGCGGAAGAACCCTAGACTGTCGCCCACCTCCACAGAGCCTTGGCATCAGGGCGTCCCTCAGCTCATACTCCTGCACTCTATAGCGGGGGTATTTGTTTTGATGCAGCAGTTGAAGTAGAAGCTTCCATTTGTACCTTTGTGGACATTGTTAGATTGCACCAAAGCTGAAATAATAAGCCTTTGCGTAAGGGTGAACTTTGGTACTTAAGATGTAATTTTGCAATGCAGACTTTTGAAAGGATAAATTACAAACTTTTTGCATAATTTCGTCTTATAAATGCTTTAAGTGCATGTACTACTAAAAATACAAGAAATAGAAAGAGGAGTGGGCCCCTCTTGCATTTTCTGCCATTCAACAAAATATTTTACCTTAGTGCAGACACCGGAAATTGTAGATGCTAGAATCTAACATAGAATACAAAGTGCTGGAATAATCGGTCAGGTAGCATCTCTGGAGGACAAGGATAGGTGGCATTGCAGGTCAGGTTCCTTCTTCAAACTCAAGAAGGTTCCTGACCCAAAATGTCACCTATCCATGTCCTCCAGAGATGCTGCCTGACCTGCTGAGTTACTCCAGCACTTTGTGTTATTTTATCCCTGTGTCACTTTCCTATGCCAAATCTCTTTTGTATAAAAATTTATGTTTTGAATAAACTTGGCAATTTGAGCTTTCATGAGCTTCTTGAGAAGATAATTGCAAAGATTCACTGCTCGCTGTACAAAAAATATATATATCCTCATCTGTTCTCAATATCCTATACCTTGCATTAATACAGTGAACCCAAGTTCTAGAAATACAAGGCGGAGGAAATTTAATTTGAAGGAAGACTATTAATGATGATAAATGAAGAGCAGAATTGCATCACATTCACATTTATTTTCTATTTGTTAATTTGTGGCTGATATCTTCAGCAATAAAGCCAATGGATTGCACGCCTCAGTCAATGCTGATAACTGGTTTCCAGTGTGGACTTTTTAATTTCCATTTATGATTTCCTTCCATTTAGTCATTCTAATATTTTGAGATGCCTGGGCATGTGGTTTATTGGGTCATCTGCAGTTTTGAGAGAGGCCTGCATAACTGATGGAACAGACTCGAGGGTCCATGTAGCTACCTTGTGTTACAATACCTTGGAGTCACAGTGACGCTTCGGGATGCAGTGCTGTGTATATATCACTTGTAATTAAGTACGCTACTATTGGGAACCATGCCATACACACAAAAGCAAAATACTGTGAATGCTAGAAATATGAAAAAGTCAATATGTAAAATGCAACTACTTGGAATTTGCAGTTGAATGTATCAAATCCAAGAAATTGGAGATGACAAAATTTGAAATTGCCTATTATTTTCAGTTTTCAGTGTTTAATACAGGCAATACAGGTAATATTTTGTTGTTTTATTGAATTTAGTATTGTTTCCATCAACATGACATATTTGTGCATTTAACGTCCCTGAACATTAACAGTTCATTAAGCAGTATTTGAATAATATTCTCATGAGCTATAAATCAGATTTAGATTAAGCAGTGCATCATGACATTTTAATCATTTGGTTGTATCACTGAAATGCCATTATTATTACTGGCTCCTTTTCAGTAGATTTGCAGAATATCTTTTGTGGGTTTAGTGCAACATCTTCTAAGAAACTTATCTAGCAGTGTTCATTGTGACAGGAGTGTTTAAGAAAGAACTGCAAATGCTGGAAAAATATCGAGGGTAGACAAAAAATGCTGGAGAAACTCTGCGGGTGAGGCAGCATCGATGGAGACGAGGAATAGGCGACGTTTCGGGTCGAGACCCTGACTGGAGTAATCATTTTTTATCTCAACCTTAAATACTTTTCCTTTTTGCAGCGGGAGCATTTCCTGAGCTGCTACTGGATTCCCCACAGTCCAGCGCTCAAACATCACGACTCCAGTCTACCATATCTAGAGCAGTATCAGATCGACAGTAAGCAGTACTGCAGGCTGTTCAAGCACTTGAGTCCGTGGTCACATTCCGCAAATGTAGATTCATTAGCAACGTGGAGTTTTCGGCTTCTGGATGAAAATTCTGAGAGTCTCATCAATTTCAAGGAATTTGCGTCTGTCCTAGGTAATACACTTCAATTTTTCAAATCGTGAGCATCTTTTTTAGAGCTTCTGATTTAAAAGAAATTAAAATCACCATGTGCAATCAAAGGAAGTGTGCAATTTGGGATCTCAAGTAATTTAATTTGGAGATACAGTGTAGAAACAGGCCCTTTGGCCCACTGAGTTCCCGCTGACCAATAAACACCCGTACACTGGTTCTATCCTACAAACTAGGGACAAATTTTACAGAAACCAATTAACCTATAAGCCTGCACATCTTTGGAATGTGAGAGGAAACCGGAGCACCCGGAGAAAACCCACGTGGTCACAGGGAGAATGTGCAAACTCCATACAGACAGCACCAGTAATCAGGATGGAACTCCGGTCTCTGGTGCTGTAAGGCAGCAACTCTACCACTGTGACATTGTGCCGTCCTAATTTAAAGCACAACTATTCAGACTGCTTTGAATAGTTAAAGCTAAAGTATTTGAACCAGCAATCATGGGACACTCCAAAGTAGTATGATTTATTCAGTAAATTTTCGATTTCTTTGCAAAATTAGCATGGGTGTCTCACCTTCTTTATCTTTAAATATCCGATACTAGAATATGCTGCTACTGCTGAATCGTGCAGAGCAGGATGGGTTTCATCAGCACCTCTTCTTTCGAGAAGGAGCATTGTTATTCTCAGGCAAATGACATTTGCACTAGTGCCATTTAACAGTGGGAGCTTGAATACATTCTGAGTTTACGTTCATATTTGTATTCAGTGACGTTGGTGTGTGCTTTCCACTTCCCACTCACCTCTGACCCTACACATCTCCCAACAATGCACCAAACAAGTGGTGGCTGGTTAAGATACAATATGGATACTGGTGGCAATGAGTTGCTCTCTAACTCGAGTTACAGTGCCTTTAGCCCAGAGTTACTAGCCTTCCATTGTGAAGATTGCTTGCTGAAATTTGCTGAGTTTTTATAGTTTGGGCACTGACATACTCAAGGTGTGCAACATGATGGGAGACCCAAGGAACTGCAGACTCTGGGTCACCAAAAAAAAAAACCGAAGTGCTGGAGTAACTCAATGGGTTCAGGCAACATTTACTGCAAGCTGACCCGTTGAGTTACTCCAGCAATTTGTGTTTTTTATAGACTATAGGTGCAGGAGTAGGCCAATGCTGGGTCAATTAAAATGTTGGTCTAGTTGATTTTAAAGATGTTTGAAGCAAAGTTAAGAAAATAGTTCATGTTCTATTTTCACTTAATTGCATTGCCGTGCCTCATCCCTTCTGATTTATTTTGAGTCATACAGCATG
The DNA here is from genome assembly GCA_038087875.1 of Malacoraja senta. Taxonomy (NCBI): domain Eukaryota; kingdom Metazoa; phylum Chordata; class Chondrichthyes; order Rajiformes; family Rajidae; genus Malacoraja; species Malacoraja senta. The sequence goes on from CM075983.1 coordinate 46,439,333, forward strand.
GAAATGGTCATCCATGCCGACCAAGATGCCCCATCTAAGCTAGTCCCATTTGCCCCAAATCCCTCTAAACTTTCCTATCCATGTACTTGTCTAAGTGTCTTTCAAGTCTCTGAGGGTCGGCACAGTGGCACAACGGTAGATTTGCTGCCTTACAGCAGCAGCTGCCTTACAGCAATTCAATCCGACTGCGGGTGCTGTCTGTACGGAGTTTGTACGTTCTCTTTGTAACCGCGTAGGTTTTCTCCTGATGCTCCGGTTTCTGCCCACACTCCAAAGATGTACAGATTTGTAGGTTCATTTGCTTCGGTAAAATGGTAAATTGTCTCTAGTGTGTAGGATAGTGTTAGTGTTTGGGGTGATCACTGATCAGTGCGGACTTGGTGGGCCGAAGGGCCTGTTTCTGCGCTGTATCTCTAAAGTCTAAATGCTATTTTATCTTTAGATTGAATCGTCTTAGAAGTAATGTCGATTTTGGGCACCTCATGCAGTTGCATTAAGAAGTAGGGTGAAAACACTGTGGGTGTTTCCACCCTTGCACTGCTTAAAATGTGATTGACTCTTAACTGCACCCTTTGGGTGATGATTCAGAGATGGGCAGTAACTGCTGGTACTACTGGCAATGTCCATGTCCCACAAATGATTTTTTAAAAAATGCAAAGCGGTTTATCTTTATTCTTGTGTTAAATCTTTAATTAAAATGTGAAAAGGTTTTGAGGTCATCGAGTAATGCATTTGCTAATTCTGTTCTATTGCAGATGTGATGTACAATGGATCATTTACAGACAAACTGAAATTACTTTTTAAATTACATATTCCGCCAGGTAAGTCAAGTAATTACTGAAATGCACTTGAGTATTACAAAATTAAATGCAACGAATAATGTTCTCAACCCGAGAAGATTATATTTCACTTTGAGTAATTAGGGTTGATATCAGTTTATATTAGTAAAGATCTATCATTTCATACTTAATAGGCAGTTCCTATTTAAGAAAGCAGCAGCATGTAATTACCATAGCATTATGCTGAAGGGTAGAGTTGTGAACAGACTCTTGAAAATCACTCACAGAATTGACTTGGATGTGGCAAATTTCATGGCCCAAGTGTGGCAAACAAATGTTCAAATTATTTTGAATTAATTTTATTAGAAGCAATTGTACAAGAATAAAGCAATCGACATGTCAGTTATACAATTTTCGTACAGCTTCATTTTTCACATGAATACATGAATCAAAAAAAAAGAGAAAAAAGGAAAGAATGAAGAAAAAGTAGGAAAATGAAATAAAAGACAAGAAAAGACCCCTAAACTACCAAAGAAGTGTGAGAGGAAAGAAGAGAAATAAGAAAAAATAAGATGGAGATATGCCCCACTATCCTCACCCCCCCCCCCCACTCACCCATCCCTAGCATTGGTTTTAAATTTGTGTTCAACCATTCTGTTGTTGCAGAAATTCAGTGAAAGGAGACCATGTTTTGAAAAATTGGTCTGCTTTTTTAGCCAAAACAAGCCTAATGTTTTCTAAATGTAGTGTCTCGGACATGTCAGTAATCCACATCTTCACTGTAGGAACTGTTGTCTTGTTCCAGAATTTGAGTATAATTTTATTCGCAGTTATTAGGCCGTAGTCAAGGAAACGTCTTTGAAATATTGTTAACTTAGAACTGGCCTCTGACATACCTAATGTTATTAGTTTTGTATCTGCTTCCAGTTTAATTTTAAGTATTTTAGAGAAGATATCAAATATTCCCTTCCAGAAGTTTTGTATCTTTATACAGGATGCAAAGGAATGGGTTAAGGTTGCTTCTTGGAGGTGGCATTTACCACAGATAGGGGAGACAGTTGGGAATATCTTATTCAATTTAGTCTTTGAATAGTAAAGCCTATGCAGTATTTTGAATTGTATCAGGGAGTGCCTGACATTGAGAGAGCAGTAATGTATGTATAGTAGGCTTTCCTCCCAAATATTTTTTGAAATTAATAAACCCAACTCATCCTCCCATGCTCGCCTATACATCTCAGAAGATGGGGTATGCGCATTTAAGAGAGTGTTATAAATGTAAGATGTTAACTTACTTGTGTCGGCATGTCTATTCAAACAATCGTCTAGTATATCTGGACCCATAAGACGACAGTCTTGTGCGTATGTTTTCACATAATCGCGGGTTTGAAGATATCTAAAAAGATTGCTTGCTTTCAAATGATATTTCTCCTGTAGTTCTTGAAACAAGAGGAAAATCCCCTTCTCATAGAGGTCTCCCACCGTTTTAATTCCTGAGTTTTTCCATTGCGCAAACGCCTTATCTAAAGTAGATGGTTTAAACGAGGGATTGTTAGCGATAGGTAGCAGGAGAGAGAAATTTCTCAGTTTGAGACTTAATTTCAGCTGTTTCCAGATACGTTGGGTACTGTATTATCGGATTTTGCTCATACGTTGATTTATTCAGATGTGTGTCAAATTATTTTGGAGGTGAAATACAAGTCAATAGAAAGGATGTGAGCGATACAAAGAACTGCAGATAAGGTCATACAGCATGGAAGCAGGCCCAACTTGCCCACACCAACCAACATGTCCCATCTACACTCGTCCCACCTGCCTGTGTTTGTAAATTGCTCATTCTAAGCTTCCCCCAAATCTAGTTTCAGTCAAAAATCATTGAGTCAAGCACTTGTGCATCTAAACTTTATTTTGACAAAACACAATTACAGTTCGTACTACTGTACCTAACCATTGCGGGTTCGATCCTCGTATCTGCCTGATCAAGCCCTCTTGGCCTCGCTCAAACAGAGACACTCCAGAAGTCACGCAGTCCGAAGCGCTCTCCCAGAAGATCGACACAGGACCTCGTGGTAGTGGACTTTTATAGGTCCCCGGACCTCGAGGGGCCGAACCACGTGGGGGTGGTCTCTTTACAATCCATTAACAGATATCGATTAACCCTGTACATGACAGACATTTCCCTAACCCAATAATACAGTGGCTAATACATTGTATTCAAACAGTGTTTCTCAGAGGAAACAAACATCGCAACATGTGCCCTGATATGCAAGAAAACCAGACAAGGCTCAATACTTAATCCAATCAACATCCAGCAAAGTAAAGCTTTGCAACATTATTTACAATGTGTATGTCTGGTTTGCATTCATCCAATCCATTCTATGCATTTTGCACCTAATTGTCAGGGTCTGCAGATGTTCCCATTCTCTTCCTGCAGCTCTGATCTAGGCTCGAGAGAAACTGGCAGCACTCTGCAGCTTGGCCCATTTCTACAGAGAGCACTTTTAAATTGACCAAATGGCCTAGCAGCCCAGAAGCCTTTACCAGTGTCCTAGCCTCTCCAATTTGGCCAGGATTAACATGTTTGGCCTGATTTGTACAGAAAAAAGACACAAAAAAACTGGCCGTTACTCCAGCTCTGCCTTTTTTCAATAGAAGGACTCATTGTTTATTTATAAAAATTTTGGAGATAACAGAAGCAAAATGCCCTATTTTTGCATAGTATCCATCTCAACGGTGTTACAACTGGCTCGAATATCAACCTTTCAGTTTAGTCGGGAGGCAAAGATGCACCGTGGTCTTGTCTGCTCCTCACTGCAGGCTGGATTGACGTGGAGGAGTAAGTTAAGCCTTTCAGTCCACACAAAGGGACTGAGGCGTTACTAGGGTGCAGTTTTTTGGCTGAGATACAAGACTGAGACTGCATCTGTCTTTGGAGAATATGTAAGTGATTCCATTGCCGTATTTGAACAGCTGCCCCTTGGCCAATCCCACCAAAACAAGTTAACTTGATGTGTGTCATATACAGTGTTGGTAAAATTTTGCACAGTGTAAATTGACTGGGGTGGTTATTGATTTAAACAATTACTGCACTTCAGTAATCAATCGTCCGTGAAATACCTTGAAATGTCCTCAGGAGGAATAATAAGTTATTTTTCCATAGTTAATTATGGCTATGATTTGACTTTGCTAATCTTTTACTTGCAGCCTTTACTGAAGATGAAGGGGTAATTCCCTCCGCTTCAAAACACCCACAACGTTTTGATGAAGCAGTGACTCGTGGGGATGAGCTTAACGGTTTGTACTTTTTATTTTCTTCAGTTCTGTAGATTTTACATGGCTGGACTGTAAATGGCTGCTTATTTACATTGGGAATAAGGAACTATAGCGAACAGGAGACACAATACACTGCAGGTTTTAAAATCTTGAGCAAAATACATAGATACATAGATACATAGAAAATAGGTGCAGGAGTAGGCCATTCGGCCCTTCGAGCCTGCACCGCCATTCAATATGATCATGGCTGATCATCCAACTCAGTATCCCGTACCTGCCTTCTCTCCATACCCCCTGATCCCTTTAGCCACAAGGGCCACATCTAACTCCCTCTTAAATATGGCCAATCAACTGGCCTCAACTACCCTCTGTGGCAGAGAGTTCCAGAGATTCACCACTCTCTGTGTGAAAAAGTTTTTCCTCATCTCGGTCTTAAAGGATTTCCCCCTTATCCTTAAGCTGTGACCCCTTGTCCTGGACTTCCCCAACATCGGGAACAATCTTCCTGCATCTAGCCTGTCCAACCCCATAAGAATTTTGTACGTTTCTATAAGATCCCCTCTCAATCTCCTAATTCTAGCGAGTATAAGCCAAGTCTATCCAGTCTTTCTTCATATGAAAGTCCTGACATCCCAGGAATCAGTCTGGTGAACCTTCTCTGCACTCCCTCTATGGCTATAATGTCCTTCCTCAGATTTGGAGACCAAAACTGTACGCAATACTCCAGGTGTGGTCTCACCAAGACCCTGTACAACTGAAAGAATGTATCAGTTGGGCTTATGGTCACTGGAATTTAGGATGAGAGGGTATCTCATAAAAACAATTCTTAAGGGATTGGACAGGCTAGATGCAGGAAAAATGATCCTGATGTTGGGGGATTCCAGAACCAGGGGTCACAGTTTAAGAATAAGGGGTAGGCCATTTAGGACTGAGATGAGGAAAAACTTTTTCACCCAGAGAGTTGTGAATCTGTGGAATTCTCTGCTGCAGAAGGCAGTGGAGGCTAATTCACTGGATGTTTCTAGAGAGAGTTAGATGTAGCTCTTTTAGGGCTAAGGGAATCAAGGGATATGGGGAGAAAGCAGGAACGGGGTATTGATTTTGGATGATCAGCCATGATCTTATTGAATGGCGGTGCTGACTTGAATGGGGGCGAATGGCTTACTCCTGCATGTATTTTCTATGTTTCTAAAAACAAAATGCCAGAGGAATTTGGTGGGTCAGGCGGCATCTGTGGTGGGGATTTAGCCTGACGACATTTTGGGGCAGCACCCTTCTTCAAACAGAAGATCCGAAACATCCTCTGTCCACCTCCCTTCCCTGATGTTGTCTGACCCGCAGTGTTCCTCCAGCAGTTTGCTTTTTGTTCAGTATAGTGAGAGGGATTGACATTGTCATCTGCCACAAAAAGCAGGCATTCAGAAAGTTTTCTTGAATGCTCATTGCCAGTTTGAGGAATATCAACCCTAGGCTGGTGAGTGACCTGCAGTTGGAGAGGATACAGTAATCAGGGTACATGAAGGTGCACATGAGGAGACGGGAACCATATTAAGAGGCAGAATGTCGCAGTTAATAATCTCTAGATTGTTACCCTATTCGGATTGGCACAGTGCTAATAAGATTAGAGAAATAAATGTGTGGTTTAAATATTATTGTTTAGAAGTGGTTTCAATTTGGGGTATACTGATAGTAATGCTGGGGAAAGTAAGAGCTGTACCTTGTAAGTCTATACCTGAATCAGGCTAGGATTAGTATTCTAGCAATCTGGATAACGAGAGAAATGGAGAGAATGACATTGTGACAATATTACATCATGTGGATCAGGAATTGGTGTGCGAAATCAAGCTGCCAAAGTTTAGTTACATCATTTCAAAATGGTCTTCATTTGTTAATGTTTACTTATTCCACTTCAATCACCTCAGGAAGTAACAAAGGGAAAATTAATATCCAGACATATTTGAAACAATGGCAAGATGAGCTGGTGCGGAAGGAAGAAAGCATCCGAGCCCTGCCGAGGATAAATCAGGTTACAATCCAATCTAATTCACCATTTGTTTGAAACATGTCCTTGTTATTTATCAAGTGAAAGTTAAACTAGGAACTGGCTTTCCACATTGAGTTTTTATTTCTAGATTATTAGATGAGAGGTCACTTCTAACAACCCTGTTCAAGCCTTAACTTCAAGCTGAAATCTTGCCCCCAAATTTCTTTACCTCTCCCCGTCTCTTTACTGTTTAAAGCTTGGTGAAAGAAGTCAGCTTTTGGATATCTGAAATGATATATGTGGTTGTAGAGTAATACAGCACGGAAACAGACCCTTTGGTCCAACTTGCCCATGCCGAACAAGGTCCACCATCTACACAAGTCCCACCTGCCTGTGTTTTGCCCATATCCATCTAAGCCTTTCCTGTCCATGTACCTGTCCAAATGTGTTTTAAATGCTGTTATAGTACCTTTCCCTGTAGCTCAGGTCCCTAAAGGCTGGCAACATCTTTGTAAATCTACTCTACACTCTTTCCAGCTTAACAACATCATTCCTGTAGCAGTGACCAAAGCTCAACACAATACTCCAACTGAGACCTCACCAATGTCTTGTACAGCTGTAACATAACATCCCAACTGCTATACTCAATATCCTAACCGTTGAAGGCCAATGTGCCGAAAGCCACCTTGGCTACCCTATCTCCCTGTGAGGCCACTTTCAAGGAACTATGTACCTACACTCCTAAATCCCTCTGCTTTACAACACTTACAGGTTCTTTGTCAAATCTTGTTGAACTAAACTCTGATGAAATACCCTCAGACTTCTTGCTATATCGTAGAACCCAAACCAATACAAGTTGTTGGACAATGCATTTAGTTCAGGTTGGGTTTGGATCGACACCACTAGATTATCTATTATATTATTTCATTGATTGCGCGTCGGAACTAAAAAGAGCACACTGCCTCTTCTTGTCCCTGCTATTTGGCAGCCTTGCAGGTCCAATCACCCTACCATCCATGTTCCGTGAGCCAAATCAGACTGGAAACAGCATCCAGGTTTCAAGACATGAATCCGAGGGATCTTCTCCCAGTCAGCCTTGACAGCTTTTAAATAGCTGTCTCGGAGTGAGTTTAAAGTGTTCAAATTCATTTCAATAATTGGAAGAAAATATTTCACCACAAGAAATAATTAAAATCATTCAGTAAAATAATGGAAAATGCACTTTCTCACATTTAATTTTTTTATTACAATCAGAATCCTCATTCAAATGATTGGGGCCATGCCCCCCCCCTATTACAGTACTGAGCCAAGGAGCACAGTGGGAGGCGAGACGCAGTGGACCTCCAGTTTGCTTCCGATTTCTTCACTGTGGTGTGCAGGCATGAAAACCAGGAACGCCTTGGCCTATATACTGCAGTGAGCTGAAGCTCCGTACCAAATATCATATGATCCAGCCTAATATACTAGCAGAGTGTTATTGCCAGTTGGGTTAAAGTCATAGAATTATTGAACTATGTAGCATGGAAACAGGCCCTTTGACTCAAATTGTCCATGCTAATCCTTTTGGCATGTGGGTTGCATTTGCCTGCATTAGATCCATATCCCTCAAAACCCTTCCCGTCTATGTATCTGTCCAATTGTATTTTGAAAGTTGTAATCGTATCCACTTCTATAGCTTTCTCCGGCAGCTTGTTCGAGATATGTACTACCCTCTGAGTGAGAAGGTTATCTGAGGTTCCTCGTTAACCTCTTCTCCTCTCACCTTAAGCCTATGCTCTCTGGTTTGAAAATCCTTCACCTTGGGAAAATGACTGTGAACATTCATTTCATCTATGCCCCTCGTGATTCTATATTATTCAATAAGATTCTCCGTCGGCATCCTACGCTCCAAAGGGAAAAAGGTCCCCACCAATATCTCCCTATAGCTCAAGCCCGCAGATCCTGGTAACATCTTGGTGAATCTCATCTGCACCCTTTGCAACTTAGTGATATCCTTCCTATGGCAGGGCCAGAATTGCAAACAATGCTTCAGGTATGGTCCCATCAACAACTTGTATCATGATGTCCCAGTATCTCTGTGGACAACCTCCATTTGAGGAGGTGTCTTTGGCTGTGCGTTGGACCAAATGTTTTTCATGGTGATACAGACTCCTTGGCACTAATTCCCATGAAGTTGTAGCTTGGCATTGGAGCCTTATTAAAATACCCCCTTCTGGTAACTATTAACGCAGAGCAGACGATATGTCCACGATGTAGGAGGCTCAGAGTAACTAATCCTGTGGTTTTGCTTTGCTCCATCTGAATTAAAACAGGCTGATCTTTATGCAGTACAAGGTGAAATATTTCCAATAGGATATGACTGTAAAAGCAAGGGTTTTGTTGGCACATAGTAATGCTGTACAACCAGTAATCCAGAAACCTAATGGTCTAATAATCTAGAAACAAGTTTGGATGGCAGTTAGTTCATGACTTGATTATATAAACCTGTAATACAAACAATAGTAAAGATGACCATGTAAGCACAAAATTGACACATAAATCCGCGAGTCTCATTAATGCCTTAGGAAATCTGTTGTTTTTGCCCAAACAGGCTGATGTATGTCTCCAGTTGCACAACATTGTGCTTGACTCAGCTGCCCCCTGGGGCAGCCGAATAAACTACTAACTGCTGATGTGTTCACCACATAAAATGCTTTGGGTCAACATCATGTTCTCAGGATTGTTAGGTGACGTGAACTAAATACTAGCCTTTCCACGGATGTTGACCCCATGAATGAATTAGAAGAAATGTACAAGGGCGGCACAGTGGTAGAGTTGCTGCCTTACAGTGCCAGAGAACCAGGTTCAATCCTGACTACAGTTGCTGTCAGTATGGAGTTGGGTGGGTTTTCTCAAAGTGTTCTGGACGTACAGGTTTGTAGGTTAATTGGCTTCGGTGAAATTATAAATTGTCACTAGTGTGTGTGTGTGAAGGATAGTGTTCGTGTACGGGTTGGTCGTTGACCAATGCGGACTCGGTGGGCCAAAGGGCCTGTATCTCTAAACTAAATTAAACTACAGGAGCAAATAAAGAAGTACTTGTGACAATGGACTAATTCATTTAAAAATGTTGACACTTGTGCTACTTTACAGGTCTATGTACGGTCTTGAACACTTTTGCTTGTATCACGTGCTCTCTCTGATGTCACCCCTTTCTTAGCTTTCTTCACACTATTCTTTGACACTTTCACCAAAGCCTTTTCATTCTCCTTTCTTTAAAATGTTTCCAAATGCCCATTTCCCTGCTGATCAGAACTCTTCTCTCTTCACTGTTTACAACTTGCATCTTACTGAGGAACTTTGTTATATTTACCTAAATAGTGTGGTCATCAATGTAGTTTGTTTTGTTCAATTCTCCTATGCACTGTTAATATAGTTACTATACAAGGATTTGTAAAGTAGAACAAAGAGAGCCAACATTTTGAAATAATTGATACCTACAGTTTTGTGTCTCATCACTGGAATGATCTATAATTTGATCAATATTTGTTGTCATCCTCCTCCCTTATCAACCACCATAGAATTATTCTGATTAGGCTAATTATCTCATTATCTCTATTATTCCCCACTGAAAGAATTTTAAATGTGGAATGTTGTCATCATAGACTTTACTTTAGATTTTAGGGATACAGCACGTAAACAGGCCCACCAGCAATCACCCCGTACATTAACACTATCCTACACACGAGACAACCGCAGCTAGTTAACCTACAAATCCGTGCGTCTTTAGAATGTGGGAAACAACTGGAGAAAACCCACGCGGTCACAGTGAGAATGTACAAACTCCGTAGAGACAATACCCATCGTGAGGAACGAACCAGGGTCCCTGGTGCTGTAAGGCAGCAACTCTACTGCTGTGCCACTGTTGAAGCTGTGCCATAATTGAAACAAGCTACAAAGAGGAAATATGTTTCCAACATGCTATGGGGAAGTGTATCCTTGCAACCATATGCTGGGGATATTGATGTTTTAATGATAATAGTGGGTTTAAGAATGTTGCCCAATTTGTATAATTTAAAAAAATCTGCAAAATAGAAAAGAAAAACTGCAAATTCATGTCAAGCATAGACTGATGATCACTCCAATGCCTGTGGTCTAACCAGCATGTTGAACACACTGCCAATTCTGTCCCACCAAAGGTTAAGCAAAATTCGGAATCTGCACTAACTTGAATAATGACAGATGGCATGTTGTCTGTGCTCTCCTGAAGGTCATGACTCAACATGTACACTCTTCAATGAGTGTTGGCACCACTTCAAATCCTGGCCAAGCTGACCTCTGCTTGTATTACCCAGGAAAATTTGTTGTCTTTAGTATGTTAGGCTGGAGTAGAGAAGTATAGTGCGCCTAGCAGCAAAGTAATTCAAATCCAATAAGTTTAGATAAGGTTGAAAAGTAATTCATTGTGTTCCACCAAATCTAGACACATGCAATTTGACTGGGAGACTGGGAGAAATACATGTCATTGCTGTGTTTCTTTTATCGTGAATAGAAATGTGACCTTCATTAATTTTTTGTTGTTGTTTCTTGCTTCCATCCTGTCCCATTCTACAGATTCGCAGGCAATTTCTCATCCATGTTATTCCATGTTAACTATCACTGTTATTTCAATTTAGCACAGCCAGTAAAATTGAACAAGACTCCCAAAAAATAAGATATTTTCTTCAATGTACCATTCACCATTTTGTTGACCATTTAGTCCATATCTCCACAGGTTGTTAAATAGTGTATTTTTCACAACTAATAACAATCATAGGAGATTCCTTGCATATATGTGCAATTATGACTCTAGCCTTGTCTTCACCAAATGCCAGAGGTCAACTTGCAGGAGAATGCATTTTGGCCTTTCACAGCGAACTCTGCTGTCGTTGAAATGTAATAAGTATTTGAAAGATGCACAATAAAGCAGAATTTTTTATGCTAAAGGTGGATTTTAACTGAAATGTCCATGCCTTCAATTCATTTTGGAAATGGTGTGCGTGCAGATTAACACAGATGCTGGAAACCTGATATAGAATCAGAATACACAATAACCTCTCAGTAGATTAGGATTTATTTCTGTTTTTCAAATTTTGAGGCCAGGTTTCCCTCCTTCCCCCCCCCCCCCCCCCCCCCGCTGCCCCCTCACTCCCCAATCCCCCCCAAGCAAAAATATAATTTCCCTGTAGATCATGCTCATCTGATTCCGCTAGACACAAAATGCTGGAGTAATTCAGCGGGACAGGCAGCATCTCTGGAGAGAAGGAATGGGTGACGTTTCGAGTCGAGACCCTTCTTGAGACTGGTTAGGGATAAGGGAAATGAAAGATATAGACAGTTATGTCCCCATCAGCCAACGCAAACAACACATCATCCTCCTAAAATTTCCGCCACCTCCAACGGGATCCTACCACTAGCCACATTTTCCCGTCTCCACCCCTTTCCACCTTCTGCAGAGACCGTTCCCACCGCAACTCCCTGGTTAACTTATCCCTTCCCACCCAAACCACCCCCTCCCCAAGTATCTTCCCCTACAACCACAGAAGATACAACACCTATAGCTATACCTCCTCCCTCGACTGTCCAGGCACCCCCGACAGTCGTTTCAGGTTAGGCAGAGGTTCACTTGCACCTCCTCCAAACTCATCTACTGTATCCGTTGTTCAAGATGTGGACTCTTATACATTGGCGAGACCAAATGCAGACTGGGCGATTGTTTCGCAGAACACCTTTGCTCAGCCCGCCTGAACCAACCTGATCTCCCGGTTGCTGGACACTTTAATTCTCCTTCCCATTCCTACACAGACCTTTCTGTCCTCGGTCTCCTCCATTGTCAGAGTGGGGCTAGATGCAAATTGGAGGAACAGCATCTCATATTTCGCTTGGGCAGCTTACAGCCCAGTAGTATGAATATTGATTTCTCTCACTCCAGGTAACCCTGGCATTCCCTCTCTCTCTCTATCCCTCCCCCACACAAGTAACACCAGCTTCTCATTTTCACCCGACACCTAACAATGGCCTTTTTACTTTATCATTGTTACTTTTTTTGAATATCTTTCATTCATTGTTCTTTATCTCTCTACATCAGCATCGAAAATGCTCGTTTCCCTTATCCCTAACCAGTCTGAAGAAGGGTCTGGACCTGAAACGTCACCCATTCCTTCTCTTCAGAGATGCTGCCTGTTCCGCTGAGTTACTCCAGCTTTCTGTGCCTATCGTATGTTTAAACAAGCATCTGCAGTTCCTTCTCACACATTTCGTCCACAAGACACAAATTACTGTAGATTCTGGTTTACAAACAAAACACAAAGTCAGTGAGTCAGGCAGCATCTCTGGAGGATGTGGATAGGTGACACTTCGGTCTGGGCCCTTCTGAAGAAGCATCCCTACCCAAAACGTCAGCATGTCCTCTAGAGATGCTGACTGACCCGCTGAGTTACTCCAGCACTTTGTGTCTTTTCTTGTCTGATTCCTGTTTTACCATTTTCCCTTGAGCCATCATTCTTTCCATCCTTTGCAAATAATACCTAGAATTTTGAGATCAAAGTAGTCTTAATGTGACCACGAAACCCATTTTGAAGAAAGCTAATGTGTCTGATGATCTTCTTAATTCCCTAGTCACAATTTGTTCAGTTCTCCAAGACGCTATATAATCTGTTCCACGGCGATCCCAACGAGGAGGCGCTCTACCGAGCTATAACCACTGTCACCAGCCTCTTGCTTCGCATGGAGGAAGTGGGGAGAATGTTGAACAGTCCAGGCTCCCCCATCCGTGGTGCATCAGTTGCAAGTCAAGATTGCCAAAGCGGTGATGAGATCCAGTCAGCGGACAAGTGCGAAGACATACCCCAGGAATCTCAGACTGATGTCGGATGGACCTTTGCCTTTGAGCAGATACTGGCAACGCTGTTGAACGAACCAGTTCTGGTTACGTTTTTTGAAAAGCCTTTTGACGTCAAGGTAAAAATAGAACAAGTCAAATCTGTTCAACTGAGGGCAAAAAATCAGCCAAAGGTTTACGAATGAGTCTCTTGTGACTTTATGCCATATTTCTTTCTGTATTGATGGAACTATGCAATGCAAGCTCCGAATCTTTCTGTTGGTGGACAATGGGGAAATGCCTCTATGATTTTTGCACGCCATTTCTCTATTGTCTTGACTCAGGCTTCTCCCCAATAATGAATGCCTCTGCTGAAATAGCATGGAAATTTGCACAGATGAAATTAGCAATTATTCTCATAACGACTGTGATTTCTAGGCTGCAGTTCTGCAATGTAGGAATCCTGATTTCATGTGTTGATAAGTACAAGCATTGAACCACAAAACATTTCTTGGCATTGAACAAATTAGTTTGTGTCCATGACATAGTCTAAGAGCGTGTCAGGCAAACCGTGTACGAAGTGAGATGTTGAATAGTGACAAACAGACTTAAAGTAGTTTGGTCTTTAAAATAACATCACTGGACTTTAAAATAACATCACCTGTAGTAGAATTTCTTGTCCTATGCTTGTTCATCTCAATTTTGTGCTGCACTACTTTCGTTAGTCTGCAGAGGGTGCCCACATGATATTTTTGGTCTTGGTTGGAGAATAAGGTTGAAAGAAATTACTGCCTTTATAGTTTCAACAGTCACCAGACTGAAGGCACATGCCTTTTTCTTAATTGTACACAAGTGTTTGTTTTTTTAGTGACATTAAAAAAGCAAACTGTTTATAGCTCTACAAATTATATTAGAAAAGAGAATCTTTAAAAACAAATAGTCTTGTATTTTTGAAGTATGTTGCACACTTGTAAAATTTTGAAATTTATTAATCTATATTAGCTGAGCTTTAAAAGGTTTCTATGAAATTGTATAAGAATTAGAGCTTTCAGTATATTTAACGAGAACTGAAACTATTGATCTGATAATTTTGATGTTAGGATATTAATTGCAAAAATATAAAATTATGAAGTTTCTATACATCACAGTTGAACTGGCTTGAAATTTAATATTAGTCATGATAATATACTTTGATTTAATTGCTCTTCGGTCAAGATAACGCATTGCTCCTTTTTGAAGTATAAAGGCATATTATATTCCATGTAAAAGTTTAACATTATGAAGATAACAGTTGCTGCTCACACTGCTCTCAAAATTAACCTCAAACACTAAAAAAAATTCTGCCAAACCTTAGCCATTTTAGGATTTAAAAAAATATATATATATAGATTTGAAGGTATAAAACATTTTTGTGCCAATTGTTGAGGTACTTGGTTTATGTTGTATGTATAAATTCTGTTCTCTACTTATGCTGAATCCTTGCTATAAATTCCTTTTGTTTCATATTGTATAAAAGCCTCACTTCACGGATATGTTGAAAAATAAATATTTTGATTTCCAATTCATGTTTTCTACTCTACTTGGTTTCAAATAATTTGACAGACTAAATTTATCATTTTTAGTATGTGTGCAGTATTAACAGAAAGATAGGGGTAGACCATTTGTCCCTTTGAGACTGCTTGGCCATTTGATGGGATCATAGTTGATCCTTCATATTCAGTACTCGGTTTCTGCTTTCTCCCACATCCTATGATTGTCTTAGACATTAAAACAATGAATCCTTGAATATATTTAAGAAATAGGCCAAAGCTATCTTCTGTGGTATAAAATGCATTGCTCTTTGAAGAATGTTCTCTTCATCTCAGTCGTAAAAGGCATATGCCCCATCCTTGGGTTGTGAAAACTGGTTCTGAAATTCCTCACCATTGGCAACATCCAAACTCCATCTTGTCATCGAGTCGTATAGTGTGGAAACATGCCCTTCGGCCCAACTTGCCCAAACCGACCAACATGGCCCATCTACACTAGTCCCACCTGCATGCGTTTGACCCATATCCTTCTAAAACTATCCTATCCATATCTAAATGTTTCTTAAACGTTGTGATATTATACTGTTCCAATGAGTTCCCCTTACACCATTAGTGCTACCATCCAGGAATCAATCTGATGAATCTTTACTTCACTCCCTTCACAGGTAGGCAGCCCTTCCTCGGATAAGGAGACCAAAAATGCAGCAAATACACAAAGTGTGGTCTCAGTTCATAAGATCATAAGTGATAGGAGTAGTATTAGGCCATTTTGGCCCATCACGTCTACTCCGCCATTCAATTATGGCTGATCTATCTCTCCCTCCTTACCCCATTTTCCTGCCTTCTCCCCATAACCTCTGAATCCCTTACTAATCAAGAATCTGTCTATCTCTGCCTTAAATATATCCACTGACTTTACCTCCACGACCTTCTGTGGCAAAGAATTCTACAGATTCACCAACCTCTGATGAAAGAAATTCCTCCTCATCTCCTTCCTAGAATAACGTCTAATGCTGAGGGTATGACCTGTAGTCCTAGACTCTCCCACTAGTGGAAACATGCTCTCCATATCCACTCTATCCAAGCCTTTCACTATTCTGTACGTTTCTCCTCATTCTTCTAAACTCCAGCGAGTATAGGCCCAGTGCCGTCAAACGCTCGTCATATGTTAACCTACTCATTCCTGGGATCATTCTTGTAAACCTCCTCTGGACCCTCTACAGAGCCAGCATATCCTTTCTCAGATATGGTGCCTAAAATTGCTCACAATATTCCAAATGCAGCCTGACCAGCATTACATCCCTGTTTTTGTACACAAGCCCTCTTGAAATAAATGCTAGCATTGCATTTGGTTTCTATACTACCAATTCGACTTGCAGATTAACTTTTTGAGAATCCTGCACCAGCACTCACAAATCCCTTTACACCTCCAATTTCTGGATTCTCTCTGCATTTAGAAAATAATCTATGCCTTTATTCCTACTTCCAAAATGCATGACTCTACACTTTGCTACACTATATTCTATCTGCCACATCTCTGCCCACTCTCCCAACCTATCCAAGTCCTTCTGCAGAGTCCATGCTTTCTCTACACTACCTGCCCCTCCACCTAATTTCATAGCATCCGCAAACTTGGCCACAAAGCCTTCAATCCCCTCGTCCAAATCATTAATAAACAACATGAGCAGCGGCCCCAATACCGAGTCCTGCGCAACTCCACTAGTCACTGGCAGCCAATCAGAAAAACCCTCCCTTTATTGCCACTCTTTGCCTGCTGCCATCCAGCCAACCCGATATCCATGCTAGTACATGCCCTTTGATACCATGAGTTCTCATCTTCCTTCGCAGCATCCCATGTGGCACCTTATCAAAGGCTTCTGAAAATCAAGGTAAAGAACATCTACTGACTCTCCTTTGTCCTGCTATTTACTTCTTCAAAGAAGTCCAGCAAATTTGTCAGGCAAGACCTCCCCTTCACAAAGCCATGCTGACTTCGGCCAATTTTAACGTGAACTTCTTAGTATAATGGACTAGTATAATCCTTTATAATGGACTCTAAAATCTTATCAATGACCGAAGTAAGACTAACCGGCCTATAGTTCCCACTATTCTGCTTTGTTCCTTTCTTGTGCAACGGGGTAATATTGGCTATTTTCCAATCATCTGCAACCACTCTGAAGACTGAAAAAGGTGAATTTATTATGAGGAACGAGGAAATGGCAGATGAGTTGAACAGGTACTTTGGATCCGTCTTCACTAAGGAGGACACAAACAATCTTCCTGATATACTAGTGGCCAGAGGATCTGGGGTGACGGAGGAACTGAAGGAAATCCACATTAGGCAGGAAATGGTGTTGGATAGACTGATGGGACTGAAGGCTGATAAATCCCCAGGGCCTGATGGTCTGCATCCCAGGGTACTTAAGAAGTGGCTCTAGAAATCATGGATGCATTGGTGATAATTTTCCAATGTTCTATATATTCAGGATCAGTTCCTGTGGATTGGAGGGTAGCTAATGTTATCCCACTTTTTAAGAAAGGCGGGAGAGAGAAAACGGAATTATAGACCAGTTAGCCTGACATCGGTGGTGGGGAAGAAGCTGGAGTCAATTATAAAAGATGAAATAGCCGCACATTTGGATAGCAGTAACAGGATCGGTCCGAGTCAGCATGGATTTACGAAGGGCACGGATGGATTGACGAATCTTCTGGAATTTTTTGAGGATGTAACTAGGAAAATGGACAAGGGAGAGCCAGTGGATGTAGTGTACCTGGACTTTCAGAAAGCATTTGATAAGGTCCCACATGGGAGATTAGTGGGCAAAATTAGGGCACATGGTATTGGGGGTAGAGTGCTGACATGATTAGAAAATTGGTTGGCAGACAGGAAACAAAGAGTAGGGATTAACTGGTCCCTTTCAGAATGGCAGGCAGTGACTAGTGGGGTACTGCAAGGTTCGGTGCTGGGACCGCAGCTATTTACAATACACATCAATGATTTAGATGAAGGGATTCAAAGTAACATTAGCAAATTTGCAGATGACACAAAGCTGGGTGGCAGTGTGAACTGTGAAGAGGATGCTATGAGAATGCAGGGTGACTTGGACAGGTTGGGTGAGTGGGCAGATGCATGGCAGATGCAGTTTAATGTGGATAAATGTGAGGTTATCCACTTTGGTAGCAAAAACAGCAAAGCAGATTACTATCTAAATGGTGTCAAGTTGGGAAAAGGGCAAGTACAACAGGATCTGGGGGTCCTTGTTCATCAGTCAATGAAAGTAAGCATGCAGGTACAGCAGGCAGTGAAGAAAGCGAATGGCATGTTGGCCTTTATAACAAGAGGAGTTGAATATAGGAGCAAAGAGGTCCTTCTGCAGCTGTATAGGGCAATAGTGAGACCACACCTGGAGTATTGTGTGCAGTTTTGGTCCCCTAATTTGAGGAAGGACATTCTTGCTATTGAGGGAGTGCAGCGTAGGTTTACAAAGTTAATTCCCGGGATGGCGGGATTGTCATATGCTGAGAGAATGGAGCAGCTGGGGTTGTACACTCTGGAGTTTAGAAGGATGAGAGAGGATCTCATTGAAACATATAAGATTGTTAAGGGTTTGGACACGCTAGAGGTAGGAAACATATTCCCGATGTTTGGGGAGTCCAGAACCAGGGGCCACAGTTTAAGAATAAGGGGTAAGCCATTTAGAACGGAGACGATGAAACACTTTTTCTCACAGAGAGTTGTGAGTCTGTGGAATTCTCTGCCTCAGAGGTGGAGGTCGGTTCTCTGGATACTTTCAAGAGAGAGCTAGATAGGGCTCTTAAAGATAGCGGAGTCAGGGGATATGGGGAGAAGGCAGGAACGGAGTACTGATTGGGGATGATCAGCCATGGTCACATTGAATGGCGGTGCTGGCTCGAAGGGCCGAATGGCCTACTCCTGCACTTATTGTCTATTGTCTATTGTCACTCCTGACTCTAGTGATTCTTTAAATATCACTATCAATGCCTCCACAATCTCTAAAGCCATCTCTTTCCGAACCCTAGGGTGCAGTCCACCCGGTCCAGGTGACCTATCCACCTTCAGCCCTTTCAGCTTCCCAAGCACCTTCTCCCTAGTAAAGCCACTCCACTAACTTCCACCCACCGACTTTCTTGAATTTCAGGCACATTGCTGGTGTCTTCCACTGTGAAGACTGATGCAAAAAAGTTATTCACTCCTTTGCCATTTCTTTATTCCCCATTATCACTTCTCCTGCATCATTTTCCAGCGGTCCAACGTCGACACATGCCTCTTTCTTACTCTTTATATAACTGAAGGCACTCTTGCTATCCTCTTTTATATTATTAGCTAGCTTATCTTTGTATTTCATTTTTTCCCCCCATGTTGCCTTTTAGTTACCTCCTGTTGTTCCTGAAAAGCTTCGCAATCCTCTTGCTTCCCACTAATCTTTGCAATGTTATATGCCTTCTCTTTTAGTTTTATACTGTCCTTGACTTTTCATGTCAGCCACGATCGCCTCTTTCTTCCCCTGGAATCTTTCTTCCTCTTTGGAATGAAGAGATGATGCATCTTCTGAATAATTCCCAGAAATTCTTGCCATTGCTGTTCCACCGTCATCCCTGCTAGGGTCCCTTACCAGTAGGGTAGGCTCCACTACACGCTGCTCTAAGAATTCATCTCAGAGACACCCTACAAATTCCCTCTCTTGGGGTCCAGTACCAACCGGATTTTCCCAGTCTGCCTGCATATTGAAATCTCCCATGACCACCATAGCATTGCCTTTCTAACATGACAATTGTATCTCCTGATGTAACTTGTATCTTATATCCTGGCTACTGTATTGGCACCTGTAAATAACTGCCTTTAGGGTCTTTTTGCCTTTACTATTGGAAACTTGGAAAATATTGACAGGATCAGACAAATCAATGTGGATTTTTACAAAATGGAAATCATGCTTGACAACTTTACTACAATAGTAAAATGTAATCAATTCATGATTGCTCCTATAACAATTTTCCAAGCAGTAAGACATTCCTGCTCCTATGTTCAAATATACTCTCTATGAAGAGCAGCATACCATTTGCAGCTTAGGGCAGCACAGCGGTGCAGTGGTAGAGCAATTGCTTCACCGTGCCAGAGACCCAGGTTCGATCCCGACTATGGGTGCTGTCTGTGCGGAGTTTGTACGTTCTCCCTATGACCGCGTGGTGATTTGTAGGTTAATTGGCTTCTGTAAACTTTCCCTAGTGTGTAGGATGCAAAAGTGGGATAATATAGAACTAGTGTTCAGGTGACTGAAGATCAGCGTGGACTCGGTGGGCCGAAGGGGCTATTTCTACGCTATAACTCTAAAACTAAAAAAGGGTTGCACGGTGGCTCAATAGAGTTGCTTCCTTATGGCGCTATGTTCTATCCTGACTACGGGTGCAGTCTGTACGGGCTTTGTTCGTTCTCCCCATGACCGAGTGGGTTTTCTCCGGGTGCTCCGGTTTCCTCCCACGTACACGTCTCCAAAGTCATACAGGTTTGTAGGTTTGATCAGTCTGAAGAAGGGACTCAACCCAAAACATCACCCATTCCTTCTCTCCAGAGATGCTGCCTGTCCCACTGAGTTATTCCAGCATTTTGTGTCTACTTTAGGTTTGTAGGTTGATTGGCTTTGGTAAAAATTGTAAATTGTCCCTCGTGTGTAGGATAGTGCTAGTGATCGCTGGTCGGCGCTGACTCGGTGGCCAAAGGGCCTGTTTCTGTGCTGTATCTAAACTAAGATGCCTGTGCCCCCTGCATGTTTCCTTCCATTGACTGATGCATGGGGACATACAGGATGTTGCACCTCCCCTTTTCTTATTCTGACATCATTGAGATAATTTGACTTCCTGCTTTTGCTACTAAAGTAGACACCCTCGCATTTCTCAACATTATACTGCATCTGCCATGCATTGAGCTATTCCCTCAACATGTCCGAAGTAACAGGAGCTTCTCTACACCCTCCTTGGAGCTTACCCTCCTGTATGTTTATTTTAGTTTAGCTTAGAGATAGAGCGTGGAAACAAGCCCACTGAGTCCACACCGACCAGTGATCCCCTCACACTAACGCTTGTGTTTTCTGTTTGAGTTTGACATTTCAACTCCCATACCCATACTGACCTTTCTGTCCTGGGCCTCCTCCACTGTCAGAGTGAGACCACACTCAAATTGGAGGAACACCACCTCATATTTTGCTTGGGCAACTTACAACCCAATGGTATGAATATAGATTTTTATGATTCCAAGTAGCCTTTGCATTCCCCCTCTCTCTGTCCCTCCCCTCCTTAGTCATCCTGCTGGTTTCACTGTATCCCTTCATTATCACCTCTTCCATAGTCAACAATGGTCCATTGTGGGCTCCACCTTTCTTGAGTTATCAGTGCTGGCTCTAATTTGTTCTGTACCTTTTAATTTCTCTAGTTTCCCTAACCCCTGACTCTCAGGCTGAAGAAGGGTCTCGACCCGAAACGTCACCTATTCCTTTTCTCCATTGATGCTGCCTGACCCGCTAAGTTACTCCAGACATCCGTGTCTATCTTTGGTGTTGGAGTTTGACTTGATTGTATTAGGATTGTATAGCATGATCTGATCTGATTGATAGCATCCAAAACAAAGCTTTTCACTGTACCTCAATACACGTGACAATAATAAACCTAAACTTAAGGGTGGAGAAGCAACATGGAGGAATACCAAGCTGGTAAGTCTGTTAATATGACTATGTGTATCTAATGCACATCCATTGTACTTGGTGACTATGCAAGAAGTGTAGCGACCTCTCGTTCCCTGTTTTAATTGGTGTTACACTGTTAGTCATCGGTTTCTCTCTCCCAGACCAGAATTAATTTAATCGGCAAAGTTGAAAGTATTCTGGTAGAAATTGCAAAACAGTGTCCTTCGTGATTAGACACAAAATGCTGGAGTAACTCCGCGGGTCAGGCAGCATCTCTGGAGGAAAGGAATAGGTGACATTTCGTGTCGAGACCCTTCTTCAGACTGGGAGTCGGGGGAGAGCGAAACCCGAGGTATGGGAAGGTACAGAACAGATCAGAGCCGGCACCGATGACCAAAGAGCCCACAATGGTCCATTGTTGGCTGTGGAGCAGGTGATAACGAGGGGATACAAACAATCAAACTAGTAGGGTGGGGAGGGACGGTGAGAGAGGGAATTATCATGTTTCATTGCTGAGAGAATGTATCGAGAAGAAGCCAAACTGAACCCGGTCATCAATGGCACTTGGTGGATGAAGCACTGGTTTCAATATGTATCAATTACTGCAATAACAGTCATTTTGTGCTTGTACCAATTGAGATGGTGAAATGTTACATAGCATGTAATTGTCTTCATGTAAAGAGGGTGTTTAAATAATTCAGTGTGTTCTTTCTAAATAACTTCATCCTAAGAGCCCAAAACCTTCCAGTACTTGCAAGGCCACCTGGTTCAATGATTGCAACTCTGATTATCCTTTTTTGAATGTGGATTCAGACAGATTTAAAGAACCCTGAGATTTCTACTCCAAATGCTGAAGTACCTGTACTGCCTCTCAGTGTCCCTGCTGCAGGGCATGATTACATTGCTGCCTAGCTTTCATCAAATCATTGCATCCTTTCCAATACAATAAATGTATTACTGATTTAGTCACTGTGGCTTCTTATAAATCTGGGTAATAATAACCATAATGCCATAAGACATAGGAGCAGGATTAGACCATTCAACCCATTGAGTCTGCTCCGATTAGTTTACTGGATTAGTTTAGCTTGACATCATGTTCAGCAAATTGTGGGCCAAATGGCCTGCTCCTGTGCTGTGCCTTTCCAAGTATAAACATATTTATAATTTATAACATTTGTACCTGTCTACATATAAACGGGTCTGAAGAAGGGTCTCAACGCAAAACTTAGCTCATCCATGTACCCCAGAGATGCTGCCTGACCCACTGAGTTACTCCAGCACAGTGTCATTTTTTTTAAAGCTCAGTTGGTCAGGCAGCATCTGTGGTGGGAAAGGACAGACAATGTTTTCAGATGGGGCCCTTCAGATCTCCCCTCCCCCGTCCCAATGCGCTACCAATTCTTTCATCACCTCCTAAAATCACCCTGACCCAGTCACCCTCTTCCTTTCCCCTCCTTTGTACTCTCGCACTGTAAGGCAGCAACTTCATTTCCAATCCATTAGCTCAAGGTAGAGTACGTGAATTACTTTATTTTAAATTTATTATTGCAAATTTCCCCCAAAATATCATTAATCTCAATTCCCATCCCCGAGTTCCCTATTTCCCTTGTACCTTCTTTCCCCTCTGCTATTCCTTTCCACCCATATCTCTCCCCATGGCGTCACATTTCACTCTTCTCCTTTGATCTCCTTTTTACCTCTTGCCTTTTACCTCCACCCTTCCCCCTAATGAACCCTCCCCACCTCCCCCCCCCCTCACTTGCACCCACCTATCACTTGTCAGATTTTGTCCCACCCTCTCTTTTCCAGCTTTCTCCCCAGTCAGAAGAGGGGTCCCAACCCGAAACATCATCTGTCCATTCCCTCCACAGATGCAGGCTAACCTGCTGAGTTCCTCCAGCACTTTTCGTCTTGAATCAGGAAAGGACCCTGTGCAATGCTGAAATGGAAAGAGAGGAGAAAATGTGTCTGCTAGTGAAGTCTCTTTAGAAGTAATTTTTTATGTTTCTGTGTAGAACAATACTGTTGAAATTAGGAAGAAAAATCCAACGGAATTTGTGCAAAGATCCTTTATTCACAAAGACATAAATTGTGCAACCCCTTTCTGTAAGACACTTTGCTGTAACAAATTTTCATTGAATAAGAACATTCATAAATTCAAAATGACCAGTCACATCATATAAAATAAAGCTAATTTGCTATTATACGGATTTTTTGTACAGAATTCAATACAATATGTACAACAATTAACACTTCACGCTTTGCCAGGTATACATATCCAAACAAACAATGACTCCAAAAGTGCATGTTCTTCGTCCAAAGGTTAACACACCTAACAGATCATCTAAGACCAAAATGCAACTCTTTGAAAAGGTTATACAAAATACAATGACAGAATTGTAATACTGACTATTTTGACACTAGAGCTTATGTGAAATAAACCGTGATAAACTGGTTTATGTTGGAATTCAGTGTCTTTTCAAAACTTCATCCCTGTACTCTGCTGGGTATACATTTTAAAACACAATACAGATTGATTGTTGCATGATAAGTTGATGTTAATAAATGTGAACATTTATATTTGATTAAAGAGTTCTGATGGCCCTACTTTAATGAGATTTTTAGGGTAATTTGCAATAGTTTAAAATAAATTAATTCATGCCTTACGGCGCCAGAGACCCGGGTTCAATCCTGACTGCAGGTGTCGTCTGTATGGAGTTTTTACGTTCTCCCTGTGACCGCATGAGTTTTCTGTGGGTGCTCCGTTTCCTCCCACACTCCAAAGACATACAGGTTTGTGCTTTGGTAAAATTGTCCCTAGTGTGGAGGATAGTGCTAGTGTACGGGGTGATCGCTGGTCGGCACGGACTCGTTGGGCTGAACGGCCTGTTGATGCACTGTATCTAAAGTCTAAAGCTGTGGGTACAATTGGGGCTTTGAGATTAAGGATCTGCCATCATATTGAACGGTTGAGACTCTCAAGGGTCTGGTTTCTTGCTCTGACTTGTTTGTGCTCTTTGAACCACCATGACAGGGAAGAACATCAACCACTATACATGATCTTCACAAAAGCCTTTGAATCTGCCACTAGGGAATGATTGTGGAGCATCCTTGTGAAATATGAAACGCCACAGAATTCATCTCAATGTTACATTTCCCACAGGATGGGATGTGAATATGAACATGTTTGGGAGCAATGTTGTAATTTCGTTTAATTTAGAGATTCTGCATGAAAACGAACCCTTCGGCTCGCCTACTTACTAGGGGCAATTTACAGAGGGCCAATTAACCTACAAACCCGCACATCTTTAGAATGTGGGCGGAAACAGCAACACCCAGAGGAAAGCCCCGCGGTCACAGGGAGAACGTGCAAACTCCGCACAGACACCACTCAAGATCAGGATTGATCCTAGGTCTCTGGCTCTGTAAGGCACAGGGGTGAGGAAGTGGGGGGACATCTTTCTCCCTCCTGCCTCCATCAGTCTGAAGAAGGGCCCCGACTCAAAACGGCATCTATCTATTCCCACCATAGATACTGCCTGATCTGCTGAGTTACTCCAGCACATTGTGCATTGTGCTCAAGATTCCCGAATCTGCAGTTCATTTAATTTAGAAATACAGCATGGAAACAGGCCCGAAACAGGCCCGAACTCAGAAGGCAAGAGAAAGTCAGCACTGTGCAATTAATGCCCTTACTGAAAATAATCAGATGACATTCCCAATGCATGGTCACAAAATTGAGAATGAATGTCAATTGTACTGCAGCAATCTAAATAATACTTGACATACATTCACATGCATTCGGATTTGTCCTCGCAGTTAAATTCAACTCTCAGGCTACTGAGTCAAACCTCAATTTCCCTATTAAGATTTGAATGAACTCATAATTTTTTTGTGTGTACATTTTTATATATATAATATATATATATATATATATATATATATATATATATATTTCTTCCAAGTTTGAAAGCGATTGAGGCATTTTAATATATCATTTGGATTGACAGTTCCTGAGAAGATAAAACAGCTGTGAAACCAGGGAGTATTTGACTCTTGTTCAATCATCACTAGACCTGAATTTAAAAATTAATAATGCATCAACTAGTATTACACACAGTGTACAGATTGCCAGTAGAGAGGTTTAATGCATTACATTTTTTAGTGGATTCCACAGTGAAATATTTGGTTCAGAAACAGGAGAAGAAATATATTTTCATTTAATGGCAGTCAGATTTAAATACTTTTAAAATATAAAATAGGAAAGATATTTAGAATATAGATAATGTAATATTTACAGTACATTTGCCTTGCAATTCTAGCTATACATGAATGAGTGAAGTAAAAGCAGACTATTTCACAGAATCACATCTGACTTCCTGCCAAGGGCAACTATAAATGTTGACTAAAAGCACACTATGTAACATGGCATCTGACAAAATCAACTGCACAGTTAACACAGCTTTTAACAAGGTCACTTTTGCCGTTGTTTTACCAGTAATGTTCTTTTACTGATTGTTTTACGTTGTGCCAGTTTAATCCCAATTGTCATTTTCGTGACTTTTGTTTAAAGAGAAGCACATCCTCCGATCGCTAATAAATTTGATCACAACCTGCACTTACAAATTGGGTCCATGTAGGTGGCAGTGTTGCAGAACGTGTTAGGTTTTCTAACTGTTGGGTTCTGGTGGGATTTGTACTCCAGGCTTCTGCTGTGAAGATGACAACTGAGCATTAAATCCACTGCATAATCCCAACGTATCCCTCAAGAGAAGGAACCCAACTGCCCCAGCCTGGTCACCCATCTCGGCTTCTGTTTTCCATGAGCTTGCAGTCCTTCCATGACGGTCTCCAAGCGATGGATCGGCTGCCCCAATGGAACAGGGTAAAGATTAGCCACTTGTTGAATGACCGAACGCCTCCCCCAGGCATTACTCGCCACGCTCTGCCCAAAAAGCGCTTGTTCATAATCCACCACTGACACATTGGTGGTTACCGCGGCAGCTGGATGTTGGACATGTCTGAGAGTGTACCCGCGCTGCTCTGCACGCCACGGGAGTGGTTTTGTGAGAGGTATTCCATATGTTGGGCTGAAGGCAGGAAAAGTGGCTGCGATTGGCTGCCTTGCATTATTCCACTGGGCAGCACCTGCTAAAGAAGCAAAAGCATCTGGTTACATCTCAGTTCACTTCATCATATATCACTTCATTTCACTTTTTTGATGACATTGCTAATCTTCCCCGCTTTCCATCTTATTCAGCACTCTCTCCATCTCCAACATAATCTCCAACCAGTTGCCAGCATCCACGTTATTCTGCCCACGTCACGCCTGACTGGGCGTCCTCTTGGCTGAATTTGTACGTTCATCTTATTTCCCCTCATAAGTTCATAACTTGTAGGAGCAGAATTAGGCCATTCGGCCCTTCAAGTCTATTCCACCATTCAATCATAACTGATCTACCTCTCCCTCTCAACCCCATTCTCCTGCCTTCTCCCCATAACCCCTGACACCCGTACTAATCAAGAATCTATCAATCTCCACCTTAAAAAATATCCATTGACTTGGACTCCACAGCCTTCTGTGGCAATGAATTCCACAGATTCACCACCCCCTGACTAAATTCCTGTGGTTTCCTTCCACATCTCAAAGATTTGTGGATTAGTAGGTTAATTGTGCAGACCTGGCTTGCCACTGGGAGACAATAAGACTTGGATGAGCGTTTTGTAACTTTGTCAGCACCAGAAACGTGGCGACTCTTGTGCACTGCCTAGGTGAGGTCTGCTGCATGATTTTACCGAGTTGTAGGCAAAAACCAAGAATGTCGCTATCTAGATACATGTTACAATAAAGTATAATTGAATTACTGAATCATTGAAGATTAGTCCCTGTTTTGTTCCTCAATTCCATGCCAAAACTCTAGGTGACGGCACGGTGGCACAGCTCGTGGAGCTGCTATCTCATAACTACAGCAACTCGGATTCAATCCTAACTTGGTGTGCTCTTAGTTTAATTTGTTCATTCCACTTCTTTCCCCTGATGTTTCCTCCCACATCTCAAAGATTTGTGGCTTAGGAGGTTAATTGTGCAGTGTACATTACACCTCGTGTGGAGGTGAATTGTAGAATCAGGGGGGCTTGGGTGAGGGAGGGAGAGATGTGGGGAGTGAAAAAAAGTATTAATTCATAATTAGTGTAAATTGGTCTTTGAATGAAGGAAAGTTACAGCATGGAAACAGGCGCTTCAGCCCACCGAGTCCACGCCGACCGTCAATCATCCGGTCACACTAGTTCCATGTTCTCATCCACTCCCCACACACCAAGGGCAATCTACAGAGGACAATTAACCTACACACCCGTACATCTTTTGTATGTGGAAGGAAACAGGAGCACCCAGAGGAAACCCACGCAGTAACAGGGAGAAGGTGAAAACTCAACACAAGTCAGCACCGGAGGTCAGGATCGAGTGCAGAATATAGTTCACAGCCTTGTCGCCCATCAGTACGATAGGAAGCATTGGAAAGACTCAGCAGGTATGGAAGAAATGAAGGTAGTGTTTCAGGTCAGCAACAAATTCTGATGACCCTTGCAGTTCCGATGAAAGATTGTTGACATGAAATGTTAACACTGCTTCTCTCTGCATACCTGTGGCTTCTTTCCAGTGTTTCCTGACACTATTTATTGTTTTGTCTCTTGATCTGAGACCCAACTCTAAATGGACGTTGCTACCATAGTCTGCAACGTGGTGTTAGTCAGAGCCTCTGGGACTCACCTTACCTGTAGGTAGTGATGTTGCTGTTGGAGGGGCATAGGATGGTGGGCAAGCTGCTGTGAGATGGAGGTCGGCTGGTGCTGAGTGAATCCTTGGTACTGGAGAGCCATGGATCCAGTAGACGGCAAGATGACGGTGCTGCAGCTGATCGGCTGCATAGCCAGCGCTGTAAGCATCTGCTGTTCTTGGAGATATCTGAAAAACCAAGAGAGCAAAGAATATTAGTCGTGCTTCCCTTGAAAGCATCCAAAAGCAAGAAATTACAGATGCAAGGCAGTGTGAAATAGGAACAAACAGCTGGGCATTCAGTGCCCATGGAGACAAAAATAACCCCAGCCTTCAGCATTTCAGTTGCATCAAAACTGGACGGTTCTTACAGACAGTCAAAGTCAACAACCCTGTGTCCAAACATCTACCCACCAAAAATAACACCCTCACCTGTATCTACCCATCACTTAGATAGACACAAAGTGCTGGAGTAACTCAGCGGGTCAGGCAGCAACTCCGAATAAAAGGAATGGGTGACGTTTCGGGTCCAGACCCTTCTTCAGACTGGTAGGGATAAGGGAAACAAGCGTTTTCGATGGTGATGTGATATTTCGGATGATGCATTCCTACCCAAAACGTCGCCTATTCCTTTTCTTCAGAGATGCTGCTTGACCTGTTGAATTACACCAACATTGTGTGCCCAACCCGTTTTGAGCTGAATGAGGCGGAGCCTGCACCTGCAGCCGCACCCAGCACTGACGACCTGGCACTCACTGTGAGTACGGAGGATGTCAGAAGAGCACTCCGCAGGGTCAACCCCAGGAAGGCTGCTGGCCCAGATGGCATCCCAGGGAGAGTATTGCGGGACTGTGCAGACCAGTTAGCGGAGGTTCTTAGCGACATCTTTAACCTCTCTCTGTCAACGTGCACTGTCCCTAAATGCTTCAAGACTGCTACTATCGTGCCTGTACCCAAAAAACCATCCATTACCAGCTTGAATGACTACAGACCTGTTGCTCTCACTTCAACTGTGATGAAGTGTTTTGAACGGCTGGTCCTGGCCCACATTAAGTCCTCACTCCCATCCACCCTGGATCAGCATCAGTTTGCATATAGAGCAAATAGGTCAATGGAAGATGCCATCAACATAGCTCTACATTCCGCACTGACACATCTGGAACGCCCTGGCTCATATGTGAGGATGTTATTTGTAGACTTTAGTTCTGCATTTAATACCATCATCCCCAGCAGAATGGTGGACAAACTGTCTGATCTGGGTGTTAATGCAAACACATGCAGATGGATTGAGGACTTCTTAACAGACCGCCCACAGACTGTCAGGATGGGGTCCAATTACTCCCCAGTCCTGACGCTCAGCACAGGAGCGCCACAAGGTTGTGTGCTGAGTCCCATCTTGTATACAATATACACTTATGACTGCACACCAACACACAGTACAAACAGGATCATCAAGTTTGCGGACGGCACGACTGTGGTGGGACTGATAAACAACAGCGACGAGTCTGCCTACAGAGATGGTCCAAAAACTGACTGTCTGGTGTACCAAAAACAACCTGGTACTCAACCCATCAAAGACAAAAGAACTGGTCGTTGACTTCAGGAGGAAGAGGAGAGAGGAACCTGCTCCTCTATACATCAAAGGAGACATAGTGGAGACACTGGCTTTAAATTCCTGGGAATAAACATCTCCCAGGACCTCAAATGGCAAATGAACACCGTCACTCTCGTGAAGAAGTCACAGCAGCGGCTGTATTTCCTGAGGTCTCTGCGGAGAGCAAACGTCTCACAGCCGCTGCTGCTGTCCTTCTACCGATGCGCCGTGGAAAGTATCCTCTCCTATGGCATCCTGGTGTGGTTTGCTAGCTGCACTGTGGCTGAGAGGAGGGCGCTGCAGAGAGTTATAAAAACTGCACAGAGCATCACAAACGCTCAACTGCCCTCCTTGGATGATATATATAGGGGCCGATGCTTGCGCCGGGCCATAAACATCAAGCAGGACACATCCCACCCTGCCAACCACCTTTTCACTCTGCTACCCTCTGGGAGGCGATTCGGGTCTCTGAAGGCTCGCACCGGTAGACTAAAAAATAGTTTCTACCCATGTGCGATAAAATAACTTAATTCCAACAGAGAACACTGGGGAAGCAAAATGTAATTCCAAGAAATGCAACATTCTTTTAAAATCCTTTTTAAATACTTATTTATTATTGTTACTAATAAGTGTACATATATGTCAATGGTTGTCGTGTTTGTATTTTTTAACCGGAGGAGATGCAATGGAGTTTCGTTGCACAGTATTGTGCAATGACAATAAACGTATTCTATTCTATTCTATTCTATTCTAAATCAGCATCTACAGTTCCTTCCTACATATTTTGCCTACTTATTACTTGTCAGACTTTGTTTTTCCCACATCTCTCTTCCAGCTTTCTCCCCCACCTCAATCAATCTGAAGAAATGTCCCGACCCACAATATCACCTATCCATGTTCTCCAGAGATGCTGCCTTACTCCAGCATTTTGCATCTTTTTATTTTAACCAGTAATTTCATCTCTGTTTCTGTCTCTCCAGAGATGCTGCCTAACATGATGTCTATTCCAAACGTTATCTTTCATTTGGTTTTATAACAGCTGAGGTGTTCAGCACTTCAATGTTCCAACATCATTCATCTGCAGTTCTGGCTCTTTTTTTCTCTCTTAATTTGTATAGCCTGATTTACTACCAGTATCTCACAACACTATTAATAGTAAGACAAATCATAGACAAAGAAGCATAAACTGCTTTTAACTGCCACATTAATTTACTTGGTCCCTCTCCACCAGAAATATTCCCTTTGCTCCCCCCCCCCCCCCCCCTCCATTCTTCAGTCTGAAGAAGCATCCTGAGCCAAAAGGTCACCTATCCACGTTCTCAAGGGAGTCTGAAAAAGAGTCCCAACCCGAAACGTCGCCTATATATGTTCTCCAAGGATGCTGCCTGACCGGCTGAGGTACTCCAACATTTTGTGTCTTTGTTTGGTAAACCAGCACCTGCAGTTCCTATGTAGAAAGGAACCGCAGATGCTGGTTTACACAGAGAACGCTGCCTGACCTGCTGAGCTACTCCAGCACTTTGTGTATACCGGCAATTCCTTGTTTCTTCACTTCTCTGTGGTAGATCGGACACTGAGCTCCACATTTGATAATCACTACTGTCTGTGAAAGTTATAGAGGTAGTAACTTTATGAGGACACGTTAAGCATTTGTACGACTACATAATTCTCAGCGATCCCAAGCCTCCTCTTTGTACAGCTGTGCTTCTGAGTTTGCTTTGGTTGAATCCTAGCTACAGTACGTACTTGGCCTGTTGCTTTGTCGTGCTGTTCTGGGAGGGCTGTTCATTTCCACCTCTTTTTGGCATTATGGAATGGACGGGCTGATTTAAAGAAAATCTGCAAAGAGCCAAGTGAGAAATATAGTTGAGCTCCTTTTCCTTCACTCATGGAGACTAGGCTGAGGCCAGCCCTGTTCAAGTTGCCGGCTTAGTTTGATAACGTGCAACTGGAGGTGAAGTCAAGGAAACTAATTTGCGTCAGCATTTAATTTGGGTAATGAGCGGCACTGGGCCAGTCTAAGCTCATGGAAGTACAGGTAGTTTGAGTTTGCGTTGAATGTATTGTCACCTGCACCGAGATACAGTGTAAAGCTTTTGTTGCGCGCTAACCAGTCAGCAGAAAGACAATACATGATTACAATCGAGACATCCACAGTGTACACATGAACAATGTGAATAATGTTTAGTGTAGTTGTATTCCTAACAATCCCTCTGCTATAGAAAATCACATTATAAAACCAGTAGTGTCAATTGGGAAAAGAGGGTTATGGGCTAGAGAGTTTCTTGCTCGCATTGGGTTATTTTTCCTGGCAGGATTTTCAAACATAAATGTCTTTTTATAATAACTACGTTTCTTTTTGTTACTGTGTAGGAAGGAACTGCAGATGCTGGTTTACACTGAAGATAAATACAAAGTGCTGGAGTAACTTAGCGGGTCAGGCAGCCATCAATGGTCCATTGTGGGCTTCACCTTTCCTGAGTCATCGGTGCCGGCTCTGATTTGTTCTGTACCTTTTCATTCCTCTACTTTCCCTCGCCCCTGACTCTCAGTCTAAAAAAGAGCCTCGACCCGAAACATCACCTATTCCTTTTCTCCAGAGATGCCGCTTGACCCGCTGAGTTACTCCAGCATTTTGTGTCTATCAAGGTTGTACCCAAAGCCTTCTTAAAGAACTACAATGTTCCAACTGACTCCTGGGAACCTCCGACCCATGACTGATGAAAGCAGGGGAAGGGGCATTTGGGAAAGTGTTGAGAACTTTGAAGCCTTGCATTGGGAGTGTAAACATGTGGAGACGGTGGAATGAGTCACAACCTCACAAACTACCCCCACCCCTCCTCCCTCCAGCCTCACCCTATTGACTACCGCCTGGCCCACCTAGTCCTCATTAGTCACCTCAAAACATACAAAGCCAGAACAAAAGGCAAGTCATCCTTAATCTCGAGGGACTGCCCGTAAAGCAGATGCAGAAAAGCTGAAATAAAAGCAGAAAATGCTAGAAAACTCTGCAGATCAGGCAGCAAAACAGAGTTAATGTTTCAGGTTGAGGTTGCTCTCCAGGTTATTGGTAACTTGCCCTTAATTTGTCAGCCGAATTATCTAAGTTATAAATATCAGTTTGACACTGGGCCGAAGGGCTTGTTTCTATGCTGGATGATTCTATAACTTGAGTTGTACCTTAGTTGTCGGTCATGTCCATAATCAGCACATGAGTGGCTTCGGCTGGTGTCTGAAGGCAGTGAAACTGGGAAGGTCCCTTTCGGAGTCTGGGTAAACATCATGGGATTGCTGAAGATCGGTGCGACCAGGTTGGTTGGTGATTGAATTTGTACGCTGGCTCGCTGATGTTGCCCGTCTTTCACGAACTGCTGCTTTACCTGCAGAAAGTAAACACACCGTCAACCCTCAGACAATACGTACGATAAAATACAATAAAGGGCGGCATGGTGGCGCAGCAGTAGAGTTACTGCCTTACAGTGCCAGAGACCTGGGTGTGATCCTGACAATGGGTGCTGTCTGTACGGAGTTTGTATGTTCCTGTTCTCCTTGGGTTTTCCCTGGCACGGTAAGGCAGTGGCCCTCCCATTGTGCCACCGTGCTGCACAATTAGTAAAAGCTTACCGATATAGAATAACTCATCTGAAACCTGTCCAGAATGCGGGAACTCCTCTCGACCATGAAGGCGACTCCCCGGCAACCACCCGCGAACATGTGGCGACTGCATAGTCTCCTGCAGTCGCCTAAAAAGTCGAGTAAGTGGGACAGGTCCATTACTTTGTGTGTTGCATGCCTCAAGTGTCACTTTAAAATCCAAATGCACCACATTTCCAAGTCCCTTTCTATCCACTCATTGAGTTACATCTACAAAGAAATATGCCCCGAAATAGAGGCAGATGACTGAACTTTAGTGCCTTCCCCCACAGTGGGAAACGTTGATTCCGCTGTGTGGGGATGTTCATGTTAAATTCTATCGTGTGTTGTGTTTTTATTTGTATGGCAACCCAAATCACGCTGTACCAATTGGTACAGTGACAATAAATGTAAACTTGAACTTGATAATGCATTGGTAGATAAAAATGCTGGAGAAACTCAGCGGGTGCGGCAGCATCTATGGAGCGAAGGAAATAGGTAACGTTTCGAGCCAAAACCCTTCTTCAGACTGATGTGAGGGTGGGGGAAAGAAGAAAAGAAGAGGAGGAGCCAGAGGGCTGAGGGAGAGCTGAGAAGGGGAGGAGATAGTAAGGGCTACCGGAAATAGGAGAAGTCAATGTTCATGCCGCTGGGGTACAAACTGCCCAAGCAAAATATGAGGTGCTGCTCCTCCAATTTCCGGTGGTCCTCACTCTGGCCATGGAGGAGGCCCAGGACAGAAAGGTCGGATTCGGAATGGGAGGGGGGGTTGAAGTGCTGAGCCACCGGGAGATCAGGTTGGTTATTGCGGACCGAGCGTTGATAATGCATTTGTTAGATGGGACTTTTAAAAAAAAAACTATTATGTTTCTGCCTAATCATGTTATGCATTGATGCATTTGAAATGCAACTTTCTCTATATATGTCCCTATGTCAACTACTACTAAAATAAGACAATGCATTCTTCAGTAGATTGGGGTGATGGACATCAAGTTAAATAAATCAAGTTCAAAAAAGTAGTGTTAAATTAAGTAATCAGGCTGGAAAGAGTGCAGAGCACAGAGTAGGCTGGGACTCTATTCCTTGCAGCGCAGAAGGACAAGGGGTGATCTTATAGAGCTGTATAAGATCATGAGAGGAATAGATCGGGTAGATGCACAGTCTTTTGACCAGAGTAGGTGAATCAAGGACCAAAGTACATAGGTTTAAAGTGAAGGGGAAAAGATTTGATAGGAAATTTGAAGGGTAACCTTTTAACACAAAGGGTGGTGGGTGTATGGTACAAGCTGCCAGTAGTTGAGGCAGGGACTATCCCAAAATTTAAGAAACAGTTGGACAGGTACTTGGATAGGACAGGTTTGGAGGGATATAGACAAACGCGGTTCCTATTAAATCTTTCTCCTTTGTGCACTTGTATCTGAAATGTCCTGGGTTTTATTAAGAGTTAAAATAGAACTTGCTGGAAACACTAAGTTAGGCAGCGTCAATGGAGTGAGAAACAGAGGTCTAATTGAAGATGCTTTGTCAGAACTTGGAAAGAGAGTTTCCAGGTCTGATGGAGGGTTCCAGGTCCACAGATGCTGCCTGACCTGCTGAGATTTTCTAGCATTCTCTGTTTTTGCAGCATCTGCAGCTTGTTGGTTTTTAATTTTTAAGTGTTCTTCAACATCTTGCAAAATAGTCCAATTAGTAAACCTCATCATGATGATTACTTAATCCTGGGACAACATCTAATTTAAAAGCAAGTTGCAACTTCCAGAATGAAGTGTGGACATTTGATTTATGTAGAAAATAATTGATATTTAAAATTCTGTCACCTTATGTATTGGTTAATATTAAGTAAATTACAATGCAGAGTAGCTAAAGAGAAACTCCAAGTCACCTATCACGAAGTCTAGACTTTACTTTACTTTTGACTTTAGAGATACAGTGCAGAAACAAGCCCTTTGGCCCATCGAATCCATGCCGTCCAGCGATCACCACTTACACTAATACTATCCTACACATTAGGGACAATTTATAATTTACAGAAGCCATTTAGTCGACAAATCTGTATGTCTTTGGAATGTAGGAGGAAACCGGAGCACCCGGAGAAAACCCATGCGGTCACAGGGAGAATGTACAAACTCCATACAGACAGCACCCGTAGTCAGGATCAAACCCGGGTCTCAGGCCCAATAAGGCAGCAACTCTACCACTGCGCCACTGTGCTGCCCTAAGTCTAGCCAAATGATCGTGCCTTGAAAGCCACTGTGAAGCTCCCCTCTGTATTTGACTGTTGTAATCTGTAACAAAGACATTACCGGCACTGATTTTGCTCTTGGTTCCCTGAGGAGTTGCTGAGGGGATGAGGACATCTGCTGAGCTTGCAGATCAGATTCGACGAGTGCTTGCATTTGTTTGCTGGACAGGTATGAATTCTGCATGGTCACATCTGGCTGCTGCTGTGGCTGCTGCCCTTGAACTTGATGATCCGATGCATTAAAACTTGATGATTCCGATTCCTGAAACAGCATCGAGAAGCACATGGAGAATATAGATTAAAATATAATGATCTGCAATTATTCTCTTGGAACTGCAAATTTTAGAACAGAATATTTAAAAAAAGCAGAATTAATGATTCTCTGACATTCTCAACCACCTAATCTGATGAGTCTCACTCACAGTTGGTCTCAGTGGGATTTGTTTAGTTTAGTTTAGATTCGAGATACAGCGTGGTAACAAGCCCTTCGGCCCATCGAATCCATGCCGACCAATGATCACCAGTACACTAGTTCTCTCCTACACTCTAGGGGACAATTTACGATTTGCAGAGCCCAATTAACCTACAAATGCGCACGTCTTTGAAATGTGGCAGGAAACCGTAGCACCCAGGAAAACCCATGCAATCACAGGGAAAACGTACAAACTCCGTACAGACAGCACCCAAGGTCACGATCGAACCCGGGTCTCTGCTGCTGGAAGGT
Source organism: Malacoraja senta (assembly GCA_038087875.1). Taxonomy (NCBI): domain Eukaryota; kingdom Metazoa; phylum Chordata; class Chondrichthyes; order Rajiformes; family Rajidae; genus Malacoraja; species Malacoraja senta. The sequence continues at coordinate 46,475,396 of CM075983.1, forward strand.
AGCAACACTATTGCTGCACCACTGGAGGCGGCCAGCAGCATCTCTGGAGAACATGGATCAGTGGCATTTCAGGTCAGACTGAAGAAGGGTCCCGAAGCAAAACGTCGCCTATCCATGTTCTCCAGAGATGCTGCCTTGCCTGCTGAGTTACTCCAGCACTTTGTGTCCTTTAGTGTAAACCAGCATCTACAGTACCTTATTTCTTCCAGGAATTTCTAATAATTGTATAATTCCTTTATGTTATTGCCACAGAGAAATTGAGACTAGTGGTGTGCCTCAGGGTTCGGTGCTGGGCCCGTTACTGTTTGTCATCTACATCAACGATTTGGATGAGAACATACAGGGCAAGATTAGCAAGTTTGCTGATGATACAAAAGTGGGTGGTTTAGCAGATAGTGAAGACGGTTGAGAAAGATTGCAGCAGGATCTGGATCGATTGGCCAGGTGGGCTGAGGAATGGTTGATGGAATTTAATACAGAAAAGTGAGGTGTTGCACTTTGGGACGTCTAACAAGGGCAGGACCCACACAGTGAATGGTCGACCTCTGGGTAGTGTTGTAGAGCAGAAGGATCTTGGAGTACAGGTACATAGTTCCTTGAAGGCCGAGTCGCAGGAAGATAAGTTGGTCAAAATGCCTTTTGGTACATTGGCCATCATCAGTCTTCAGAGTATTGAGTATAGAAGATGGGAGGTCAAGTTGCAGTTGTATAAGACGTTGATGAGACCACATTTAGAATATTGTGTTCAGTTCTGGGCACCATGTTATAGGAAAGATATTGTCAAGCTTGAAAGGGTTCAGAAAAGATTTACAAGGATGTTGCCAGGACTAGAGGATGTGAGCTATAGGGAGAGGTTGAGTAGGCTGGGTCTCCATTCCTTGGAGTGCAGGAGGATGAGGGGTGATCATATATAGGTGTATAAAATTATGAGAGGAATAGATCTGGTACATGCACTGAGGCTGTTGCCCAGAGTAGGGGAATCGAGAACCAGAGGACATAGGTTCAAGGTGAAGGGCAAAAGAATTCATAGGAATCTGAGGGGTTATTTTCTCACACAAAGGGTGGTGGGTGTATGGAACAAGCTGCCCGATGAGGTAGTTGAGGCTGGGACTACCCCAATGTTCAAGAAACAGTTAGACAGGTTCATGGATAGAACAGGTTTGGAGGGATATGGACCAAGCGCAGGCAGGTGAGACTAGAGTAGCTGGGACATGTTGGCCGGTGTGGACAAGTTGGGCCGAAGGACCTGTTTCTACACTGTATCACTCTATGACTATGAGTTATGGAGTTATACAGCATGGAAACGGGCCCTTTGGTCCAAATCATCCATGCCAACTGATATCCCATACAAGCTAATCCCATTCGCCCATGTCTGACCCATATCCCTCTAAACCTTTCCTATCCATGCACCTGTCCAAGTGTCCAATGACATCCTCTAGCAGCTCGTTCCAAATACCTACCACCCTGTGATTGAAAACGTCGTGATGGTTGTGTTCTGATCAAATAGCAACACTCGGCTGGATTTGGTAATGAGCTGTGAGACCAAATCAGAAATTAGCAAGGAAGCAAAGCACGAGCAAAAGCAGATCTCCATCTAGACCGTACCTGGAGATTGGAGTCATGCACGAGTTGGAGCTGCTCCTTAATCTGATGGAGTTCCTCCTGCTGGGAGTTAATGTTGGCCTGGAGGATCCTAGTCCTTTCCTCCAGTTGCTCCTTCAGATGGTGCATCACCCCCAGCTGGGCAGGGCACGGGTACATGGCCTGTGGTGAAAACGTGGGCATCACAAACAGTTGCATGTTTCAGTTTTAGTTTTAGAGATAAGTCTTGGAAACAGGCCCTTCGGCCTACCGAGTACACGCCGACCACACCAGTTCACACTAGTTCTATCCTACACACTAGGGATAATTTACAGGAGCCAATTGACCTGCAAACCTGCCCATCTTTGGAATGTTGGGAGAAAATTGGAGCACTTGGAGGAACCCCACGCAGTCACAGGGAGAACGTGCAAACTCCTCACAGACAGCACCCGTAGTCAGGATCGAACACGGGTTTCTGACCCTGTAAGGCAGAATCTCTACCGCTGCGCAGCTGTGTCTGTGTTGATTGCTCTCTCTCCCTCCCTCTCTCTTCATCACTTTTTCTTTTTCTCTTTGTATCTCTCTCCATCATTCCACTTTCTCTCCGTCATACACACACTCCCGCTCTCTCGCTCTCATTCTTCATCACACACTCTCCCACTCTCTGCCTGTCTTTTTTGTGGGAGTTACTATGGGAGCAATTTCATCAGAAGGACTTGTGGTGGCTTACCGCCACTTTTCAAGAGGAATTAGGGACGGCCAAAATACATAGGCTTTGCCAAATCCTGAAAACATAACAAATAAAAGTCAGAGGAGAGTGTTGCCATTCAAAGCTGTCCCACTGTACGAGCTAATTCAAGAGTTCCCCCCAAGTTTCCCCTGATTCGAACTCGGAGAATTGGGGTAATAGCCACTCGTAGGTACTCGGGGCTCTCGTGGACATTTTTCAACATGTTGCAAAATCTTCACGAGTCTTCACGAGCTTACAACGTTTCCCGAGTACCTGCCGTTAGCATTACGAGCTGCTAAGAGACGTCCCGAGCTCCGACGTATCCGCTACGTACATTCTACGTGCTTACCACGAGTTTGATTTTTTTAAACTCAGGAGAGCTCTTGAATTAGCTCATACAGTGGGACAGGCCCTTAAGTGACAGTTAACTCTAAGGAAGCTGGGGGTCAGAGTGAATGCTTGCGGGTGTGGGTTAACTAACTTTTCCAAATTCTACTGAATACACAAGTAATCTTGTTCTCTGTATTGCTGGGTTCACTCCAGTTGCTCAGGGGCTGGTACTCGACAATGCCCACATTGGCAGTGGGATAATCAGGGTGGCTGTTCGGGGCCTCCTGTTGTGGCCATTGTGGACACCCAGTGGCAGTCCACGAGCGGTAGATACTTCCTGTATCACCGCCAATGACCGCAGACTCGTGAGACAGGCCTTTAAATCTTTCCCATCCATGTACCTGTCCTTGATACCCCTTGATTCCGCTAGCCCAAAGAGCTCTATCTAACTCTCCTTTGAATGCATCCAGTGAATCGGCCTCCACTGTCTTCTGAGGCAGAGAATTCCACAAATTTACAACTCTCTGTGTGAAAAAGTTTTTCCTCATCTCAGTTATAAATGGCGTACCCCTTATTCTTAAACTGTTGCCCCAGGTTCTGGACTCCCCCAACATCGGGAAAATGTTTCCTGCATCTGTAGAAGTTAAAAGATTTAAACTTTACAAAATGGATTCGGCTAAAACTAAGACAAGCTGTCACCTTCTCCTATTAAATTGCAAAACCAGCAGAAGCTCTAACCCTTGCTATCATTACACTTACAAGGCTAACAAAATGTTGATGTACCCTTTTCCAATAATAAGCAAGATAACAAGCACAACTTCATGAATGTCTCCTCTATAATATAAACATTAAAAGGATGTTCAGACACTCTCGGCTCTCACCCTTGCTCTATAAGATTATAATATGCATCATTAGTAAAAAAAAACGAGATGCTTGATCTGCAGAAAAATAGCCTTCTCATATAACCATATATGGCTAACCCTTCCTCTCTCGGAAGAACCTGTCAATCTTAAGAAGCTGTCAATCTTAAGAAGCAAGAGGCTGTACTATGTTCTGTAGATAAGGTATTGCTGAATCGATGATTATTGGAATATAAATACATGTACTTAATCACTGCCCCTTTGTGTGGGGATCAGAACTCTGTATAGTCTGTAATCTATATACTGTAAGAGTCCTACCACACCCGCCTGGCGAAATAAAGATTGTACTGCTTGATTACTGATTTTATTTGCATTTTGTCTGTTTAAGAATATTTGAATCACAACATTTCTAGCGTGCTCAATCGCTTAATAATTTTATATGTTTCAATAAGATCCCTAATCCTTCTAAATTCCAGTTTATACAAGCCAGTCGCTCCATTCTTTCATCATATGACAGTCCCGCCATCCCAGAAATTAACCTCATGAACCTACACTGCACTCCCTCAATAGCAAGAATGTCCTTCCTCAAATTAGGAGACCAAAACTGCACACTATACTCCAGTTGTGGTCTCACCAGGGCCCTGTCCAACTGCAGAAGGACCTCTTTGCTCCTATACACAACTCCTCTCGTTATGAAGGCCAACATGCCATTAGCTTTCTTCACTGCCTGCTGCACCTGTATGCTTACTTTCAATGACTGATGTATTAGGACACCCAGTTCTCGTTGTACTTGCCCTTTTCCTACTGACACCATTCAGATAATAATCTGCCTTCCCGTTCTTGCCTCCAAAGTGGATAACCTCACATATATCCACATAATACTGCATCTGCCATGCATCTACCCACTCACCCAACCTGTGCAAGTCACTCTGCATCCTCATAGCATCCTCTTCACAGTTCAAACTGCCACCCAGCTTTGTGTCATCTGCAAATTTGCTAAAGTTACATTTAATTCCTTCATCTAAGTCATTCATGTATATTGTAAATAGCTGCGGTCCCAGCACCGAGCTTTGCGGCACCCCAATAGTCACTGCCTGCCATTCTGAAAGTGTCCCGTTAATCCCTACTCTTTGTTTCCTGTCTGCCAACCAATTTTCTATCCATGTTAATACCCTACCCGCAATACCATGTGCTCTAATTTTGCCCACTAATCTCCTGCGTGAGACCTTATCAAAGGCTTTCTGAAAGTCCAGGTACACTACATCCACTGGCTCTCTCTTGTCCATTTTACTTGTTACATCCTCAAAAAATTCCAGAAGATTTGACACGCATGATTTCTCCTTTGTAAATCCATGCTGACTTGGACCCTGTTACTGCTATCCAAATGCGCCGCTATTACATCTTTGATAATTGACCCCAGCATCTTCCCCACCACTGATGTCAGGCTAACTGGTCTATGATTCCCTGCTTTCTCTCTCCCTCCTTTCACAGGCACTGATCCAGAATCTATTGGACATTGGAAAATGATCACCAATGCGTCCATGATTTCTAGAGCCACCTTCTTGAGTACCCTGGGATGCAGACCATCAGGTCCTGGGGATCTATCAGCCTTCAGTTCCATCAGTCTACCCAACACCATTTCCTTACTAATGTGAATTTCCTTCAGTTCCTCTGTCAGCCTAGGTCCTCTGTCCCCCTAGAACATTTGGGTGATTGTCTTCACTAAGGAAGACACAAACAGAAACAAAGTACCTATTCAACTCGTCTGCCATTTCCTTGTTCCCCATAATAAATTCACCTGTTTCTGTCTTCGAGGGACCCATATTTTTTAAACTACTTTTTTCTCTTCACATACCTAAAGAAGGTTTTACTATCCTCCTTTAGATTCTGGCGAGCTTACCTTCATACTTTTCTCCTAGTATTGCCTTTTTAGTTACCTTCTGTTGATCTTTAAAAGTTTAAAACTGTACAACTCCTTCCCCTTCTGCGTTTTGTAGACCGATTCCCCCCCCCCCCCCCCCCCGCTCCCCAAATTTTGACACAACTCCAATCCTTTCCACTCGGCACTTTCATTTCATGTTTCATGTATCCTGTGTTTTATGACTGTTGGCAGATCAATTTCCCTCCTGGGATAAGTAAAGTTCTATCGTATCGTATCTGAGTGTAGTATCATGCGAATGCAAAGTCTCCTCACCGGATTGTTGATTGTGTGCAGTCTCTGTACGGACTTGTCTTGCAGACTGGTGTTGACTGATGATCTGGATGGTGTACTTGCCTCAGTGTGCGTCTTGGATATCGTTGCTGAAAGCAAGAAGCATTCACGGCATCAAATACATTCTCACAGGCTTCAAATATTTACCAGTGGAGACTAATTTTAGACATGTTTCAAATCATAATATCTGGAAATACCACCATTCTCATCACAATTCTCCCCATTGGATTGCAACCTTGTCGTGGTCGGGGAGCTTGTGTGTCTCAGTGACCCCGAGAGCTATGCCAGCGGGAGATTCATCTCCTGTTAGGGTCTCCCATGCTGGGTCGAAGGGTAGAGGCGAGACGAAGAGCGATCCACTGGTCCTTATTCTCCCGCGGATGAGGCAGTCTAACCATCCTCAGTCGGGGCGATCAAAAATCCCGCAACCGGCGATCAAAGCTCCCGCAATCGGGGCAGTCGAAGCTCCTGCGGCTTGGAGCTCTCGAAGTCAGTCCCTAACCAAGGGAACGCGAGCTCCACGATGTTAAATCCGCAGGCTCCCGCGGTTGGAGCTCCCAAAGTCGATCCTTTGGGAACCGCCAGCTCCTCGATGTTAGGCCGCAGCGCGGACGGAGATACTATACGGAATATAATCGCATCTCCATTGAGGAAAGAGACTAAAAAAAGGCTCCCCCAACCCCCCTGCACCCCCCACATAAAACAAAGCTAAAGATACACTAAACAAACATTTAGGAACATACTAAAAACAACAAAGAAAGAAAAGGACGAGACAGACTGTTGGCGAGGCTGCCATTGTACGGAGCCACCCGGTGGAGAGGGCGGATGACATGGGCAATGAATTTCTGGACAGATACCTGCTTAATACTGGGAATGAGATAGTTGTATAGTCTCCCCATTTATTATGACAGTAATGCTGCACAATAGATTGGTCCTTTCTGGATATTTATTATACACTGAGCCATCCATGCAGTATGCTTTGACATACTCTGAGTCAAACTCCTTAGTTTACAAACCATCAAATCTCTACTTCTTTCCGACCACATGTTTCTGTCTCTCTCTCTCTCTCTCTCTCTCTCTCTCTCTCACTCTTTGTGTTTGTCCGTCCATTCATCTATCTATCTATCTATCTATCTATCTATCTATCCATCTATCCATCTATCCATCTATCCATCTATCCATCTCTCCATCTCTCCATCTCTCCATCTATCCATCTATCCATCTATCCATCCATCTATCCATCTATCTATCCATCTCTCTCTCTCTAAATTTATCTTTCTTTATAAATCTCTCTCTCTTCCTCCCACTCTCTCTCTCTCTAAATCTCTATATTATATCATGCTCACTCTCTAAATCTTTTAAAATCGCTCTCTCTTTCTCAATCTCTTGAACTATCTAATTCTCACTCTCTCTCTCTAATTCTCTCTTTCTAAATCTCTCTCTTGATACTCTCTGGACTACTGGCCCTTACTGCTTGTTGTGAATTATTATAAATCTTTAACTGGACATATGTGAACTTCCACTTCTCATGGGTTTACCTATTTGACCTTTAAAAGAAAATTTTCATCGTTCAATCATTTGTTGAGTAAAACAGTGGAGGAACAATGGCCCAGGATAGGGAAGAACTTCACAATAGGACAGTGGGCTTCCCAACAACCACCAGGCTCTTGAACACTACAAATACCAACTAATCTACAAACTACAAAGTGTTTTGGTTGCACTCGGAACTTCTTGGTTGCAAAAGGGACACTAATGTTGCATTTTTTAATTCATTTGAACTTTTATTATTTACTGTGTAATGTGTTTACAGTCCTGTTAAGCTGCTGCAAGTAAGAATTTCATTTTTCCGCTCTTGGTACACATGGCAATTCAACACGCTGGATACTTGACTATTTTACATTCCACCTTTATATCTTAATGGAGATCAAATGAGGTCTGAACATAGAGAGTACAAGCTTAATTTCCACTTACAATGAGTGTCAGAGAGAGCATCATGAGAGGACTTGAACGAGCCTGGGGATGACACCGAACAAGGGTTGCTGCAACTGAGCTTCTCGGTGGAAAATTCCTGGATGCTTTCACAACGCCTGGTATCCATGTGACAGTTCTGAGTCTTTAACATGGGGAAAGGAACAACTCCTTTTAATCTCCAGTGGCTATAGCCAAGATTACACATTTTCTCTTCAAAGGAGAAACACAGAAACATAGAAACATAGAAAGTAGGTGCAGGAGTAGGCCATTCGGCCCTTCGAGTCAGCACCGCCATTCAATATGATCATCCAAAATCAGAATCCCATATCCCTTGATTCTGTTAACCCTAAGAGCTATATCAAACTCTCTCGGTAGCTGTAAACACAGCAATTTTGAATTGCATGACCACCGAACAAAGTTATTCTTACACTGACAAAACTACACAGACAGAGCTATTTTTTAAATGTAAACTTTGCATCTTTCCCCTAATTTGAAAGCCACAAAACAGCTCTGCTTGCACCATGTTCCTTGTATCAGAGTCTGGCTTACGACCAAGTGCTCTATAAGGAAATTCAATTTTAAAAATCAACAGATGGAAATTTTAAATGAAATCAGAAGGTTTTGGAATACTCAACAGGTCAGGTGGTAAGCATAAGAAATAGAAAGGAAGTTAAAAACTAGAGTCATAGACATCAGCCTTTCAACCCAGCAATCTATACCAAGCAATGCGCCTGGCAACATCCTCATAAATCCTCTCTGCACTCCGCGATTCAAGCCAAACTGAATGGTCAGCGCCACCCAGTGCTTTACTCTCACTTCTGCTCTCATGTACTGTATAAAGAGTTCTGATCATTAAGGAGTAGGAAGGAATTGGTGACATTTTGAATAGGTTCAAAGGAATAGGTGACATTTTGGGTTGAGACCCTTCTTCAGAAGACGGTCTGAAGAAGGGTCTCAATCTGAAATGGTGCCTATTCATTTTCTCTAGAGATGTTGCCTGGCCAGCTGAGTTACTCCAGTATTTTGTGTCTATCTTCTGATCATTAAGGTAACTTATTCAGAAAGCCAACATCTGCATTGATTATCAGTACCTTCAGGCCAGGTGGTGTCAAGGTTTCAGAGGTGGATTCTTTGAGGCCCAGTTCTTGTCGCCTCTCTGCACGAACTTCAGCGTAGCTGCAAATCAGAAGATGAAGGCAAATTAATTTGTGCTAAAGTGAAATCCCACCCGGACAGGGTAACCATGGCGACATCAGCAACACCAGAGACACCTGCCTCGTCAAAGGGTCCAGACTCAAATGTCACCTCTCCAGAGATGCTGCCGGACCCGCTGTTACTCCTGCATCTTGTGTCTATCTCCATTTTAGACAAAAATGTACAAGTCAAACAACTATGGAGATTCACAATTGGCCAGCGTTATAGATAAATTCTTCCAACTTGTCAAAGAAAGCAGACATTATCAAACAGTCTGAATAACTACAACCATGCCCAAACTACATACATGTGCAAAACCAAATTGGTGCCGTCAAACATGAACCTAAATGGAGACATGAGGAACTGCAGATGCTCAAAACATGAGCAAAACACTGAGTGCTGGTCAATGGGTCAGGCAGTACCCGTGGGGAGAAAGGGATAGGCAATATTTTGAGTCGGGATCCTTCTTCAGTCTGGGATCCTTCCTCAGACCATTCCCTCTCCAGAGATGCTGACTGACCGGTTGAGTTACTGTCGTGCTATTTGCCATTGATCAATGCTTGGGATTTACGTGAGTGTTTCTACCACAGGGGGGCACAATCAGCATATTGTTTCATGACTGACTGATCGATCTTTCTGAGAAAATGTGCTTGTTATTTCCACGTAATTGTTGTTATTTTTGTTAAAAGCCAACAGTTATTGATTTTGAATCAGAAACTTTCTATAAATAAGTTCTTCATACAGAGGGGAGTCACCTGTGCATCTGGTCGCATTCTGAACCAGATACATCTAGAAATTCCTCCAGGTTGGATTATGTTATTTTCTGTCACATTGGAACATTGAAGTTGGATATTGCAATGCTGGTTCTAATAAAAATAGCCCTCTGAGTCCAGACAAAGATGTTGAATTTCTAGGCAAACATAGCCTTATGTCTTAAAACTTAAGAACTTTGGAAGCCAGCTTTGAGCTGACTTCGTTCCAAAAGAGTTCCTTAATTACGGCTTAATAATGGTAAAAAAACGTATATTTAAATTCTGGAAAAACGCTCCCACACCAACGATAGAAATGTGGATTTCAAGTATGTCTGAAATTTACATATGTTACCATAGTTACGCAGACGACACACAAATCTACATAACAATATCACCAGGAGACTATAGTCCAATACAAGCACTGAGTAGATGCATTGAGCAAATCAACGATTGGATGAACCAGAATTTTCTCTAATTAAACAAAGAAAAAACGGAAATAATTGTTTTTGGAGCCAAGGAAGAACGATTAAAAGTTAGCACCCAGCTTCAAATGGTAATGCTAAAAACAACAAACCAAGCCAGAAACTTAGGAGTAGTCATGGACTCAGACCTGAACTTCAACAGACACATAAAAACAGTCACAAAGTCAGCCTACTATCACCTAAAGAATATATCAAGGATTAAAGGACTTATGTCTCAGCAGGATTTGGAAAAACTTGTCCATGCATTTATCTTCAGCAGGCTCGACTACTGTAACAGTGTCTTTACAGGTCTCCCTAAAAAGTCGATCAGACAGCTGCAGTTAATTCAGAATGCTGCTGCTCGAGTCCTCACTAAGACCAAAAAAGTAGATCACATTACTCCAGTTCTGAGGTCTTTACACTGGCTTCCTGTCTGTCAAAGAATTGATTTCAAAATACTACTGTTGGTTTACAAAGCACTGAATGGGTTTAGGGCCAAAATACATTTCTGATCTTCTGCTTAGCTACGAACCACCCAGACCTCTCAGATCGTCTGGGACAGGTCTGCTCTGTGTCCCCAGAGTCAGAACTAAACATGGAGAGGCAGCATTTAGTTTTTATTCACCACATATCTGGAACAAACTCCCAGAAAACTGCAGGTCTGCTGCAACTCTCAGCTCGTTTAAATCTAGACTGAAGACTTTTCTGTTTGCCGCTGCCTTTCAGTAAACAATACAATTTATTAATTACCTATACTGCACTGTAACTTCTATTCCTGGTTTTATTCTATTTTAAATATTTTATTTGATTGCTTTAATTTTGTAATTATTTTATCTGAATAACCTAATCATTTTATATTTAAATGTCATTTTATATGTGTTTCTTTCAAATGCTTTAAATGTTTTATGTAAAGCACTTTGAATTACCTTGTGGTTGAAAGGTGCTATACAAATAAACTTGCCTTGCCTTGCCTTGCCTTACACCTGGAAGACATGAGATTCCTCTTAGCAGGCAAATCAGACAATTTCCAAAAGATTTGGTCTCCATTTATCGACTTATTACAAGCATAGGGTGCAACATAACTTTGAAAATAAATGGTTTCAGGACCTGGTGAGGGGTGTGTAAAGATACGAAGTAGGTACATCCCTTTTATCTTATCTTATTTTAGTTTCTTCTGTTCTCTATTTTTTTCTTTCTTTTTCTTTGGTTTTCTTTTTAGCTTTTTCTTGTGGTTTATGTTCCTACGGGTTTCTCTGGACCAGTCTTTCACTCACTCACTATCTTATCTAACTCTTTCTATTTCTCTTCTTTTTAAAGTTTAAAATAAGAAGTGGTACAAGAAATATATTATGTTATTTTTGGTTGATATCACTGCAATGTACACTACTTCTAATAAATAAAAATAAAAAATAAATTAAAAAAAAACGTAAGAACTTTGAAAGCTGAAAAGACAATCATCAATAATGGTGCTGAGGGAACTGTGTGCATAAGGATTGGAAATGGGCAGAATTCTTGCAGGGTTGTTTGACTTTAAGCGTTCCAGAGATCAGGATGTCAAAATATTGGACAGAGGATTTTACAATCCGCATTGTTGGACCAGGATTTAACAAAGATTTGAAAGCCGAGTGAATGAGGGTTATTTCGGATGAGGTGAGAATTAAGATATAGATTTGCTGCAGCCATGCTGATACTCCTGGACTTTGTTTGTGGCTTCTACCCTGCATCACCAGTGATGCCCGGCGAAGGGCCGCTGTGTGCAACCCAGTGGATGGATGAACCCACCGAGAACAAAGAGGGCCCGGCAGGGGGCTGCTGAGAATAAAGAGGGATCTATCAGGGGACCGCCTAGAAGAGTGAAGAGGGACCCTGCGGGGGGGGGGGGCGCTGAGAACTAAGAGGGACCCGGCAGATGGGCCGCCGAGAACTAAGAGAGGCCTGGCGGGGGACCGGCGAGAATAAAGAGAGGCCTGGCGGGGGACCGGCGAGAATAAAGAGAGGCCTGGCGGGGGACCGGCGAGAATAAAGAGAGGCCTGGCGGGGGGCCGGCGAGAATAAAGAGAGGCCTGGCGGGGGACCGGCGAGAATAAAGAGAGGCCTGGCGGGGGACCGGCGAGAATAAAGAGAGGCCTGGCGGGGGACCGGCGAGAATAAAGAGAGGCCTGGCGGGGGACCGGCGAGAATAAAGAGAGGCCTGGCGGGGGACCGGCGAGAATAAAGAGAGGCCTGGCGGGGGACCGGCGAGAATAAAGAGAGGCCTGGCGGGGGACCGGCGAGAATAAAGAGAGGCCTGGCGGGGGACCGGCGAGAATAAAGAGAGGCCTGGCGGGGGACCGGCAAGAACTAAGAAGGACTGGGCGGGGGATGCTGGGAGGAAAGAGGGAGGCAACGATGAGGTGCGTCCACATGCGGCAGCGGGTCTAGTTCGCCGCTGCGAGAAGATAAGAGTGTACCAAGAACCTTTGACACTGTGTCGGCGCTGGAAACGTGGCGACTCTTTGTGTAATGCCTAGGTGAGGTCCGCAGTGTGGTTTTACTGCATTGTACACAAAAACAAAGGATTTCACTGTTCGTATCATTGAATAATTGACTCGTTAAATCTGCAAAGCACAGTGAGTGCCACCCAGTAAATGCCAAGATTGTAAACAAAGGCAATGGGGAGTTACCAAAGTCTCACTGCTAATTCTAGTCCATCCTGCCTGAAGTGCACCCTGTTACACACAGGGCAGGATGGGTGCCGAATACATGGGCTTGGAAGCCGATTTGGAGAGAACACTCACGGAAATCCACAGCTGCCAGAATAAAGAAGGACACAAAGTGCTGGAGCAACTCAACAGGTCAGGCAGCATCTCTGAAGAACATGGATAGGTGACGTTTTGGATCAGGACCCTTCTTCAGACCCTGTGCATGAGGCTGAAGAAGGGTCACGACCTGAAACATCACCTATCCATGTCCTCCTTAGACGCTGCCCAACCCGCTGCGTTACTCAAGCAGAGTTCGCTGAGGAATTCCAGCATCTGCAGTTCCTCATGTCTAAATAAAGCAGAAACTGCCCTGACATTAAAGTGAATTAACAAAATGGACAATGCACTAAAGAGGCTGCCCTTAACACGACCTTCAGTGAAAGCAAAGACATAGTACATTCATTTTTGAATACACCGTTAATCGTGGCTTTGTGGCAGAAGTTTACTTAAGATTCAAAGAATGCCTGAATCTCCACATTGATAAATAGACCCGTCAACAATCTCCTCGAGGACCAAAGAGCTTGGGGAGTGAAAGGAAAACAGCTTTCTAAATAGGTAAACAAGTGATTAATGTAACAAGCGTGAGGATGCTGATGAATACTGCTATCTCTATTGCAATAATATGTTAGCTTTCTCAAGACTGATTGTTTTTCCTGCCACTCTCCTAACCTCTTCGCCACATAAACAGGTGCTGCTGTTAGACAATCTGACATGTTGCTAACTGAGTATTCAGTGACCTTCTGGGGGGAAAAAGCAGATTATAACTTTTTAGTTTAGTTTAGTTTAAAGATGCAGCATAGAACCATGTATTTTTGCCCAGTGAGTCCACGCCGACCATCGATCACCTGTTCACACTAGTTCTATGTTATGTTTAAGAAGGAACTGCAGATGCTGGAAAATCGAAGGCAGACAAAAATGCTGGAGAATCTCAGCGGGTGAGGCAGCATCTATGGAGCGAAGGAAATAGGCAACGTTTCGGGCCGAAACCATTCTTCTGAAGAAGGGTCTCGACCCGAAACATTGCCTAATTCCTTCACTCCATAGATGCTGCCTTACCCGCTGAGTTTCTCCACCAGTTCTATGTTATCCCACTTTTTTATCCACTCCCTACACACAAAGGGCAATTTAGAAGCCAATTAAACTACAAACCTGTATGTCTTTAGTTTAATTTATTGGCATGTGTACCGAGGTAGAAGGAAAAGCTTTTTTGTTGCGTGCTATCCAGTCAGCGGAAAGAAAATACACGATTACAATCGAGCCATCCACAGTGTAGAGATACATGATAAAGGGAATAACATTTAGTGCAAGATAAAGTTCAGTAAAGTCTGACTAAAGATAGTCCGAAGGTCTCCAATGAGGTACATGGGAGGTCAGGACTGCTCTCTAGTGGGTGATAGGATGGCTCAGTTGCCTGATAACAGCTGGGAAGGAACTGGCCTGGTATCTGGAGGTATTTCGTTTGTAGAAGAACACAAAGTACTAGAGTAACTCAATGAGTCAGGCAGCATCTGTGGAGAACATGGATAGGCGACATTTTGAGTCGTGACCCTTCTCGAAGCTGATGTGTTTTTTGTGGGGGGAGAGAGCTGGAGGAGAGGGGCAAGACTAAGGCTGGCAAGTGATAGGTGGATACAGTGGTTTTGATTGGCAGATGAATGAACAAAGACCAGAGGTGAAAGGATGGAAAATGTGAAATAAGGTTTGAAGAGGCACGAATGTGAAGCCAGCGGAAGGAATAAAGGTGGGAGAAGATAAGAGAAGGGGAGGGGGGAAGGAAGAAATGGATGTGCATCCGGATGGGGCACTGGGGAAGAGAGGCGGGAAAAGGGGAGAGTGAAAGGGGAGGGAGTTGTTTATAGGCCAGTTACCTAAAATTGGACAATTCATTGTTCAACCCTTATGTTGCAAGCTACACTAATAAGGTGCTGTTCCTCCAGTTTCAAATATCGCCTTTCTATGTTTTCAGAGATGCTGTCTGACCCACTGAGTTACTCCAGCAACTTGTGTCCAGAAGGGTCCTGCCTCAAAATGTCTCAGATAATTTTATGTACTTCTCTCAGGACTCCCCCAGCCTCCAGATAACGCATTTTCTCTGTCTTTCTTTGTAAACTGGCATCTGCATTTCCTTATGCCTCTAATTTATTTTGTTTGTCTGGCAATGGCAGGTTTGCCTTGCAAACAGTCAAGCTGAATACAGGGAAGATATTAGCATCTAGCACGGCACGGTGGCGCAGCGGTCGAGATGCGGCCTCACCATGCCAGAGACGCGAGTTCTATCCTGACTACGAGTGCTTTCTGTACGGAGTTTGTATGTTCTCCTTGTGACCTGCGTGCGTTTTCTCCAGGATCTCCTGTTTCCTCCCACATTCCAAAGATTGCAGGTTAATTCTATCTGTCTATGGCGTTCACTCCAACTTGGGGATGGGTGGTGCCATCTGCTTCATGATGTCCTGCCACTCTCTTCTGTCCTTAGCTAGCCTGCTAGCTCTGATCAGAGAGTTGATGTCCTTTTTGCTGCAGTCTGCTTTCAGGCAGTCACTCCATCTTTTTGGTGGTCTTCCTCTTGGGCCGTTTCCATGGACACGTGCAGGTTAATTGGCTCGGTAAAATTGTAAATTGTCCCTAGTGTGTGTAGGATGGTGCTAGTGTGTGGATGTCGCTGGTTGGCGCGTACTCAGTGGGCCGAAGGGCCTGTTTCTGCGCTGAATCTCAAAACTAAACTACACACGGTACAATATCCTCCCCCTGTTATCCCTGAAGTGGGCTAGAAGTGGGAGCTGCAATCCCAGTCCCATTCACAGTCTGCAATCCCATGTGACTAACAATGAGAGTGAAAGTACCTGACAACAGTGTGCGTGCAGACGATGAACTCTGGCTTGGAGTTCCACTGGTGGAAGGTGATGTAGTACTGGGTCTGTAGCCAAATCCACTGTTGCCCCTTCGTGAGGAATCGATAGTAGCAAGACTTGCCCTTCCCGAACTGTATTACTGTACAGAAGAAGAACTGTGTAAGACGCAATCTAGTGTGTACAGCTGCAGATTTCAAAAACATTTTTAGGCTTGATATTGACGCCCAACATTGTTGATTGAATCTATAGCAAAAAAAACCTCTGTTATCAGGTTTCTGAACAGTCCTTCCATAAGCCAGGGTACTCTCTGGTTCACCTTTATCCCATTGCAGACATTGGACCTTGTCTATAGAACTGGTGCACTACAATGCTGCGAACTAGCGATTTTGGCACAGTGGAGGGCAGCTGTGGAGGCTGATACATTAATGATATTTAAGAGACTTTTGTATAGGAAAATGGATATGCAGGGAATTGGTGGATGCGGATTACAGGTAGGTAGATAAGAGATGGTCTTGGCACAATGTGGGCCGATGGGCCTGATCTTATACTGTATTGTACTATGTTCTACGTGATCATCTCCCCATCTATCTCGCACCTTCTCTTTCTCCCCTGGGAAAACTCAGTCCTAGATCACCATTTGCCTTGTGACCAGCGGTCACCCATACATTAGTTTAGACTTTAGACTTTAATGATACAGCATGGAAACAAGCTCTTCGGCCCACCGAGTCCATGTTGACCAGAGATCACCCCGTACACTAGCACTATCCTACACACTAGGGACAATTTACAATTTACAGAAGCCAATTATCTTACAAACCTGCACGTCTTTGGGATGTGGGAGGAAATGGAATCACTCAGAGAAAACCGACACAGTCCAGTTCTATGTTATCCCATTCTACACACAAAGGGCAATTTACAGAAGCTAATTAACCTAGAAATCTGCACGTCTTTGTGATGTGGGAGGAAACCAGAACACCCAGAGAAAACCCACATGGTAACATGTACGGAGAATGTACAAACCCCGCACAGACACCAGTTGTAGTCAGGATCGATCCTGGGTCTCTGGGGTTGTGAAGCAGCAACTCTACCGCTGAGCCCAAAGTTGATAAGAATGCAAGGAGAATAGGTTACTGGAAAATGAGTGCGTGAATGGGATCGCTCTATGAGCTGGCACCAACTCAATGCGGTGGGAGATTGCAACCTTCACGTGGTCCACCCTGTTTCGACTAATGCAATCAACCCGACGTGCACAAACAAGATCAAATAGAACAAGTTGCCCTACAACTTTAGGCCATGCACGCCATAGAAGAAGACTGACTCAATGGACCACATGGCCTTCTTCTATTAATTATGGAAAGTCAGAAGGGTGTGTGATCTGAAGGGAACCTGCAATTAGGGCCTGTTGCCTATGTCTTTGTAGATAGTATAGGTTGTGCTGTCGGTGTTGCTAGCTTATTCCTATCACTGTCCCAAATTATTATTATACCATACAACTGGTTACCTACAGTGTTCATGGCATCTTGCCAGAAGTCCCAAGTCATCAACGTGGTAGTAATCATAGCCTGATGTTCCCAATACTTCGAATGGAAGGTAACCGATGATGGGAGGAGCCCTGATAAAGAGAAGGGAGGGATATAACATTGTTAGCTCTGATGTATTAATCCATCAGTCATTGAGACCTTCATTCAGAGCTCACGGGATATCAACAAACAGGCGATAAAGATCCATCTACCTGACGGAATATTTTGATCACCAGTCACTCAAATATCTGTTCGGTTCTCCTTCATATTTTTCCAGCATATTTGCTCAGAGCGTTGTCATGGACCAGACCACTCCATACATTCAAATAACATGGAAAGTAGTTAAACTGAATGTGACATGTTCAGTTTGCCACACTCACTGATGTAAATTGCCACAGTGACTACTTTGCAAAAGTACTCAATTTGCTCTAAAGCAGTGCTGAAAGATGACTAAAATTTTCCTGCAGAATGGATCACTTGTCTGCTCAATTCCCCATTATGAAATGAATCATTTTTAACTCGAGCCTCCCAGGCCAGACCGCACACAGGTCAGTGACTGGTGACACAAAGCTGCCTTTTCTAATCACACAACATTTTCTTTCTTCAAGCTCTTTCCCTTCAGCTTTGTCAGGGCAATTCTGCTGGGTGAAGGCCAATTATTTTGATGCCTGCCTCGGTGAATCGTGTTAGACTGGCAGAAACCCTAATCTGAATGTGTGACGGTCTTTTCTGCAAACAGTCACTTTACAACTATGGATCTGCTGCTTTTCGGACCTTCTGCCATTAGGAATTTGCTGAGTTTTGCTGGCAATTTCACACTGAACAAGAGCCATAGACTCATACAACATGACCCCCAAGATGCTCCATCTAAGCAAGTCCCATTTGCCCATGTTTGGCCCATATCCCTTTTAACCTTTCTTAGCCATGTAGATGTCCAAATGTCCTTTAAATGCTGTTATTGCACCTGACTCAACTACCTCCTCTGGCAGCTTGTTCCATAAACCCACCACCCCCCGAGTGAAAATTGTTCCCCTCTCACCCTATCCCCTGGTAGAAATAAGGAACTGCAAATGCTGGTTCACAAAAAAGGACACAAAGTGCTGGAGTAACTCAGCAGGTTAGGCAGCATCTCTGGAGACCATTGATAGGTAATGTTTCAAGTTGGGTCTGAAGAAGGGTCCCAACTCAAAACATAATCCATCCATGTTCTCCAGGATGCTGCCTGACCTGCTGAGTTACTCCAGCACTTTATTTCCTTCTAATTCCCCTTTTTCTTGATTCCCTTACTCTGGGTAAAAGACTCCATGCTTTAATTCTACCCGCTTGTCCAATGGTTCAGGAAAAAATATGCCATCGGTATTTGATTATCTCAACACATTTATAACTTCACTTATTCATTGGCAAGTATTCATTTACTTATGTACCAATAGTTGGTCCACATGGTATCTACCACTGGTCAGGATAGAAGTGGCCAGCTTATCTTAAAGGTTAAGTATACGGGCAGCAAACACTAGGGCATCAGTGAGGTGCTTTGAAGAGTTGTGTGACCTTACCTGTGGTCCAGAAACAGAAACTTCCATTCTAAACTATGCCGTGAGGTAAATTCTTCGCATGGCTCCTCAACATTGCACAGTTCCTGCAGTAAATAAGAGTATCTAACATTAGAAGCTGCTGCTGCCAAACAAAGGAGTATTGTAAGATGAACTCTCTGCAGCTCATGTGATGAATATTTGTTATGAAGATTTGCAAACTTTTTACGTTCTGTGGCGGTTCCTGGGGGTTAGGCCACTCCTTGGGTCATCCCCCTTGGCTATTGAGCGACAGGGACGTTGGTCTGCCACGGGGTTTCCCGAGGTCCTGCTGGGGTGTGCGTGTGTTCTCGCTGTGACATTAAACCACTTTTGAACCTGCCTGACATCTGGCCTTTTCCTGACCTCATCCAGGCCGCTACAGTTCAATAAATTAAAATTGTTCCAAAGGTTGGAATGAGAGCCATGAAAGCTATCAATGCTTGAGGATTTGATATAAGCACAGTGGTCAAATAACCAGACTGGTATCCCAAGGCCTCAAAAAGGCAGCCAGCATTATCACACCACCCTGGCCACACTCTCATATCACTCCTGCCATCGGGAAGAGGTAACTGTAACATCCAGGTTCAGGAACATCTTCTTCCCTCCAGCCATCAGGCTATTAAACAGCACAACCTCCAAATAAGCTCTGAACTACATAGACTTGGGGGCATTGGTTTTGTCTTTGCACTATTATTGTTTGTTTATATATATATACATATATTTTCTTGTTGTGTCGGAAGGAACTGCAGATGCTGGTTTAAACCGAAAATAGACACAAAATGCTGGAGCAACTCAGCGTGTCAGGCAGCATCTCTGGAGAGAAGGAATAAGTGACGTTTCGGGTCAAGACCCCTCTTCAGCCTTTTTCCTTTGCTTGTTATGGTGTGTGCAGGGCATTGAAACACTCTGGACTCTTCACTCCTTATAATTCCTTCGACATGCCTCTTGATGTAACTTTTCCAATGTAACCCTGACCATTCTTTCTCATTCCACCTATATGCCAGTCAACTGCGACCTCTCTGCCCCCTGATTTCTAGTGACTCTTCCTTAAGCAACACCTTGATTTTGGAATTCTCATCCCTGATTTCTAATCCCGCTGTGATCTTGTGATTCTCCCTAACAGCTCGTTGAGTTGTCTGCACCCCACCAATTCCAGTTTCTTGTTTATTTTCAAATTGTGTCCTCAGTTGAATTCCCTGGAATACATTGTCATGGGTAGTTGGGGGACCACCATGAGGGAGGGGGGGGGTTGAGGGGGAGAGAACAATGGACAATGGAAGACCCGGTGTGGGGAACCGCTGTGAGGAAGGTGGGGAGAACAAAGGGGGAGCTGGCATACTTTGTAACATTGTCGCTATTTGCATCCTTCACTTGCATACTTGGGTATGCAAGTGAAGGATGTCACTGTGCCTTGTCACATGTGACAATAAAGTATTCCATTCCATTAGTTGTGGAAGTAAATTAAATGATAACATTTAGCCTGGTGCAGGTTAAATGTCTGGAAGGAAAGATTTTGTAGACGGAGGAAGAGGGAGTACGTCATGCTGGATTGTACTTGCATAGAGCCAGTACAGACCTGATAGGCTGAATGGCCTCTTTCCATGCTGCACTATCTAATGGTTCTTTCATAAGCCCCCCTGCATATTTGCCATATCAAAGAGACTAAATAAATCCAAGTTCCTTCCACGGATATGAGTAAAGAAATAAAACCAATTCTTGAAATGACTCTCAGCAGAGCACTGAGATATCTTGTAGAATCTACAAGAAAAACAATGCCTGCAGGAAAGTTGGTGTTAACAGAAACCAGGCCTTTAACAAAAGAGATGCTCACCTGCATTTATAAAATTAAATCAGAGACACAAGGATCTAGAGATGTTTGAATCTTGAGCAAAGTGCAGGACTTACTCAGCATGTCAGGCTGTGGAGGGAATGGATAGATGATGTTTCGGGTCAGAACCCTTCTTCAGACTGTTGAAATTAAATTAGTCAGACTGGCTTGTAGTGGGAACTTTATCGTGAATGAAGTAGCGTAGGAGTTTAATTAAAGCTCTGTCAATGGGGAAGGTTACATTTAGAAAGCATCAGGACTCTTCTTTGACACAAAAGCCAGAGATGTGAAGAATATCTGAAAAGCAGGGTTTTCGATGACTATACCTTCAGAAACTGCGGGATAACGAGACGTACAGTAGCCACAAGGCAGACTTGTTCTTTCCCTGCAGATCTAAAGGACCGCGAAATAGCCGATTCAAACCCGTTGCAGGAGGATGGAGGCACTGGAACGACAATAATGTATTTTCAGAACACGAATAACGTTTCGCTTCAACTACTGCAGACAGACGGAGAACATTAGAATGAAACAATCCAAAGTGCAAAAGCTGAATATTAAAAATTGGACACATCCTTCCAATACAGTGCTCTTTAGAATTCAGTGTACTTGTAACAAAGAAGTTGTAGTTCAATACTTAATGGTTTTGGTCAAAGACCCACAAGGGGAATGGTAAACAATTCTTGACCTCTTGTTGATCTTGACATTTTTAAATATATATTTTTCACAGGATACAGTCATCGTCCGCAGTCCCAGCATTTATATTATTCGTTCCTAATTGGCCCCAATTTGGAGGCAGTGAAGAGATGGTTTTGTTTAGAGATACAGCATGGAAACAGGCCCTTCGGCCCAACGAGCCATTGATTACCCGTTTGCAGCCTGGGGCTTGCCTGAATCAGGCACCACTCATAACATCTGGAGCATGGACTGGACTTGGAAAATGGCTTCAAAACATGGCGCCTCATGCATACTGGCTCAGGAGACTATTTCTGTACAATTGCTAAGTGGGGATGGTATAGCAATTACTGAATTGTTTGTAAGAAAATAATTTCACTCGCCATTTACACTTAGCACGTGATGATAAACAGATCCTTCGTCCCACTGAGTTCATCGCAACCATGGATCACCCATTCACACTCGTTCTATGTTATCTAACTTTCTCATCCACTCCCTGCACACTAGGTGCAATTTTAAAGTCCAATTAACCTTCAAACCAGGACAACTTTGAGATGTGTGATGAAACCACAGCACTCAGAGAAAGAAGAATGTGCAAACTCTACACACAGAGACAGCATCCAAGGTCAGGATCGAACCCAGGTCTCTGGCGCCGTGAGGATGTCTAGTGTAGTAGATGTCTACCAGCTGCATCACTGTGCTGCCCTGAGTTAAGGATGAATTACATGGTGAATTTGGAATCACTTTCGGCCAGACTGGGTCAGCTGACAGATATTCTTCACGGTGGAGCAGCGGTAGAGTTGCTGCCTTACAGTGCCAAAGACCCAATTTCGATCCTGACTATGGGCGCTGTCTGTATGGAGTTTGTACATTCTCCCTGTGACATGCGTGGGATTTCCCTGAGATCTTCAGTTTCCTTCCACACTCAAAAGATTTACAGGTTTGCAGGTTAATTTGTTTGCTATAAATGTAAATTGCTCCTAGTGTGTGTAGGATAGTTAATGTGTGGTGATCACTGCTCGGTGCGGACTTGTTGGGCCGAAGGGACTGTTTCTGCGCTGTATCTCTAAACTAAACTAAAAGTACCTCACAGTACGTATCCGGATTCTTACAACAGTCAGGAACATTCATGGTCATTGTTATCGATGCTAGATATATTATTCCTTTTTATTTAATTACTTAAATTTAACCTCCTCAGTTGGTCTGGTGGGATTTGAACTTGGAGGTCCTTGGATCAGTGACCCAAATCTATAGCTCTTTGTCACAATGGCTTAACTACTATGGGAGTATAGCAGATCTCAGAACAAAAGACCATGCACCTGTATTAATTGGCAGGACAATGGTAGAGAGAGCTTACAGCTTCAAGTCCTTGGCGTACATATATCTGATAATTTTTCCTGGGTTCAGCACATCGACACAGTCACAAAAAAAGGTTACCAATCCTCCACTTCTCAGAAGGAGGAGATTTGGCATGTCGCCAAATAAGAAACTCACCTAAACTCTATTGAACTTCTACCAGTGTACAGTGGAGAGCATACCAACTGGTTGCAATATGGCCTGGTTCAGAAATTTGAAAGCTCAGGAACAAGGGAGGCTGCAGAGTGTGGTGGACACTGTCCAGCCTATTATGGATAGTCATCTCCCCACCACTGAAGCGATCTACAGGAAGGGTTGCCTCATGAAGGCAGCTAATATCATCAAAGTCCTACCTCATAGATAGACACAAAATGCTGGAGTAACTCAGCGGGACAAGCAGCATCTCTGGAGAGAAGGCATGGGTGACATTTTCAGGGCGAGATCCTTCTTCCACACCATTCTGGCCACATTCTCATCTCACTGCCACAATTGGCAAGAAGGTTCAGGAGTCCAGTACTGTTATCTCCAGGTTTAAGAACAGCTTCTTCCCATCAAATATTAGGTTCGTGAAGCACCCTGTCCAATCCGAACCACCCTGTCCCCACAACCACCTCAACCCTAATGAACCATTACAGACTTTGCACTACTGTGGTTCTGCTACGTACTTTAATGTTGGCACTATCATAGTCTCATTTACTTAGAATAACTGATACTTTGTTGACTGTTTTGTTGTTGTTTTTCTGGCGTCTAATGTGCCGGTATAGAGCCACTGCCCCACTGTGCCAGAGGCCAGGGTTTGTTTTCTTTTGTTTTCAATAGGTGCAGGAGTAGGCCATTCGGCCCTTTGAGCCAGCACTGCCATTCAATGTGATCATGGCTGATCATCCACCATCGGTACCCCGTTCTTGCCTTCTCCCCATATCCCTTGATTCCGCTAGCCCTAAGAGCTCTATCTAACTCTCTTTGAATGCATCCGGTGAATCGGCCTCCATTTACTTCTGTATCAGAGAATTCCACAACTTCACAACTCTCTGTGTGAAAACGTTTTTCCTCATCTCAGTTCTAAATGGCTTACCCGTTATTCTTAAACTGTGGCCCCTGGTTCTGAACTCACCCAACATCGGGAACGTGTCCTGCATCTAGCGTGTCCAATCCATTAATAATTTTATGTTTCCATATGATATCATCTCATCCTTCTAAATTCCAGTGAATACAAGCCCAGTCATTCCATTCTTTCATCATATGACAGTCCCACCATCCTGGGAATTAACCTCATGAACCTATGCTGAACTCCCTCAAAAACAAGAATATCCTTCCTCAAATTAGGAGATCAAAACTGCAAACAATACTCCAGGTGTGGTCTCACCAGGGCCCTGTACAACTGCAGAAGGATCTCTTTGCCCCGAGACTCAACTCCTCTCGTTATGATCTCATTTGATCCTGACCTCTGGTGCTGTCTGTGTGGAGTTTGCAAATTCTTCCTGTGACCATGTGGGTTTCCTCCGGGTGCTCCGGTTTCCTCCCACATCCCAAAGAGTTGTAGGTTAACTGGCCTCTGTAAATTGCCCCTAACGCCGGATAACATGGAACTAGTGTGAACGGATGATTGGTGGGTGGTATGGTTGTGGTGGGCCGAAGGGCCTGTTTCAATTCTGTGTCCCTCAACTAAAGCTGCAGCAAGTAAGAATCTCATTGTCTGGTTCATATCCAGTATACAGTACATGACAAATAAACACACGTGTTTCTTGTATAAAACATTGCCATGTAAACTCACCAGAGTTGTGAAATTTAAAATTCCCCACAAATTTGACATATTCATAGATGGGTGGATCTTTTGGATCTAAGGAGCCTCGTGACAAATGACAACAGAATTCAATGTGATTTTGATCTAGAAGAAGAGAAGGAGAACTGCTGTTAATATTGAAGTTACATCACCAGAATAATTCAGGCATATTTACAACTTCAAGTGTGAATCAGTTGCATCTCATTTTCAAATGTTGTGCAAAAACAATATCAATCTGCGATAAACAATATAATTCTAAATTTAACATATTCTGCAACATATTTTGGTATGAAATTTAAGCTTGTTTCCTTAACTTCTAGATTATAGTAAATGCACAGGTTGATAATGGGGTGCCTCAAGAATCTATCATTGAGGATCCTCACCATCCCTCTTCTAGCTGATACCATGGGGAAGGAGGTCCAGAAGCCTGAAGTCCCACACCACAAGGTTCAGGAACAGCTACTTTCCTACAATTCCTACAATTAGTACAAGCCTAATCCTATCTCAGTCACAGGTAGAACGTGCAAACTCCACACAGACAGCAGCCGTGGTCAGGATCGAACCCGGGTCTTGGGCACTGTGAGGCATCAGCTCTACCAACTGCACCACTATGTGGCCCTCGGTAGCTCTGAGAACATCAAAGCCGTAATTCATTTTTGGTAGTTGATCAAGCTTGTTGAAGCATTTGCCATTATAAGTTGAGCAGAGCAATCAGCTGTAAGTCATCGGTACATTCTGCGTTCAGCTCAGTGATTTGCTGACATTATCATTAGAAAGACCATGTTAACATGCTGAGACTACATCAGTGCAGTGTAATTGGAACAATGATTTTCACCATCAATGATCTCTGAAGCAATCCATGTATCATTTCATGTGACAGCAACTTGCTCTTTCTCATAAAGAGAACCGTTGGGATATAACAAGAGTCCGGACATTGCATGCGTTAACTAAGTGTGCTGTCTTTTCCAAAACCTGGAATTAAGTTTCATTGCACACTATGCCCAGGCAAAATTAAATTATAGATTCAATTATCTCCCTGAGAACAACCTCACTACAGCACAATCTGTGTTGGTTATGGTTTCAAATATGCATGCAAGGAAATTGTAGAAGTAAAAGAAAGAAGCGTTTCCACACCCTGAATGATCCAAAAGTGCATAAATGTCTTAAGAGAAATAAAAACAGAAGGAATGCTGGAAATGCTCAATAAGTCAGGCAGCATCTCGGGAGAAAAGGACACAAAGTGCTGGAGTAACTCAGCAGGTCAGGCAGCTCCTTGGGCAACACGGATAGGTGTTTTCTTGAGGAGATTTCACAGTGGAGCAGTCCAAATGTAGAAACAAGGAACTGCAGTTGTTGGTTTATACAAAAGGACACAAACCGCTGGAGGAACTTTAACTCAGCGGGTCAGGCAGCATCTCTTGAGAACATGGATAGGTGACGCTTCGGATCCGGATTCTTCTTCAGACGACCCAAAACATCACCTATCCATTTTCTCCAGAAATACTACCTGATCCGCAGAGTTACTACAGCACTATGTGTCCTTTTGTGTGAACCAACATCTGCAGTTCCTTGTTTCATCATTGGGGGAGAAACTGTTAACAGTTATTGACCTCACAATAAAAGTTAGTTTCAACGTTGCTGTTTTAATTCATAGTTCATATCAGAAGTATCGCGCATGATCAGGGTATCTTGTGATGAGTGTTTCATCTTCTGAATCCCAAGTTTTTCTGCCATTTAGACTTTACTTGGATTTTAGAGATGCATTGTGGAAATGGGCTCATCGGCCCACTGAGTCCACGCCAACCACCGTCACGGGGCTGGCCGAGTCCGGAGCGGGTGGAGCTGTGGTGGAGACAATCGCTGCTGCTACCCGACCCCCGGAGATTCGGAGGCTACAACCGCGGGTCTGGCGGACGGCAACACCGGAAGCCCGCGGGTCCCTGATGGGAGACCGCTTTTCGGGGCTTCCGCAGCGGTGACTTCTCCCGCCCGAGTTGCGCGGCTGAAGAGCACCTGGAGCGGGGCTTTATCCCCCCGCGCGGCTTGGAATGGCCGCCGGACTTTGCGAGCGCGCGGACTTTGGCCGCCGGACTTTGCGAGCGCGCGCCGGGGCTCTAACACCAAGACCCGGTGCGCGACCCTTGCATTAACCGGCGTGGCTTTAATGGCCGCGGGATAATCACCATCGCCCGTCGGGGGCTTTGACTTTGACTCTGACATCGGGGAGGGGGGGGGGGGGAAGTGCAGTGGAAAGATACGTTTTTTTGCCTTCCATCACAGCGCTGTGATGGATGTATGTGTAAATTGTGTTGTGTTTCGGGTCTTTTTTTCGTTTTGTAATATATGGCTGCAGAAACGACATTTCGTTTGGACCTCAAGGGGTCCAAATGACAAATTTGTCCAAAAGACAAATAAAATTGTATTGTATTGTATTGTATTGATTACCCCACACACTAGCACTATCGAACACACTTGGGACAATTTACAATTGTTACCGAAGCTAATTAACCTACAAACCTGCACGTGTTTAGAGTGTGGGAGGAAACCGGAGCCACCAGAGGAAACCCACAAGGTCACGGAGAGAACGTTCAAACTCCATACAGACAGCACCAGTAGTCAGGATCAAACCCGGGTCTCTGACATTGTAAGGCAGCAACTCTACCGTTGCACCACTGTGCCAACCTGTTTACAAAGATTGTAAAGGAATACTTTCCACTTGCCTGCTTGGGTCAAGAATGATACTTCAACCCTAATTATTCTTTTCCCTGAGCCACAGGTGTACAGTAGTTGTACAGATGTACTGGTGTATAGATCAGTGTCAGGATCGAACCCAGGTCTCTGGCGCTGCGAGGCAGCAGCTCCACCAGCTGCACCACTGGACCAATGTGCTTAGACATTGGATTAGAAAACAAAATCCTTTCATCTCATCCTTAAGAGGGCACTTTAACTGGGCAATAAATTAATTTTAAACCCAGGACTACTTCAGCAGAATGCCTTCTAACATATCTAATTAGTACACGGACATTAAAGTGAAAAGGAGAGTTAGGGATTAAGTGGAAAGATTAAGTGAACACTGCCCAGTCCATCATGGGTACTGACCTCCCCACCATCAAAGGGATCTCTAGGAGGCGCTGCCACAAATAAGCAGTCAGCATCATCAAACACTCACACAACCTTGGCTTTTCACTCCTACCATCCAAAAGTGGAAAGTTGTAGAGGAGTCTAAAAACTGTGCCCACTAGGTTCAAGAATAGCTTCTTCCCAACAACCATCAAGGGCCTGTCCCACGAGCATGCGACTGCATGCGGCTAGCGCGACGTAACGTGGTCGCGCTAGCCGTGCGGCCTCGCGGGGCCGGTCCCACTTCGATCGCCAGAGCCGCATGGAGTTGTGCGGAGCTGGTCCCAACATCGCGCGGGGCTCCGAAAAACAGACAGTGTTCAAAAATTCCGCGCGGCAAAGGCCTGCCGGCCTGCTGCCGCATGGAGGCCACACGCACCGCCTTGACGCTGCACGCACCGCCTCGACGCCGCACGCAGCGTCTTGACGCCGAACGCAGTGTCTTGACGCCGTAGGCAGTGTCTTGACGGCGTTCGCCTGGCGCGTGGCGTTGCGCGATGATGTCACCGTCCGCCGTACCGTTGCGTGATGATGTAACCGCCCGACGCCGTGCGACGTCCAAATTCAGTCGGCCCGCCTCCTGCCCAGCTGATTGGTGCGTTTGATGTCGGGACCAGCTCCGCACAACTCCAGACGTCTCCGCGGTTGGAAGTGGGACCGGCCCCGCGAGGCCGTACGGCTCAAGCCACTACGTTTGGTCGCGCTAGACGCATGCAGTCGCATGCTGGTGGGACAGGCCCTTTAGGCTCTTGAACACTACACAACACTAACTGATTTACTATGAACTGTGTTAGTTTGCACGAAAGATATTGTGGTTATTAATTCCTGGATTTTTGTATATTTTGTATTAACTATGTAATTGTGTTACAAGCCTGTAACGCTGCTGCAAGTGGGCCTGTCCCTCTTAGGCGATTTTTTGGGCAACTACAGGCGACTGCCGTAAAATTTTCAACATGTTGAAAAATCTTCGGCGACTGTGGCGACAATTTTTGTTGTCGTAGGTTGTCGTAGGTTGTCATAGGTTGTCGTAGGTTGTCGTAGGTTGACGTAGGTTGTCGTAGGTTGACGTAGGTTGTCGTAGGTTGTCGTAGGTTGACGTAGGTTGTCGTAGGTTGCCGTAGGTTGACCTAGGTTGTCGTAGGTTGTCGTAGGTTGTCGTAGGTTGTCGTAGGTTGACGTAGGTGTTATCGTATGTTGACGTAGGTTGTCGTAGGTTGTCGTAGGTGCTGTCGTAGGTTGTCGCCAGGTGAATTCCATTGAAACTAGTCCCTGGCAGTCTTTAAAGAGTCGCCTAAGTGGGACAGACCCTTAAGAATGTCATTGTTTCGTTGTCGACACAAATGACAATTAAACACTCCTTTTCTCCAGAGATGCTGCCAACATTTTGTGTCTAATCTCAACTCTCTCTTGACCCTTGATAGTTCTTTCAAGGAGCAACCAGATACAAGGGGCTGGTTTCCCACTGTAAGCTTCTATGACTCTCAAGTACAGTGCCACAATCTGCTTGCTTTGCAGTAACTCTTTCGATGCTGCGGTTTATATTATTCAATGACTCATTTTTGCAGTTTTGTGTTTCATTCTTGTTGTTTTCTTCTGCATCTGAAACAGTCGCAGATTTCTCACCCATTTGCTTTGCCCCCTGTCTGAAACTCTCAACTGTTATACGTGTGAAAATAGGCCACCAACATGTGTGACTCACCCATCACCCATCACCCATCGTCAGGTTCTCAACAATGTGCACAGAAAACAATTTGAACAACATCAGCCATGGAGTCATAGAGTTATACAACACAGAAGCAGGCTCTTCGGCCCAACTCGTTCTTCTTGACAAAGGTGCCTAACTGAGCACCTATCACCTTTGTGATCGACACAAAGTGCTGGAGTAATTCAGCGGGTCAGGCAGCATCCCCAGAGAAAAATGATGGGTGATGTTTTGAGTCGAACCCTTCTTCAGACTCTTTAACTCTTTAACCTAACTGAGCTAGTTCTATTTGCAACATTTGGTCCATATTTCTTTACATTAGAAATACAGCATGGAAACAGGCCCTTCGGCCCACCTAATTGGCAAGGCCAGCAAATACACTGCACACCAGCATTATCCCACACACTAGGGACAATTTACAATTGTACCAAAGCCAATTAACCTGTTCATTGATGGAGTGTGAGAAGAAACCGCAGCACCCGAAGAAAACCTATGCAGGTCACAGGGAGCAAGTACAAGCTCTGTACAGATGTCACCCCTGGTCAGAATTCAAGCCAGGTCTCTGGTGCGGTAAGGCAGCAACTGTACCACCGTGCTACTGTGCCGCCCCTAAACCTTTCCCATCCATATACCTGTCCAGAAGCGTTTTAATGGTTGTAATTGTACCTGGTACTCTCACGTCCTCTGGCAGCTCGTTTCATATATTGCCCCTCAAGTCCACCTTTAAATATTTCCCCTGTGTCATCTTACCCTGGGGTAATGGGTGGCACAGTGGTGCAGCTGGCAGAGCTGCCGTCTCACAACGCCAGAGACCCGAGTTCCATCCTGATCTCGGGTGCTGTCTGTGTGAAGTTTGCACGATCTCCCTGTGACCAGGTGGGAATCCTTTGGGGGCTCCGGTTTCCTCCCACATCCCAGACATGCGGGTCTGTAGGTTAATTGGTTTCTGTAAATTGCCTCTAGCGTGCAGGGAGCAGATGAGAAAGTGGGATAACATAGAACTAGTGCGAACAGGTGATCGATGGTCAGCGTAGTTGGCCGAAGGGTCTATTTACATGAAGAATCTCCAAACTAATCTCTGAACTAAAGTTCCTTAAAACCTCTCGGGTTGTTTTACAATGTTAGAGACACGATGCAAATGCAAGCAAATGTATTGCTGTTAAATTCTTCTTCTATAATGGCAAATTAAATGCAAGAAGGGTACATACTGTTTGAGTAATCATGTGTAACCTGGTCTGTCATCAGCATTTGGTTCGTGAGCAGCTTAATTACTTCCGCATGCTGCTGTTCCGGCAGGAAGTTCAGTATATTCTGGTCCACTAGGTCTGACTGGTTAAGAAAAAAGTTTGATTTTTTTAAAGGACGAAATTCTCTTTTTCTTTTTGCATAACTGTTCAATCCCTCGTCCTTGATTGACTGGGGGGGAAATAGGCGATAATATATTTCCACAGTTAGAATGAGAACCTTTACAAATCACATGCTTGAAAGCAGCTCCTGCCCATATATCAATATTTAGTCCAGTTTAGTTCAGCGATACAGTGTGGAAACAGGCCTTTCGGCCCATTGTGTTCACGCCAATCAACGAACCCCTTGTACACTAGCCCTATCCTACACATTGGGGGAAAGTTACAGAAGCAAATTAACCTGTGGGAGGAAACCGGGGCACCTGGAGAAAACCCACGCGGTCACGGGGTGAACATACAAAATCAACATGAGTGCAGGGGAACACTCTGAATTTTCTAGAGGGAGATTTGGATTGGGCATGGGGAGACTCCATGGGAGATAGTCCAAATGCGTTGAACCATCACCCATGGCGCAAACTCCTGAAGTAACATATCTGGTTTATATTAACATATCTGTGTGGCACAGCGGTGGAACTGTACATCAACAATGAGCTTTTTCTGGGCAGGAGGGAGGAAAGGAGTCAACTGGAGGAGAGCCAGTGCCATCATAGGTTTTGCCAGGAGTGCTAATTAGATCATCCATCTCTGCTTCCTCCTGAGATCCCCACCATCTCCAGCCAATGTTCTACTCTCCATGTGATATCAAGCAATGGGCAACATGGTGGCACAGTGGTAGAGTTGCTGTCTTAAGGTCCTGTCCCACTTTCACGACCTAATTCATGACCTTCTTTACTCGTGGACATTTTTCATCAGGCTAGAAAAACGCCCCGACCTACTTGATGCCACGAGTACCTACGACTAGCATCATGACCTACCAACGACCTACCTACGACTTCCTACGACCTCGTGATGACCATGCTGCGAGTATGAGTCAAGGGCAAACTCGGCAGAGGTCGTGAATTATGTTGTGAAAGTGGGTCAGGCCCTTTACGGCGCCAGAGACCTAGCATTCGACCCTGACCACCTGTACGGAGTTTATGCGTTCTCCCCATGACCACGTGGGTTTTCTCCCACATTTCAAAGACGTGCGGATTTATAGGTTAATTAGCTTCTGTATATTGTCCTGTAGGATAGAACTAGTCTATGGGTGGTCGCTGGTCAGAGCAGATACGGTGGGCCGAAGGGCCTGCTTCCACGCTGTATCTCTAAATTAAATGAAACTAAACTGAACCATTACCTTGCATGGGAGTTACAATTGTCTACTGTTTTTGAGGTATCTTCTGATTTACGCGGAAAGAACATAGAAAATAGAACAGTACAGCACAGGAACAGTACCATAGTCCCATAATGTCTGTACCGAATCTGATGCCAAGATAACATCCTTTACCTGCACATGATCCATATCCCTCTCTTCACTGCATTTTCCATGTGCCTACTTGAAAACCTTTTAAATGGATTATGGTCTCTACTTGCCACCACCACCCCAGGAAGTGTGTTCAAGGCTCCCATCACTCTCTGAAATGCCATCTTCACCTCCCTGCCTGTCTTTTTATTTCTAAGACTTTCCTTGAAACCTGTTTCTGACCAGGTATATTGGACCAAGCAAACTAGGAAAGGTGTAAAGGCATACGGGTGAATGGGACTAACTTAGATGGGGCATCTTGGATGGCAAGGGCAGGTTGGGCCGAACGGCCCGATTCCCAGCTGAATGGCTATGACTTCTAAATTGCAAATGCTATTCATTTTTTAGATTTTTGTTGAAATGACACTGTTGTCATTAGCATTTCTGAAGATAAAAGCGGAATCAGCAAACTTAATATCATATTTGTACAATATTATCTTAAATGTACAAATACCATCTACGGAGGGTATCAGAAGAGACTGGGAACAAGAGTTAGCTATTAAAATTTCAAAGGAAAGTTGGAATGAATACTTATTAAAAGTACATAAATGCTCGATTAATGTAAGACACACTTTAATACAATTTAAAATTTTACATAGATTATATTATTCGAAAACTAAAATTCATAAAATTTTCCCAAACGTATCATCTATTTGTGATAAATGTCAATCCCAAGAAGCAACTATAGCGCACTCATTTGTCTTCTGTACAAAAATTCAAAAATTTTGGAATGAAATTTTTGAAATCTTTACAAAGTT
Organism: Malacoraja senta; assembly: GCA_038087875.1. NCBI lineage: Eukaryota > Metazoa > Chordata > Chondrichthyes > Rajiformes > Rajidae > Malacoraja > Malacoraja senta. The sequence goes on from CM075983.1 coordinate 46,508,132, forward strand.
ATTTAAAACAAGACTGATACCCAAAGCAGAATGGATTATCTTCGGAATAACGGAAGATGATCCAGAACTAAATGTGTTTCAAAAGAAATTAATGGATTATGGGTTAATAACTGGAAAAAAGCTAATTCTAAAATTTTGGAAGAAGGCTCCAATACCAACTATAAATATGTGGATTTCAAATATGTTTGAAACACTACACCTTGAAGAGATAAGACTCCTCCTAGCAGGTAAACCAGATCACTTCCACCTGACGTGGTCTGCATTTATAGAATTATTACAAACATAGGGTGCAAAAGTACTTTAAAAAAAATAAAAAAATTGAGGTCGGGTAAGGGGGGATGATAGTTGAAGAGTTGGTATGTCCTATTTACGTGATGCTCAAAAAAAAACATTTGTTTTTCTTTTTTTCTCTTTCTCTTTTCTTTTCTTAGGGCCTATTTCTTAACTCTTTTTCTTTTTGTTTTTAATTTCGCTCTCATAGGGTCTTCGTCCTTTTTTGTTGTTACATTTTCTACACTTTTCTACACTTGCACTTTTTCCTTCACTTTCTTCTCTCTTTCAATCTTTTCTTTCTTTAGTGTAAAAAAATAAATAAAGGGAGTACATTAATTGTAAGAAGATATAAATGACGAGTATTAATGTATGTGGCTGTGATGTAATGTACTTCTAATAAATAAAAATTAAAAAAAAAAAAAAAAAAAAAAAAAAAAAAAAAGCATTTCTGAAGAGCAGTCAATGTTCATTTGATTCCTGGTCCTTTCGCCACGTCCCTGTAACATTGTAGTTATCGAATTCCTTGCTATTAATCCTGTCCCTCCCACTGCAGTTTTAAAAAAGGGCACATGTTTTCAAATTGACCAAATCCTGAGTTTCATTTATGTCTGCTCGACAGGTTCAACAGCATTTCAATCCAATTATTTTAGTAATTAATATATTGGTCAAGGTAAGCTTGGTGCAATTAATTTGCTGAAGATTATATCTCCTGCTCTGACTATATGGCAAGGTGGAGAATGGGCTACCTGCCAATAATTAGCAGGTTGGGAAATTGATGTGCAAACAATTCAGATTGCAACATGCAGACTGGTGTGCGATTTATTGCCTAGCAATACTCAAGGATTATTACATAAATGTGATGCTTATTTTCAAACATCCAGGAAAGCAGTTTAGGACAGATCTAAACCTGCGGAAAATTTCGAAACAAGGATACAATTTAAAAAAATACTATACTTGATCATTCTCCTCTTCACTTTAGCAAACTTTAATAGACACCATGTTATTTACGGAGATACAAGGAATTGCAGATGCTGGGATTTTGAGCTAAACACAAAGTGCTGGAGGAACTTAACGGGTCAGGCACCATCTGCGGAAGGTATATACTGACGATGTTTCAGGTCGGGACTGAAGAAGGGTCCTGCCCCTGAAACGTTGCCTATTCATTCCCTCCACAGTTGCTGCATGACCCGCTGAGTTACTCTGGCGCTTTGTGTCTTGTACCCATTATACATGATTGAACTAGCAGTGCTTGAAGTTTTGGGTTTGGGGTGGATATCACTGGGTCAGAATGAACTGCAGATGCTCGTTTACGCCAATGATAGGCACAGAATGCTGGAGTAACTCAGTGGGTCAGACAGCATTTCTGGAGAAAAGGAATTTGCGATGTTTTGGGTCAGCATCCTTCTTCAGAATTTGAAGAGTCTGAAGAAGGGTCTCATTTTGTGTCTATCTCTAATTTCACTGCGTCTTGTGAAAACCCAACCACAGCAAATGTTTTAATAGGTCAGATGAGTCAAATGCTAAACTTTCACAGCAATGATTAATGATCTCATAAAGGGGCTGCTTGGCATGTGGTTAGGAATGGAACCAAAGACACAACATGTTAGATGCAGGTGAACAACTCAATTGCACAGCGCTCTGCAACCAGTGATGTCTCTCAGTGCAGGTAAACCAGGAGCTTAATTTCAGTTCAAAAGCCACATGCTGTGACAGAGTTAGACTTGGTTTCGAACCCGTTGGGGAAGCGTCATGGAGAGTGTTATCTGTCCAGTTGAGGTTGAAAGAATTTTAAAACAACAACCTTGTTGTGAAGGGTCCCGAACTGAAACATCACCTCTCTCTGTCTTCCAAAGAGGCTGCTGACCCGCTGAGTCACTCCAGCACTTAGTGTTTTTCATTTGTAAACCAGCATCTGCAGTTCCTTGGGTCTAAACCTTGCTGTTGTTTATGAGGAACAAAGGCATCACCAGCAGCACCACACTCCCATCCATGCCCTGGGCCCTCTGCCCTGCTTTGAATTGATTGAAAGATACAGCATGGAAACAGGCTCTTCGGCCCACCGAGTCCACTCTGACTATTGACCATCAGTTCACATATTACAGGGCAGCACAGTGACGCAACTCATAGAGCTAGAGACCTGGGTACAATCCTGACTACGGGTGCCGTCTGTGCGTAGTTTGCAAGTTCTCCCTGTGACCATATGGGTTTCCTCCAGGTGCACTGGTTTCCACTCACATCCCAAAGACGTGCAGGTTTGAAGGTTAATCAGCCTCAGTAGAATTGGCCCCGATGTGCAGGGAATGGCTGTGAAAGTGGGATAACGTAGAATTAGTGTGAACGGGTGATCGGTGGTCGTGTGGACTCGGTGGGCTTAAGGGCCTGTTTCCATGTTATATCTCTAAACTAAACTATCTGCAAATGATTTAACACCTTTGTCCAGGCCTGGAGGGTTTCTAGTTACATCAGGTACATGTGGAGAGACATTGAAGTATACACACGCCTCCTTCAAAACCAATAACTGTTGAGCCAAGATTAGCAAAGAGGAATTCGTGTTCAAAGGGACAAATGAGCAGTTAGAGGTCACAGTTAAGATACCCATGAGTGTAATGCTTTGATTTTTCTGTTCAGCTTCACAGTAGACAATTCTCTCAGGAAATATCCTTGCCTGCAGCCATTTAGTGGTGGTGCCTACCTAAGCTAATAGCATAAAGCAATTTATCATCACATTTAGATCACAAATCCACAGGCGAAAATCAATCTGCTTTACTATTTGTCTTGTCTGATTTTGTCGTTTCTTTCTTGTCCAATTCATGCAACATTGCAGGACCAAAGTGTCATCTACAAAAATATTGCAGTATTCTTACCGGTAAATGGCCAAGTAAGGAAGAAACACTGTCGGAGGCATAAATAATGTTTCCATCGAAACTAAGTGCTATGAGAAATCCATCTAATGCCTGGAAGGAAATAGAAAGAAATAACAGCCGTCAATGGTCCACTTAAGTGAAATACACGTTTCGAGCTTATTTTTTGAACTTGGAGGTCTTGGAAAGTGTGACAATACCTAGCTGCAGACATCAATAAATTGTGGGTGGATGGCACTCACACTGAAAAGAAAACAGGCTGGTTGTTCTTTGCTTCTTGAGTTGATGTGATGACTTATTTTTGGGGCCAGTGAAGTGTCCTCAAACCCAACACTACACATTAAGACACAAGGAACTGCAGATGCTGCTTCATACAAAAAAGGCACAGAGTACTTGTGCAGAGCTTGATTGTACTCTGTACAGTATGATTTAACAGGAGAGCACGCAAAGATTTTCACTGTACCTTACGACATGTGACAATAATAAAATTAACCGATCGCAGGTATGGTGAATTTAGGCATGAGGTAGCACATGCAAAGATTTAGGAATTTAAATTGGATGATGAAGTGCTGCTGTAGTTTAGTTAAATTGATCCAGTTAATATTATAAACTGCAGAATATTATTGTGCTTGATTGCACTCATATATTAGATCTGATTTAATTGGACAGCACGCAAACAAAAGTTTTACGCTGTATCTCGATGCACATGACAATAATAAACTAATACGATACCAATATTATAACTTTGCTGATAACATGTTATGCTTGCCTTTATAGGTTCTGGCACAGACTATAAGAGTAGGGATATTGTAATGCGTCTTTACAAAATATTGATTTCTCTAACGTCCAGGTTCAGGAGCAACTTCTTCCCTACAACCATCAGGCTATTAAACATCACAACCTCCAAATCGTTCGCTCGTGTGTCAGACGACGCATCGCTCGCTGTTGGCTTCCGTCGTCGTCCAACATGTTGACAGAATTGGTCGCCCGACGCGTCACAAAGTGCATTGTGTCGTCGTTTCCGGGGATCGCCACGAGGAGGCTTATGTCATGATCCCCAACCTCCAAATAAGCTCCAAACTACATCGACGGGGGCAGTGTCACAGTTTTTAGGCTCCTATACCTTCTTCCCGACGGCAGGAGTGAAATGAGAGCGCATATATAGTGAACGCATATTGAACTTTTAAACATTTATTATGGAGTTTACGGAGAACTACGCTTACTGTTGTGCTGCTGCAAGTTAGAATTTCATTGGTCCATTTCGGGACCTACTGTATGATAATAAAATACTCATGACTTGACTCTTGACTTTGTGTGTCTCTGTTCTGAAGAATACGGAAACATCTCTGGTTACATTGTGTGGACTTTACGTACCTCTAGCATCAACTGAGTGAATTCTTCATTGCTAAGGAAGGAAGGCTTCCAGTCCTGTCTGATTTCACAAGCATCAATTTGAGCAGAGAGTTCTGTAAGGAGAAACAGGTTTGAGTGGCAGTCCATTGACTGGGCAAAACAACTCTAAGAACAGTTTTAGTTTATGACATTTCCACTCTGAGGATAAAAGGTTGTGACTGTCTACTCTCTCTATGCCTCGCATAATTTTACAAACTTCTACCAGGTCTCCCCTCAACCTATGATTTTCCTCAGAAAACAATCCTCCTCCTCCGGCAGCTCGTTCCATACACCCTTTGTGTAAAAAGGTTGCTCCTCAGGTTCCTATTAAATCTTTCTCTACTCACCTTCAACTTGTGTGATGCAATCTAATGTACTGGTTAGCAAATTTCAGGTGCAGAATAAAGACACACAACAAACAGTTGGCCAAATCGGTTAGGAATAGAAACAAGGATGCTGGTACATTTAAAATTGTGGAAACAAATTGAAACATTTTAAATGTAGATGCTGGTTTACTAAAGAAAAATATGCAAAGTGCTGGAGTAACTCAGTGGGTCATACAGGATCCCTGGGGAACACGGATATGTGACATTTTGAGTTGGGACCCTTTATCAGTCTGACCTGAAATGCCACTAATCTGTATTCCCCAGGGAGGCTGCCTATTGAGTTACTCCAGTACTTTTTGTCTTCGATTTTGGTCAAATTAGTTCCCAGTGGATCATTTTTCCTAAGTTTGTATGATTGGTAGAATAGCTATGTTATGGGGGTTCAGTAGAATTTCATCCAAAGATCTGGGGAATGTAGTGTCAAGCGGAGGGCGAAACCATGTTGTTATAGTCCAGAGCCAGTGCGCAGAGTTTAAAATATACCATGGGCTTTGTGTAAGATGGGATAATTGCTGAGTTTCCACTATTTTAAATGTACAGTTACATGATTGCTAGTCAGCTGGTCAATCCTTGATCTCTGAGCAGCTGTCCCTTGCTCATTCATCTATCCTCCAGTTTGCTGTGGGATTTCCAAGGATTAGTTTTAACCAGCAAGGTCATAACAAATCAAAACTTTGCAAGCATCATCTGAGAGTTGAATGATATATCAATGGATAAATATAACAATTTATATATAAGTAATTATATTTTTAATAATTATAAATATATAATAAATATAACAATTCTTATATAACAATGGATAGAAATCCGATGACTATCTGTATGCAGAGTCAACGCCGTTCTTGGTAATAAACCTCTGACAGAATGCACTTACGCAAACCTTTTTGTTTCTGCAAGAAGTCAATTGTCCTCTGCAGCACAGTGGACTTGTCCATCTTATGTATGGAGCCCTGGAGCATTGTACTAAGTTCCTTGATGAGTACATTGAACTGGTCTCTTCGCTTCTTCTCAGATTTGTTACGTGAAGCCCTTTTAGAGAGAAAGATCCTTTAAGCCATTTAAGCAGAAGTTATGAATTCAAGCAAAATGCAAGTAAGCATGGGCTGTGAGATTGGAATTTATTTTTATAAGACAGAGACATCACAGTGAGATCAGTTTACATTGCCTAACCCTAAATACCAACATTCAGCCCACCAAGTTTACACAAGCACCCATTTAACTTTATCCTACATTAATCCTAACTCTTAGTTTTCCCCACATTCTCATCGATTCCCCAAGACTCTACCACTTCCCTCCGCACAGGAGACAATTGACCATCTCTCTGGGTTGCACTTGCAGGAGTCTTACACGGTTACAGGGAGAACATGCAAACTCTACCCACACAGCGGCCAAAGTCAGGATTAAACCCAGGACTCTGGCGATGTGTGGTATTAACTCTATTAACGGCACCAAGCAATTGTCCAAATTGCTGGTGCAGGTAGATTTCCAAGCATCTCACCTCTTTGCCATATCCTTTTCATCGTTTTCCATCAGATCATCTCCATAGCTGTTATCTCTGTAAAAGAGAATAGAAACAGAGAAAAAAAAACATTTACATCTCCTGGTCAATATTCCAAGAAAAGAGCCAAGAGTTGACTTGGCTCAGTTCAATTGATAATCCAGGTTTTGAGACTGGAACAGTCAATGAAAGGAAGAGGGAGGTAAAATTTAGATGCAAGAAAATGCAAATGCAGGTTTACAAAAAAAGACACAAAGTGCTGACACAAACTTACTCCGGACACTTCATGACATTTCATGTTCTGACCCTTCTTCAGTCTGAAGAAGGATTCTGACCCGAAATGTCACCTATCCTTGCCCTTCAGAGATGCTGCCTGACCTGTTGAGCTACTCCAGCACTTTGTGTCCTTTTGTTTAGGATGTAAAGTTCTTAGTTATTTTCAAGGCAAAGGTATGAAAGGATGTTTAATGTCAATGATGCACTGTGGTCTTTTCATAAATAAAAATATTAGAGAGTAGAAGGCAATGTTGGGTCATGATGAACTCATGTGTGGTTATAAGAATTCAGTGTAAGACTTTAAATTAACTGATGATTTTATCAAGATACTTCACTCAGTTACAAATTCAATTATTTTTATCGATTTGTTGAAGCAAGATAATGCATGAGTGTAAAAATGGTTGTAACATTATGTTGATAAGAGAAAGAGTGGGCATAATGTTTTTTCAGATTCGTAGCACCCATTGTTTATTACTAGGGCTGGACATAATAGTCACACTATTAGCAAGCAAATAGAGTGCCCAGTTAAAGTATAGAGTGCAGGTAACTATGGTAACAAGCTTATTTAATGCTCATTTGAAACTCAGTCCTCTCTTAAACATATACAGCTTTGCTCATGATAGGCAAGATCACCTCTCTCACCAACAGTGTAGTTTTTGGGTCACCTATGATTCACAGGTGGCTGCTTGTGAACGGCACAGTATAGCAGCTGGTAGAGCCGCTGCCTCACAGCGCCAGAGACCTGGGTTTGATCCCGATCTCCAGCGCTGTCCGTGTGGAATTTGCACGTTCTCCCTGTGACTGTGTGGGTTTCCACCGGGTGCTCCGGTTTCCTCCAACATGCCAAAGATGTACAGGTTTGCAGGTTATTTGTCTTCTGTAAATTGCTCTTAGTGTGTAGGGGGTGGATGAGAAAGTGGGATAACATAGAACTAGTATGAGCCGGTGATCGATGGTCGACGTGGACTTGGCGGGCCGAAGGGCCTATTTCCATGTTGCATCCCTTAACTAAAAACTTAACTAAACTATTGTTGTGATGCTAATAGCTGTTCAAGTTGTTTCAAGTGGAGTGCTTTCCTATCGATGCCCATTCAGGACTTCCCATCTGAGGAAGGTCATAGATGCTGCCTGACCCGCTGAGTTCCCCAAGCACTTTGTGTTTGCTGGAATTGCTTGGCAGTTCTTCATTACTTCTACTGGGATGTTGCCTGGCCCCTTAGACTTTATAGTATCCAGGGCTCTCAGCTTAGTTTAGTTGAGAGATACAGCATTAAAACAGGCCCTACGGCCCACCTTCCGTAACGACCAGCAATTCCCGTACACTAGCACTATCCTACACACTAAGAACAATTTACAATTTACCCAAGCCAATTAACCTACAAACCTGTATGTCTTTGGATTGTGACAATAAACAATAGACAATAGACAATAGGTGCAGGAGTAGGCCATTCGGCCCTTTGAGCCAGCACCGCCATTCAATGTGATCATGGCTGATCATTCCCAATCAGTACCCCGTTCCTGCCTTCTCCCCATATCTCCTGACTCCGCTATTTTTAAGAGCCCTATCTAGCTCTCTCTTGAAAGCATCCAGAGAATCTGTCTCCACCACCCTCTGAGGCAGAGAATTCCACAGACTCACCACTCTCTGTGAGAAAAAGTGTGAGAAAAAGTGTTTCCTCGTTGTGGGAGGAAACCGGAGCACAACGAGAAAACCCACGCGGTCACAGGGAGAACATACAAACTCCGTACAGACAGCACCTGTGGTCAGGATCGAACCTGGGTCTCTGGCCCTGTAAGGCAGCAACTCTACCACTGTGCCACCAGGCCGCCCATTGCTTGATATCACAAGGAGATTAGAACACTGGCTGGAGATGGTGAGGATCTCAGGAGGATGCAGAGATGGAAGATCTAATTAGCACTATAGGCAAAACCTATGGTGGCACTGGCTCTCCTCCAGTTGACTCCTTTCCTCCCTCCTGCCCAGAAAAAGCTCATTGTTGAAGTTCCACCACCACCACACCATGCTATGCTGTGAATTACCCGGTGTCAGTATCTGACTGTATGTATGAGATCGAATGGCGCTGCATTTCCATCATCATGGTCCTGCTGTTTCTGCACGGTCTGGACAGATTGCAGTTCTAGGATATCTGAAATGAAAACAATAATCACAAGGGTGAGAGTTGCAGGTAAGTGCCCGTGCACTGCCTGCCGCTTGTAAATCAGGAGAGAGTGTGGCTTGATGGGGAGTGGAAAGTTGCTCGTGCATCCAAGAAGTGTCCATGAAGGAGTGTCCCAAGGCTGCAGCCACGTAACTGTTGAGTGTGAATTCAGGCATTGAATAATGATGGTGGATGAGTAACGGGCATTTGGTGTATTGCTCAATGCCAAGACGGTGAAATGTGACAACTGATCATTCATTCACTGACCTTGACTGCATGGGTGATGTCAATGAATTCAAGCAGGTCTACTCCCAATGTATTTGGGGCTTGCATCTAAATGGACACATGGTCCACTATGCACCTAGTACATCTTTCCTTCCCTTCCATTTTAAAGGCTTTTAGGTAGGCACATGGAAATGCAGGGAATGGAGGGATATGGATCATGTGCAGGCAGAGGAGATTAGTTTAACTTGGCATCTTATCTGACCCAGACATTATGGGCCGAAGGGCCTGTTCCTGTGTTGTATTGTTGTGTATTCTATGTTGCTCCCTGAGACTCCAGTCAAGTGCGAGAATGGGCGGCACAATGGTGCAGCGGTAGAGGTGCTGCCTCACCGCACCAGAGACCACCAGCTGCAGATTCCACCCACGAATATTCCCGCCTGAATTTTGCAGCCCTTGCAATTAGTTATCCACACAAGTGAATGGAAGGGCTCTGGAGAGTGTTGAAGACCAGAAGTGCAGGAACGTAGGTCCTTGAATGGCCTCACAGGTGGATAGGGTGGTCAAGAAGGCTTTTGGCACATTGGCTTTCATCAGTTGGGGTACTGAGTATAGAAGTTGGCATATTATATTACAGTTTTACAAGACGATGGTGAGGCCACATTTGGAGTATTGTGTTCAGATTTGGTCACCCTACTATAGGACAAATGTTTTTTTATTATTTATTTATTTATTTTTAAAAAATATTTTATTTATTAGAAGTAAGTACATTACATTTTGATGGTACCTTTTTTACAGGTTCCCAGAATTATTAAAACATTTTATGTACAACTTCCTTTTTTTTTTTTTTTTAGAAAGAAATGAGAAAGAAAGAAGTAGTGAAGAGTAAAGAAAAGTCTAGTGAGTGTGAGATAAAGAAAAGAAATAAGTAAGAAAGTGAAGCAGAAAGGAGATTCTCCCTCGCCACAAGTCGATGCTTTTTTATATTCTTAATCATTTTTCGCCCAAACCCAGAATTTTTAATTTTACGATACTATTGCACCACATGAATCCACAAGGTCAATAAATGGAGTCCAACTCGTTAAGAATTGGTCTTGTTTATTTATTAGGTGGAGTCTCATTTCTTCCAAGTGGGTAGTTTCCAACATATTACCAATCCACATTTTGAGTGTTGGTATAGTAGCATTTTTCCAAAATTTAAGTATGAGTTTTTTTGCTGTTATTAAACCATAATTAAAAAATGAAATTTGGGATATATTTAATTTGTTTCCATCTCCTATTAGGACAAATGTTGTTAAGATGGACAAAGATGCAGAGAAGATTTACAAGGATGTCGGCAGGACTAAAGGGCCTGAGCTATGGGGAGAGGTTGGGCAGGTTAGGACTTTATTCTTCTGAGCACAGGAGGATGGGGGGTGAAGGTTAAGAGGGATATGGGTCAAACATGGGCAGGTGAGACTAGTGTAGATGGTCGACCTGGATAAGTTGGTCTGAAGGGCCTGTTTCCATGCTATATGACTCTATGACTCTAAATTATCTTGTTCCCAATATTGCACTGGAAGGACAAGGGTTAATTGCACATAATGCTTATGGGCCTGTCCCACTTGCCGATTTTTTAGGCAACTGCCGGCGATTGTCATAGTCGTAGCAGGTCGCCGAAAAACCGGCGACAACCTACGTCATCCTGGCGACAACCTACCACAGCACCTACGTCAGGAGAACTCAAGCTACGCTCATTGGCATCAAA